>CM060111.1:14789685-15389685 GCA_030522415.1 Channallabes apus | reverse complement strand
CACATCAAAGTCTTTAAAATTAATTTAAAGAATAATAAAAAATATCTGGGTTGGCTCAGTGTTTCTGAGCTTAGACGCACACTGACTATCACAGATTAATCTCATTGTTAATAGTAAATCGTTGCTAATCGTTCTTGTCCTCCCTGGCCAGCCTTTGCAACTCGAATTCCTAGCCCTTGTTCGTTCTCTTGAATTATAGTTATATCACTAAGAGCTGAGATTATTAATGAGAAAATTAATGACAATGCTGTCCCTACATACAAATCCTGAAACCAAACCTAGGGGTTAAATACACAGCGATAGCAGAGGTGCTGTTTGGAGATCTGCATTTAGGGGACTCTGTACTTTTACGAACACCAGAGGGAGCCGCTGAGCTTAGCCTTACCAAAACCCTCATTGAGCAAGCTTTCCATGGCAAATTTTTTTTTTTTTTACTTGCCTCGCAGTAGTAAATCATAGCGTCTGGACTTGTGTCATCTTAATAATGTTCCTGAATGTAAGGAAATATATCACAGTAGTACCTAATTAGTTAAATCTTCAGTCTGTATTAAAATGCCAAGTTGGATACAAGCGAAAGAATGACTATAATGTACGAAATAACTAGAATTGCTTGTTTGGTGTGCATTTGACATTAAACATATGAATAATGCAAACGAATAAAATGTCCAATGAGTCATTCTTTTAATAAATAGAAAACCGTCATAAGCAACAAATTTCTGTTGTGTAAGAGAAATAAAACGTGCTGTTATTGTAAAATAATCAATTTCCGGGTGGTAACAGTACGCATCTCCTGCACTCGCATCCACCCTGTCACTGATCATTTTTCTTTAATTGCATGCTGACAGTACGGCACATAAAAAAAAATATATAAAAAAAAAACTTGCCCAAATTAGAACCAGTGGAACTTAGTGGTAAGAACAACCGGAACAGGTGCAGTAACTTCCTTTAACTTTCTTTAACTCACAAACACTGAGAATGTTATAAACACGACGTATTTCTAAACCGTACAGTTCAGATACTCTGGAGGAAAAAAAAGGAAGCGAAACAAACCATATTTCTGCTTCTACCTGCTTATATTTTGTGCATGCATCATTTAAATAAACTAAAGGTTTATGCAGATTGAGAAACACAGTAGCACAATGTTGGTTCTGATTGTACAAACCAAGTGGTTCTGTTTTGACTCTTTTCCTCCCTTCTCCCCCTTCCGTTTGTCTGTATATTGTGTCGCAGTAGCCCAACCCTGAGTACCCTTAGGTCTTGTTGGTGCCAATATTGAGAATCTTCAATAACCATACAACTTGAATCAATAATACTGGGCTGGTATCCAATGGATAAAACCTTCCTGGGGTGGAAAAAGTTCTTTGCAGAGTGAAAATACAAATAAAAAAAAAGTTTGATGTCCCAAGTCCAATTGCTCTGATTTACAGCTGCTTTAGACTTTTTAATAAGTCAGAAAAAGGCGAGATGATATGAAATAAGGAAAGGAGCAAATTTTTGGCTCCCTAACCGCTTTGGTTTATTTTATTTTATTTTTCAATTCCTTCTGAGCCCTTTTCTTTTTATATTAAACTCTTAACATTTTACACAAAAGGGAAAAGTTTCCTAGACACATTGCATGCTGCAAGTTTTCCCTGTAAGAAAACGTCTTTCACTTTGCCCCGCCCCCCTTCCTGCCACAGCGTCAATTCAACCAATCAACGCCAAGCCCCTCCCCCCACCCTTCTCTTCTCACTTTTAACAGACGTTCGCCTAGCGGGCTTTCTGCTGGAGGAAAAGACAGGGACACACTTTTGCTAGCACCCTGTTCATCCTCCAGTCTAACCAATCAAGACCAGCCCCAGTCCATTCAGGCCCAACCCCAATTCCACCTGTCCTCCAATCAGAAGGTCCCTGGAGGATGATTGGCGGCTCTCGTGCTAGCTCCCCTGTCCTGTTTTCTCCCTCCCTCCCTTGATAGGTAGTGTCAAAACCTGTGCCCGCGGAGCCGAAGCACGCCACCTACCCCGTCTGGGTGCCCGAGTGGCCGAGCGAGCGCAAGTTCCAACTCATGACCTTCTGAGGAGCAGCGACATGGAGGGAGGGAGGGGAAAAGGGAGGTAGGGAGTGGAAAGGGAAAAAAAAAACAAAAAAAAAAACAAGGAAAGCAAAGTCTCCGACGTCCAGCGCAACTGGAGAAGAGATGCTCATACCACGCAAGAATCATGACCGCTGCATCGCTGGTGATTAAATGGTGATCACCAGTTGGGAGTTTCCACCAACGGGGATGACTCTCTATTCTGTCAAACTACCTATCCATCCATCCATCCATCTGTCCATCCATTTTTTTTGGTACTTTTATTACAGTTCTTTCACAGCTGCACTTAAGAGTGGCCTTATTAAGATCTCATACACCTTTTATTGTATTTATGATTTTAACAAAACGCTGAACAGTCAAAAACTATGCTCTTTTCTTTAAAAAAAAAAAAAAAAACTAAACAAGCAAAAGTTATCATCTGGTTCATGTGGTCTCAAAATCTTAGAAGATCCTCTGGTTAGGCCTCAGTTTTATGTCCTTGAGATTGGGGAGTTGGGACAATAGCACTTGATTTTACAGTTCAGGGTACATGAAAGCATCTTTTGTACCTTTGATATGTCTTTGAATTGGCAAATACGAGGTAGTTACGGTACATAATTATTCTAGCACTTAATGAATGAACAAAGTACCGTAATTAATTGGTGTTACATAACTAATTATTGAGCTTAATCAGTTAGGATGGTTCTGTAATTAAATTTCAATGCATAATTAATTACTGTATTCGATTAACAAGGTACTGTAATAATTAATTATAACACTTAATATGGTGCATAAGCGACATTATAGAATTAATATTAGAGTACTGTGGCAGCATCGAGGTCCCCCGTCCGGCAGTTGACTGCTTGAGGTTAAGTGAGAGATAAAACAATCACTTGTGCTTTACCGGTTAGGCCCGCCCCCTTCTGTCCCTGCTCAGCCACGCCCCCCACGGCCACAACACCATAATTATAGCATGTAAAGGCTTAATATGCTAAGACAATTCAATTATGTACATAATTAATTATGGTACTTAATAAATATAGTGCTGCGTAAATTAACGGTACATAGTTAAGTAAAGTTACATATAGAAATTATGGAATGGTGCATAATTTTAGAATCAGAATTTGTTTGCGCTACATAATTCGACGTTTAGGGGGAAAAAACATTAGTGTGCTCGTTCAAATTCTGGAAAATTACCAAAAAGGCGAAAGGAAGTTGCTGATTTTGAAGCGATCGCACTAAATTCTATCACACCTTTAGCTCAGTTATTTTTCCCCACACTATTATTAGCGTTTCATAAATTCCATCTCTCCATCATGTGTGCGTGTGAGATGTGATGTGAGTTTTGTGCCACTAGATGTCAGCAAAGGACACCAATAGTCACTCAGTGCTTCCATGGTACTTAAGGAACCGCCACCAATACGTTCCTCATTGGTACGACGTCATTTACGTGTGAAAGTATGAAGGTGGAAAGGGGAAAGGGGTTCTCATCCTTTTTTGTTTTCTTTCCGTTAATGAATTTCTTTCTTGTGAAACCTTTTTGACATCAGTCATTTCAATCCTTGAGCCGTCTCATCGTTTCATTATTTTTTTTCCATCATTTGAACCTTCAAATTTTCCCCTTCCAGGCCTTAAAAAAAAAGAGAGCGAGAGAAAAAAAGTTCTGGAAGAGCGGGACTTGATCTGTCCCGCGAGTGTCGACTTGTCACTATTTGCAGTCTCTTTCCCGCTCAACAAAAAAGGGCTCCTTTTGCAGACCCCTTTGGAGGGCCCTTCTTTGTCGGTGTGATGATTAATTTTTTCAGCACCTCACACACACACACACACACACACACACACACATACATACAGACAGACACACGCACAACAGACACACACACACACACACGAGCATGCTGCTTTACCCTTAGTGTCCTTCTCCCTGTCTCCTGCTCCAAATGCACTGTGGGTAATGCATCATGGCTTTATTGGACATGTCCCATGCCAGCCAGTTAAAGACTCTCAAACTTTAAATGTACGAACTCCATTAACGCATCGAACTGATTTGGCTTGAGGCCCCTCCCCTTTTCGCATATATTTGTCCGCTTTCTCATTTCTCCTCGGACGCTTTTTAACCCCCAACAAGGACTGAACACATGACATCACGATGCCTTTTTTGCCGCAAGCAAGGACTCTAAAAGACGTGCCAAGTTCTAACTATCTGTTTGTTTTGCGTTTCCTCTTCTTCTACTTCTTCTTCCCTTTGCTCTCTCTATTCTTTTTCTTTTCCTGGATCGGTTTCACCTTGTCTCCTTTGCAAATTAGACGACGTGGTTAATGCAACATGTTCGAGAACAGTTAGGGGGAATTTTTCACACTCCTCTTTCGGTTGCTGGTGACAAAGTCTTCTCGGGAAACTAACGCAATCATAATGAGTTTTCTTCTTCTTTTTTTTCTTTACACTCGGCATGAAGTCGCGCGTCCAAACTCAAATCCATCCACATGTAATGCCAACTGTGATCAATGAGGCGTTGCGCGTTTTTTTCTTTTCATTTGTTTAGTTTTTTCTTTTCCTCAGACTTTGTTCACGTGCCCTGAAGCTGGAGTGTGAAAAACTCTTATGAAGGCCTTCATAAAATAAAGCACAGGGATCACAAAGTAAGAACTAAAATGGTGTGGTTTGCACTGATTTGTATGAATGTAGTGTCTAACCTGTTTTTGTTTAGTTTTTTTATTACTATTATTATTTCTTTTTTTAATGAATTAATTGTTTGTTCAGAAAGCTGTGGAACGATAAACTGTTAGTCATTTCTATGACCATGATAATAACAGATGGAAAAAAAGATAGACTGCCGTATATCTTGTATTGAAATTTATTTACCAATGGTATTCAATAGAAAGTATATTCTATAGATATATGAGTATATCTATTAAAGAAAAAAAACAAATAAATAATAACAGCGCCTCTGTCGTCCTCGTCGGAACTGCACCGTGTGGCTCGGCCTGCCGATTCTTTCCAAGTGAACCTGTGACTTGATTTGTATGGTGTCTGTACATAAATATATAAATATAAAACAAACCAAAAAAAAAGAAAGATAAATAAAAATTTAAAAATTTACATGATCGTGTTGTGTTTGCTTGGACTCTTGTTTCTCTTTTGATTATGTACGGTTTCCATATTGCGAATGAGCGTCTTTCATCTCGTTTGTCGTGTGTGTGTGTGTGTGTGTGAAAGCGCATAACACGTGTGATTTATTTATTTATTTATTTATTTATTTTTCAAATAAAAATCTAATATAAAAATGTATCTGCTTTCTAACATTTTCCTCCCTTTCCAGGAATGTCTCCAGGATCCGACTCTAAAATCTTACATTTCTTTTCCTTATGTTGTTGCTCTAATTTTTTAAAAACTTGTCTAACCCTAACCTTGTTACTTTCTGATGGTTTGTTTTAAAAGTTTCTAGCAGAGTTTCAGGGTTGTTTTCAGGGAGACGGCGTTATAGAAGACGTGGAACAAACAAAGTGAATTGAAATCATGTATAAATGAATGTGATTCTCTGGTTTGTTAATGATCAATGTTGATAATCTAAAAGGCGCCAAAAGTTTTTTTTGGGGAAAAAAAAGAGGTTTTGTGTGTATGTATATAACTGTTGTGCGTGTGTCGTGTCCTGTGTGTAGTTTGTGTATTTCTATACTGCACGCTCAGTGTGCTGCTGTCTGTCGCACTGTATGGCTTGTGCGCCCTTTTTCTTTCTTTTCTTTTTTTTCTCTCTTAATTATTTGTTTCTTTATTTTGCAACATGTTTTGCCCCCTCTTTCATCCACACACCCCATCAGACACGCTCCCGCTCATTACACCTGCCACGATCAAGTCTCCACATCTGGCGGTGGTTTTTTGCATTTGCGCTGATCGACTCGTTTTGTTTCTTTGCAGTCGCGGAAAGCCAGTGAGCAGGCAAAGAGCGCCGAGTGTAAAACGGACAGCATAGGCAGTGGAAGGGCCATTCCTATCAAACAGGTGAGTGCACTTCATCTCACGCACCTGGTAGCGCATGACGGTGAGTAACGCCCTCGACACACGCGCAACATAGTGAGAAGAAAAACTAAAAAAAAACATTCATCCAGTCATGACTTTTGTGATTATGTAGAAGTGTTCATGAAACCCTAACGTTTGAACTCGGTCGGATTTTTAATCGAAAGCCTTTCTCTTCTTGGCCACTAGATGGTAGTGCAGTGTCAGATTACAAAGAGCCACAAGTTCCTCGATACCCACTAGGTGGTAGTGTAGCGTCCCATCACAAGAGGTTAGGAGTTCCTTGGTGTGCACTAGATCGTAGTTGAAGGTCTGTTCACAAGGAGTTAGAAATTCCTCAATGTGTACTGGATGGTAGCGGATGGTGCGGTCACAAGACGCTAGGAGTCTCTTGGTGTGCACTAGATGGTTCTGCAGTGTCCAATTACAAGGAGTTAGGAGTTCCTTGGTGAACATTAGTTGGTAGTGGAGAGTCTAATCACAAAGAGTTAGGAGTTCCTTGGTGTGCACTAGATGGTGATGGAGTGTCCCATGACAAGGAGATAGGAATTCCTCGGTGTGCAGGAGTGGCATTGCAGGATGGATGGCGGTGCAGTGTTAGATTGAGGAGTCAGGAGTTCCTTGGTGGCCACTAGATGGTAGTGCAGTGTCAGATTATAATGAGTCAGGAGTTTCTTGGTGTGGCAAATGGATGATAATACAGAGTCAGCCTACAAGGATTCAGGGGTTCCTCATGGGCCACAAGTTCTGTGGTGTCAACTGGATGGTCAAGCAGTGTCAGATTACCAGGAGTTACATGTTTCTTGGTACTTACTGGATGGTAGAGGTACAGTAGTGTCAGATTACAAATCAGGAGTCAGATTGCAGAGAGCTCAGAGTTCCTTGATGGCCACTAGATGATAGTCCAGTGTCAGATTATGAGTAAGGGGTTAAATGCAGGGTAGTACAGTGTCGCCTATAATGAGTCATGATTTCTTCAATGGTCACTGGACAGTACTGCAGTGTCTGATTGTAACGACACCAGAGTTCCTCCGTAGACACTGGATGGTAGGGCCACGTCAGATTACAAGAAGTTAGATGTTCCCCGGTGTCAACTGGATGGCAGTGCAGTGTCCGATTGCGACAAGTCTGGAGATCCACAATGGATCTACCATCCATCTTGGTGGCCACTAGATGGTAGTGCAGAGTCAGATTGCAAGGAATTCCAAGATTTTTGGTACCAACTGAATGGTAGATGCTGTGTGAAATTATGAATCAGGAGATTGTGAGGAGCCCTAAATTCCTTGGTGCTCACTAGATGGTAGGGCAATGTCAGATTATGATTCACCTGTTCACTTGTGGCCACTAGATGGTAGTGCAGTCTACAAGAATTCAGGAGTGCCTGAGTGGCCACTGGGTGGTAGGGAAGTTTCACACACTAAGGTCGTCAATTGCCTCTGGATGATTACAAGGAGATATGAGATCATGGGTAGCCAGTGGATGGTAGGGAAGTATCAGATTATGAGTCAGGAGTTTACTGGTGGACAGTAGGTGGTAGTGCAGTGTCGGAGTACAAGGATTCAGGAGTTCCTGAGTGGCCACTGGGGGATAGGCTATTGTGACATAAAGAGCCAGGGGTTCCTGAGTGGCCACTGGATTTTGTAGTACTGTGGTTAATAGTTAGTAGCTCAGTTTTAGATTACCATTGGTGTAGAGTACAGAGTTCCTTAGTGGCCACTGTATGGTAGTACAGACCCAGACCACAAGCAGTCAAGAGTATCTTGTTGGCCACAGAATGGTAGTACAGGGTCGAAGTATGAGGTGTCAAGAGTTCCCCAGTAGCCACTCAATAGTAGTGTCATGTCAGACTGCAAGGAGCCTCAAGTTCATTGTGCAGTCTCAGATTGCAAGGAGTTACGAGTCCCTTAGTAGTGCAGCCACAAACTATGAGGATTCATCGGATCGTAGTACAGCGTCAAATTCAAGAGTCGGGAGGTCCTGTAACTGTAGCACAGCTGTTTCAGGAGGAGTGCAGAGTTGATCAACAGGGGAGGAGGTAATCATGTGGCACTGAAACACCTGGCAGGTGCAACATATCCTGATTGCACTTTAAAAGTCCTCTGTAGCACAACATAACCAAATAAAAAAAAAAATAAATAAATCACATCATTGACACGCTGACACACACACTCTCTCCATCTCTCTACTGACAACCTGTAAAGCAGTAAACTTACTTTAATAACCAGCAGGCATTTGGAGTTTAAAAGTCGAGCTATGATGTCATTAAGAAGCCATTAATATTCTAAGAGTCCTGGAGTTCTAAACACTTTGTTCTAGCTCTGAACATCAAATGTTTTGTTATGTATACATGGATAGACGTTTATTGCTTTTACCTGTTGTGCGAGTGTGTGTAGCTGTTTAAAAAAAAGAAGGGAAAAAAGTTCTGTTACCATTAGCCCTAGCATTAGCAAAGTATCTCCCATGTAATTTGTTGGAATTGCCAGTAAAGTGGTTATATCTTCCTCAGACCATTAATTCACCATTGGGATATTAATTTTTATGGGTTTTCTTTTTTCAACGATAATTTTCAAAATCACACTCGAGTTACTTGTGGTGTTGTCATGGCAACAAAACGGCATTGCCGCCAAGCCCGTGACATCACCGCGTTTTGATTGCACACCAACATCAACTGACCAATCTGGAGCTGACCCCCAGTTTTAGGTTTTAGTGGGGGTGGGGTCATATAATTTGAAGAACAGTTTGAGATAATGAACTGGAACTTTATCAGTAGAATGAGTAGAGTGGATCTCTCTCTCGCTCGCTCTTCACCCTTTTTGTCACTTCTAAAAACATCCATACCCATGACCCTTATCAAGGCACTTGAACTGTCTCAGTACATGGTATGTCATAGAATATTGAACAGTTACAAGATGATACAATTCATTTTCAGCAGGATGTAAAATACAGAAATTATGTCCACATTCTTTCGATGGACCTTCTTTTTGACCTGTGTGAGTAATAAATGATGTCCCATAGTTTCTATTCTGATTTGACAGCAATAAAAAATGCGTTCATATTTAAACAATAAATAAATAAACACAATACAAACAGTATTAATGGTCACCTCCTCCATTCATTGTCATGCTGAGTTCCTCCTACCACCCTGAAGTTGATTAATTTCCAATTATAGCATGTCATGAAGTATTGTATTAAATATAGCATGTCCTATGTTTTTTTAACAGTTAGTTTATGAACTATAACATAAGTGAGATGTGTTTTAGTAAATTATAATTAATAAATTAGCAAAAAAAAATTCAAACCTTGATTTTTTGTTAAGTAAGTTAACACTTATTTGAATAGGTGATTATTAGTTTTGGATTATGTGGCCAGACATCTTTGCAAATTAGTGGTTGCTATAGTGACCGTAATAAACAAAACTGTAAAAGGAAGCCCGAATTGAAATATCTAATGAAAAAATTACATTGTTTTAGATGGGAACAAAATGAAGTAGTGAATAAAGGTTGAGTAGAGATCAGGAGCGGTCCAGGTCAGTCGTCATCATTAGGTGATATTAGTCATCTGTACACTGATGTAAAAGCGTTAGACCAATGAAACAGTTGACAAGGAGGTCAGAAAGTTCTTCTCACTCCTTACCCCAGGCCTTTTCCCTGCCACTGTATATCAATTACACTCATCCTTTCAAGATAATCCCTCTTAAGAAGTGTCATTGTAAGCGGCGGGACTGCATTGAGCCGTCGGAGAAAGAGAGATGAGAGAGAGAAATAGAGAAGGTGGTCATGGTGGGACACCTTTCAATGGGCCTGATTGCTCGGCCAGTCAAATGCACAATCAGGAAGATCAAAGTGCCAATGGGACTATAATTGCCTCCCACTGGGCCAATTACACACTTTGGACTTAACCCCCCCCCTTCAATCCCCCCCCCCCCCCACACACCCATCTGTAAAAATGGTAAATAAGTCCAACAAAGCTCAGGGGCGACACAGAAAAGCTGTCAACACCGAGCTTTTGTGCTTATCAGCAGTAAGAGCCGAACTCTCCTTCCCTCTCTCCTCCCCTCTCCTTCCCTCTCTCCTCCCCTCTCTTTCCCTCTCCTTCCGTCACTCCTTCCCTCTCCTTCCCTCTGTCTCCTGACAGGATGTTGACACTTTTTATTTGGGCAATAAGAGAAGAAAAGTGGACTGTCTGGATAGTTTACTGCATGTATAGTGAACGGTACACATCAATAGAGCTTAAAAGTGTGAATAAATACGGTGAATGTGTGAAAATATTCTTTAGATGACTGACATTATTTATAATCCAATGATTCTAGACGCAGTTTAAAGATTGCACGTTACGTTTATATCTATACATACAGGCTCGTTAACATTGACATTTGTTCTGATCGTGCGTTTAATACCAAAATTTTTTTATTTATTTTATTTGTTGAATCCTTTTAGTTTTTTTGTCAGGTACTTTTTGTTTGTTTTGTTGGTTGGGATATTGCATTTTTTTAAATTTTTTTATTTCCTTTGTTTTTGTCTTTTTTGTGGCAGGGCCATATATTTAGGGTATATTTAGGGTTCGTTTGTTTTTTAGTTTTTTTTTTTTTTTATCTTTTTGTGCTGCTGTTGTTGGTTTGGGGCTTTGTTTGTTTTTGTGTTATTTTTATTAATTATTTTAAATTATTTAATTAATAAGGTTTTACATGTCGTTTTTTTTTTATCTCATTTTGTTTTCTTTTTGTTATTAAATCATTATTTTATCAAACAAATTTCCTTTGACTTTAAGATCTTACCTGTCCTACTTTCCATGACAAAAACACAGCAGACAGAATCTGCGGGTCTCACGGGTCATTAACACCATTAAAGTGGGTCTGTTTTACACACAGACACTCAATTTATAACCAAAGTAAAAAAAACTGTTCTTGTAAGATGTGTTTAAGATTGTAAAATTAATAATGATGCAGCATTTATACTGGATGATGTACTGTACCAGAACTGCCATGGGAAGAAAACAAAAAGAAACACTTTTCATAGCAGAAGGGGCAAAATATTTCTCAATCTCAATGACGTGGCGTATTGTAGTTCCATTTAGAGCAAAACATTCTCAAGAGTCCAATAAGCAGTTATCCCAGAGCCAACATCTCCAAATTATAACACTACATCTACAATAAGAACAACAGGTTTATTGTTGACCTTTTACCCCCGACAGGTGCAGCGCCGTCCCGTTTGCTTCTTCACAGGGGCTCTTTAGCACAACCTTCTCTCTGACAATATTAATGAGAAAAACTATTACAGTGGAACCCTTTGCTCTCATCTTTTATATATGTGTGTTTTTTTTTAACTAATCCTGCAAAATGTTTTTTTAAAATATATATATATATATATATATATATATATATATATATATATATATATATAATAAAAAGTCTAAAACAAAAAAATCCTGCTGTTGAGACTCGAACTTAAACGCCGCAGAGAAAGCCGATGATGGTCATGTGATCCAGTCTGTTATTTAGCATTAAATGTGTAGGGAGGTCAGGAGAAGAATGGAGAGATCAGTGGAAGTGTGTGATGTGAGGATTAGGTGTGATTGTGTGATAAACACCCTAATGCCCGGCTGACCCCTGGTCGACTCTTAATGAGCAGTTCCTGTGAGTCGACCCCCTTCCTAGCCTGTTAAAACAGCTAAGCTACACTCACACACACACAGGCCCGGAGCTCCCACTTGAAGTGTTAAACAGCACATGAAATCTGCCCTAATCCCCCTGATTAGCCCTCAGACCCCCCTCGCGCTCGTGTTTGGTCCCCTCGGGCTCGCGGCCTTGCTTTGTTTGTCCTGGTGAGCCGAGGGGGAGATAAGAGAACAATCCGGGGGCTTTGAAGAAGCTCGGATCACACGGGCTAATCCCGAGCTCGCATAGGTCTGCTCGAGTTCAGCGCCACCACCGCAGGCTCATGCATACAGAGGGAGGCTCGACGCAAATAGGATTTAGGGTTTAGATCTCCTTTTGGATCGAGCTCGAGCGATTGAGATGTGCATGAGTAAGAGGAGCAGTCGAGGTGGAGCTAATGGTGCGACTAATAATAATAAATAATAGATAGAATAATAATAATAGAGAAGAACAGAAGTCGTAAAATAGTTTTTACAAAACATTAAAGAACAAGATAATAAAAGAACTTATAAAAATATTGGGGGGAAAAACTAAAGAATGATTTATTAAGTAGATTTTGAAAGGAAAGATAATGGTAAAACGGAAGAAATAATCATTTCTGAAAGAAAACAAAAGTAAAGAAATGAAAGAAAAACATTTGAATATATGATATATATAATATATTTGAAAAACAGAATAATAAAAGGAAAAAGTTTGGAAAAGAAGAAATAAAAAAGTATGAATAACAGTGATATGAAAATAAAGATTCAATATGTTTTGAGAATTATATATAAAAAAGGTTCATTAAAAAATAAGCTACTGGGAAGAAAAATATAAATAGAATAAATTGCTAAAATAGAGTTAGAGGGACACAAAGTAAAAAATTGAAAATGCAATAAAAGCTCTATTGTAAAATGTATTGAATGCATTGAACCATTTGATGATTTTTTTTAAAATCACATATTATAGTCCAGTTAATAATATATTATTTATTTTGTTTATTGATTTATTTTTTATGTTCTCTTTTTCAAGTGTGTCATGACCAAACCAGGCAGCAGCACAGTTTCAGGCAAACAACACAAAATTACAATAAATACACATAAAACCATAACCCCGGTTTATAAATAATATTTTTGAAGTCTATATTTCAAACTTCTCATTGGAATTAAGAGCAGAAACAATGTCAGAAAAAAATTTTGTTTCATTTCCTCTGAGTTAATGCTGAATCTCAAATTTAACTTTATTTTTTTTCCCCCTTTTAAGAACAAATATGTTGGCTCCTAATAAATATGGAATAACAACTCTGGTTGTGGAAGCTTTTGTCGAGCAAACTAGCAAATGTGCCAAAGATTTAGAATCCACTCCTAATAAACATCTACACCATCCCTGTATATTCAGCTACATGAGATTGATCATATAAAACAAAACCAATACAGAAAATCATCTGATGTGTGTTTATACAGAATAAAAAATTTGTATGATGATGGAGTTTGTTGTCCTTATTTGTTTGCATCTCGCAGGGCATTCTCCTGAAGAGGAGCGGAAAATCGCTAAATAAAGAGTGGAAAAAGAAGTATGTCACGCTGTGCGACAACGGCGTCCTCACTTACCATCCCAGCTTACACGTAAGTGATGATCACTTCCTGGTACCTGATCCTGTCGGGTCTTCACTGTTACTGCCTGATGCATTTTAAGCTTGTTGAGTATCAGGAATGACTGTGTGTGTGTGTGTGTGTGTGTGTGTGTGTGTGTGTGTGTGTGTGTTCTCTGAATTACTAAATCCGGAAAATCACGTCATAACTCAAGCTTGCATCTGTAAAGTAGCGCTAATAATGTACAAGTTCAAGTCAAAGCGGGACTTTTGATTGTGCATAATAACAGAACGCAGTTCTGAGAATAAAAACTCCCTTTATGTCTCTATATAATCCCCTGATACACTAATGCACAAAGCCATGATGAGACTACCTGCTTCACATCTGAAGCGCCGGCCTCCCAGGAACTGCTTTAATGGTCCTAACGTGAAAATGGAGCTTGGAGCGAGGTCAAGAAAAAGTTTTTTTGCAAGTACCTGTTTGACTTGAACGCCCCTAGTATTTTTTTTCAATATTGTTAACAGTAATAACTGTAACTGTTGTTTTATAGCTATGACAGGACACGCTGAGGTGTTTTATTCGTCACATGCACTAGTAATTTGTCTGGTTAATGGATGGTTAATAAAGGACAAGTTGTACTTCTTAGCGCATTAGTTCCTGTTATTGCTTATTGCTACGATTGTCTCACTACAGAAACCGTTCGGTAGAGGTGTGGTGATTCAGAGTTAGAATTCAACTTTAACCTTTACTTCTAAACTCACGTTTAAATTTAAGTAGGGAAACTTGGCGTGTTTAGAATGCATGTTGAGTTTCAGGGATGTTAATGAAAGGTACGGACCCGACCCTCCAAAGCTGCCAGATTTGTCTTTAGCTGGTTCAAGGACTTTTGAAAAATCATGGGATAGAAAATACGGACTGAAACCAGAACTTTATTACATTCGACAGCAATAATAATAATGATAAATTATTATTATTATTTTTATTATTATTATTATTATTTTTATTATTATTATTATTATTATTATTATCACCACCACAATAATGATATATAGTATAATAAATTATAAGACAAAATATAATAAGCAAATATAGATGATTAAAATCATCAGAAGGCAGAAATTACATATAATAATAACAATAATAAAAATAATAGTAATATTAATACACTAATTTAAAATGAACAATGGAATGTTCCTTTAATGTAAAAACAAAGTGTTGTTTAATATCGGTAATGGGTAAATATATAAAAGTTTAATAAAACACATTATTTAATAAACACATAATTCTAGTTTGAAAGAAGGCTAATAGAGATAATTCTGTTAATCAGTGCAGATTTGTCACTTTTACACTTTAATTAGATACTCGGGTATAAAATAGCACTTGATGCAGCACCTGTGTAAAACTAGGAATAGCGCACCGTATCGCAGAAATTGATGGACAAGTATAATAAAACATATAATTCGTTAAATATCAAAATTAGGTTTTTAGCTGATGTGAAGCCGAAACGTGTATGTCTCTTGATTCCGTCGCGATCGTGCACTCGATCGGGTGATGCACTGTACACGACAGGCGGCTCTCGGGCTCGAGCATCATTACTTCATGTGGAAGCTATTAGTGCCTGGACACCTGTGGCTCGTGCTTCCACGCAAGTTCTATGAGTTACTCACACCATTTAACTGCAGTGAGGGTGCAGAGCGAGAGAGAGAAGGAGAGAGTGAGAGAGAGAGAGAAACTGTTTAATTTTGCATTGCAGCCAGCAGAGCCGTCCCACAATCCCCTTCTGTTAATTCTGTCTGCTACATCAATTAAATTGTTTGCAGAAACTAATTGAATATGGCTTAATCACACATCTTAATAGCTTTCTGCGCCTCGAACTGGCTGTTAATTCCTGCAATAAAGTGAAATGAGAGCGCTCACTGGGTAATTAGCAGCAAGGCTTTTGAAGAAATTAGTGCTTTATGGTGCGCAGTAAAAACGCAACGGAGTTGGCGGGAGGCTTTTCGGGGGCCGGCGTCTCTGCACGTTTTGTTGTTGTTCTTCTCGTGCTTCCTCAGTTTTTTTTTTTTCTTTTCTTTTTTTTTTTCCCCCTTTCTGCTGATCAGGGTGATTTTCACCTTGGCTTAGCCCATTTGAGTCGGTGCAAACACCCCATCCAAATGGAATGGCCAGATTTAAATGGGAATGAGCCTATTTGCGATCATTAGTGCTAATTCTGTTAATCTGCCGAAGCAGAGATGCAGGTGAAGTTAATTGTGTGGGTTTTTTTTCCCCCCTTTGGTGGAATTGGGATATTTAAAAAGCGATCTCAACCGCTACTTAGTTGTGACCTAAGTGCTCGATTTTCTTAGAAATTGCTGGAGAAGTTCTCGACCCAATTTGTAAGCTTTTTAAACAGATTGCCTTTTGTTTCTTGTTTTTTTTTTTCTTTAAATAAAGGATTACATGCAGAACGTTCATGGGAAAGAGATCGATTTGCTCCGGACGACGGTCAAAGTCCCAGGGAAGAGGCCGCCTCGAGCCGTGGCTACTGTAGCGCCGACCGCTAGTCCCAAGAGCAACGGTTTAACCAAGGACATGAGCACGCTACAACTCGGCATCGGAGCCACAGGTGAGTGTTTACGGCTTTTACGTTCAGCACAACTCAATACAGGCTAGTAGACTAGTTCTCTGCTTCTGGACCTCTGAAACAAGAGGAAAGTCCATGTTTGTTTGTTTTTGTTACTTTTTGAAACTGTAGCGGTAAATCACAGTTTATACATTTATTTTTTCCATCTGTCCGTGTCTAGCATATATTTCAATGCGCTCGGGCGTGTTTGCTGGCTGACTTTGATCATCCTGTAGATAATCGCATCCATTAATTACAGAGGTGCCAATATTTATGGTTTACACATTTGCAATCCAAGCAAACATCAAAAAAGTTTTTTTTTTTTTTTTTCTTTTTTTTTTAGTTTCAAGCTAATTTACTGAAAGGCTAAGGACGTAAAAGATGCGGTTTGGCTTTTAGATAAACTCCAATAGGATTTTATTCAGCCAAAAGAAAACAAAGGGGCGGGACTTGTTTGTCTGGGAAATTTTTTTTTTATTTATTTTTTTTAAATATTGTCTAATTTTTAACTAATGCCATACTAAGCTCTTATGAAAAAAGGGCCAATATTTAATAAGTTTTTGCGTTCCAATATCATGTTTCAATTTTCTTGTCAACAACAATCGAGAAATACTTACATAATGAGACGCCCACATTTATTTTTTTTCTCTCCCTGCAACGTCTCTCCGTTTCGTTAGCCGAGCAGAAATAAAGACGCGTGCCTCGTATTTCCCTCATGGCGGTTCCCCTGAGACGGGGCGAGGTAAAGGTGGAATTGGATTCAGGGGGTTTACATTAAAAGTAATTAATAAAAATTAGACGCTCGTTCTGTCGGGGGTCCGTGATCTGCCGCGGGTTCTCTGGAAGCAGCATCCAGGCTAATTGCTTTTGTGGTGTTCAGAGGGCTTCTGGGAATTTTAGCATTTTGGATCAAGTCCAAAATTAAAAAAAATCCTGATTCCTCGTTTAACTGGGCTGAACATCTCTGGCATTCAGCAGGGTTTTGGAGAGATGACTTATTAAAAAATATAGATTTATATAAATAAATATATAAATATAAATTTATAGCGACGTTGTATTCACAAGTTACTTCAAAGGCAAACAACATAATAAAAATAATTAATTTAAGATCATATCGGAGGTGTTCCTTAAGATGTTCTTACGTTATATAAACATCTGCCATCTTGAGCTCTTCAGATACAAATTCCCTCCAAATGGCTCCCGAATCACTGTGCATGTTCACTACCCTTCCAGTCAATCATGCTATCATCACGAGTTATAAACAATCGGTTCTATTTAAACCGTACAGTATGTCCTCTACATACGAACATTCAAGTTACAAACTTTCAATGATGTGAAGATGTGTTAGACGAGTTAGATCACATGCGTGTGTTGTGCATCACAGGATGTCCAGAAGTGAGCGTAAAAGCAGTGGTGATGAAGCTGGTAATGCTAAGAAGCGCCAAGCAATAACGATGGAGACAAAAATGAAGATTATTGAGACAATGGAGCGAGGTGAAAAGATGGCAGAAATCACTCGTTCTTCTAACATGAATTGTTCATCCATCGGCACGATTCTAAAGAACAAGGACAAGATCATGGAACGTGTTGGTTTTACACTGTGTACAGTATAGCCGGTTGCGTTAGTGTCCTGTGTCTTAGATAATGTTTGTTGGACTTGCGAACAAATTGGACTTACGAACAAGCTGTTGGAACAGAACTCGTCTGTATGTAGGGGACTTACTGTAGTAGAGATGTGGGTGTAAGGGGGTTGGGGTTGATTCAGTTACACATAAAAAATTTTATGTCTGGTAACTTGTGCATCGCCACACTGACTCCAAAATTATTATTGTTTTTTAAGATGATTTTTAAAGTGTATATATGTTTGCATTTAAGACATGTTAACATTTGCAGTTCCTCTATAATCCTACAGGTGGGCCAACTTTAAATTATTCACACATTCTCCGGCAGCACAGCGTCCTGCTTGGTAGAAGCGAATTATTTAATATTTTAGGAATTTAGTATCAAACCGGAATCTTCAGTAAATCATGATACTTACGGAACTGCAATACGGATCGAATCGTCACCTAGCTATCGTGATCGCGGGAAAAGAAACCGAAGTGCTGCCGAACGTCGCCGCGCACATCGTTAACGATGGTTTGTCCAAATATCGAGAAGACCGCAGACTTTCTTAGGTTTCTTTGGTGTAACAAGACTCAAACATGTGATGTGTTTTAATAAGAAAAAAAAAGTTTTGCGAGCATGAGTGTTAAACTCATCACATTTTTTGTGCCACAAACAGTGCCCCCCCCCCCCCCCCCCCCACACACACAATGTTCCCCCTCCAGATAGATTTGAGCTGGTGTTAATTTCCACTCGAGAGAAGGGGAGAGAAGGCTGCGGCTCTCCGTGGCTCTCTGCCCGAGTCCGGGCCCTACACTTGATTATGCAATCTGATTTTGATTTCATTAGGCATGCAATTGATGCGAGCGAACAAAGGGGTAATTTTTCATTCATGGCACTCTAGCTGAGTGCTGTCGTTCCCTTTTGCTTGTAATTCATCCCCCACATCTCTCTCTCTCTCTCTCTCTCTCTCTCTCACACTCACACACACACACACACACACACACACACACACACACACACACACACACTTGCAGAACTGAAGACCAGTAGGGATGCTTTAGGGGGGTGGTGGGAGGGAGGCGTTTGAAAGATAGAGAAGGAACACGACGGGAGGCTAAATGAATGAACGCATGTGTCCACGGAGTAAAAAGGAGTCTGTCTACACGAGGCCCGTCCTAATCTTTCTGCTAAGTACTCACCGGAACCGTTTTTAAATGCGACGCCTCGCTAGTGTCGCCGCAGACGGATACGTGATGGCAAAGCGATAATAGTCCTGCCATTCAGCTTTAATCGATGAGCGCCGAGAGCGCTGTCTGGAACCGCACAGGTTCCCGCGATGGTGCCGTCTCAGCGCTCGGCTCATCAGCAGCGACGATCACGAAGACGTGACCGACACGTGGCTTGGACGTTTTCTTTTATTTGAGGTTGTTAAATGTTTGCAGGTATTCAGAAATCGTGCCACGTTATTTCTCAAACGAGTTATTTGGGATTTTAAGCAAAGTGTGGAAAAAAATGTACAAGATTTACAAGATTACAAGCGAAAACGTCAGTTTCATTCGTCATGTCAGTCAGTAGAATTCGTACGACTTCTAAAATAAACCTAATTTAAATTAATACTAAAGTCCCTGGGGCTTATGACGTGTGTACGTGAAATTTTGCAGTTTCTTTGTAAAGTAGGTACATGTTAGAAACCCCTGACGCTGGAGACTCCTTCTGCAGATGTTACAGAAATCTTCACCATAGCAGTGTTTTTTTTTACTATTACATGTTACCCAAACGGAGGAACATTAAATTAATCCCTCTGTCTGACTCGCACCCGGAGCCACTTTTCAGCCTGGACGCTTTGTTACGATTACAAGCACTTAAATGTCGCTGATGCTCGACATCGTCACGCATCATTCCAGCCTTCATCCTCGACACACGATACACACCGCACTATACTGACTCGCCGCGGACCCGGTCTTCCCCTTCGTCTTCCCGGACCCCCCCCCCCCACCACATTAGCATGGACGCCTCATTATCCTCCGCACTTGTACATAATGGGAGCAGTTGCTCTCAGAGGTCAGGGCTCCGCGGCCCCGTGACCGCACGCCTCATCAGCCGTCTGAAAGGACACAGAAACAAGGAGGAATGAGGAAAAATGGCCGCCCTCCCTTTTGCTAATCTGCCCTCTTCGCTAATTCTCGCCTCTGTTCGGTCTTGTGAATCTTGACAGCGTCTCGTTGCTTTCGGGTTTTTTTCCCCCAACTCAATCCGCCAAGCCGAACAAACTCGACACATCACGGGGACTGGTTATTCCTCTTCTGGTACAGCGGTTTATTAACAGTTATGACCTAGATAATGTGCTTTTAAACTTTTTTTTGTACACAGTTATAACATCTTGCAATTATAGCACTTTGCAAAAAAAATAGCTTTTTTCCCCCTATTAATCAAACAGCTTAAAGAACCTTCACGCCAATATATGGTACTTTTCCAAACTAATGTCTTTGTACGCTGCAGCGTGATAATTTCCCTTACGTGGAGCTCCGATGTCCAAACACGGTCCATTGTCTCTGTCTCAAGCTCCATGAAGACTGATGTTGAGATGCCACTGAGGAGCTCCAGTTCAAGAACTCAACCTCACTGCAACTGGAACTGGAGCTCGCTTGCCATCCCAGCACCATCGCCTGAGCTCACTAATGATCTTGATTAGTTTATTGGAAGTAGATCCTGAAGACGCTCCACTCATATAGACCTTTACATCCTGCTATCCGTTATCACCCAAATAAGGATGGGTTCCCTGTTGAGTTCCTCTCAAGGTTTCTATCTCAGGGGTTTTTCCTGGTCACTGTCACCGTTGTCCCCAACCCTCAGGGTCTTATCATTTTAATTCATAAAACCGTTCTGTTTCGCAGCTAACATGAACTACAGTGTTAACTAGCGTCCAACACCAGGCTGAATCCTATGTCCCTCACTAACCTCTGATCACGAGGACTACTTGATGTGTGGATCGTGGGATTGTCCAACCTACATAGCGCACTAGCTTTCCATAGATTGAACTGTGGAACCGTTACTTAGCTATTGATTAGAAAGCTTGAAATGTCATTATCAGTTAGTATTAGCATATTCTGTAGTATCGTCTCATTGGCGCTGACATGAGCAAACGCCACCAAATCCGAAAGGGAATCGCATATTTGTTCTCCTTCTGAGGTAATCAGGTTACAATAACAAATCAACCTTCTGAAATTGAACATGCATATTACCTTTCTCCATTTTTTAAGTGCTTGTTTCTCTTTTGAATAAGTCCACCACGACATGCCGCGTATGAACATAATCAGCAAATCAGTTGCTAGGTTCCTCTTTGATCGGTTAACGTTGCTCCTGAAGTCCGCCGTCGTGACTGACGTCATGGTAGTCACGTGTCTACAATAGGTCTATATCGTGTCAACTATATGCTGTAACATCTTAGATGGGTTCTTGTATGATGGACCGTCCCAACAGTCTAAGCCTGATAGTGAGCTAGCGCGATACGTGGACATCCCACAATATTTAGCGAATACTATAAATACTTGTTGTTAGTTGATTAATCAATGAACAAAAAGTAATATTTACTTCATTACCATGGTTAATTATTCCCCTGGAACATCACGCCTCCTAATGATATACAGTGTGTGTGTGCGCGCGCGTGTGTGCGTGTGTATACAAAACCCAGCATTAACTTGGTAACTGTCGAGTTCTGTCTAAAGTGTTGGTCAGGATCATCGCGCATGTGTGTGTGTTGGCCTCAGACGTGTGTCCGGGGTTACGCCGTGTCAGTCTGCTATCTCTGGAGTTCTAATAACCCTGGCGGCGTGCGTCTGAAGTGGCGACGCGGGTGCGAGCTCGGCGCTCTACCCCGTATTTTTCCTCTGATTATTCTCTCCTTGTAATTACATTATCTCCCCTTTTATGCAGAATTGTTCGCCAGGGACTAATTGATAGAGACATGTTTAATTCATCAATCATTAGCATCAAATTTGACAATTAGAGATGATTGTTGAATTCCTGATGGAGATGAGGCCGAGCGTAGTCAATTATTTGTTCTCTTTCTTTCTTTTCTTTTTTTTTTCTTTTTCTTCCCCCCCGGCAAGTTAAAGTAATGCATACATTATTTCGCAGCGTTAAAAATAAAAAGTCATTTTCTGAGACTTCTGACCACAAATACAAAGTAGGATTATTTTCGTTCTGTTCTTAAAGTTTTAAATGGATGTGACCTCTTTTAGGTCAGTTAGTGAAACGGCATCTCTAATGAACCAAGCAGTTTAGTTCTCATCAACTCATCGATTGTTTTTGTTTTGTAACAAGGGTGAAAAGTGTATCAATCTAAAGATAATAAATTGTGATCCCGCTGTAGCATTCGTGTAGTCTGGATTCTGATTAATTAGAGGGTGTGGAGTTTCCTGTCCAGGATGTGTGTCCAGAGTTTTTCTGCATCATCAGGATCATCAGAAATCAGAACAGAGACGTGTTTTATTGCTTTTTATTTTTGCACGTTTCTTGGTAATAAGACGAGCTACGATTGTTCAGATTTTTTTTGTAGTATCAAGAATGGGGGGAGAAAACAGTGAGAGAATGACACAATAAAATTCCACCAACTTTATTGGAAACGTGTTAAAAAAACAGTTAATTGTTTAAGTCGACTAGCTAGTCGTGAGCTTATTTTTGTTGTTGTTCTGTTATATTGCTGGTTGTGTGTGAGTCCGTCTGTGACTAAAATGTATAAATTCAAAATTATTTTAAAACTGTATCGTGGTCTCAATTCTGATTGGTTAGAGGGTGTGGTGTTTTCCGTCTACTTACAGTAGCATTTAGTGTCGTTTTGTTAAGTAACACGTGTAAAGTTTTCCTGCAAGAAATCAGTACACAGGAGGTTTTTTTTTTGTCCCCCATCCACCCCCCCCCCCCTAATGTGACGAGCTGCAATTTTTATACTTTCTAACATAAAGAAAGGAAAAAGAGAAATGTGATTTTTTTTTTATTTATTTTTTTTTTATTGTAGGTGACGTGTTTTACAGACGTTCCCAAATATTAGACATAACTAAATTATTAAAAAAAAAAATATTATTGGTGTTTAATAAATAAAAACTTCCAATTATCCGCTATGGTTTAAGAAGAATAAACATACTGAACACTAAAGATGTGTTAGTCATATTATATTGACTCTAAAGTAACGTCGTGTAAATATAAAGTCACGCGACTACATGATTTAGGTTTCAAACCCATTAAAGAACCCGATGTAAAGATTTGTACTCCCGATTTTAACCTTCCTAGTCATATTAAACATTTTAAACTCTTACAGAAATAATAATATTGTGCATTTTTTTTTAAACACTTTGTTTTGGCTATGAGTTTGTTAGCAAGCGTAAAATGATCGTGATGCATGTAGTAGATCATAGAAATGAGTTCAAGTGTCGTGATATGATGGCTTTGTCACATCTCCCACCCCGAAGTAATCACTAATCATCTAATCGTGTAATTGTCTAATTGTAGGTGATTAGCGCGAGTATATGGAGCGTTCCCTTTCACACACAATCAAGATGACTTTCGCTGCTGTTGGATTTCCGCTTGTTTAAGCCAACATAAGCTTTTTAACCCCAATTAAAAAATTTTAAATCAATATTTTATAAACTTTTTTTATTCGTTCTTTTTTTGTAATTGAATAAAAAAAATTGTCTGTTGCAAGTGTTATTTTCTATTTGTTTTAGTAAAACTTTTGTTTTGTGTAGTTTCCTATTCATTTCTTAAGTTTGTTTATTATTTTTGTTAGTTTTTTTCTAGTTTTTTTTTTTTTACCAAAATGTAAAAATTTTGCATATATTTTTTTAGTAATAGTAATTTTGTCTTTTTTTTGTTTGTTTATGTAAATTTTTTTAAGATATTGCGCTTTCATATGAAGTTATACTTTTAGGTTTAAAGTTACAGGAGCTGTTTTTTTTCTTTCTTTTTTTTAATTTATTTAATTTGATTAGATTTTCCCCGTCACGTCTCAGGACCATTCCCGTCCCAGCACGTGCTGAAAGCATTCTCCGAGATTAAGTTTGTTAGCATGTTAGCATGCGCCTAGTCGTCTCCGAATCCGTCTCCTTCGAGCGAAGCTTGGGGTAAAAACAATACGCGGTAATTACCAGCAGCAGAGGCGTCTATCCGAGCGGTAATGGCAAGCGAGGCTTTATTTAATTTCATCCCTTCTCACTTAAACACGTGGCGAGAGATGCGCAAAGAAGCAGTCAGGGGCAATATTATGACAGAAGTAATAAAACGTTCCCGTCAACAATACCGATGTGATTACACGTCTACCGAAGTGACAGGCGTAAGAATACCCTCTATTCTTTCAATTACTAACGAATCGCTCCTGATTGTGCCGAGGCGTCTCCTCGCTCAGCGCCGACGCTAAGCAAACCTCAGCTAGCACAGGCTCTTGTTAGCCTAATGCGTCGTAGCCATTAGCGGGAGTAATAAGTGTATCAAATTCGCATAATCATGTCTAATTAGTGTCGGTAATTATCTTGTTGGGCGCAGGAATATTAATCTTGCCGTGCCCGTAGGGGAAGGGCGTCTCTCGGAGGGAGGGAGCGGCAGAGAGCTCCTGTCTCACGCTGAGGAGCGTGCTCGCTAAATTAGAGCGATGGAGGGAGGCAACAGGAAGAGAGAGCAGCAGAGAAAGGAAACAAAAGACAAAAACCCGAGAAGTTAACTGCGAAGTGCGTCGAGACAGATGGCCGAGAACGTGCTTATTTTAAAAAAGGAGGATAAAAAAAAGTTCTTCGGGACTATTTTTGTGGACCATCTGCGTAGTTCTGCTCAGATTTCTAGTGATTTTAAAACTCCTGGAATGTCAACAAATGAACGAGTAGGAAGGTTTAATTAGGTTTTACTTGACTTCAGGGAATTTAATTGGATTTGAAATCTGATGTGAAAAAAAGAAAAAGAAAAAAAGCTCTGACTGTTAAAAGTTGGTATCATGTCTTTAACCAATATTTAGTTTTTATCTTTTATTTATTAATTTATTTTGTGCATTAATGGCAATCCTATATATATATTTTTTGTATTTGTTTTTAGCAATTCGATAAATGTTATTTTTAAATTCTTGTCCAAGAAGTTACTGTGAGGGGTTTTTATTATTTCATTAAACTTTTTATTATGTAATATAAAAATACTATATATCATATTATGACATTTTTCATATTATTTTTTAATAATATGAATAACATGTGTACATGCCTTTTTGGGACAATTTGGAGACATCACATCTAAAGGCACCCCCTAAAAATATATATTTTTAAAAGAAATCACCAAAATTGCTACAAAAAAATCCTCCAAAATAATTCCCCCAAAAAATGTTCCTAAAAATGGCTTGGGGAAAAAAAAAAACACCAATAAAACTTCTTTACAAAAAAAGCCTCCCATGCCATCAAAAAATGGAAAAATGCCCCAAAAATTCCTACCCCAATAAAATGTATTTCTATAACTGATTCCTGTAGAAAAGCCCCTCAACACCGACCCCAAGATGCCTCCGCCAACACACTGCAGAAATGCTCTGAAAATGATTCTGCCAAACAATGCTGTCTAAAATGTCCCCGTCTCTAATGATTTGTAAACAGCCTCTGTGTTTCTTACTGTCCTTGAATGACTCGTTTTGACTTGAATCAAATCATTACATGATTATATCTGACGTTTTCTTTCCCTTCAACCTCGTAACCTCAAAACCTTGAGGTCAGACCGGGCCTTAGTTTAAAACAAATACCGAAATACAAAGTTTTTTTTTTTTTTTTTTTTTTTTTTAACAGAAGAAGTGAAAAACAATTAAAACCGGGTCATTTTGGCTCGAAACCGAAGGGGAAAATCATTAAAGCGTGGTTGTTGCTGAAAGGTTCGAAAGGGCCAGCGTGTGTTTTTTGGGAGCAGCGGGAGCGGAGGGAGAGGACGCCATGCGGTGCCCGCCCCGGCCTCGGCGCTAATGACGGGCGCCTCTGATTGGAGGCAGGCGGGAATACCGCTGGGGTAGATGGATGTGGCTGGCAGCGAGTGGGGGGGAGAGCTAATTACTGTTCCGAGTGTATCTTGTTAATTAAGGGCTAATTAGTGGCAGAAACCGAGAGGGGGAATGAGGGAGAGAGAGAGAGAGCGGAGGAGGAGGGAGAGTGCTCATGTAGCGCAGAGAGATGAACACGGAGAAGTGGCAGACCCCATCACGGAGAACGAGCAGCCGAGAGACAAATGGAGAGGACGTGTAGCGCATCTGTAGGGGAGGAAAGTGTACAATCATTAATCACAGTGCATGATGACTACAGCGAGGTTGTTTATTATTGATGTATATTTAACAGCACACACTTCAGGCAGATAGGGTCAAAAATTACCCCTACCCCAAAAAATATGGCCCTGTAAAATGTGCCCCCCCCAAAATGGGGCCATAAAAAGCATCCATACCCATAAGTGCCCTTAATAATCACCCCATAAGTAAATGGCTTCTACTCAAACTCCCCAAAAAATCCAGAGAATGTCTGTCTGTACGTACATCCTCCAAAACCTGCCCCCGAATAAAAGCCAATAAGAAAAAAGCCAACATCACCCCCCAAAATTCCCCGAACAATGCTCCGCCCCCTAACATGTCAGCCACAAACGGCACCCTAAGACTTAAGAGTCTTACTACTGACACCCAAAAAACAGCCCCAAAAATGCTCTTAATCAATATTCATGACCTGCCGTCATTAAAAAATAAAAACAAAAGGTGTCCCAGAATGCTTTCAAAAACAACCCAAATACTATACATGCTTCCAAAATGCAGAAAGACTTTCATAGTTAAAGCCTCCCAAAACCCTCCTTGGGAAACGCCCCATAAACCTGCTCCCTCAGAAATGACACCATCACGGAAATCATTCCCACAGCACGCTTTTACAGTATATTGTCTGCGTGATATAAATCTAACCACCTGTTGACACCTCCATTTTTTTTTAATATATATTTTTTATTTAATTTTTTTTTACTGGGGTGCCAATAATTATGGATATGTCTGTGTTTGATTCTTACTGTATAGAACATGTAGTACATGAAATTATTATGTACTGATTGTGTTTCTCTCTCTCTCTCTCTCTCAGGCGCTTCTCATTCGAACAGCAGTACGTCTCTGCAGTCTGGGGGCGTGGCCTCGGGTCTGGGCGTGTCCTCTGTGGGCGGGGCTAAAGAGGGAATGCATCAACGCTCTTTCTCGGTGTCCAGCGCTGAGCAGTGGAACGAAGCGGTTAACACGAGCTGTGCCTCTGGTGCGTCTCCGTCCCTCACACACGCGCACACACACACACACATTAAGTTTAATGTCATTACTGAACAATTAACACCTGTTTAAATGCTTTTATTAGAAATAGGAGTTGTTTAATTGTTTTATATAATCAGTAGCAGTCATGTGGTCGACTTAACGCATTTTATTTTTATCCCGTTTATTATTATTACTTTTATTAATAACACTGCTCCCGCTACACAGCTGTTGCTATGGTAACATCTCGCCAGTCATTACCTCACTTTGTTCTTCTTGTTTATCTTGTAAATGATTTCTTTCTGTGTAATTAAGCCCGTGGGCTTAATTGCGCCGGCGTAGCTGTAGAGACCTACAGGACGGGTATAATTAAGTAAGTTGAGGCGCGGCCGGCCAATCAGCAGCCAGGATTTTTTTCTCGATACCGCGGCTGAAGCGGCTCGTGACGAAGTTTCATCGTGAACCAGGAAGTGAACGTCACGTGTGAACCTTTCGGCTCCAAAATCGAATCCATAATCATCGTAATTCAGTAATTACAGCTTTCTTCACAGACACCACACTGCAGCATCGCAATGTGTCTCTCTCTCTCTCTCTCTCTCTCTCTCTCTCTCTCTCTCTCTCTCTCTGTTCCTCCGTCCTGTCAGTGCACTTGACTGAAGTCAAATAACATATTTGCCAGGCGTAACAATGCCGCACTTCTCTCTCTCTTTCTATCTCTGTCTTTTTTTTTTTTTTCCTCCCCCGTCCTTCCCTTCTTCCCTTTTTTTCCCCTCCTGTGTGGGGAAAATGAATGTTTTACGGGGGCAACATTCATCACTGGTTATTTCCATCTCTTTGTCGGCTGGCAGTAAAAAAGCACTTAAATGCACATCAACAGAATAACAGTCATTTCCATGCATGTTTGCACACTCGTCGTTCTCATTAGTGGCTGCTCCATCGCTCTCTCTCTCTCTCTCTCTCTCTCTCTCTCTCTCTCTCTCTCTCTCTCTGACACTCATATACTCACTTTACTCTTTTCCTTTTTCTTATGTCTCTCACTCAACCTTTCTCTCCCTCTATCTCTCTCCCTCACACATACACACTCTTCACACTCTCTCTCTCTCTCCCGCTAGTTTAAAGAGCGCTCTTTACGAGCACACACACTGTGGCCCCGTGGTGCTCCAGACTGAACACATCACCCGCTCGCCCTTCTCTCTTCTCTTTCTCACTCCCTCTCTTCTCTCTCTCTCTCTCTCTCTCTCTCTATCTCTCTCCGCCTGTCGAACAATCAATTTCAGCCGCCATCGGCCCCCCGCCTGCGCCCATCAGCTCCACACCCCAAAGCAGAATTACTCGCAGGGCCGCTGCCCTCCCAATGAGCTCTGCCACACTCTGTGTGTGTGTGTGTGTGTGTGTGTGTGTGTGTGTGTGTGTGTGTGTGTGTGTGTGTGTGTGTAGTGTTGAAACGTCCCCGTCGGAGTCTTTATTTCCAGCGTGTAAACGCAGCGCGGAAAAAGGGTTATAAATGTTACACGCCGAAAAAATTAGACACCTTGTTTCGAATTTTTAAATCTGTTTATAGTTACTTTGTGTAAAGTGTGTCGATCTGTATTAGTTATGATATCATAATAGTGTGTGAAAGTGTTTTATTTCTCTTACACCACAGCAGTGTGCCAGAGATTACGATGTTTTATTAATAATCAGTTGATGAGTGCCTTATTTAACTGCATCCAATAGGAATAGAGCTTCTGTAAAATGAATTCCCCTCGCTGAAGCTACTTTTGTTTAAACCTTTTATTAAATTCGCCGTTAAATTTAAGATATTCACGAGAAACAAACGCGTTCCCGAGGTTGGAGTTAATCAATCTGAGACACTGGTGAAAACGAAAATAACTACAGCATAAGTCTGAACAGTGATCAAAAATGGTGGCCTGTTTATCAGCTTCTGGATTATTGAGATTTTATTGCCGTTTTGAGAACCATGACTGCAGATTGTTAGACTCTTCTACGTCTCGTGCGATCTTATTATAATCCAATTTGGCATCGTAGCTATAATTAGAAGGTAAACGCCTTCCCAAAGCGACTCGAGAGAAACGACTTCAGTTCCAATCGGTTTCTGTACAAAATTCATAAATTAAGCTCTACGGAGGTTTTTTTTTTTTTTTTTTTTTTTTAAGGACCAAAGCGCCTCAAACGGCAGTCGTTAATTCATCCGCGCTCCGGCTGGTTGAAGGTCAGCACGCGGAATCATGGCGTAGATGATAGAGGAAGATGACGAGTGCTCTCGGATTGATGGAGTCTCAAAAACCGCACGATGCATCAAACTGAGCAAAACGGGCTTCTCCGTTTTATTTAAAGATCGACAGCGTCTATGAAATGACGAGAGCGCGACGCGGAGCTTGCCGACGTTAATCGGCTTTGGTGGAGTTATTTAACATTAACTGCGCAAAAGTGTTGTCTGACTCCAGAAACACACCATGATACATTTCTAATGCGTGATGCGTCTAATTTTATCCGTAGCGACTTTTACCGTTGCGGAGCGTTACCTGGACTTCCTGCTATCACTTCGTATATAACGAAATTATAACGTCGTTATAATAACGTATATAACGTCGTTAATCTTTTTCTTCTTATTTACGGTGATTTAAACCAAAATAACACAGCTCGTTATGTTACCGGGTCTTTTCCCCCCTCGACACTGAAGACTCGTTCCAAAAATGAGAAGTGCGATTACGCAGAGATCACATCGACAGTAGTTATTGTTCGTTGCACAGTTTTTGTCTGTTGCAGTAAATGAACGTGGCCGGTTTAAGACTTCGTGCTGCTGGGGTTAAAAAAAAAAACAGCGGTTATTATAGATTTGTTGCGGTAATCGAGGCACTCTCAATCGCCGTGAGGTTTCTGCAGATGAACGCTGGATATCTTCACACCTTCGCTTAGCTCATGACTCCTCTCGTGCTTAAACAAAGTGATTGCCGATTGACGGTAGCGAGCGTTCAGGGATTTGCAGAGAGAGTGCTGGAGGGAGGGGTGTGGTGGTTGAAGAGGCTGCGAACGCGGCCGTAATGAAGTTTGACATTTCGTTTGCCGAGAGCAGCCGCCTGCACCTTGATTAGCACGCTCTAATTGACTATAAGAAGAAGGAGGTAGTGATTGTGTTCAAGGTTTTTTTTTTTCTCTCCCTGTCTTTTTCACGACTTCCATTAATTGCCACTATTGCCTTTGATTACGGGCGGGGGTGGGGTGGTGTGTAGGGGGGATGGGGGGGGTTTGGGGATGTGCTGTACGAGTTTCTTCACCATCGAAGGAAAAATATAAAAATTACCACTTCTCAGTCTCATTCGGATTACAGGAGGAAGTCCGTCGACGCTTACGCTGGCGGAGAAACGAGTTTCCACCTTTTGCCCTCATCACCAGAACACAGCACTTTTTTTTAAGTTCCATCTCCCGCCGGGATGGTAATGGGCTGTAATTGCAGGTTAGCTCACCACCTCTTTCCACCGCCTCGTCCTCTGGTGGAGGGAGGGAGGAAGGGGAGAAAAAAAAGCCTTAGTTTCAGACTCGAAATGGCTGCAGATCCCTCCCGTGCTTCATTACAGCTCCTCGGCCGCGCCGCTAATGCCAAACTTACCTCGCCGCACTTCCTGCCGAGCTGGCTGGACCGCCACTTTGGCTCTTAATCTTGAAGTAGCCTCCATCAGAACATATGAGTAGTAATTAAGCGGGTCAGCGCTGAGATTTGAATAGCGAACAAATTGCAGGTTATTGATGGTTAACTAGGTGGCGAGTGACTATCCGGACCTCTTAATCTCTTTCCTCTAAGACTGCGTAAAGAAAAGAAAAAAAAAAAAAAGAGTATGTCTACAGGTTAACTCTTTCCAGTCTGGTGTCAAACTGAATCTCAAGTCCATCCATGCATCCAATATCTATACCAGTTATCCTGCAGAGCCTTTCCCAGGGAACGTGGGGTACTAGGCAGGGGACACCCTGGATGCATTTTGGGGGATAAGCACACACTCGTACACCTGTACATACACTAGGGGCAATTTGGAAACACAAATGTGTTCCACATGTATGAGGAAACCACAGTACCCAGGGGAAACCATATCAAGACCTGAGGTGAGGTGAGATTCGAACCCCCAACCTTGGAGGTGCTGTTAGAAGTTACTGTCCCGTCTGCTTCTTATCAAGTGTACCAGCAAACACTGACCTATAAAAACGATTTCATGAAATTGAAGTTGCACTCTTTGATGCTTTCAGGCTTTAAACGTGTCGTACCTTCTCCTAATTTAAGGCGAGTAGCCGTTACGGTTCGCAGGACTTTTCCGACTGCCGTTCGTTCGTTGACTGACTCTGATTGTGCGAGTCGAACCGTATGAATGAATTACAGGTCCTGTGTGAGAGACGGGGGCAAGCTTCCACTTTAACCTCACGCTCCGCACACAATACACCCTCTGGCACCGAACAGGTTGGGTGTTCTCCCCCTCGCGCCATACGGCGTGCGTGTGTGTGTGAACGGTGTTCTCAGGAGCCCCTCTGCCCCCAGCTGTCTGCTCTGGCTAATGATAGGTCCCGGGGGGGCTGTTGGGGAAGAGGAGTGTGGAAATTGAAACAGACGTTTGCGACGCCGAACACAACGTGTGTGGCAGCTGTGCGCCGCGCTTCTCCATTCAGAACGAGTGAGCGCGAACGGCACCTAATAGTCATGAATATCAATGACGGGAGCAGTGTCGAGAGACGAGAAAGCGTCAGCTCCTGCCACGTTCTTATCGCCGGAGCAATTACGGTCTGCTTGCTTGCGGCTTTAGTCACTGTAACAATAATTGTAATAGCGAAAAAGGACTTTTAAGTGGGAGGATGAAGGGAAAAACAACAACTTGCGCACAAACCGTTCTCAAACCTATCTACGAAATCTAGTTTTATCATCATTATTAATATAAATTTTTCTTTTCTTCTAAATGTAAAAGTATTTATTTTTGTACCGCTTTTGCATTCTTGATTCTGATCGGTCAAAATCACAAGTGTGCTCATTCTAATAACGTCACCTGTTTAGTAGGAAGGAGTCTAAAGTTTCAGGGTTTTAACGGCCGGTAAATTGTAAACACCGGAAAAGTTTTTACAACAGAAAAAGTTTGCCGGAGGTTTCTGTTTTTTCAGAGAGGGGAAAAAAAGAGGCTGGCGAAAGAATGAAGGAAATACAAACAGGAGCTTGAATTTAAAATTTTGCGCCACAACAATTTGACTGAAACTGCAATGTCGGTTTTACAATCAATAAAAACCGACATTTTTATAAGGAGAAAGACACTATTGTATTCGGAAAACAATCAACTTTGGGGTATGACAGCACGACGCCAAGTGCAATCAATATTAAACACTCATTATGGCCAACTATAAATCGGCCGTCCCGAATTATAGTTGACCTTTTTTTTTTCTCTCCCAGTGCTTAATTCACCATATAATCAATGATCTTCCTTCACTTTGTAAATCATTTATTATAAAGCTGTTCTAATTGAGCTTCCTCCATAGAATGGTGGCTGCTCTTATCAACCACTTCACCTTTTAGTTTCAGTTTGCTAGCAACAAGTTTAAACGTAATATAGCAACGTAATATCCCCTGTTTAATCCACCAGTTAATTCCCAATCAAAACTTAACTTAAGCATGTGTTACCATTGAGCATCCCTGCTTGACCCAAATTGAGTTGTTTGACTTGTTGTTTGTTAACTTGTCACAAGTCAAATGCCATCGACTTGCCAAGCCACTCAGGCTACCAATTCCTGCAAGACTCTGGCAATGGATCGTCCCACTCCTTGACAACGGGACATGGGTTTTTGAGTGTGTGGCATCGCTGACTTTATGCATTTTGGATTGTTCTGTGGATTAACAGCTCTCGCAGTGTTCGAGTTTTACTTGCTTCCGAGAAAAAAGCTTCCGTATTCCACTCTCAAGATTCCACTCCTCCTGGGGGAACCTTTTAAATGTCCTGTGTACAACCCTACGGTGAAAGCGTTTCATTAAAAATAAATAAATAAATAAAAATTACAAATCGAAGTTTTAAAACCCATTAACCAGGAACAAGTTTTTAACCCAGAGATGAGGAGTGATGGAGCAGCCATGACTACACAAACGATAAGTGATTATGCACTGTACGCCAAGCTTGCAAATGATTGCAAATAAGCCGCATGCACTCCATGTAGAAGATCAATCCCGGTATTACGACCTCGATGTGTTTTTGATTAAATAACACGTTAACGTCGCGCACCACGACGGAAGGTTAGATAGTTATCTAAATATGCAGTGCGAAAATGTTTTGAACCAGGAAGCGCCTAGCTCGATGCCAGCCCGTGCTCGAGCGCGTGCAGCCCAAGGCAGATGTTAGGGCTGTAGCTGAGACTCTTCTACCCCCCACATGGGTGCCATCTCTTTTCTCTTCTCTTAAAGACGGCGCTAAGCCTGCACTCCCTGAAGGGATCTTCCAAATTAGGTCTAATGTTCCGCGCCGGCTAATGGTCGTCACCGCCATTAGAATATGCAGCTTTTGGCACCACGGGTTTTCAGATGTTCCCAGACCACTGTCCACACACACAAACACACACACACACACACATCCACCCCAGGCCTGTTGAGATGAATAGAGTGTGTACCACCACAATGAGCTTTTGATGCCAAGACAATAGAAGGGCTGCCAGGATCTGACACACACACTGCGAACGTGTGTATGAGGGTGTAGCAATATGAGGTCTGCTTTGCCAAGGCCCCACTGCCCTAGGGCTTGTGGATAATGGTGTCCTAGGGGGATGGAAAAGTGATGTCCAAGTGTCAAGAGGCTTAGAAATATGACCACCCTTTACCTATTGTGCCTATTGACATCCTCCACACACACACATAGACACACCATCATACTTACACACCACACTCGAGCTATTATGGAGTGGCAGGTTAGCATGTATCAAGAAGCACCTTATCACACCACAGCGCTGTCGATTTCCAGGTTCTAATTAGTGCAACGTTTTTTTTTTTCCTCCCCCATACCAAAGTATAGAAATCGATATGACCGTGTTGGTTTACATGTTAAGGTTTAATAAGACATATCCGTTAAGATGGTTAAAAACCTGATCTCCAACCAAAGTTCTACCAAAGGTTGATGTTCAACAGGTAAACGGGGGAGCCCCAGTACGGCCAATAAGACCAGTGAATCGAACTAACCCGTGGTCTTCTTTCTCTCCAGCCAATGGGACTTTGGATTCTCTGAGCGCCGCCGCCGGACTAGGTGGACCAACCAGTCCCAAACTGGAACCACCGCCTTCACCACACGCCAACCGCAAAAAGCACCGGAGGAAAAAGAGCACGGGGATCACCAAACCTGACGGGATGTCGACGGGGAACGAAGGTAAGATGCATCCTCGCATTCACACTCAACGTTCTCGATGATCTACGAGTTGTTGATTGGTTTTGAACACTTTTAATTTTGGTTTTGAACGCTTTTAATGAGGTTCCCTAAATAATGCAACCTTCCGCATAATGTTAAGTTTGATTCCTGGAGGAAAAGGAACCTGAAAAGGTCAAATATACAGGAAGCAGCGGGAACCCCTAGAGGAACCTGTTTGCTGTCCGACCGGTGATGCAGCCAATATTCCCAGTTGATCATATCCCTCTTTTGAAAGCATGACTGGCGCTCTTCTCCACAGCTTTGATTCATGCCATTGTTCTCGGGTAACGGAGATAATATGTCACTAACTCATCACCTGCGTGCCATCGCTGCGGCCCGTGTGACGAATGAAGACCCATAATTGGGTGGCATTGAGAAAACAAAAGCGTTTCTCTCGGGCTATTCGCACTCAAGGGGGCCACTCAATCACGCTGATGCGCGCTGTCCTTCACAAATTGTCACCGGCGTGTCGTGACGGTAATGATTCTGCTCATCGCCGTTATTGTTGCGCCGGCTCGTAGCCAAATCAGAGCCGGCTCCAGGTCTTAGTTGGCTACAGAGAAGCCGTAAAGGTGTGAAAGGAGACGAGACGAGGCGGCGCGACGTGACGTGACGCAGCCCAGCGGGAGCCTCCTGACTGATTGAAGGGTCTTAAAGGGGTTTTAATGGCCTAGTAGTGAGTGATGTCTGACATTAAGGGCCCAAGGGGGATCGCAAGGCATGGTGAGGTTCTCATTGTCCTCCTGCAGTAAGGAACGGTTCAGAAAGACGGCGGTACGTCCCGCTACATGCGGAATGCTGTCAGAACCGGGAACGTGGACCTCAAGCGACAGAACAAACTTTTGCATTCCATCAAGAGTCGTCGTCTCTTTCCCCTGGCTTCTTTCCTGAAAGGTTCTATTAGCGTGTGCTTGTCTGTTCTGGTGAGCGCATGTAGAATACAGACATATTGCTTAAGTATGGGAGGCACTCATGTGGAGACACAGACTCTGTGTGTGTGTGTGTATGTGTGTGTGTGTATGTGTGTGAGGGAGAGAGAGTGAGACAGGTGGGTTGGATCCTTGAATAAATTGCTATCAGTTTATCTCATTTATGAGGCAATCACAAGCGCTGAATGCAGAAATTGAATTTTAGTTGTTTTGAAGCATCATAAATCAAATGTGCGGTAGCTTTCGGGGGGGGGGGGGATGAGGTTAAGCAAGTTTTTTATTTTTCCGTACTCTAGAAGGATAGGAGAGGATTTCATCTAGTAATAGTTACATCTTGTCATTTTTTTTTTTCGTACTTTTTGAGCACGAACCAGAACTTGATGGTTATTCTTAAATACAGTTGATCAGAATTGTGGTCCTTTAACTCTTTAATTAGTTTGTAAAAGTAGCTTAAGGCATCTATTAACGACTATAACGTCACTGGATGGTGTGATGTCATTCCATCCTCCCCACGCTGAGGCCTGATTGTTTTTCCTATAACAGCATGTCACAAAATGAATTATAGCTATGGCGTACGTTTTATTTGTGCAGCACCCTCGAGTTACGGAATAGAAAAGTAAAAAAAACCAACAACACGAAAGTAGTAGATGACGTCAATCAATTAGCGTCATCTTGTAAGAACCTGTCGAGTCCAATGTTTGAGAAACGTGGCAGTATCGCGGCGCATCGGAACGCGAGAATCAATGACCTGCGCTACAGTATCGGTTATATTTTGTGTTTTGGTTTGAGTGGATAAAGGGTTAACTCTTGCCTCGCTGGGAGTCCAAGCGGCCGGTAGCAAATGAAGCTTTAACTGCCTGGCCTAATGGAGGGTGTTTATCTCAATACTTTTGTTTTGTCATTCTCCAACCCGCTCTCGTTTCCCCAAGTGCTCCCTCGAGCTCCTGCCTCTCTAATGGAGCTGCTGTGGAGGGCCGCACTTCGGAGGCAGAAATAACAAGATTATTGTTCGCATGCCACGCTACACAGTCTCACACACACACACGCGCCCACACACCAAGACATACATACACACAGGGTCGGACTCTGAGAGTTCTGGTGTTAGGTGTAACGGCGGCAAGGACGGTCACGCTTATCCAATTGTCCGTATATCTCATTACAGGAATATTGTTTGTTTGTGTGTGTGTGTGTGTGTGTGTAGGCACAGAGATGTCTGTTCTATGACCGTTGTGTGTTGGAGGGAGATAGAGAGCGCATTGTCGTCTCCTCTCCTCTTCTCCTCCTCTCTGTTTGCCCCCGTGTCCCCCCAGGCTTGTCTTGGTAATGGCCCTGTGCTGATTGCTCTAATACAGGTTAGGAATATTGCCTTTAATGATGTGTAAAATGAGCAAGCGCCAGCGCTGACATTTACAGATGGCACCAGCGGACTCGGTTCCTCCCAACTGCCTGTTAATTCACAGCAAATGACTAGCACCTTGCACCTTTTATCAGCCACTATACTGTATCTCTCGCTCTGTCTCTCTTTTTTTTTTTTTTTTACGTACGTCAAAAATTAGTAGCACATAAGAATACCGCTTGGGTTCAATAATCCCCCGAAACATGGCTTGATGGATCATGGCAACGGACTCTGACAGAATAGCAATCGGGACGCAACAACTATTCCAGCTGTGTCCGGCGCGAGAGCATCCTACAAGCCCGGAGGTCTGGGACTGAAGCATCTGCTCCCAGACTACAATCAGAATCGGGAGGATTCACCTGAGTGAACTCCGAGACGCTCACTCAACAGATAACCGTACACACCGCAACGCACCCGAACGCGCGCGCACATCGTCGTATTCTATAACGTTTGAGTTAGCAGATTGGCCACCATATGTCTCCCGTAGAGCGCCTCGTCCCTACACGTCACAATATTTGCACATGCCGAAGTGCTGATGAGCTTCCGTAAGGTTAACGACTCCAATTACATTCGATTAAAGCTGCTTCCGCTAATGGCCTGCATCGTCTGCAGTTACGACACCAGCAAGACCGAAAAAAAAAAAAAAAAAGCTGTCCATTGAATTTCCGATGCATGGGAATCTGGAAGGAAGCCAAGAGAGAGAGAGGAAATACAACAGGCTTTAACTTCCCTACTCATTATCTTGAACTCCTGTTTAATTGTGTTAATTAGGGTATATTACACCGCCAGTGCATCCAGATTGAATCGCACAGCAACTTCGCTTTTATATCTCAATTCCAGCGTACTTGTTGCTGACGCAAATCTACAGCGTAGCCATCCATACGGCTTTTTTTTTATGGCTTTTTACGTGCGTTTCTAAAACGCCCGCGCGTTTAACACCGAGCATTAATACAGTTTCTCAAAAGCAGGTTTCCCCTCAAGACCTGGGAGCGACTTGAGGACTCGACTCGAGCGAAGTTGTCAAGCTTGATGCATGTTTCGAAAGTAACGGAAGCTTGATGTTTTTTCGATTTGCATACGGAAATTACTTGTAACGGCAATTTTTTCAGATGACCAGCCAACAAGGTAATTGTCCGTGTTCAGATTCGTAGGTGTGTAATCAGAGGACCTGTCGGAATTCCAGATAATTATGTTAGAGTACGTGCTAGCGTTATGAGGAAAAACGAGGTGAAACGGAGCAGAGCTTCCTGTAGAACGATGAACAGGACAAAAAACAAAACAAACACGCATGTGTAGTGTAATATGAAAATATCTTAAGATGCATGGCCCGGTCTGGGACTGCTCACCAACATGTAATTAATCTAGCTAGCTATGCAACATGCAACTACGTTACGGAAATTTGTCTCGCTTTCAGTTTATAATGTTTAAACATGCTGTTTCGGTGGGCGCTTTTATTCGGGGATGAAAATTAATCACGGTGTAACGGTTTGTTCTGTTGTTCTTGCATACAACAAGTCCAAGATCTTGCAGAAGTATTCACCGCCCCCAATATCCCCCCAAACAACCCAACCCCCCACCCCCACCTCCCCACTCCCAAAAAAGAAGCGGCCTTACTTGGGGATTATATGCTATTAAATAAATTCTGGCGGAGATAATCGAGATTAAGGGTCACATTCGGTTAGTCGAACGGCATTGACTTCTCCCGAAAAACGAAAACCTGTTATAAGGATCTATCGAGAGGCCGCCATAGAAATCCGTCTACCACATACGAGAAAGCAGGACATTTGGTCAGAAACTCCTCCAAGAGGCCAAGGGTAACTCTCTACATCATGATCCGAACGTCCATAAAACAAGTTGTTTGTTGTCGTACCTACTTTATAAACATTTACTCCGACACCAAGTTCTCCGTTTTCCTTTGCATTTTCTTTTACTATGTGTCTGAATAATTATGACATCTTTAATCATAATTAGCATCCAATATATTCACTGCAATTGACTTCTTAAACCTTAGACAGCCTGAAAAGTAAACAAAGGATTGCTAGTGTCCGGGGCGGTGCTCCCTCACCCTTTAGTCCTTGATTTAGATACACACCTCCTGGCACTGTTTCATCGATCGCCCGCCTGGAGTCGAGTCCCGTGAATGAAATCAGATAATTGAAGACGGTGTCGAGCTAATTGGATTATTGTTTTCGCCTCGAGGCTGTGGAGCCGCGCTTGAAGAGTAAGACGTGTGTTCTGTGTAATCGTACATCTGTTATTTGGCACGCCGGTTCCTCTTACTAGATTTAAAATCGGATAGGGAAGCAATTAAAGTGGGATTTCTGTAGCACTTCATATCTGCGTCGCGTGATTGATTTCATTAACCGCGCCGTTAATCAGTGTACGAACTGATAAACTGGTTACTGTTGAATTTCTCCAAGTATTGTTGTGTATTAGAGGTTTTTTAAATTAATTAATTTATTTTTAATATAGGAATTACTTCAATATCCCGATGACCCGAGCAGCTAAATTTCCCAATTATTCCCGCCTGAACGTTATGAATACGTTAAAGTCATCACGGCTGCGAAATGATCATCAAGCAAATTATCGCCGAGCTGATAGTTTACTCCTCACCTCTCGCCTCTTGTTGCGTCGGCCGACGCACACCCCTTTGTCTCGCTTCGTGTTTGTGAGGTGGAAATTAGCATGACCCGAATGATTAACCCACATTAGATTCTAGTTAGGCGGGCTGTTCTGTAATGCGATTGGATGATAATGAGATAAGAGCTCTAATGGATATGTTTACCTTGTAAATGAGTCGATTTTTATTATGTTGATGTGCCGCGGCTACTCGAATTGATGACAGGAACTTGCGTTTGCCTTCTGTTGCTGTCTTTTTAGCTTTGCGCCGGAGCTGCGATATGTGTTTTGCCTCCCTATGTGCACGCGTTGTTTTGTCTGGAGACTGAGGGAAACCTAACAGTGTTGGTTGCTTACCTGTTACCTGTTGGTTGCTTAACTGTTACCTGTTGCAGTCTGAACCACCATTAATCTTGAAATAAACATCTTGTTTTCAGAGCAAGAAGAGTCATTTGAGTTCATCATCGTGTCACTCACTGGACAGATGTGGCACTTTGAAGCGTCGACGTACGACGAGAGAGAGCTCTGGGTCCAAGCCATCGAGAGTCAGATATTTGCCAGCTTACAGTCATGTGAAAGTAGCAAGAATAAGGTAAAAATGGAACATATTTTTTTTGTACGTTATAACCTAGGTTACATTGTGGATTTCGAGATCAAATTATCTGTCAGGTGCTCAAATATTTGAAGGGTGTTCCTCAGGGGTTTCATGTGGGACCAATAATGTTGGAAACTGTATCTCGCAAAATCAAAAGAAAGGACAGATATTCTGGTATTATTTTTTAAGAAAAGTGTATAAAAAGATATTTCGATCATATATCCCATCATGTAACAGCTTATTCTTCCGTGTGTGTATTTCTTCTCTCGTCTTTCTGATCTTGCAGATTTGAACGTAAGTACATGTGATGCATTGAGGGAAATCTGTGTATTAAGACTGACAGGTCCCATTTTCATCTTCATGCTGAACGTCTCTTCTCTTCTCTCTATTTCATTTACACAGACTTTCTCTCTCTCTCTCTCTCTCTCTCTCTCTCTCTCTCTTTCTCTCTTATATCTCATACACACACACTCTTAAACTCTTTTATTCTTTGTGATCTCTAACTTAATCTTCCTCCACTCAAGTCACGATTAGGGAGCCAGAGTGATGCCATGACCATCCAGTCCATCAGGAATGTGAGAGGGAACGCATTCTGTGTGGACTGCGACTCCCCCAGTGAGTTTCCCAGTTTGCGTTCTTAAAGCATGTGCATGTATGGTGTGTGTGTGTGTGTGTGTGTGTGTGTGTGTGTGTGTGTGTGTGTGTGTGTGTGTGTGTGCACTATTTGACAAAACAGATATCACTATGCGTTTCTTCAGTTGAATATATTTGTTTGTGTTTATTTTTCCCTTGTGTAGATCCAGACTGGGCGAGTCTGAACCTCGGGGCTCTGATCTGTATCGAGTGCTCAGGGATCCATCGGCACCTGGGCACTCACCTGTCCCGTGTGCGCTCACTGGACTTGGATGACTGGCCTGTGGAGCTGAGCATGGTGATGACGGCTATCGGGAACGCCATGGCCAACAGCGTGTGGGAGGGAGCGCTGGAGGGATACACCAAACCTGGAGCTGATAGCAGCAGGTACAATCCTACAGCTGTGCATCCTGTAGCTACTCTGGCACTTGTTACTTGTGCCTTTAACTACATTAACACCTACACACATAGCATTCGTATAGCTAACACTCTACCGCTCAAAAGTTAGCAATCACTCCCTAACTCCATGGTCGTTTCTGATGTTTATTTCTCTCTACACTGTAAATCAGTACTGAAGGTGTTTATCCAAAATACACAATAATCTCCTTTGAACAGTTGATATTGAGATGTATATCTGCTACTTCTGCTCTGTAAAGCTTCATAACGGCTCTAATCTGAGGTGCTGTTTCTTAATTGGTGATTTCTGAGGCTGGTGACTCTAAATGAACTTCTCCTCTGCAGCAGAGGTCAGTTTTGGTCTCGCTTTCCTGGAAAGGTCTTCAGGAGAGATAGTTTCATCATGGAGCTTGATGGGTTTCACAAACGCACTCGACACAATACTGTTCTTGCAGGAACTGTTCCAGAAAGGCCGAAAAAAATTACAAAAACCATCCCCTGTGTAAACCCCCCCCCCTTTCTATCCCCTTCAGATTAATAATGCTGTGTATTATGTAAAATTTATTACGAAGATTAAATATTAAAACTCTCTGTTATGATGATCATTTACGAAATATAAATAACGGCGATTAGCCAATCAGAATTCAGTATTGTAGTAACGCGCTGCTTACAAGCTTGTGCAAGTTTGCGGAATTTTTTGCGCTGTTTGCATTTTCGCAAACGCCCAAGAGACCAGTTCAAGCACAGCTTTTGACAAAAAAGAAGAGAATTTAAGGTATGATAGACACACACACATCCTCTCAGTGGAGACGTGATGAAACCAAGGATTCAACATGTTTTTTCATTAAACTTTGTGGTGCCACCTACTGTACATGCTTGGGTAGAAAAGGGTCAAAAATAGATTTTTAAATGGCATAATAGTAATTTGATGACGTGTGTGGCGGGAGGGGGGGGGTGCATAGTCATGCAAAACTACAGTACTATTAATTTTAATTATTTCATTTATGTCGATTTTTATTCTACTTCTGTAATCCTCTCCAGATGAAAGGATCAAATGATAGTTTTGACAATTGCATGTTTTATGCATGTGTTTTGTTTTAATTGCTCCAAATTGATTTAATTAAGCTTATATTTTGTTAATAAAACTGGTCTTAAAATTTTTACATATATCGCAAGAATTTTTGCAACCCCCCTACCAAAAATTTAATAAATAAATACTTCACCACACCCATTATTTTATTTATTATTATTATTTATTTATTTATTTATTTTTACAATTCGACCACTGTCGACACCTACACTTAAAGATACACTTGTACCTGCACCTGAATTTACACCCACATGTACATGTACTGTATAACTACACCTAAGCTTATAACTAATTGGCTCATTACTAATTAATTTAATTAGGAAACTTAATATTGTTCCTAAAATATAATGATTATAGAATAGTACACTACATTTGGATATGACGTAGTAAAATATAAACAAATAAAAGGCAGTCATCTAATTTAAACCACCAGTTTTTGTTGTGTCTAGCAGAATTTTTTTTTGCACGTCCACACTTCATATTTGTATTTGTTTAAAATGTTAGATGTGTATGCAGATTTCAGTTCACGGTAGTACAGATTTTATATTATATATAGTCATTTTGAATTTGTGTGCATGTGTGTGTGAGAGACCCTGCCTGTGTGTGTCTTTAAACCGTTATTATGAAAAGAGCTCAGCTGTATTCCTGTGTCTCGGTCGGAGTAGCGGTGTCTCTTCTTCATCTGTGGAATAGATGGTAACGGCGTCTGGCAGCCGAGCTCAGGCTTCGGACTCCACGGAGGATTATTGATGCTGATATCCCGCTCTCACACTCCAGTCGGCAGCACTCGCTGGGGGCCGGGCAGCCGGAGTGTTTTTCACTGTCAGGGAACTATGATGCCTCACGAACACACACACACACACACACACACACACACCATCAGAAATGAAAATCTGATTAACATCGTAACTGATTTTCCTGAGCCACCGCAGCGTTGACGCTACATGGTGTGTAATCAATGCTTTTCCTCTCCGGCTTGGAAACAGTCATGTTAATGGGGTGGTGTGAATATGGGATGTTACGCATACTTCTCTTTAAGTGAGGTTTGTGTGTGTGGGTGGGTGTGTGTGGGTGTGAGAGAGAGCTAGAGTGATTCATTGTGTCCTCAAGTCAGCAAGCTTTAAGTTTGTTCTATTTCCCATAACGTGATGAGGAAGCGTTCCCTGTCGAGTCTGGTTCCCCTCTCGTCTTCTCAGGGAGTGTTTCTTTTTCACACCAAGCTTGTGATTATATAATAATAATTATAATTTATTTATTTTTCTAATTAATTTCCAGATTTATAATGAATTTTTCTGTTAATGTTTTAATTCTGTAGTGCAGCTTTGTGACGGTGACCAACAGTAAGTGTGACTCTACAGAGAATAACGAACTGAAGTGAACAGGAGACTCGACTGTTACAGAGCGCTCGCTCACACTGGAGTCTCCGTCACTGCCTTTTCATTTACTCTTTCTTTTGATTTTTCCGCTTATCCGAGGTCGGGTCGCGGGGGCAGCAGCTCCAGCAAGGATGCCCAGACTTCCCTCTCCCCGGCCACTTCTTCCAGCTCTTCCGGGGGGATCCCAAGACGTTCCCAGGCCAGCCGAGAGACATAGTCCCTCCAGCGTGTCCTGGGTCTTCCCCGGGGTCTCTTTCCGGTGGGGCGTGTCCGGAACACCTCACAAGGGAGGCATCAAGGGGGCATCCTAAATAGATGCCCAAGCCACCTCATCTGGCTCCTCCCGATGCGGAGGAGCAGCGGCTCTACTCTGAGCCCCTCCTGGATGACTGAGCTTCTCACCCGATCTCTAAGGGAGAGCCCAGACACCCTGCGGAGGAAACTCATTTCGGCCACTTGTATTCGCGATCTTGTTCTTTCGGTCACTACCCATAGCTCATGACCATAGGTGAGGGCAGGAACGTAGATCGACCGGTAAATTGAGAGCTTTGCCTTTTGGCTCAGCTCCTTCTTCACCACGACGGACCGATACAGAGCCCGCATCACTGCAGACGCTGCCCCTATCCGCCTGTCGATCTCCCGCTCCATTTTACCCGCACTCGTGAACAAGACCCCGAGATACTTAAACTCCTCCACTTGGGGCAGGATATCACTCCCAACCCTGAGAGGGCACTCCACCCTTTTCCGTCTGAGGACCATGGCCTCAGATTTGGAGGTGCTGATTCTCATCCCAGCCGCTTCACACTCGGCTGCGAACCGATCCAGTGAGAGCTGTAGGTCGCAGGATGATGAGGCCAACAGAACAACGTCATCTGCAAAAAGCAGTGACCCAATCCTGAGCCCACCAAACTGTTACCCCCTCAACGACCTGGCTGCGCCTAGAAATCCTGTCCATAAAAATTATGAACAGGATCGGTGACAAAGGGCAGCCCTGTCGGAGTCCTACTCTCACCGGAAACAGGTCCGACTTACTACCGGCAATGCGGACCAAGCTCTGACACCAGTCGTACAGGGACCGGACAGCCCTTAACAGGGAATCCGATATCCCATACTCCCGGAGTACCCCCCACAGGACTCCCCGAGGGACACGGTCGAATGCCTTCTCCAAGTCCACAAAGCACATGTAGACTGGTTGGGCAAACTCCCATGCCCCCTCCAGGACCTTGCTAAGGGTGTAGAGCTGGTCCACTGTTCCGCGACCTGGACGAAATCCACACTGCTCCTCCTGAATCCGAGGTTCGACTATCCGACGGACCCTCCTTTCCAGGACCCCTGAATAGACTTTCCCGGGGAGGCTGAGGAGTGTGATCCCTCTGTAGTTGGAATACACTCTCCGGTCCACCTTCTTGAAGAGGGGGACCACCACCCCAGTTTGCCAGTCCAGAGGCACGTCCCCGATGTCCATGCAATGTTGCAGAGACGTGTCAACCATGACAGCCCTACAACATCCAGAGCCTTGAGGAACTCCGGGCGGATCTCATCCACCCCCGGGGCCCCGCCACCACGGATCTTTTTGATCACCTCCGCGACCTCGGCCCCAGAGATGGAAGAGTCCACCTCTATGTCCTCGGATAAGCGGAAGATTTTTCCCTCTTTAACCTTTTTTCCACTTTGGTTTTTGCTTTACCTGTTTTCATTGTTGACTTTCATCTAACTTGTTTTTTTTTTCTCTCTTTCATTCTTTTTCTTTTTGTGCTTTTCCTCAGTTTTCATTTACTTTTCCTTGCTTAATTCTTTCTTTCTTTCTTTCTTTCTTTTTGAATTCCCTCAGTTTTTAATGTTTAATGCTTTTTGTTTGTTTAGGTTTTTATTGTGCTTTTCCTCAGTTTTCTGTATTTCTTTCATTCCTTCTTTAGTTTTTTCTTTTTTACTTTCATGTTTTATTTTTGTCTTTTCTGCATTCCCTGTTTTTAGTATGCATTCGTTATACTTTTACCTTATTCTTTCTTTCTTTCTTTCTTTTTTTTTTAATAAAATTTGTCTTTTGTACTTTTTCTTTTCAAATTTTACTTTCATTTTTATCTTTCTTGCTCTACTTTCTTTCTTGTTTGAGATCTCTCTCTTTCTCTCTCTCTCTCTCTCCCTATACCAGCATGACTCCCTGATGACTCACCTAACTGGAGATAATGAGAGAATATTACCCAGTAATATCTGTGGTGAAGTTCACTAGACTCACATAAGACACGCGTCTACATTCCTAGCAGTTAATCCTCACGATGCTCTTGCGCGACTGGAGGGTGCTAGAGCCGAGTTGCCATGGCGCCGGGCCTAACGTAATTAATTAGAACAATTATTTTTGATGAATAGAACCAATCAATCGAGCAGATCTTCGGGTCGTCCTTTAACCAGATTGATGGATTTATGATTTACTCAGTGTGTGTCATAAATTAGGCTGAGCTCATAAATCTTTCACAGGGTTCAGAGAGAGAGACAGAGACGGAGATGGACTGTGTGTGTGTGTGTGTGTGTGTGTGTGTGTGTGTGTGTGTGTGTGTGTGTGTGTGTGTGTGTGTGCATTGAGCTTTAATAAAACACTCTTAAATTAGCAGTTGGCAGATGTGTGTTTTTCGAGGCAGGTCTAATTGCCTCGCACCTGTGTGTGGAAATGCTGAGAGGGCTCGATGCAACAGTCTCTCTCTCTCTCTCCCAAACTGACTGCATTCTACAATCAATTTCCTTTCATATCTCTTTTTTCCCCCTTTTCTTTCACGTACTCCCATTAAGACACTTTTTGGAAGCACCTTTGTCTCCATCACTCCGTCTCCTCCAACCCCCTCCTCCGTGTCCCGGAGGTCCAAGCAGTCGTGGAGAGCTATTGCTCATCAGTGAGCGCTTCACTGTCTCTCTCACACACACACACACACACACACACACACACACCTTGACGCCCTTTGGCCAGTACAGCCAATAGTTCTGATGAGGAGAGCACTTTGTTTCTGAAATAATTTGCCCGCGTGTCGCCCCCACAGGGCAGTGGCGGGAATAAAAATGAATCACTCCGATAAGGCTACGTTCACATTACCTGTCCAAAGTGACTCAATTCCGATTTTTTACCATAACGTGACACGGATCTGATTTTTTAGGGCGTTCTAAATGCACGAATCCGATGTGTTTCTGATCAGACTGGAGTCCCGTTCGTGTTTGTGCTTCTAGATCGGATAAATATCACATTCATGGTCATGTGACTTTGAAAGAGCTTTACATTGACCATGTGACCAAAAATGCTGAGTATTTTTGGGTGCTGGACTCGGCTCGCCTCGGCTCTTCATCTGTACGAAGCTGTGCCGTTCGACTCCTTGGCTCTGAGCAGTACGCGTTTGTAGATGTGATGCTTTAGGAAGCAGCTCGCAGCTCAGACGGAGTCAGCGGGTGGGGGGGTGGTTTGGCATAGCGAGCTTCGCCTCAAGCCCTCGCCACACATAGACTAATTACTTCGATTAACGTTTGATTAATTAACGTCGAGAAACAAGGTGTAGCAAGATCTCACGAGACAGCTTCTGAGGGCTGGAGATGTTACTGATTATTGGTGATTAATTACCAGTGTTGGACGTCATTTCTACTTTCCTCATATACGATAAATAAAACCCGTGTGACGCGGTGTAACTGAGAGAGCAGTGCTAACGAATTAAAATAACTCTTCATCTTTAATTAACTGTAGTGACGTGCTGCTGTTATATTAACGTATTCATTATCTAACAGTTATTTTTAAGAACTTTACTTTCTCAGTAGTGCCAAGCGATTAGGACGATCACGCAGTTTAATCAATCTTATGGATTTGTTGAACCGAAGTTAGTTTTCGATTTTGAAGAAGATTTGCAGATTTAAATTAACTTGGTTGCAGATTTCCTTAAAAGTTAACCACACTGCTTCTGCGGGAAATAAACATTTTTTTTACCGTTTGAAATATGCAGTACTGCCACCTACTGGACTGGAGTGTGGAGCAGAAGACTGGTGGTGGTGGCGGTAGTTTACCCGACTTGACATCTCAACATTTTATTGTTTACTAGCGTTAGTACACGTCATTGGCGGTTAGAGTTTGTAGAAATAGTTAAAAGTTTAAAGCTAAAAACAATCTGATCAGGCACAAAACTACTCATAACTTTCCTTGTACTCAACGTCTTTGTTTCGTTTATTGTGCACAGTTCAGTTTTCATAGTGTACACACCATTTTTTTTTTTTAAATAAGCCATGCTTTGTCGCGTGAATGTTGAGGATTTTTCCCGCTTGTAGGTGTGTTATGGTCATTTGTGTGTCTTCCACATGCTCTGTATATACAAGATGAAATATTACGTTGATTGACTCTCTTGAGTGACGTTTAACTTCAGGCAAATACCGAAGGACTTTAGTTACAATACATTCTGTCGAGAAAATACAGACAGAAATTTATTCTGAGGCTGGTTTCTGATCCTCCAGTGTATGACATGTAAAGATATCACTGAGTTCTGACCAATGTACAGGCAAAACCTCTCTTCTATGTGTATAGATTAAATACATTTATTACTTTTTCTTATACTTTTGCGAAATATTGCTACTTTAGAGTTAATAGCACCAACGTTCGTTGGCTGATTTTTCTCAAACATAAAAAAGAATCAACCAGTGATCCACTGCTCGAGTTGTAACCAGATCCAGGACTTTACATAGCATTACGAGTTGCTATAAACAGTTTGAAGTGTGACGTTTGTTAATTAGTTAAAATTTTCATTTGTTCAACCAGACAAACCGTCACACAAGTAGGAACATGAACTTGGTTACCACAAGCCTAGCTTTAGCTTAGCCAAAATGCTATGGTTGCTAGCATTAATTTATATAACGTTGCTTTGTGTTTGATTGAACTCAGTCATCCATATCCTACACGGTGTCCCGTCAACTCCAAGACAAGTTCAAGTTGGCTTTTATTGTCATTTCAACCAAATACAATGGAGCAAAACAACGTTCCTCCAGGACCGAGGTGCTACTTACATGCAACAAATGAACTAGCTAAAACTAGCTAAGAACTAAACAAAAAGACAATATAAAGTGCAACTCGTGCAAATTCTTGACTTAAGTAAATCAACAATATTTCCAGTTAGCTGGTTAGCTAAAATGATTCATAGCAAACAGCTAGTAGTTCAGGCCACACCCCTTATTATTACATCTTAATATAATTTTAACTGATTAGATAATTTTTTTAAACCCTGTACAGTTGTCATGAATGGGAAATCTGGCTACGAAGGCCAGGCATTGTTTAAGTAAAAAGGTGAACAGTTTAACATATCAGGATTTACTCACTTTTTAAATCAGGTCATTCGAGGAACTGCGTGTGACATTGATTATTTCACTTTTGTTCTTTGGATATCGATGATAGACATTGTGGGGGAAAAAAATCTTATCTACCTAACTAAATACAATATCTTATCTAAAACAATGCTAGTATTCTTTTTAATGTCAGTTTTTAATCATTATTAATATAAAATTTTAAATAACTGTTTACCCTTAATTAATTGTGATGTGATTCCATCCATATGGCAATGCGTTTATTATCTAACAGTTGTTCGTCAACATTTTAATTTCAATTTTATAGTGATTATGATTTGAACCTCGGCCATCAAGCCTATCCTCTGCGTCCCTTCCGCTTCCTTTCCTTCCTAAATCCACCCCTCTGCCGCTGAACGGCACGACCCTGCCGTCCAGGCCGCTCGGCACCTCTGAACCTCCCTGAATGGCTCGCTGTCCCCGAGTGTGCACTTCATGGGGAGCGAGGGCAGCAGCATGGGGAGGAGGAGGAGAAGGGAAACGGCAGAGGGTTTGTGTTTGTGTGCCGCTGAGTAATTATCCTTGTTTGTCCTGCTGCATTGAGGTGCGCTCATGTGTCACTGACTCGCCAGGCAAATCATTCCACTTGATGAGGTGCAGGGCTTTTTGGGACTTCCTTACATGAGCCAAGTCTTCACCCTATCCTAACCCCTCCCCCTACTTCTTCTTCTTTTTCTTCTTTTGCTTTATTTATCCTTTTTTCTTTTATTTCTGCATAATTTAGTTGAAATATGGGGTCATTAAGTAATCTATTATGCTAAGGATTTAAGAGGAGAAAGGGGAGAGGGGGGGCTCTCTCTTTCCATCTCTCTCTTTCGAGTTACTTTCTCAGTGTTTGGATTATTACAGATTTTATTCCTTCCTTTCTTTTTATCTGCTGTTGTTTTTGCCCCTGTGTACGCCCGGGCTGTTATCCACGACACCGTCCCTTCATACACACAGTTCCTGATGAAGTTGATGAATACATTTTCCCTTTTCATACACTTTCTCTGTCCCCCAAGCAACCCCACGTTTCAGAGCAAGCATGTGTGCCAGGCTCTCTCTCTCTGTGTGTGTGTGTGTGTGTGTGTGTGTGTGTGTGTGTGTGTGTGTGTGTGTGTGTGTGTGTGTGTGTGTGTGTGTGTGTGTCTGAAGGAAGGGGGTAGCCATAGGCCTGATTTCCTGAATATAACCCCCCAAAAACCCCATGGAGAGTGTCCTCTCAGTCTCATCACTCTTCCTTTTTTTTTTTTTCCTTCTCCAACCCTCCTCTCTTTTTCTCTCCAGCCCAACCCTCCCTCCCTCCCTCCGTCTCTCTTTTGACATGCTAAAGCCGGTCGTTTTTATTTTTCCTTCCTCCTGCCGAGAGGAAGTGTCCTTTTCAAGGCTTCTCGGCTTTCTCCCACAGACCCGCGCTCCGGCCGGGGACTTGTTTGCTTTTGCGGCGCCGTTTCAAACACCAGGCAGAGGCGAGATCGGTTGCTCTTCACCTTCTCCTTCTTCCTCGGCCTTCTTACTTCTTACATGGCTGACATGAATATGAGTGGCGCTGACACAAATGAGCCAGTAGACACTTTAACGGGAACACCTGCACGTTCTCATGCGTTCCTGCTCGTCACGGCAGTAACGAGTGGTTACTTAAACTACAGTGTAAACCTTTTACTCTGTGAAAAAGATGATGATAACTGGATTGTTTTTAGTTTTTACAGGCACCGTTCTGTATCTGGGTCACTGCATGATGTTCCCATTAAAGTGGCAAGTGATCGCTATATTGTAATATCAGTCATTTTCAGGAAAACGAGTCACTCGTGAGTTCTCGTCCTAATTGCGTCCAATCAAAATACCTTCCAGAACAGTTAAGCCCCGCCCTTGCGTTTTTTTTTTTCTCGACCACAAGATGATTCTCCAACTCTGCTGAACGATGTTTGTTCATCTTGTCTTAAACACGTACGACTAATCGGCCCGCACTCTCGCTCCTGCTCGGCTTCCTGTTCCACAAGGAAACGTCGTCTCAGACTGACGTCCCTCCGACCCTCAGCGCACAACTCTATTTGGATGTTTGCACAGCAGCTTTTGCAGTTCCACTCGAGCGCACATGTGTGGAACCCCCTTCATCTCCGTCCCAAACCACAGAACGGCAGAACGTCCGGGGGCCTCTCTCTCCCTCTCCCTCTATTTTTTTTCTTTTTCCCCCCTCTCTCTGTTGCTTCTTCTCTTTTTACAGTCTCGAGCCTTTTCACTGCCGCCGTATGTTTTCTGTGTGCGAAGCGAAAGAAGAGAAAGATAACAATGGGGTGGGTCTCTCTCAGCACCTCTTCAGAAGAAAAACAAGCTTTGAAAGACTGACTGCTGAGGGTGTGTGTGTGTCCTCACACACACACACACACACACACACACACACACACACACACCATTGAAGAGCAATTCACTGTAGCCGCAGTCTATTCACTGGCTTTTGTGGCTCGTTCTGGGGAAAGAGTGGACGGGGACTTTAAGGGGAACGCAGTTAAAGCCTTGGCCTTTTTAATTAGCTCGCTTCCTTTGTGGTGTTACTGACTTTCACAGAGCACTTGGATACAGGAAATTGTGTACAGTACGGCAACAAAAACATGTTTGCGTACTGGGGGGGAAAAAAACAACAACAAAAAAAAACACCTGAGACGACTCCTCCCTTGTTATTCGAAGTTGGACATTGTGCTAGAGAAAATCTTTAGTAAGTTACTTTAATAACGTTACAGTTCCAAATCTAGCAGCTCGACCGTGCCGTGTAAAGTACCCCAAAGAATTCCTGTAGACTTGACTCATGCCAGGTTTATCGTCTCGTCTCGTCCATGTGCTATTCTGCAGCCAACCAACCCCCCAATCCCCCCCCCAACTCCCCTTCCACTCCCTTTGGTCCAGCGATCTCTGGCAGCTGACATATCAGCCCGGTCCCCAGTACTCGCCAAGTATTTGGAGTCTCCCCTTATCTCATTGTCCCGGAGATAACAAGGGGGCGTGTTCCAATTCAGACACCATTGTGCCTCCAATCAGCGGCGCCGCAATTAACATGTGACACCATTTGGCTGCGTCCCCGGCACCTCCATGTGTGTTACTGACACCTTATTAGTAGTCGGAATTTGCAAGCGGTAAAGGAAGACGTCCTTTTGCTGAGGACGGATACATGAAATCCTCACGCCAAATCTGATCTGTGCACTGTTTGTTTTGTTGTTTATCAGACATGTATTCAATGTAAAAAAAAAAATAGAAAGAAAGAGAAAAGAAAGAGACTCATGGGACTCAGGAATCTCACCCTGTGTCGTTCGCTCATCCAAGTCAAACAAGAGCCCTTTTTAGTCGCCTTATCGCCCAGCGTGCGAGGTTGCGGGGTCACTTCGGCACCGAGCATGCTCAGAAATAACCGACTATCGATTCGTATTTTCATGAATGAGGGGTGTTAGATGAAGAGCGCTAGATAGAAGTGTGAAGCTCGAGTACCATCCCGAGCCCCATTCTACCCTCAGTGTCTCCCTTCTTTTCTCTTTTCTTCAGCCCTTCAATCTGGCTGGCTTTGATCCCCCTGAGCCTTGAAGGTCCGGTGTAGATTGGGGAGTCCTTTGTGGGGACGTGCCGAGCAAGAGTGACAGCGGTGACAGCAGCGATAAAAACATGTCCCCCCCTCCTTCCCGTATTGTCCAGCACAGACATGCTGTTCACAATGTGTAACCTTTCGATAGGCGACCAGGGTTTAACCCTTGCACTGCTGAATTTAAGATTAGGACAGCCTGTGTTGCGAGGACACTGTAGAGTCCAGGGGCGGGGGGGGACTTTATCCAAGTTTATAATTAAAACTTGGACAGATTAAGGTCTTGCAAGCCAAGATACAAGATGGGCGTAACCCTCGAATCCTGCTTTCTTTTAACGTAAATAAATGTCCAAGCTCTGTATGGTGTCTCACCGTTTTTGTACATAGATGAATTAATATAACATGCCGTTTCTCACATTATGGAGGAATTAGGCATTTAACTGTAACTAGTGTTTAAGCACAAGATTGAGATTATATAGCATGAAAAAAAGAAAAATCGCTCAGTCTGGAGCTGCTACAGAAAGCACAGCGTTTTTAATCCAAAACGTGTTTGATTTGGCAAAAGCCTGAAACGTAGCGCGAAACTTGAACGCGCAGTACGGCGCTGAACAAGCCTTCGCGCAGTAATTTACTGCCAAGCTGTCGAGTGATTAAAAACAACGTGCTTGTCATCGTTTCAGTGTAGCCCTATTAACACGGATTTCATGCATGCACGCCAAATGAAATATGTTCCCGCTTAACGCGCACGCTGGGTAGCGGTGACAGCGCCCCTCGGTCAAAAACACGCAAAAAAAAAAAGTATGCAGATCATATAAAGCGCTCGTACGTTTCATTTGCTGTAAACGTTGAGCAGAAAGAAAATTGAGAGTTTCACAGAAACAGAACTGCACATTTCTTTTCGCACAGCTGGGCCGTTACAGCCTTCTTGCTGGACAGATCTTATGAGTCGTCGACATTTTTGCTAACCGATTACGACACGACTCTTGTTCTTTCCGTCTCAGGGAGGAGAAGGAACGCTGGATCAGGGCGAAGTACGAGCAGAAGCTGTTCGTTTTGGGCCTGCCTCAGTCGGACGTGCCCCTGGGGCAGCAGCTCCTGCGAGCCGTGGTGGAGGACGACTTGAGGATGGTGGTGCTGCTGCTGGCTCACGGCACTAAGGACGAGGTGAACGAGACGTACGGAGACGGAGACGGCCGCACGGCGCTGCACCTCTCCTGCGCCATGGCCAACGTGGTCATCACGCAGCTGCTAATCTGGGTAAGAGCCAGATGTAGTGCAACATAAAATGAACGGGGGGGAAAAAGGATTGTATGATTTGATGGATGACTGGCTAAAAGTTTGTGCACCCTTGTGATTTTCCTAGCAGCCTAATAATCATCTATCTAGAGCATAGCTTAATAGACAGTTGATACACAGTTAGTATGATTTGATAGATGGCTGAGTAAAAGTTTGTGTACCCTTGTAATGCTGATCTATCTAGAGCATAGCTTAACCGTGTAGACAGTCTGTCACGTATTACCATGATGCATTTGGGCCCTTTGTTGCCTTCAGCTGATAATTAAATGCAGTCCAGGAAGCACATACATTCCCAAAGCATAAAGCGAGGTTGTTAAGGTTAATTAAAGGTCCACAGCTCTTTTTATTATCCAATTAAACTAAACTATGCACAGATATTTAATGTACTCGTGTACATACAGTAGTTACAAACTACAACAACGATGATCTACGCGTGCACATGATGGGTTTTATAATTTTTTTTCTTTGTTTTATTTTAGTAGCTTTAACAAGTGCAGGTTTAACTTTGTTAATTATTTCCCTTTCCCTAAATGACTTAATAACCCTGTCGTTCTGATTCCATGCTAACAGTACGGTGTGGACGTGAAGAGTCGCGACGCCCGTGGTCAGACCCCGCTGTCCTTTGCCCGGCGAGCAGGAAGTCAAGAATGCGTCGACATCCTCGTCCAACACGGCTGCCCTTCGGATTCCGGCGGCACGTCGACCCCGCCAGGGACGCGGCACAACCCAAACGCCAACAACAACAACGGACAGTGCGAGCTTAACCGCAGCTTAAGCATCATGTAGATCCCAAACACCGTGCTGTAAGCCTTCAGTGTCTCAGTGCCATAATACTGTGACTTCCTTCCCCCTGCCTTTAGCCATCGCCACACTGTTAGCGTCGTAAAAATCTCCCGTCGTGTCAAATCGGTGTTTAACGTTCGCCAGGTCAACCCAGTACCACCCCCACCCCCAAATAAAACCTCTTGATATATTATAAGGATGTGCTGCACTACAACACATCGTGAACACGTGAACTCAAACGTACAAGAAATGCACAGAGTCAGGACCAATATGTATGTTGGACATTTTGAGAAATATTTTAGTTACATTTTTTTTTGTCTCTATGCTAATGTTTTTTTGTTTTTTTCCAGACTCAGAAAAAAAGAATCCTATGTACTGATTAGAGAAAGACGTGAACCTGTTGTATGGTAGAATTCAGTAAGGTGCAGGTCATCGGACGTAATTTTTCAGTCTTATTCCAAACTCGTAGAAGATTTTTTTTTCTCGCCGTTCATCAAAGCAGATAGCCGCCTAAGAATAGCTCTTCAGTGGCTGAAGGACATGATTACCCCGAGCTGAGAATAATACGTCATTATCAGGGCTTTGTGAGACGGATTCGAGGAGGACACTGAAGTGGTCTTCTGACTGTTTGACACTGGGGTCTACATACGCGTTTACATGTGTGTATGTGTGTATATATGTATATGTATGTATGTATATATATATATATATATATATATATATATATATATATATATATATATATACACATACATACATACATACATACATACATACATACATACATATGTGTGTGTGTATATAAAATGAATGGAAAGATCTGTTAATTGGCCTACATTTCCCGTGAACGTGTGTGCGTGCTTATTAAAGAATGCTCATTTTACCTCCTCCATACTTGATTATGCATCGACACGGGCGTTTTGCATTTTGTACCGACGGAGAATGGCCGAATTTGGGACGGTACGACGCGGTATCACGTACAGAATTATGTACAGGTATATAGTAGCTTGTATTTTCCTCTGACTGCCTCATCCTACCATTTAGGTGCTAAACGATTTAGCAAAAAAAAAAATAAAAAATGCTTGACCCACGTCGTTGCCTCTCTAGTGACTTTTCAACAGGATGTAAGCTGTTGCTGGTAAAAGAAAGAAAAGAAGTTCCTGATTAGCCATGATAGTCAAATGTTTTTTTTATTTTATTTATTTATTTTTTTTATAAAACACTACAAAGATTCATCTCAAGTCATATTAATGAGCTATGAGGGGAAAGAAGTAGCAGAGTTGGATGTTTTCAAATCTGATGGATTTGCCAAATCAGAAAATAAATCATGTTAATACTTTTTTTTTCTTCTTCTTCTTCTTTAAAATACCATGCAGTATTTTCCATGCAGAATATGGCATTCTGTTAATCGTTTAAAACAGTCACATTTACAGCAGTTTTTGTTTGTGAACAAGGTTCAATTTGTACTGTACATCTGCAAAGGTGCCAACATTTACTGTTTTTGATCCCATACAGGGAAATTTCCAGCGCTATCGAATCTCAAACCATGGCAGCGACCTGAAACTGAAAAGATGTTTCAATGTTCTTCTAAGCTCACCGTGGTGCGCACACATGTCTTTTTTGTTTATTAATCCTCACCTGGTACGACTCTAGTATCCACTCCATAGTCTTAAACCAGCCTGGACAGAAACCCTAATGTTGGATGAGGGTTAGAATTTGGTTGGAATCATGTTGTGATGACGTTAAGATAGAATGACTTTTATGAAATGGAGTTGAGACAAGGTCGAATGAACGACCCAGGCAACCTGAAAAAACAACAAAATTGGTCCATCAGTACATCACAAACACTGTATGTTTGTACTTCACTTGCCCTTTGACCTCTTTGGTACAGCCAAAGTTTTTAGTAGAATGTGATCTTTGCACTTGTGAACTGTTATTAAACTATCCCGGAAAACACCGTCTGTGACCTTGTTCCAAAACTAAAGGCCGCACCAGATAATTTCTCATCCTCACCTGATAGATAATTGCAGTTTTTTTTTTTTTTTTTTTTAACACATCCATTTCTGGTGCATACGAGAGAATTATTATTATTATTATTTTATACTCATGTCCCTTCAGACATTCCGTTAAAAACTAGCCCGATCAGTGGTTAAAGAAAAAGCTAACAGAAGACCCTCGCGAGGCTGCTAGTGGACAAGGCAGTTCACAATTGTATCTGGCAGCGAGTATATTCACTTCTAACCTTCGCTAACGGTGGTGTGTAAAAAAAAAAAATTTAAAGTGGGCAGAACTATATCGTGTTTTGTCTGCTCAAAATAAAAACATTTTAAAATTGATAAGCTGCTGGTACAGTAAGTATCGTCACACAAGCCTTCTGTCACCTCATCCAGCGATATTTAATCTCTCTACCTGCCAGTATTGTTTGGCACCTTCAGTGTTGGCACCTTTGCATCTGAACTTTGACATTCTTCGATTTTACTCTGATTCGAACATTTAGAAAAATGCGCCTGTGTATTTGTTTCTGATCGACTCGAGAGCTGGCGCACGAACCCAACGGCTCTGAACGGACTCGACTTGCGGAACTACCTGCACACTTCTATTTCGTTCGTTTTTTCCCCCCCAAGAGAGCATTTTAGTCCTCTTTTCAGTTGACCTTTTTTTTTTTCCTCCTCAGTACCATGCATTAGTCTCAATGTGCCTGTTATCACATTGCCTGACTTGTCAAAGGTACTTTTTGTGAATAATGTACATTTGACATATTTATAAAATGATGCCGGATGTAAATATATGTTTTTTGTTGTTGTTGTTGTTATTGCTTTTATTAAATGCTTTGTCCTTTTTATTTTAATTTTTTCCCTCTTCAATTTTTTTCCATTGTTTTTACATAATGAAGTGACTTCATGAGTGTGTGCTCGGATGCTTGGCTGACTATTGACATAATAAACACTCGAATAAAATGATTTATACCATAGCACACCCGAGTGTTGTTCTTTCATTAATCAGTTTGTTCATTATGGTAAAAAAAATGATGGGTAATAGTTAATCACAAAGGGATGAGCATGTTGTGTGTATATGTATATATATGAGCTCCCTCCTATCCTCCCCCTCTCTCCCTCCATTAGGATTTCTGCATATGTATATCCTCTTGTGTTTTTTTTTATTTATTTATTTTTTTTACTTCTGTTAAGTGTCTATTCCTGCATCAGGTCCCTGGTTCTGGACTCACAAGGATCTTGACCTTAACTGAGGATGTACGAATTCATAAACCAGCGTTATCTACTGCTTCATTCATGTTTTATTTCTTAACCTCATCCTTAGCATCCTCCCTCTTTAATTTTAGCCAGCTCGGTTTTTTTCCCCCTCTCGACTTCCCTCGTCAGAAATCTGAGTGTCTCACCTTCTCCCTGCTGTTTGCCTTCACCTATCTCTCTTTCAGTCTCTTCTCACAATCTCTGCCTGCTGTGCTCTCTGCATCCCTCTTCTCTCTCTCCCTCTCGCTTTCTCCTCCGACACCCCCCTCCTCCCACCCCCACCCCTTGCGTTAATTTGCTTGAGAATGCATTAGCCGTAATGAGAGCCGAAGGCCGAGGGAATCCTCCAGGGTTCCATTAATCATTGCTCCTCAGACAGCCAACCTTGATTACAAGTGGCAAGAAATTCATTAGAGCCGCGCCTCTGACAACTTTTATCTCCGCCACTGGATCTGACTCATTAGGCAGCCAAATTAAGGCTATGATGGCCCTGATGAAATTCATCGCTTGTTTATCTTGTGCGATTCGATGCATCTGCCCATATTTTCAGGCTCGTGGGCGTCCTCCGCGCCCCCCCCCCCCCCACCGCCCCCCACCCCCTCCAAACCCCAACACCATCGGCACCGCATCCCACCCCTGATGATCCTCAGGATCCAGACCTCCTTTGATGACTGATCCTGTTGCGTAGGAGAACCTGCTTCTGCTCCAAGGAATACCTTGGCATCGTGGACTTGTTGGGTAATGATACAAAGGTGAAAAACACAACGATTGTGTATTTTATGCAGAGGGGTACAGTTGCTGCCTTGAAGCTACAATCCTAAATCCTAAGGTTACCTTCTGGGTGGTGTCCAGAGGGTGGTGTACCTTCTACGTCTGTTGAGGTGGCCTTCCTGTTGGTTTCCTCCCATCTCTGAAAAGGTGGATTGGCGAAGGTAAATTTCCCGTAGGGATGAACTGAGTAAGACTTGTCCATGTTGCGTTCCCACCTTAAAACCGATGTTCATCCAGACGTTCCTTGCCTCCGGATCCACCACTTCCATTGGGATTAGTCGTATTGATGGGATGGGTTGTATCATTACCCAACAAGTACCCAAAAGATTTCATCTTCGCTGAAGGAGAACAATGCTAGAACACCCATCAAGCAACCTTTTCCTTCATGAATCATCAACCTGACCAGCAAGAACCTTAAAGGATTTATTTTTACTCATTAATATATTCATTTAGTTCATTCATGCGATAATGGTTTACCAATGTTGTACATTTTGAAAAAGTAAATCTTTGAGGAAACCTCCTGCAATTATACAATCAGCCTAATTCTCCTAATTAGCATGCTAATAAATGAAAAAGCTGACATGAAATTGTATAAGATGAACCCAAAGGGAGGTTTTCCCCATATTTTGAAAGTTATCATAAATGTTCTTACACGTGAACTCTGACTATAAGCTGCTACAGAAATGGCCACACTTTTTAAAAAAAAAAAAAAAAAAAAAAAAGGTGTTTCAAGCATTAAGAGATTCAAAGACGAATGCGAAGAATTTTTCTTTTTTTGTCCATTGAGTAAGTTTTATTTCAGGGTATGTTGCAGAGGTCTGAGGGAATGTTTTCTAAAGGCTGTAGATTTTATAGGATTTATTAATGTGGCAAAGTATTTAGCTGAAACATGCAAACAGGTCATTGTGAAGAAAGGAAACTTTACCAGTGGTCAAAATGTCACAGGTAAATATCTTTAGCCTAGATTTTACACGCACATTGTAATGGCAACCTAATTCTGGAGTCCCCTACATTTCATTATAATAATGTCAACCTTCAAGTACAACACTGTAATGGGATACATTGACTATCATTAGAGTTTTACATTAATTAGTGTTGTTTAAAAGCTTATTTTTGTAGGTACTTTCAAATTTATACGATGTGCCAATGTTATCATCATCATCAGTGCAGCTTTGTTTCACAGTTCGCATAAAAGCCTGATAATTTCCCAGAGTCTGTACATTTTTATGATGTCCACGCACTAAAGTGTTTATCTGCAGATGGTTGAAGTGTTTGTTTAAGAGCTATGGGGTGTGTTTTCACGTCTTGGTGTAATATTTTGTCCTCGCCATTAGCGCTTATGTAAAAGCTTCTTCACAGACATGGCTAACCGCTAATGACTGAGCAGAGGTGTGTCAGAAACCATGATTATTAGCCTTCGTAATTTGGGTCTAAAGGTATTAAAGTTGACAAAAAAATTTTGGGGAGGGAAAGAGTAATGGAATGACCTTCACAAAAAAGGCTAACTACATTTTAGGCTTTAAACCGTACTCAGCCGCTAAGGTAGGGGAGCAAGTTGAATCCTGTGGTGCCCACTGTTTTCAGAGCAAAGTAGCTTAAAAGTGTGCATTAAAAAAAAACTCATCTAGAAGTCACCAGATGATACAATCTTCATCTTAAAATGTATTATATGAAGAAAGAAGACAATTTCTGACAATTCTGAAGACAATGAAATTTAGTTTTATCAAAATAGAAAATGCATAAGGAATAAAATGCTCGTAGATGTGATGTTACCGTTCCAGTACTGTCCCAAATGCTTTTTATTCCGAGGTGTAATGCACAAGTGGGCATAACATTGGTATTAACTGACATTGGTCATTCTAATTGGACATGTTGGTAGAGTATCTCTTCTCAACATAATCTTCATCACTAGCAATGCATCTGCGCTATTGTTGAACCCAACTCTCGAATGAAAATCCCCTTTGTTGCAATCGCACTGCGATACAGGATGTTTATGACACCATTGATAAGAACATTGTGCACTAATGGATGAAGAAGGTTAAAGACGGAGAAACCAGCATTGAAGACAGTGGGACACCAACAACTGCGACAAAGGGGATTATCACAGAGGATCGGTGAGTTGGGTTCAACAATGGCGCTAATGCTTAGTTTGTAATGGAGATTATATTGAGTAGTACCTTTGTATTGTGGAAGAGGTACTCTACCAACTTGTGTAGTTTGTGCGACCTATGTCAGTAAATAAAAAAAGTACAACATAAAAAAAATTTATTCAGAATACAATATTAAAGTTTTTGCATATACATGAAATTTGACATTTTGTTTTGTTTATTTGCACCAGTAAAGGAAATAAATCGATGGAGAAATGAAATGTTTGTTTTAAAAATGAGCATGATTTGAAATATTGCATAAATCTAGAAGTAAAACTACAGCATTGCTATCTTTTAAACTGCTGTCCTACATGAAGGCTGTTCTGATCAAAAAGCGTTCAGTGCTACTTTACCTTGCAGAATCCATTACCGTCTATTACTCCTTTTCGACTCTGTCAGTCATGTTTCTTCCTTGAATGTTATAATGAACCAAGTATGCTTTTCGGAAACATTCAGTGATATTTGTGAAAGATTTGCATACTTTTTTTTTTTTTACTGTACTGAATTTATTTATACAAGCTTTTTTTTCTTTTACCGTTTATTTGTTTGTTTTATTTAGTTTTTACCTTTTATTTGTTTTACCCTAAATAAACATTCAGCCTTAAAAAAATTTATATATTTATTAAGATTCTTTAAGGTAACATATTAACTGTGAATACATCTTTAACATTACAAGACTGACTAGTTCCTGGTTTGATTTTTGTTATAAAAGTGATAATGATTTCTCTTTCTCAGGCTGTCATGTTGCAGAGAAACACACTCCTTAGTCCTGAAGGCTTCAGCTGCAGCTCTGACTGTTACACTGGAAACTCTTTCCATAAACATTAAATTTCTCTTCACAGAATGCTCCATCATATTAATTACTTCTTATTGACAAATAGTATATACTAGAATACTGTGATTACTTTTCATTTCTTTAAAGCAGTACTAATGAGTAGTTGGTATAAATACACAAAGGAAATGGTTAAAAATGACTGCAATCACTTGCTTTTATAACTATCGCCAGAAAGTAACATTAAAATCAAGAGCAACGAAATGCACTATGGGAAAAACACTGGTGAGTAGTGATCGGTTTAGTAGAGATGTTGACTCACAAAACTGTGATTTAAATATTAATGATGAGCGGGTTCTAAATTGTTGTGAAATCATTATTGAACAAGTTGGCACCTTTGGTTGTAGCATAGATTAGACGTTAACATTATCATTTACTCCAGTCATTAAGCTACAGTGGCAACAATAGCTCTGCACATGCTCAGTAGGACATTCAGTCTCCCAGCAAAACAACTCCAGCTTGAAGAAATTTCTATCAAAAGAGTAATTTTTTTAGAAATTTAAAGAATGTTTTGTAATGCTCTCTTCATTTTTCTATGCATATGAAGCAATAACAGGTTAATTTAGATCACTGTCTAATTGACTTTTGGCTAGCATAACTGATAGTCACCAAGATTTGATGGTTGACAGTGTGGATCAGTTGTCACACTCCCCAATGCAAGGGTTTAAGATGTTTATTAACATGCAAAAGAGGTTCCACTTACTTGAAAAATTATCTCTGTCCTGGAATACTTTGTGGCACAAGCATGAAGCTCAAACACCCGAGTGTGTCCAGTGTTATTTGTGTGTTTAAGGTATACAGTTCCAAACATCTATGCACACATTTAAGAATATGTTTTAGCAAAGCAAAGAACATGTTTCATCTCTACTACCTCTGTTTGCAGATGCTATTTTTTTTACATATTGAAACATGCAACTGCAAGTCTTTGTTGTTTGGGTTAATTTGATACATCCAGTTATATTAACATAAAACATTGTGTCTATTTGAAATAATTAACAGATTAAGGTATTAATAGTAATATATATATATATATATATATATATATATATATATATATATGAGTGAGTGAATGTTAGATTACAACTCCACTCTTCCCTGAAATTATGACGTTTTTGATAAGAATCTAATGATCATGAATTATGTTTTGTTATCCATGAGCTAGCAAAATTGTTCTGCATTTTGGTAAATTGTGTAACTACGACTTAATAGGTCGTGGAAGGTCATACTAATACACACCTTTCAATTAGCCTAATTATTTGGAGGCAACTGAGTTGACATGATGGTGATTTGTGAACGACATCTCCACAGGTTCAATTTGTTTATCTCATTAACGGTTACTAAATACAAATAAATTGCTGATAAATAATCAAACTTAACAGGAGGCCATGTACTAAATATGACGTTCCACAGTACATTAGGTCGTGAGCTCGAGGTACGCAATAAGTGCATACAGTACGAAATAATATTTCGTGCCCACTAGCTATTTAATAAAATAAAGTAAAATAAACGACGTGATACATCACCGGTCTTTGTAGCAAGCGTTTCCACGTCGAAGATCCTCTTATCTTCTTCTTAAAAATTGTTTAAAAATTTTTACATACGGTACTTGCCACGACTTAAGTCGTGACTAAACACATCTCAAGAAACATGAATTGTGTCTTTATACAGTATATTAACCTATAAAAAATAAAACCTCAGTGGCATCTCCATAATTTGTTCAATACCCACTTGTGTTGAAAATAGAATAGTTGACACGAGTTAAGTCGTGACCAGTAGATATATCTCGAAAAATATAACCTCGGGATTACATTCACTCATGAACACACCTTGTCACCTAAGCGGATCCGGGAACCAAATAATTATCTAGAGGTGATGTACGACGCTGTCACGACGTATTACGTCGTGCCTACAAGCTGTTGAAAATAAAGAGATACAGAGAGTTCAACATTTCGTGAGTTAATTGTATAATTTTTTCTACCTAGAAAGGTGCGTGTAGTGTGTAGTCGTACATTAGCCCTAATCCTCAACAATGAGAAAGTATAATTTAGGACATTTTTAAAGAGTGTATTAAAAAATAATCATACTACATAATGCACTATTCTTTTTGTTTTTGTTTTTTTAATATTTTGGTGCTTTGAAGATCAGACGTACAAACTGGTGAAAAATGTACAAATAATGCAACGTTATTTACACAACATAATACACCTGACCGTGGTACAGTAGTACAGTAGGAAGTACCCGAGGGTGTGGGGCACTATTCCAGCCATACACAGTAGTACCCAGTTAGAGGATGGAGGTAAAGTGGTAGGGAGAACGTTTTTTTTTTTTTTATAGGAAACGAAACAGGCTGATCATCCATGAATTAAACCATTGGTTTGTTTAATTGAGCCCTAAAAAAAAACCCTAACATTACATGAATCAATTAAATACAATTAGTATGCAGGATGATAATATAAAATAGGCTATTTGGCAACATTTTGTTCTTTCATCTATCACTTAAACTTGTGTCAATCAAATTGTCCATTATCGGGTTTTTTTGTACGAACTCAGAGAGCTGAAGAGAAGGAGAGAAAGAAAAAGAAAGCTTGAAAGAGAGAGAGAGAGAGATGTGATGGATGTTGAAGATCATTACTGTTAGGTGAATATGACCAGTGTAGAAATCCATCACTCTTCTCTCTGACAACATGGCCTCCTAAAGAGAGACAAATGAGTATCATACTCATTAACACAATCTCTCTCTCTCTCTCTCTCTCTCTCTCTCTCTCTCTGTTTATTCACGTGCCAAAATCATAATGGTACAATGATTTTAAAGTGTTGTGTTAAGATGTAATTTCCTTAACATGTATAGTTAAATTAATTAAACTGAACTAAGAGACATGCAAAAAAAAAAACATGTTATTTTCATATAGGGATTTCATGTGTATAATTAGAAGTTAGAAAATAAAATTAGCAAATTTGTATTCTTTTGTTATTAGAAAGCTGTTTTAATTTTTTAAAAGAATTTATAGCAATGTGCAACCTGGAGAAATTTTCATTACAACATTCATTTAAAATGCATTTGAATTGTGATGGTAATTTGTAATTCTATCATTTAGCTTTACAATTTACTTTTGTTTCTTTTACTTAATTTTAAGTCCGCCAAAAACCCGGGGAAAAATAATAATAATAAAAAAAAAAAAAAAAAAAAAAAAAAATATATATATATATATATATATATATATATATATATATATATATATATATATATATATTTAAAAAAAACATTTTTAGATGAACAACATTCAGCATTCAGGCTATAGCGGAACTTGAACACAACAACCAAAACTCTAAGCTTTTTGTTTTGTTTTCTCCGCGCACAGGATTTTTTTTAATTAACGGCCAAAAAAATGCAACCTAAATAAACATTTTCGTGAAACTATTTGGAGTTCAAACATTTCTGAACGCAGAAGACGTGGGAATATTACAAATACTACTAATAATAAATAAACAAATATATATCATATACATTTTAAACAGAACGACAGCCTGTTTGTGGTTTAACCTCCTTCTTTACATTTTATTCGAATTTATGTTAAATAATGTTATATTCCAAAAGTTGTATGCTTGCATTTTAACATCTCCTGAACACCAGGCGGTGTATAGAATAATAAAAATAATCTTAATAATAATAATAATAATAATAATAATATACATGTTTTCTTCTTCGCTATTTTAAAAGAGAAATAAAACCTTGTTCTCATCCAAACTAATCCCGCCATGCATGTTAACAACATATCAATTAATCTGTTGGTTAATTACGTGCTACGTCATCCTGCCTAATTTAAGTCTTGATGGACTCATTATTCATAATTACGCCAATAACGTGTCGCGGTTACAGTCTGATTTTTTTCTTCTTTTGCGCTATGTCATGTCTGCTTGCACCCCCCCCCCCCCCTCGCCTTGAAGTCTAGAAGCAGAACTATAGCCCTGGATGTCATGAAGTGTTGATTCACTGTTTCCTTCATTATTTTTTTCTCCACAATTAAGTGGTCCCTAAAGACCATGATGCTGCTGCTGGTGATGATGATGATGATGATGATGATGATGATGACACATGGAGGAACACATGCAAAATGTGTGAACAACATAAAAAAAATCCCGACCTTTTTCAAGCCATACAATGGGAACCATAGAAACATGCAGATAAAACCAACAAACTGATAAATACTTTTTGTTTGTTTAAAAACGTCCTTTTTAACAATTTTTCTTTTATAGTGCACATGGGCGTGTCGTTAGACACATTTTTCTATATACACATTATGTACAAAGCAATAAATTAAAGACATGGCCCAGTTATAAGAAGGAAAAAAACTAGTGTTTAAAAAAATACATCTAGTCAGGTAAAGTAATAATCCGTCTAGATGCACGAGTTTTGTTTGATGCACGAGTTTTGTTTGATCAGTTCCCTCGTTTGTGTTTTTGTGCTTCATGCATTTATTTATATGCATTTCAAGAACGAGTTTTGCGTTTGTTGGTTTGTTTGTTTGTTTGTTTGTTTGGGGTATAGTTCACGGCCTCGCGCCCTGCTCGATCTGCTGGTGCTGACTCCTGACAGCGAAGCGGTTGACGTGCACCGGGATGGGCACGACGATCTTTGGGTTGCGCACGGGCTCTCCGGAGCGGCTGTTCACGTTTCCCGCTTTGATGCGCTTCCACTTGGCGCGCCGGTTCTGGAACCAGATCTTCACCTGCACCTCGCTGAGCTTGAGCGCGTGTGCGATCTGCGAGCGCTCGGTCAGAGACAGGTACTTTTTGCAGTGGAACTCCTTCTCCAGCTCGAGCAGCTGCTCGCTCGTGAACGCTGTCCGCCGCCGCCGGCTCTTGCCGGCCGAAGACGCGCCGCCGGACACCGCCGCCGCTGTCGCCGCCGCCGCGCTGCTCAGGGACTCGCCTTTCAGCTTGCTCTTGGAGCCGCAGCTGTGTCCGTCTGAGAAGCTCTCGTTCTCGCTGTCTCCCGAGCTGTCCTCCCGCTCGCTGCACGCCGTCTCGGCGCACTTCAGGTCCAGCTTCTCATCGTCCGAGCTGTAGAGTTTGGTCTCACCTGACACCAGGAGACACAGCAGAATGTTAGCCTATTAATAACCATCTGCTCATACACAAGCCAAAAATGTTTCTTTTTTTATAAAGTAAAACTTCTAGATTTAAATCTTGACAGGCGCTCTTATCCAAAAGCACTTTGGAGTTTCCATCATTGGATAGATTCTTACACTGGGGTAACTAGGTTAATAACTATAAGCACCATCAGTCAAATAAGAAGGGGTTAGTTTTTCTGTGCGTTAATACAAATATCTAAGAAACAGAAACATATAGGTCTTTAGGCTTCTGGCAACAACTTACTAAACCCAGCCACAGGTTTAACCTCTTGAGACCCGAATGTTCCCAAATGTATAAGGATATGACATTTTCTCCTATCTATCTATCTATCTATCTATCTATCTATCTATCTATCTATCTATCTATCTATCTATCTATCTATCTATCTATCTATGGTATAATTCTTTTGCCAAACCTACTCCTGGGTGAAGACTTTAATTAAATTTATAGTTATCAGCTATCAACAAAAGAAAGCTCAGATTTTTCTTAATCTTTAAAAAAAAAATTTTTTGCCAACCTTATTTTATGTTCAACCAATTTGTCACTGCAAAACATTTCTGAAACATGCATTATTTTTCTTTAAAGATTTGTAAATTTGTATTATCTTGCATTGAAAATGTATTTATCTTCAAAATAATAATTAAGAAAACTTGTGCATTTTGTGATTTTTTTTCTGTAGTTAAATCGTGTTGAATGAGGAAGTATCGAAATCCCTTTTGCTCAGGTGAATGAACCGTTCTTCCTCTACTCTGCCCTTTACAAGGCACGACTTATTGCTGTGCTCTTGTTTTCTCTCCGTGTATTTTCTTTTCTTTATATATTTGTTTATTTACTTTTTTTTTTTTTTTGCTAAACTAAATATACATTAGTTTCCTCTGTTTTTAACGTGGCCAATCTTGCTCCCCCCTAGATTTGACGTTTTATTATCTTGCATTGAAAAGTTCCAAAAAACAAAAAATGTGCATTTTGTGTTTTTTTTCTTTAGTTAAAACGTGTAGATTGAGAGAGTTTCAAAATCACTTCTATTTTTGCGCATGAACCGTGCTCCTCCTACTCTGCCCTACGATGCACGACTTATTTCTGCGCAATTGTTTAACCTTCGTGCATTTTCTATTTATATTTCATGCAAACCCTAATAGAGAGATGTATTCCAATTATTTTGTTCTTTCTTTTCGTCAAACAGTAATGCGTCTTGTTTCATTAACGCAATAACGTCATATAAAATGCAGATTTGCCGCTTGTTGCGTGTTGAAGCTTGCACACACTCACCTGCCACCGTCTGAAAACTTTCCGAGAAGTTGAGGAGCTCGGCTGCCTTGTCGCGCGCGTGCAGCTCCTCGTGCGGACTCTCCTGGCGTCCGATCGCCGCGTCCGCGCTGAGCCTGGGCCCGGTGAGCTCCTGGGGCGGGTAGAAACCGTCCGCGGGCTCCGAGAACCCCGGCAGCGTGGTGGTCAGGGCCACCATGGAGGGCATACCCTGGCCCAGGCTCGCGCAGAACGTGTTGGTTAACCGACCGGCGAAGGACGCCAGAGGCGCGAGAGGGGGAATGGCGGACGGTAAGGGCGAGTGAGACAAGGCCTGCGGGATGACCAGCGGTCTGTACGGCATGAACATCGGGTAGCCCGTGTAGAGCAGGTGGCCCGGCCGCGGCTGCGGGGAGCCGATTAAGGAGTCTATGGAGAACGCGGCGCCTGGAGCGCTCGGCCTCTGCATGCTGGAGGTTCCGGGTTCCGTCGCCGCAATAAAATCCTGAATCGGAAAAGCACAACGTATTCCCGCCGCCGATTAATCGCCGATTAGTCGCTTTATTAAAAAAAAAGTTCCTCTTTCTGCTCTCAGCTCTCGAGCTCAGTCCTGCTCTCTCACTATTTGTCACATAGTGAGACATAAACACATACACACTCACACACACCTCTTTCCCTGCTTCCCACCCCTTCTCTCTCTCTCTCTCTCTCTCACTGCTCTGACTCTCTCCCTCCCTCCCTCCCTCCCTCTCACACACAGTGGCAGTGTGTGTGCTCCAGCGCTCATCATCAACACAAGAGGATAGAAGGGGGCGTCGCCCTGGAGACTCATCCATCTTCCTCAAATTACGCTTCATTTCCTCATTCAGGGCCTTTTTTCTGCCGCCGCTTTCCCAGTGGATACCGAACAGACGGGTCAAGTCACCCCCCCCCCCCGTCTCACACACACCCTCACCCCCCCACCCCGCGCGCTCCTACAATGGCGCGGTCCGCGGTGAGAAGTGAGATGCGCGAGACACCGGTTCAGCCCTGTAATCGCTGACCAACACCGACCCGATCAGCTATTATTAATTTTGATTGATGACAAGCAATTACTCTGTATTCAGGAGGAGACGCGCAACAAACGGCGCTGCTTTTCTTTTCTTGTGTCTAAACTAAGGGACTGATGGCACCGCAGATGTTTTGGCCCTCTGTGTATGTGTGTGTGTGTGTGAGAGAGAGAGAGAGAGAGAGAGGCTCTTTTTATTTTCTGGGGGCCAAATGGTGAAGTTGTGGCCTCTGAGAGCACAATGACAATGAGCCCCTGCAGAGAGAGTTCTGGGTGAAATTACACTTTGGATGTAGGACTACAAGGGGTGCTGACATTTCTGCACCCTGGGTTTTGGAGCCATGACTTGAGAATAGATCTTCTGAAGATAAATAATAATAATAATAATAATAATAATAATAATAATTACTATTATTATTATTATTATTATTATTATTATTATATCTCTATGAACCAAAACTGTCACAGAGCAAAGTCTCCATCTCTATTTTAAGTGGCCCAGTCATTTAATCAGAGATAATTTTCTGGGTTTAAATGGCAGTTTGCTCACGTCGCTGATTGGACGCAGCGGTGGTGGCGGTGATGGCGCATGCTCTCACCGACCAGCCGTCTGATTAACCATCACCTTCGACTCTGATTGGACCCTACATGCTAATTATTCTCAGAAAATGCAAATGACTCTATTGAGCAGCCGGACTCTTTGATCTATTCAAACCAGGCACTTAAAGCCCCCCTCTCTGTCCCACTTGGCCCCACTGTCCCCCCCTCCCCTCCTTGTCCCTGCCCTCCCTCACACTGTCTATCAAGCCATTGCCACTTTTCTCAGACCTTCCAGCATAAAATAATTAATGTCTTCTAAATCACAAGAACACATTTTAAATATTTTATTGAATAACTATATTATTTCTAAATAATAATAATAATAATAATAATAATAATAATAATAATAAAATAGCTGATAATTATATAATAAATTATTATTATTATTATTATTATTATTATTCATAATAATAATAATAATAATATTTTATTCCTTCACATCTTTTAGACACAAGAGCAGTGTATCATTTATATGTTTCTGAAGGGAGGATAGGACGAGGTGAAGAATGACGGAGGAAAATGCTGACGAGGATGGTGTGATGATGAGGAGGGTGGAACCCGAGGATAGAGGTCAAAGTGCTCCTGTCACACTCAACATGAATGGATGGCTCATCTTTCCTTGTGAGGCCTGAAGAGTAGTTGCAATCACATCATCTTCATCATCATCTTTATCATCATCATCATCTTTGCACTTCTGTATTTTAGACTGCTATATTACTTAATTTTTTTTTAATTATTATTATTATTATTATTATTATTATTATTATTCAGATCTTTTGACTGTGTAAGATAATCTTTCCAGATTCACTTTTATAATGTCTGAATTCAATAAAGTAACTTGGAATTAACCAAAATCACATATAATAAAAGATCAGAGCGTTGCAAAAAAAAAAAAAAAAATAGTGTGGGTTTTGAAATTGATTGGGGTGCTGGTATCCGTGTCAATTTGTGAGGGTGACATGTATGGAAGGGATGATTTGACTAGGAATTTCATAAACAATTTCAACTCCAACAATTATTGTTTAATTGTGTCTAATTTTACTAATAAACTAAATTCTCAAAAACATTAAGAATTTAGGATTTATTTTTAAAAAAGGGAATATAAGGTAATTTGTATTTTCCAACAAACTATTTGTGTGCCCTTTTAAAAAATAAACTTGTGTACATTTGCTTATGAAAACACTGGTTTGAAATGATCAGTGCTTATTACAGTACTGAGATGCTTTCTGTAGAGGAACTCATAGTGTTCTGGCTTGTTGCAGTCAAAACAGCAGATTTCAGTAGCGTTCTGATTTTTTAAAATGTTCGTCTGATCACCTTGATTAAAGATAGGAGTAAAAGACATCCAGACCCAAATCATCAATGATCCACTTCCACACTTTGCTTTTGGGGTGTCAAGTACTTTTCCTTTTGTGCTTCCCTTTTGATGCTAAACATTTTCAGGCTGTGTGTGACCAAATCGTATGTTTTGTATTGTTTAATTGTTGATTTGGCTTTTATATTCCTCCTTCAACATTTTCAATCAATGTTTTATGCAATTATTTTTAACAAAGATAAATGTATATTCTTTTTGTGTGTGTTTAATTTATCCAGCAAATTTTAGGAAAGGTGCCAATAATTCTAATTCCACTCTAGAATTGTGATCAATTCAAAACACTTTTTAGTTGCATGTTAATGCAACATTCAACCTTTTCAACCAGGCTGTACATTCAACCTTTTTTTTGTCATCCTAAATAGTAGTCGTGACCTTCCAAGTTGCAGATCGCCCCCTTGTGGTCCAAAAATAACGACATGAATGAGCTCCTGAGTGAAAAATAAGAGCCAGACATGTACAAGCATTGAAGGTGATAAATATAAATGCACTATGCCATTTAATTATACAACAATCATACAACAAAAGTCATTATTTTAATTTCTAATTAATGCTGTATGTGTACTTTCAGGGAAACAATAAATGCAAAAGGGAATGCATGTTAGTGTCATCTACAAAAGCCATTCCACATCATCATCATCAGTCATTTAAACACAGAAAAATTCAAAACAATTCTCAAATAGAATTTCCAGACACATTCATTCAGGCTTGTCTTTCAAAGATGCATTTCATGAATGTCAAATGTCACGTTCCTGCACAGCGCTCGATGATATTTGTGTCTCATTTAAGGCAATTTACATTTATGCATTAAGCAGATGATTTGATCCAGACTGGGATCTCACAACCTTCTTGTTACTACGTTTAAATTCTAATCGAAAACAAATACAGATATAAAGTTCCAATTTTGTCTCACAAAATAGACAAGGTGAATTCACAGACCAGAGTGAAAAAAGTGTTACAAAGAGCACTTTTTAAATTCTGTGTCCTTTCGCCTCATGTGAATCAGCATTTCAGTAAAATTTATTTTATTTTCATAGCTGTCAAAATATGTTAAGAGTAATTATTGGCACCTCTGCCAGTGTGCACCGAGGGCATGCCTTTTTAAACTAGCCCAAAGTATCTACACCTGAGCAGTCATCCTCAGCAAAGTTTTATGCAGTATTAGTCGACATCCTGGCCCTTCATACTTGACGCCGTTTGGTTCAGTGAGCACTTAGTGAATATAGCCTCGAAACTCCAGCATCAGGTAGGCCTTCAGAAACGTTGGCAGGACCAACTTGGGCACCACATTGTGAACACGGCCTTCTAGATAAGTGCGTAACCTGTGGCGAGCCAGATGCTGCAGGCAGCGAGGAGTATTGGCCAGAGCGAACACAGACTCGTAAAATTCCTGATGTTTCTGTAGGGGAAACAAAAAAACACAGAACAGAATAATTTAATATTTCAATTAAAAAATATAGCCCATTTAAACAAATTCTTGTTATCTTCCAGAGAAAAATGGAAGTATACACTATGGAGGAAAACATACTGAATGATTTAAAGTGCTGACACTGGAGGAGGTAAACATCTAATAATTGAAAAAAAAATCTGTTCATTCAGCTACAAAATGTAGTCATGGATGAGAAGGTTTTTTTTTTTGCAATGTTTTGAGTAATATAAATGCTTTTTAAACGAAAGAGTTCCAGACAAAAAAACAGCCTTAGCTTTATTAAGAATCAGTTGAACTTTCATTCCCACCTCTGTGGCTCTGTTTTGTTATCGTGAATTTGTATAATGATCTATTTGAGCTACTGTATAGGAGTTCATTAAAATCTTCCCACCTGGAACACCTCTGGAGGAACAGCCTCCACCCACTGATCATTGACTTTAAGCTGGCTGTATGCATTCAGCAGGACTTCTATGGTACGTGGTGACATACAGCAGTACTTCAGGACCTGGAATTAACACACAAATGCACACATACACATTAAAAACTATGTCAAAATTTATTTATAACAGTCATGGGACAACTGGGAGCCCTCTGACTGCTACTGGCCTTGACAAAGCACTGACACTGGAGACTCCTTTCATAATTGTTAGCTTCAATAAACATCTCCTTGTATGATCTGTTAGGATATTCTAGTCATTTCCAACATACAGTAGCTACGACTGAATTGGGAAAACACAAGCTGCTCCTCAATCAAGGTAACAATGACAGTTTCCACCTGGAGCGATATCTCCACCTGCTCGGAAAAAGGCCAGAGGTCGGTGGCAGGAGTTGGGAGAAAGTGCAGTGCAGAATAATTAAGCACTTGGCTTGATGAACAGATTGGGCCCCTCTCTGGGGGATTGTCGAGAACTTGTGCAATTAGTGCTAATTAATCTCCTATTAACATTTGCCTCATTAAGAATCAGGCAATTTATCCGGCACAAGTGGGATTCACTGGATGTACAGTACTGAGCGCTTGCTACTATGAGCACAGCGTTTAAAAAGAGAACTCACAATTCCAGTGGATTTTGATACAATGTTCTGTTTCATCCTTACACATCATAAACATTCCAAATACTTTTGACCATAAAATGAGTCAAAAGTTCATTGAGAAAGAGCATTGTATTTCTTTTCTACTTGAAGGAATCATGAATGATGGCCAGACTGTAGTTTACAATTTGACATATATACTGTTATGTTCGAAAGTTAGTCTTTTCATTTGGTGTTTTTTTTTTATGTAAAAACATATAAATCATCTGATCATGGCAGGATCTTAGTATTAGGCAAACAACAACTCCCATGATTCAATGGCTTGCAGATCCACCATTAGCACTGATAACGTGAAGGCCTTGTTTCGTTATTACTTTTTCAGTCTCTGAAAAAGTAGCTGTCGGATAGATGGCCTCACATTTGCCTCTAGAGTTCTCTGAAGTGAACTAAATTCATTCATCTCTTCTTCCAAATCGTCAACCTGTGAATTAGATCCTATACCGACACATTTTCTCAAGCAGATAGTACCAGCAATAACAGAAACCCTGTTAAAAATAATTAACTTTTCACACAGCAGTGGGTATGTTCCCAAATCCTTTAAATTAGCAGTTATTAAACCGCTAATCAAGAAACCTGACCTCGACCCCTGTCAGCTTTCCAATTACAGGCCAATATCAAACCGCCCCTTTATCTCTAAGATTCTAAAAAAGATAGTATCACAGCAGCTACAGTATGTTCACATCTACATAGAAATAGCATAAACAAACTGTATCATTCAGGATTTAAGCCTCATCACAGCACAGAAACAGCACTTGTTAAAGTAGTAAATGATCACCTATTGGCCTCTGATCAGGGTTGCAGCACTATACTTGTGTTACTCGACCTCAGTGCAGCTTTTGACACCATTGATCATAGTATTCTCCTTCACAGATTAGAAAATGTAGTAGGAATTAAAGGAACGGCCCTCTTGTGGCTCAGATCCTACAGTATTTGACTGATCGTTATCAGTTTGTAGATTTAAATGGTGACCCTTCTGCATGTTCTAAAGTGGATTTTGGTGTTCCACAGGGGTCAGTTTTAGGCCCACTGCTTTTTTCCCTTTACACGCTTCCTCTGGGCAACATAATTCGTAAGCATGGTATTAGTTATTCATTTGTATGCTGATGACACACAATTATACGTCTCAGCAAAACCAGACGAGAAAAAAACAGTTTACTAAAGTTGAGCAATGTGTGCAGGACATAAGAGATTGGATGTTAATTAACTTCCTTTTGCTTAATCCTGATAAGACAGAAGTTCTAGTCATAAGACCACAAGCAGCTAAAAGTAAACTTTCTGACCACACTGTTTTATGGTTTAAATGGCCTTTCTGTTCCATCAAGTGCAAAAGTAAAAGACCTCGGTGTGATTACAAATTCCAGCCTTTCATTTAAAGCACATGTAGGTAATATTACCAGGATAGCATTTTTTCACCTCAGAAATATTGCCAAGATAAGAAATATATTGTCATTAATGATGCAGAAAAACTAGTTCATGCTTTTATCACCTCTAGGTTGGACTATTGTAACACCTTACTGTCTGGTTGTTCAATTAGGTGCATAAGCAAGCTTCAGTTAATCCAGAATGCAGGAGCGAGAGTCCTTACTAGAACCAGAACATACGAGCACATCACCCCTATCTTATCTTCATTGGCTCCCTGTGAAATTTCGCATCGATTTAAAAATACTACTATAGAAGTATAAAGTATTAAATGGTCTCGCGCCACAGTATCAGAGTGAACTGCTAGTGTCTTACGATCCGCCACGCCTACTTCGATCAAAGGATGCAGGCTGCATGTATTATGAAAACTACAGCTGGGGGCAGAGCTTTTTCTTACAAAGCCCCAAAGTTATGGAATAGTCTTCTTATTAATGTTTGGGACTCAGACACAGTCTCAGTGTTTAAGTCTGGGCTAAAAACCTATTTATTTAATCAAGCATTTTTATAAATAGATTTGCCTGAGGTAAAGGAGCAGATCTGGACGTAGAGTATTACGGTGAACTGATATGTTTAGATGCTGTCTTACTCACTCTCATTGATCACTCAGGTTTGTTGATGGTGAAGTGATTGTTTGCTTTACATCTCAGGGACCCCTCATGTCTGTGTTTCCTTCTGGCTCTCCCTTTTAGTTATGCTGTCATAGTTAGTCTTGCCAGAGTCCCTGCTTGCACTCTACACCACATTATACATTATGTAAATATACATTCACTTTATACATTGTTTGACTGTGACCATACCTAACTGTCATCTCTCCTTCTCTTGTGCTCTCTCTTCTTCTCTCTTTCCCTCTTGCTGTCATGGACTTTAACATTTGCTCAGTGAGGCCTGTATGGTCTGAGATGTAACTCTTGGGGTTTTTGTATTTCTCTGAGCATACAGTAGCAGTGTCTGACCTTGTGGTAAATGTGCTGAGATGTCCACTCCTGAAAAGTCTGTCTGTCTTGAATGCTTTCTCACTGTAAAATGTTGAACTCCAATTGTTTGGAAATAATTTTACAACCCTTCCATATTGATGTGCAGCAACACTTGCTTCTCTAAGACCATTGCTCATGCCTTTCCATGTTGGGGAATTCTCCAGACCACTAAACTTATGCTTTTATAGAGGTCTGTACTCTACCTCTGTGGTAGCAGTGAGGGGTACTTAGTATTGCCTGTATATTTTATTCTTTTTGGCTTCATTTTTGTTACATAAATAATGTTCGTCTGAGGTTGTATTTGCCTAATATTAGAACCCGCTAATTTTTATTATGTTTTTACATAAAAACACCTAGCATTAAAATATGTTCCATAATGGAATGCAGTTATATAACTCAGTAGAATAGAGTTAAAACAGAGACATGACTTACATACTAAGCAATCTATGAAATGATGAGCATAATAGCTGGTGCATTAATGGCAGAGCTGCCAAGCATTACAATTACTTCATTTACATGTAATCAATTCGCATTAAACGTTCTTATTTTAACATTGGAGTTACTATAGAGTTTAAATGAATTTGCCTGTTCAAACATACTGTATTATTAATTTTTTTCTTCTAATAAAAAATGCAGATGGTATTAACCCTGAATGCCCTGGAAGCTCAAATTCAAATTCAAATTTTATTTGTCACATACACAGTCATACACAGTATAATATGCAGTGAAATGCTTATACGACCACCAGTGACCTTAAAAAGAAAATAAAAGCTTGTATGTAAAATAAATAATCAATAAAAAGGAAATACTAAAGAAATAATTTTAACTAGTAAAATTAACTGTACAATAAGGGCATAATAAAATATTGCAAATAGAGTATATATGTATATAGAATTAAAGTGTCATTGGTTGTGCAAATATGCATGAAAGGTGACATGTGCAATTGTCCAGATGTATAAATATTTAGTGCAAGTGTGTATGAATGTGTCCATGATTGTCCAGTCAGTGTTGTGAGCTTAAAAGATGTTATTAGTCCTGTGTGGAGGTGTGATTGAGAGACCTTATCGCCTGCGGGAAGAAGCTCCTCCTCAGCCTCTCTGTGTTGGCCTTTAGGGAGCGGAATCGCTTCCCAGACCGCAACAAAGAGAACAGTCCATTACTGGGGTGACTGTGGTACTTCATGATCTTCCTGGCCTTAGTCCAGCACCGCTTGCTGTAGATCGAGTGCAGGTCAGGGAGCTCAGTGCGGATGATGCGCTCGGCTGATCGCACCACCCTCTGTAGAGCTCGTCTGTCCTGCATGGTGCTGTTCCCGAACCAGGTCGTGATGTTTCCCGTCAGGATGCTCTCTATGGTGCAGGAGTAGAAGTTCCTGAGCACCTTGGAGGGCAGTCTAAAGTCTCTCAAGCGTCTGAGGTGGTAGAGATGCTGCCGGGCTTTTTTCACCACGGTGTTGATGTGACAGGACCATGACAGGTCCTGCGTGATGTGAACACCGAGGTATCTGAAGCTGTCCACTCTCTCCACTGGGCTCCTGTTGATGACGGGGGTCTGGTAGTTCCTCTCCTGCTTTGTACTAAAGTCCACTATCAGCTCCTTTGTCTAACTGACGTTCAGGAGGAGATTTTTCCTCTGGCTCCAGTTCTCCAGATTTCCAATCTCCTCTATTACTCCTCCAATCATTGTTGGTGATCAGTCCGACCACGACGGTGTCGTCAGCAAACTTGATGATGGAGGTGGAGTTGGTAGTGGCCACGCAGTCGTGGGTGTACAAAGAGTACAGCAGGGGGCTCAGAACACAACCCTGGGGGGCTCCAGTGCTGAGAGTGAGTGTAGCTGAGACATGACCGCCCATCCTTACTGCCTGTGGTCTGCCAGTCAGAAAATTGGAGATAAACTGACATATAGATGAGCTGAGTCCCAGGTGCTCCAGCTTGGTGGTGAGTGTGGAGGGAATTATGGTATTAAAAGCAGAGCTGTAGTCGATGAAGAGCATTTTAGCATAATTCCCTTTCCTAGTGTCCAGGTGAGTGAGTGATGTGTGGAGGAGATGAGAGATTGCATCGTCTGTGGAGCGGTTCTGACGGTATGCAGTGTAGTGGGTCGTCTGGTCCTGCTGCTTTCCTGGTGTTCACTCTCTTGAAGGCTCTCCTCACGTCGTGCTCGGAGATGATGAGCGCGTTCCCGGTGCTGGCAGTGTCTTCCTGTCTGCAGCCGTTAGCGCCGCTAGCATTAGCGCCATTAGCATTAGCGCCGTTAGCGTTAGCGCCGTTAGCATTAGCATCGCTAGCGTCTTTAGCTGCAGCCTCGAAGCGAGCATAGAAGGTGTTGAGCTCGTCTGCCAGAGTCGCGTCCGTGTTCGTCATACCGGATGTTGGTGCTTTATAGTCCGTTATTGTTCTTAGTCCCTGCCACAGGCTCCTAGAGTCACTCTGTTGAAGCTGTGACTCTAGTTTTCTCCCGTAGCGCTGCGTCGCCTCTTTCACCGCCTTCCGGACGTTATATGACGCAGCCTTGTGCGGTTCCATGTCCCCCGACGCAAGTCCCGTGTTGTAGGCAGCGGTGCGAGATCTCAGAGCGTCGCGGATGGTTTTATCCACCCACGGCTTCTGGTTGGGAAACGTTCTGATAGTCTTTTTCTCCACCGTATCGTCTACCAGCTTCTCAATAAATCCCACAACCGCTTCCGTAAACACGCTGACGTCATCATCGGAGCTGTTTCTGAACATGTCCCAGTCTGCGTCATCGAGTGCGTCCTGTAACGCAGCCACCGATTGGTCCGTCCAGCGCGCGACCTCCCTCTGAACCGGAACTTCCTGTTTCAGCCTTTGTTTATATTTTGGCATGAGGAAGATGGCGGCGTGGTCGGATTTACCAAACGCTGGACGAGATTGTGCCTTGTAACCGTCTTTGACCATGGTATAACAATGGTCCAGTGTCCTTTCGCCACTAGTGGGGCAGGTGATGTGCTGATAAAAGTTCGGCGCTGCGCGTTTGAGGTTGGCACTATTAAAATCCCCCGCCACAATGAGCGCAGCGTCCCGGTGTTGTGTCTGGTGCTGTGTGAGCGCCTCATGCAGCTCGCATAAGGCAGTTTCAGTGTCCGCTAGTGGTGGAATGTAAACGGCACTGATTATGACCGATGTGAACTCCCGTGGAAGATAAAATGGACGACACATGATGGACAGTAGTTCCAGGTTTGGTGTGCAGGAGCGCGTAAGAGGAACAACGCTCGCGCTGTTGCACCAGCTGTTGTTCACCATTAAGCACACGCCGCCTCCCCTTGACTTCCCCGTCAAGTCCCGCGTCCTGTCCTTGCGGTGAACCGAGAAGAACTCGGCTGGTTGTATGGCGTGGTCTGGCACCGCTGGGTTCAGCCATGTCTCGGTGAAGCAGAGGAGATTGCAGTCCCGAATGTCTCTCTGGAACTTTATCCTGGCCCTGAGGTCATCAAGTTTGTTTTCCAGTGACTGGACGTTGGCGAGCAGGATACTAGGCAGAGGTGTGCGGTGTGCACGGGCTCTAAGCCGGTTCCTCACTCCAGCTCGTCTCCCTCGAGGCCGTCGCTTCGCGTCGCGTCCATTGTTCTCCCTCAGGATCTCACTCGGCCAGCTCGGATCCGGAGTTAAAAACGTCGAATTGTGAGTACATTGTACACCAATAGAAACAAGAGTGTCTCTATCATACCTAATGTACTCAATGGTGGTGATTTTGCCGATTTTAAAACACTGAAAACTAACTTAAAGAACAAAAACAAAGAAAAGGTGGTCGGAGCAGTCGTGACGGCAGCCGACCTCACCGGCGCCATCAGCTCCACCCACTTTCCCTCCCATCTCATATTATTAATCTCTGGTTTAAATTTTTCCACTTAAAATACGTGACTTCATGTTTGCTAATGGTAAATGAAGAACGTCTTCCTCTCCGAAACCTGTTAGCACAGACACAATCAAGCAGTGATGTATAAATGAGCTGGGGCGTTCATACAGAGAATCCACCAAGCAAGCATCAGCTCACTAAACACCACCCCAACCTCCAGGTGTTTATTATCCTGATTATTCTGTTACAATGGTACATGTCAAGAAAAAGCAAGCAAACAAAGTTGAGGAATTGGAATCAGGAAAAATGGGCAAACGTAAGGATCAGATCAATTTTGGAAAGGGTCGCATTGTGATAGCTGGAACCCAGCAAGTCTTAGATGCCAGGTCTTGTGCGGTTTTCCCAGGATGCACTGTGGAAGAAATGGCACCAGGAGGCACTATGGGTAGAAGACAATGTTCTGCTGGGAAAACATTTGGAAAATCTTGGATTTCAAGTGGATGTTACTTTGACACATACAGTACCACCTACCTAAACATTGTTGCAGACCAAGTATATCTCTTCATGGAAACAGTATTCCACTAGGCATAGACTTCTTACAGCAGGATAACGCGCCCTGACATACTGCAAAAATGCTCAAGAATGGTTTGAAGCAAATGACAAACCATTTTGAGGTGTTTACTTCGCCTGCAGATTCTCCAGATCTCAATCCGGTTGTGTATCTTTGCTGGACAACCATGTCTGATCCTTGCAGGTCCACTTTGCAGCTCACAAAATGTAATATCTTGGTAACAGATACCACAGCACACTTTTAGAGGTGTAATGGAGTTCAAGCCTCAAAGGCTCAGGGCTGTTACAGCAGTTAGGGTTAATGTATCTGTGAAGAAGAATTTCTGCTTTCCGCAAGTGATTTGTGAAAGAAGATCATACTCTTTGCCCTACCTGCCAGCAAGAGTTAACCACAAACTCCTGGTAAGCAGAGGTGGAAAGTAACGAATTACATTTACTCGCGTTACTGTAATTGAGTAGCTTTTTTGTGTATTTCTACTTTTTAAAGTGGTTTTAAAAATCTGTAATTTTACTTTTACTTAAGTATGTTTTGTTTGAAGTATTGTAATTCACTACATTTTAAATCATATTCGCTACTGAGTAAAAAGTAAATGAATGAAAATGCTAAAATAATGAAAATATTATGCTTTGTATAAATGCTCCGTTGCGCCGCGTGTGTGTATCATGTCCTGGTCCCGCGCCGCTCCAGACTCCACTCCTGGTTTTCTGACTGTCCCCACATCGGCATCTCCCTGAGAGTGACGTCATCGACTACCGCGACCATATATAAACCGGAGAGAGACGCAGGAAAGAGGAAAGAGGTTGTGATTTTGCCGTTTTGTTATTTGGTTGTGTATTCCGGTTTTGACTTTTTGCTTCATATTGACTTTGATTATTGCTTTGTCCCTTTGGTTTGGTTGGTCTTTGTATATATTTGTAGATAATTTCACTGTTTTTGGTTTAGGGAGTCCGAAGGTACCTGTATTTTTGTTTGTGTTGTGTTTTTTTTTTTTTTTTTTGCAGGTAATCTAGCTACTAAATATAAATACCAATTAGGTTTATTATTTTAGCCTGGATCCACCCTGAATCTGATCCTCCTCCCCCTGTTGTGTGTGTGTGTGTTTGTATATACAAACCTCATTATTTCATCAGTTAATGATTGGATCTAGTTCTTTCTGCCATATACCACCATTTTCATACAGTTATATATATTATAAATAGAACCCTGAACCATTCTTTTGCTGTATGGCCCTAGACTGGGACGTAACACCATATTTAAGTGACCACTTTGATTTTCAAGCACAAGAAAGACAACAACTTTATTATGCAAAGGTGTTCCTTCAGTTAAAAACAACTAGTTTGAGATTTGTATCTGCTCATCATTTTTGAACTACGCTAGAATGCCTCATCCCACCCCCGCTGTTAAAAAAATAAAAATAAAAAAGTAACTCGGTAACTTTTACTTTGAGTAAATTTTTTAATGAGCTACTTTTTACTTTTACTTGAGTAGATTTTTATAAGGGTAACTTTACTTGTACTTAAGTAAAATTTCACTGAAGTAACAGTACTTGTACTTGAGTACAAAATTGTATTACTCTTTCCACCTCTGCTGGTAAGTGAAAGTTAGAACATGTGTGGAGATCTGTCGGAAGGGCTTTGGAACAGCAATATGGATTGGTGACCCCATATCAACCTTTGCTAGATGGTTCAGTTCTTCATATGCTAATCAGAATACATCAACAATAAAATGGCTTGGGAAACATTTCACCCAGACCCTGATGACCCACACTGACCTTGGGCAGAGCTCCCGGCCACACTCGGATTGACCCATAGTTGAGCAATTCCTGCACAATCCGCTCAGGCTCATGCTCCGATTTATAAGCGATTATTTTTAGAATATTGTGCATGGGCGCCTCGCCTCCGTAATCCATGTCATTGACAGGGGCACCGTTTCGCAGGAGTAACTCCACTACCCCGGGGTTAGCGTTCTTGCATGCCATGTGCAGAGGTGTGTGCCTGTCGGTGTCGACTGTGCTCACATCCGCCCCAGCCTCCACCAGCCGCTGGCACACTTGGGCATAGCGCTCCAGAGCAGCGTGCTCGTGTGGTTGTGAACATGCAGCATTGAGTGGCGTTTGTCCTTCATCATTCTGCAACTCCACCGCCGCGCCGTGACGCAGGTACATGTCCACGTGGGCCAGAAGGCCATGACGCGCCGCTACGTGCAGCGGCGTGTCATTTTCATCCACGCTGCGGCCATTCATGGCTGCACCAAACTGGATCACATGCTTGGCACACCTGGAAAATATGCAACAAAGAGATCTTTAGCTCATTCATTCTTTCATGATTTTTGTATTAACTTTTTCTTTATCTTTCCTTTTTATTTAATTTTGTGTTCTTTCTTTATATTCTTTTCCTGTCCTCTTTCCTTCACACATTAGCTGTTTCTTTCTTTCTTTCATTATGTAATATTTAGATTTTCTCTCCTTTCTTTCTTTTTTTTAATTTACTGTCACGGCGTGCGCCTGTAATGGGCGTGCCCCCAAATCAATATCGCTCTTCGCCCACTATATATTACTAAATAATATTTTATTTTATTATTAATATTTTCTTCTTTATAAAAAGTTTCCTTGTGTAATTCCTACGTCTGCTGTTTTCTTTCTTTCTGTTTAGTTGCCTCTTCTTGTTTAATTTATTTATTTTCTGAAACAGATTGTTAAAACATATCTGCTTGCTAAAGGCAGAGACTATGTAATCACTCTAACAACGTGACCTGTGGCATGACCCTGATGCTGCCGCTGCTACAGTACCGTTGTACAGGATTTAAATATAATGCTGGTTAGTGATTAATTCTCACTCACTCCAGAGACTCTGGCTCGGTGCAGAGGTGCAGGGGCATCAGTCCATCCTCAGTGACAGCGTTGGCGTTAGCACCGTACTGTAGCAGCAGTTTAACGCATTCTGGCTGGCACTCCTGGCAGGCCTCGTGCAGTGCAGTCGTGCCCCCAGGGGCAAAATCCACACAGGCCCCTCTCAGGAGGAGATGCCCCAGGCAGTCTGCGAAGCCTCGTCCGGCGGTGATGTGCAGAGGCGTGGTCAGCTCCTGCTCGTAGGTCAGAGACCACAGTCCTGAAGAAGAAAAAACACAGCAGCAACTTCACCATGAGCCCTGAGAACTTCCACTAGAAACACCAGCAGGTGCAGGAACAGTCGTGTTAGTCATTAGGAAATGGATTTCAATGGATTAAGTTTATTTGTTTTTGAATTCATCTCTATCTTTCTTTCTTTCTTTCTTTCTTTCTTTCTTTCTGTTTAACTTTTCTACCATCCTAATCCTAAACCCATCCTAATCCTATCTTTCTGTTTCTTTATTCTTTCGTTTATTCCTCCTTTTTTTGTTCTCCACACTTTTTTGCTTTTCTTTCTTTTTCTTTCTTTCATTTGTTATTCACACTTGTGTCTTGGTTTTCCTTTTTTCCTTCCTTAATTTACTTTTCTTTCCCACTTTTCTACCCTTTTTTCTTTCTTTTTTCTTTCTTTTACTCTTAATATATACTTATAACCAAATAAATAAATAAATGTAAAATGTAAAGAAATGAAAAGAAAGAAATGTTAAATAGAGAAAGAAAAAAACAAAGAAGGAAGGAAGAAAGAGATAAATAATTAGAAATGTAGAAAAGTAAATGTGACGGTTAACCCCTAGAGGGCGCCTAACGCCCGCTTTTTGTTTTAGTTTGTAGTTTGTTTTTGTTTGATGTTTGACTTCAGTTCCCAGTTTGCACCTCGGTCAGGTGACGTAGAAGCTCACCTGAACCGAGGGAAGTTAATTTGTTTGTTTGTTATAAATAGCCTGACTGAACAGCAGTCAGGCGTCTAGCTTTGTTGCAGTTAAGTTCCGTTTGTGTTTGGAAGTTTATTTACCCTTTTTAATGCCTAATAAAAGGACATTGCTAAACCGTCAGCTCGCCTCCGCATTCATGCCACGCACACACGCCAGACGCAGACACAGAGGGAATCGTGACAGAAAGCTAGACCGTTCAAGTGGCATGGCGGAGGTTCCCCCCCGGGACGAATTTTGGGGGGGCGTGATTACCATCTCCAACGAGCTGGCGGACTGGCTAGAGGACAGCGAGGAGGACATGTACCACAGCTGGGAGTACAGCTTGCTGGTAGAGCAGGAGAATTTGCTGGAGGACAGCGTGGAACACGGCGAAGCAGAGTTCGGGCAAAGCGGGGAGAACTGCAGGTACGCCGAGGAGGCGGAGAGGCAGGAGGAGTTCTACAGGCAGTGGACTGAGCGCAATGAGGAGTGCATTCGCGACCTGCGCGAGCAGGTGCTGCAGCTCCAACTGCAGTTCGTCCAGGTTCGGGAGAACCAGCCTGTAATCCCGGAAGCGATCGCCCTCCCGGATCTGGACGATGCACTCCTCCACCGGCCACTGCCTGAAGCCGACACGGAGGGAAACGCGCATGAGGTAGGCTGCTACGGGCAGTGGGCGGAGCTCAACCAGGAGCGCATTCGTGACCTGCGCGAGCAGGTGCTGCAGCTCCAACTGCAGGTCGTCCAGTTTCGGGAGAACCAGGCTGTAGTCCCGGAAGCTATCTCGCTCCTGGATCTGGACGATGCGCTCCTTCCCCGGCCACTGCCTGAACCTGTCACGGAGGACAGTGCGCGAGCGTGTCAGCAGCCGCAGTGCCATGCACCCGTTCTTCCGCCGCCTCCCGGCTTCGAGGACAGCGAACCAGCGTGTCAGCAGCAGCTGACCGACGCCCCTGTTCTGCCGCCGCCTCCCGGCTTTGAGCACGCTCCAACGCTGCAGTCGAGCGCCGTGCACGCTCCAACGCTGCAGTCGAGCGCCGTGCACGCTCCAACGCTGCAGTCGAGCGCCGTGCACGCTCCAACGCTGCAGGCGAGCGCCGTGCACGCTCCAACGCTGCAGGCGAGCGCCGTGCACGCTCCAACGCTGCAGGCGAGCGCCGTGCACGCTCCAATGCTGCAGTCGAGCGCCGTGCACGCTCCAACGCTGCAGTCGAGCGCCGTGCACGCTCCAACGCTGCAGTCGAGCGCCGTGCACGCTCCAACGCTGCAGTCGAGCGCCGTGCACGCTCCAACGCTGCAGTCGAGCGCCGTGCACGCTCCAACGCCACCTCCTGGCTTCGAGGACTGTGAGCTAGCATGTCAGCAGCCGCTATCTCACACACTCGTTCTGCCGCCGCCTCCCGGCTTTGAGGACGACGTTGAGCCGTCGTCGAGCGCACTGCACGCTCCAGGGCCGTCGTCGAGCGCACTGCACGCTCCAGGGCCGTCGTCGAGCGCAGTGACCGCTCCAACGCCTCCGTCGAGCGCAGTGGCCGCTCCGGCGCCTCCGTCGAGCGCAGTGACCGCTCCAACGCCTCCGTCGAGCGCAGTGACCGCTCCAACGCCTCCGTCGAGCGCAGTGACCGCTCCAACGCCTCCGTCGAGCGCAGTGACCGCTCCAACGCCTCCGTCGAGCGCAGTGACCGCTCCAACGCCTCCGTCGAGCGCATTGACCGCTCCAACGCCTCCGTCGAGCGCAGTGACCGCTCCAACGCCTCCGTCGAGCGCAGTGACCGCTCCAGCTCTGCGGCCGCCGAGCACGTCTCCAGCTCTGCGGCCGCCGAGCACGTCTCCAGCTCTGCCGCCGCCGAGCGCAGTGACCGCTCCAGCTCTGCCGCCGCCGAGCGCAGTGACCGCTCCAGCTCTGCCGCCGCCGAGCACGTCTCCAGCTCTGCCGCCGCCGAGCACGTCTCCAGCCCGGCAGCCGCGGAGCACGTCTCCGGGACTGTCACCCAGCCTCCTGGTCAGGAGGCCGAAGGTAGTACTGTGGGGTGGGTGCCCAGGGCCTCCGGCGATGCTCCGGAGGAGCATTTCTTTGGGGGGGGAGTACTGTGACGGTTAACCCCTAGAGGGCGCCTAACGCCCGCTTTTTGTTTTAGTTTGTAGTTTGTTTTTGTTTGATGTTTGACTTCAGTTCCCAGTTTGCACCTCGGTCAGGTGACGTAGAAGCTCACCTGAACCGAGGGAAGTTAATTTGTTTGTTTGTTATAAATAGCCTGACTGAACAGCAGTCAGGCGTCTAGCTTTGTTGCAGTTAAGTTCCGTTTGTGTTTGGAAGTTTATTTACCCTTTTTAATGCCTAATAAAAGGACATTGCTAAACCGTCAGCTCAGGTTTACACGCCAGACGCAGACACAGAGGGAATCGTGACAGTAAACAATTAAATATATATATTCCTTCCTTCTTAGTTTTTTTCCCTTTCTTTCTTCACATTTTTGTTTTTCTTTGCTTCTGGCATGCCACTTTTTTCTTTCCTTCTTTTTACTTTTACTTTTATTAACATTTTAACATTTTTTTCTTTTCATTTCTTTTTTCTTTACATTTATTTAATTTGTTGTTTTTTTTATTACTTTTCTACAATTTGAATCTTTCTTTCTTGTGTTTACTAAAGTACACAGATTGAAGTAAAGTGAGTTTGAACAAACTGTTACCTTATTAAAAAATAGTATATTCTTGTGCTATTAAGTTTAATAGCATAATACCATCACAGCTTGTTACTGAGAAACTAAATAGAGAAACCATCTTTCCTGAAGACTTCTCCATGCTTCACAACCCACTGACACTGGAGACTCCTTCCACAAACAGTATCATAATTGTCTCCTCAGAGAAAACCTCTCTACCTCTTTCTTCATTTCCCTTACAATCTTCATCGCTGAATAAAAGAACTGTCGTAGTCTGATCTGTAAACTATGATAACGTATTCGAACATACAGATTCTGAAATATGCATGAGCACCTTCTGACCAATCAGACTGGAGAATTCAGGAAAACCGTGACATACTTAGCCCTCTGTAGTTGAACCTGAAGTTCTTCCACTCCTCTATGTCACTGGTGTCATATATGGCATCCATAAGGTGTGAGTATTCAGGGTCGTTGATGATACTGACCACGATGATCTCATCGCCGACCAGGAGAGAGTTCCAGAACTGCAGTACCGATCCTGAAGCGTTCGCGGTCGCGATCACGTCGTTGCGATACTTCTTCTGTTTCTTGAACTTAATCTTTGGTCCCATGATTCAAAGGAAAGCCTCTCGACAGATGACTGGACGATATCCAACACCTTGTTGTGCTCTTGTTTTGACCGGTTGTTTCTCCGGAGAGATCTCTGGACACTTTGAGATCTGTTTGCACAGACAGGTCTATTTTAAGAGTTTGTGGTTGTTATGAAACCCCCTGGACATGTTAGAAGCCAGGAGGCAGTTGTGCCATTTGAACCACATGAGACTTGTGCAATCTCGTGCCAGGCCGGTGCACTTATTATAAAGTCCATCGGTGATGACTCCTGCAGCCTCGTGTGGTCTGAACTAACTGCTGTACTGAAATAACATTATTTACTTAGACAAAGAGTGTGTACACTGGGTTAATGACTGCACTGTCCCTGATCATCTTGTCATTCTTTATTTTAATATTAATAAAGACCACAGTGCTTTGCAATATTTTAAGCAAAACTGTGCTATTACTCTGTTAATTAAACCTTCACACTCTGATCTTACTGGTGGAATGTGCAATCAATGAAGATTGGCCACCAGGCTGGTCAAATTTAGCCATGAAACCATGAAATTGGAGTTTTCTAAACAAAAAAAAAAGTTTTCAGTTTCATTGTCCAACCACTATATATAGTTTAGAAACTGAAACACTTTTTATATATAACATAAAATAGAATACAGAATAATTTATATATAATGTTTTAAAATTATTTTTATTTGTGCTTTGATTATTTTTTCATATTCTCATCACTCCTTTTATTCTTTCTTTCTTTCTTTCCTTCCTTCTTCATTTCTTTTTTCCCCCGTTCAATTTCTATTCTATTCTTTTATCCCAGCATTTTTCATTTTCATATTTTTATTTTTTCTTCTTTATTTATTTTATTTCTTTCTGTTGATTTTTTTTCCTTTCTAAATCCTTTTTCATTTTCATTTTTATTATTTATTTTCTTTCCTTTTATTTTTTTTCTGCAAATTTTTTCTAATTTTTTCTTTAATCAATCTCTTGTCGACTTGTCTGTTTAATTTTCTTTCTATCCATTTTTGCTTTATTTATACCCACATGCTTTGCTCTTTGTTTTTCATACACTTTTTCATATTCTATGTGCATTTCATTTTTTTATGATTTATCTTTTGTTTTGATTTCTATATGCTGTTTTTTCTTTCTGTTTGTTTTGTTGATTTTATTGGTTCTCTTCTTCCTTTTGTTACTTTAAATTCTTTAATCTCATGTTCTTTCCATTTTCCATTATTCCCTTTGATTTCTCACCTCATTCTGTCTTTACTTTGCCTTCTTTAATCGTTACATTAAATGATTCCTTTAACCAACACACCCAGGCTAGTAAGTGAGTATAAGTATTTGGAGGTTACACAGCTTTTGCCTCTGCACACCACCACAGTGGAATTGAAATTTAGCATTCAGGACAAAAACCTAGTAGTCAGTGACTGCATTAAGGCTGGAGCCCATGGACATCATCAAATGCTGGGTTTCATCCCTTGAGCTGTATTGTCTTTGATTTACTGCAGCCTTCCTCACTCACTGAGTGTTTATGGGTCTTTCAGCCTTCAGTCAGTTTTGTCTTGTGAAAAGCAGCTCAGTTGGGTTGAGGTCAGGAGACTGAATCAACCCTTTGAGATAATTTCATTCCTTTACCTTGGGTTGCTTCACCATATTTTGTGTTTATCATTCTGTTATCATATAATCTGTACTATGTTGTGCTGTGTTATCCGTATTCCAGCATTTGAATGAACCTGAACAGAAAGTAGAGCATTTATACACTTCAGATTTCATCCTGCTACAGTATGTCTACCAGCAGTCACATCATCAATAAACTCCAGTGAGTCAGTTCTCCTGTGACTCCCATGCCATAACGCTGCCACCATTTTTAATGACGATGTGGTGTGCTTTGGATCATGAGCCCTTCCTTTCCTTCTCCATACTTTTCTTTTCCCATCAGTCTGGCACAATTCATCCAAATAAGCTCAATCTTGCATTTCTGTTCATGAGCGTTCCTGGTGGTGTCCATCTTAAACACACATGTGCATACACAGGGCACATTTGTGAAGGCATTGTTGTTTATAGACTTTGGCAATGATACTCATCCCATCCACCACGTGGATCCAAAAGAGGGCTAGATGTTGAGAATGAGTATTTCTTCTCCAGTGAAGAATTATGTGCTCACACACTTTAGTTGTCCTCCGTGCAGTTTAGGGTTTAAGTGCTAACTGCTCTCTGTCTCTGTGATAAGTTTGTTCTTTTAAGCCTAAAGATGTCTTCCTTCACTTCAACTGGCACCTTTTTAGATGCCATGAACAGCTATGAAATGCAGATTCAACACGTGGAATCCTTGGCTAACATTTTATCTGCTTAATTTGTCAACAGAAAAAAAAATGCACCCTACAATCAAACTGCTTAACAGTGAATTGTCCAACTGCGTTTGAGTCCACAAAAATGGAGAAACTTTATTTAAAAAAAATGCATGTAATTCCTAAAAAGGAAAAACATACCTCTGACTCTACCATCGGAGACCCAGCGCATGGCCCCTCCCTCAGGTTTGATGACCAGTTTATCCGGCGAGCCTTTGGAAAACATTGTCTTCACAGTCTCCACATCCCCTGTGTACAGAGCGTTCTGTACCACCAGATCACGGCACACAAGTGGCACCGACGGTACATCCGGGCTCTTCCTGGAGAGCAAGGCTTGTTCCCGAGCCTCCTTCCTCAGCAGGTAGCCATTGACAGTTGGCTCAATGAGCTTCCTCTGATGGCTTCGTCTCTCCAGAAGGTCTCGTTCCTGTTCTAAGGAGCGCAGAGCTGTGGGAGTAAATGCAAAGCTCCGGTGAAACATGCTGATGAATTTTCGTTCTTCTGTTCTGTTCTGTTTTTCAATCCTAAACAGCCATAGGCACCTGTTCACTGTCTCATCCCGACTCTGTGGAGTTGTTTTGATATTTAATCTCAGATGGGCCATGCTGCCCATGAGCAGGCATCTATTTATGTCACAGTCACATGGGCAGAGCATGCCAGGTTTAGATGTCTTACAGCTGAAAGTGTCACGAGGATAGTTTTACTCCACTTTACAATAGGTGTTCAACGCATGCTTTGTTATTTCTGACTAGTTCAGGTAAATTAGGAATTGGTGACAAACGATCTTGTCCCCCACTTGGTCTCAAAACAACTTTCTTGAGTTTTATACTCATGGACAGATCCATAGTATAAATTCTTAGGGAACTATTATAACAGTGTATCAGGAGGGGGCATGGTTTAGTATGACTCTGGTGGTTAGGGGAGGGGCTACACACGTAATGACAAACACCTGCATCTTGTTTTCTTCATATTGATGGGATCTCTCTCTCTCTCTTTGAGCCTAGAGCTTTGAACAAACTAGAAAGCTGCCAAGGTATTTGTTACTAAAATGAAAATCATAGAAAGCAAAGAAAAAGTAAGAACATAATTTTTAGATTAGAAGCAGATTTTAAGATTTTTTTTGTCCATGTTACAGTGATTTTGGATTTTTTATTTTTTTCAAATGTATGAAAGCACAAATCTGATAATTCACTTAAAATGCAAGGATGTTGGACTTGAAATCCTTGATTTTGTCAAAAACAGGCTTATTAAGCTTTGACTTGATTTGTTTAATAAATCTGATATTTAGGACCAATTGTCCACGCTTTTGTGAAAATTGGATTTGTCAGATTCAGCCTGAGACAACACCATTTATCATATATTTATACATCGTCCCATTTCTGTGCATTTCCTCCTGCATTTCCTGTACTTGATACAATCCCTCAAAATGCTATCAGACATTTCACTTTGTCCTCTGTCCATGAACTACTGGTCTCTATTTCCATACTGTGGGTAAGCCAGCTTTAGTAGAAAGTTAAGTTGCTGTGCTTTAGGAGGCTACTTTTCGTGGACTTACCACTAAGTATGTAAAAGTCACACACTTGAAATTCCTGTGCAGCTAAACAAAGTGTTTTCAGAAAGAGCAGCTGGCATAACTGCAGTATTTCCATCTTCATTTCTTCCATCATCTTACTGCTCATTTTCATAATCCATACCACGTGATTGTGTGCATTTGAACTTCCGTGTTGCGAGTAGCGTAATGAGCAGTTTGACATCCAATTTGAATCTGAGAAACCTCTTTATGGGCAAAACACAGTATTGGTTCAGTCAGAACTAACCTTAGGTGACCAGAAGACCTATCTTTAGCGGTTAGCCCTTTGTTGCGCTAATGGTAAACCCAAACACGGAAGAACACGAATAGGCAGGATAATCACGCTCTTTAATCTAAGGACTCTCACGAAAGGGAAGCAAGGGAAAGACACAATCTAACCCACATCCTATAAACACACACTCAATCAGAAAGCAAAGCCAAGAAAGTGAGTACTCACAGTTTAACGAACGATTCCTACAGGGCATTGGAGAACTCAAATGACTGAGCGTTGTACTGTGGTTTGTTTACTCCTTTTATGCTTCCTGGTTCACGACCGCATTACTTCCGGGTCCTAGTACCGGTCAAGTGTGCATGACAGTACCCCCCTGTCCAGGACCGGCTCCAGACGAATGAGCACGGGGTCGAGGATGAACCACGCTGGGATCCAAGATCACTCCTTGGGGCCGTAGCCCTCCGAATCGACCAGGTACTGGGTACCTCTGCCCCGAGGGCGCGAGTCGAGGATCGGTCGCACGGTGTAGGCGGGACCGCCGTCAATGATTCGGGGAGGAGGAGCAGGGGGGGTGGGTGTAACCATAGGTGAAGTGATGAAGGGTTTTAACTGTGATGTGTGGAAGACTAGGTGGATCCGGAGCGCCGCAGGCAGCTGGAGCCAGTAGGTGACAGGGTTAATCCGTAAAGTGATGTGGTATGGGCCGATGAATCTTGGAGATAGCTTCCGCGATTCGGTGTGTAGAGGGAGGTTTTTGGTTGATTGCCATACCTTGTCACCTACTTGGTACAACCGTCCCGGAGGGTGTCGATGGTGATGTTGGGCGGCGTAGCTGATGTTGGCATGTTGGATTTGCTTGGTTCCACAGCCACCGACACCTACGGACCAACTGTTGGGCCAATGGTACATCGACGTCTGGTTCTTGATGGTTGGAAACCATGGCAAACCTCAAATGGGCTTAGGTTGGTGGCTGAGGAGACATGGAGGTTATGGGATAGTTCGGCCCATTTGAGGTAGCGGGCCCAGGAGCGCTGGCGATCCGAAACAAAACACCTCAGGTAACGCTCCAGTTGTTGGTTGGTCCGTTCCGTCTGACCATTAGTCTGGGGGTGGTAACCGGATGATAGACTACAGGTGGAATTGATCAGACGGCAGAAGGCCTTCCAGAACCGGGTGGTGAACTGGGGCCCCCTGTCCGAGACGATGTCCTTTGGGAACCCATGCAGTCGGACTACATGTTCCAGCTGTGTTTTTCGCTGATGGGAGTCCGGTTAGGGCCACCAGGTGCACGGCCTTGGAGAACCGACCGTGTTTTTTCCTTATGAAGGCCCCATGATGAAATCCAGGGTGATGTGCGTCCGGGCCCGCTGAGGAACTGGGAGTGGTTGGAGTTCTCCAGGTGTTATTTGATGCGTATCTTTGGCCCTGGCTCACACCGGGCACACCTGAACGAACTCGAAGACGTCCTTTCTAATGGACGGCCACCAGAACGCCCGTCTGATGAATGTTAGGGTTCGTCGGGCTCCAGAATGTCCAGCGATGATGGATGAGTGGCCTCACTGGAGAACCTCCATTCTTACGCGTTGGGGCACGTAGAGTCGCCCAGGTGGCACGCCTACTGGTTTGGTCTACGCAGCCTGTGCCTGGCGGACCCTAGTTTCCAAGTCCCAGTGGCGGGGTGCGATGATGCGGGATGAAGGAATGAATCTGTCTATCCGCCCGACGGTAAGACAGATGGAAATTATATTGTTCAAAGGATAATGCCCACCGTGCCTGTCGTGGGTTGAGCTGTTTAAAATTTTTGATAGTGATCAGGTTCTGATGATCGGTCCAGACGATGAATGGCTCACTGGCGCCCTAGAGCCAGTGACGCCATTCCTCCAAAGCCCACTTTATGCCCAACAGTTCGCGGTCCCCTACCCCGTATCGCTGCTGAGTGGGATCAAATTTTTTGGAGAAGAAACTGAAAGGGTGCAGTTTCAGGTCTGGATCCCGCTGAGAGAGAACGGCGCCGGCGCCCACATCCGATGCGTCCACCTCCATGTCCACTGGCATCGGGGTGGAGAAGGATAGGAGCGGTGGTGAATCAGTGACAAAGTTCTTTGAACGCAGAGATGGCAGCTGGAGTGAGTAGAAATGGGTAAGGTGAGGGCCTGGTCAATGTGGTTAGTGGTGCTGCAACTGTACTGTAGCCCTGGATAAAGCGACGATAGAAATTCGCAAACCCGAGAAACCGTTGACGAACACCCATCAGCCCAGCATGTCTCTGAGGACGTCATTTATGAACTGTTGGAAGGCCGACGGTGCATTACAGAGTCCAAATGGTATGACCAGGCTCTCATAATGTCCAGTGGGTGTGATGAAAGCACACTTATCAACTTGTCTTCCACTCATCAACCTCTCTGATGCGCATCAAGTTGTAGGCACTCCGGAGGTCCAACTTTGTGAACACGGTGGCACCAGAGAGGGCATCCAGGGCTGAGTTGGTGAGTGGTAGAGGGTGTCTGTTCTTAATTGTGATGTTGTTTAGCCCCCGATAATCGACACAAGGGCGAAGTTCGCCCCTTTCTTCTTGATGAAGAAGAACCTTAGCCCTTTGTTGCCTGAATGGTAAACCCAAACGCGGAAGAACACGAATAGGCAGGATAATCACGCTCTTTAATCTAAGGACTCTCACAAAAGGGGTGCAAGGGAAAGACACAATCTAACCCGCATCCTATAAACACACACTCAATCAGAAAGCAAAGCCAAGAAAGTGAGTACTCACAGTTTGACGAACGATTCCGACAGGGCATTGGGGAACTCAATTGACTGAGCGTTGTACTGTGGTTTGTTTACTCCTTTTATTCTTCCTGGTTCACGACCACTTTACTTCCGGGTCCTAGTGCCGGTCGCGGACCGAGTGTGCATGAAGGTTCTGATTCCATTTTTTAAATAAAATATATGTTATATTATAATGTGTGTATATATAACATATTATGTTATCCATATAATCCAGAAAAGGTGTTTGCCAAAGAAGCTACTTCTGACATTTATGCAACATGTAAGTGACCAATTTTGCTTCCCTAAAAATTTCAAGTTGCTGACTTCAGCCGTATTGGAGGGATGATTTTATATGTGCCCCCAAAATGGCCATTTTTCAGTGTTGTACTGTCTCGCTTTAAACAATAATAATTTAAAATGCTAATTATTTGTATTTCTTCATGAGTACTGATACTAAAATTAGTGTACGCTTCTACAAAAATATTACCAGTAAAAATTGTTGCTTAAATAGGTTTTTGGTAAAAGCAAAAAATCTGTAGTGTCCATAACCAAGTCACATTCTTGTTGCAATAGGTTAACAATTTTGCATTTTAGAATAATACACTTTTTCAGGTTCTTGTATTTTCATTCATTCATTTTCTGTACCGCTTTATCCTTATATACAGGGTCGCGGGGGCCTGGAGCCTATCCCAGGAAACTTAGGGCACAAGGTGGGGTACACCTGTCATGTTAGCTGCTCATAAGAGGCGGACGCAAGTGCAGGTGAAAATGAGTGAGTCTTTAATTACACCAATAAATCCCCACAAACTGAAATTCCCCAAAAGTAACTCCCCTCACAGTGTCGTTTCTCGCTTATAGACGAGGATGCTGAGTCCCGGGGTTATGACCCCTCTCCTGCCGTATGTTTCAGTCCTGAAACGGAGAAGCAGGCTTTGTCAGCGTTTCTAGTTTGCAATACAGACACACACAGACTTTCACTCATCACAACGGTGGACGAACGGGTGGCTCCGGGGTCGGCTGGTTTATATAGGTGCACACAAAGGGGAGACACAGGTGATACTAACTACAGGTAATCAGGACTGACATATACACACAGACACACTAGGGGGAGACAAAGGCTGCGGCTCAGTAGTCCGGGGAACCGGATCTTCTCTGAGGCCGTGGTGGTCCAGATGTTACAGTACCCCCTCTCCCAGAACCGGCCTCCTGAGGGAGGCGAGGGCACCCCCTACGCGCCGTTGAAGGGAGTGAGGATGCACCTGCTTGATGGAGATGCCGGCGGGCGGGACGACCCGGTGGTCGCGGAGCCGGGCGATCCGGCCGTGCCCTGTGGAAATCTGTAATGAGTTCTTGACTCAGTATGTCCCGGGCCGGGACCCAACTCCGCTCCTCCGGGCCGTACCCCTCCCACTCGACTAGGTATTGCAAGGCACCTGCTCTCCTTCGTGAGTCCAGTAGTTCCTTTACCCGGAACGCGGAGGCGCCCCCGATGTCCACGGCCCCAGGGAGTGAAGGTTCCGCTGTTCCTTCATCTAGTGGGCCCCGGACCACCGGCCTGAGAAGAGAAATATGGAAAACGGGGTTAATGCGAAGATGTGTAGGGAGAGAGAGTCTATAGGAGACGGGGTTTATTTGCGCTGATATGGGAAATGGACCGATGAACCTGGGGGAGAGTTTCTTGCAGGGGAGGTTGAGGTGAAGGTCCCGTGTCGAGAGCCACACCCGATCGCCTACCTGGAGCGGAGGACTTTCCCGTCGTCGCCTATCGGCATACTTTTTAAAGCGCTGCACTGCGCGTGAAATTTTTGTGTGTGCGTCTTCCCACACTTTCTCCGCTTTCCTAAACCACTCGTCCACCACAGGTACTTCGGTGGGAGTGGCGTCCCATGGACACAGCGGAGGTTGGTAGCCTAATATGCACTGAAACGGCGTTAGGCTGGTAGAGGAGTGGCGTAGCGAATTTTGTGCATATTCCGCCCAGAGTAGGCAGTCCGCCCATTCATGTTGTCTGCTGCTACAATATGCTCGAAGATATCTGCCGAGTTCTTGAACAGTCCGCTCTGCCTGCCCATTAGACTCGGGGTGATAGCCCGACGTTAGGCTAACAGTGGTCCCCAATTTCTGAAAGAATGCTTTCCAGACCCTAGCGATAAATTGGGGACCACGATCTGATACAATATCTTCGGGAATGCCGTAGCAACGAAACACTGAAGTGAATAGGGTTTCTGCCACCTGGAGGGCTGACGGAAGGGAACGAAACGGGATAAATCTACATCCCTTAGAGAACCTGTCTATTACCACGAGCACCGTGGTGTACCCGTTCGAGACCGGCAGGTCCGTGACAAAGTCCACTGCGATATGGGACCACGGTCTGTTCGGCACCGGGAGGGGCGTTAGTTTACCAACGGGTAGGCAACGGGGGTTCTTTGTAGTCGCACAGATGGCACAAGACAGAACAACCTTTTTCACGGTTTCACTCATTTTAGGCCACCAGAACTTTGGTTCCAACAGGTGGGTGGTGCGGGTGACGCCGGGATGTCCTGATGCTAGACTCGTATGAGCCTCGATCGTCACTCGTTCACGAAGTGACTCCGGTACGTAGAGTCGATTCGGAGGGCAGTCCCTAGGCACGGGGTTGGACCGTGCCCACTGGGCTATCTCCGACTCGATACTCCACATAACCGGAGCCACTACGAGCGACGCGGGGAGAATTGGTTCCGGATTGGTAATTGGCTCCGGCGACGGATAATAGCGGGAGAGCGCGTCCGCTTTGATGTTTTTAGAACCGGGGCGGTAAGTTATCACAAATCTGAAACGCGTGAAAAAGAGCGCCCAGCGGGCTTGACGTGAGTTCAGTCTTTTTGCCTGTTGGAGGTACTCGAGGTTACGGTGATCTGTGAGTACCGTGAATGAGTGTTTCGCCCCCTCCAGCCAGTGTCGCCACTCCCCTAACGCCGCTTTTACTGCTAATAGTTCCCTGTTACCGATATCATAATTCCGCTCGGCAGGTGTTAATTTCCTAGAGAAGAAAGCGCAAGGGTAAAGTTTCTCGGGGTGGCCGTGACGCTGTGACAGCACTGCTCCTATCCCTACCTCGGACGCGTCGACCTCTACTATAAACGGCTTCTCTGGGTTCGGTAGTTTTAATATAGGCGCCGTAGTAAATGTTGTTTTGAGTCGCGTAAACGCCTCCCGCGCTTCCTTTGGGAACTCACGGAGGCGTTTCGGCTTACCTGCCAACAGTGACGTGAGTGGTGCTGCCACCATGCTGAAGCCTCGGATAAAGCGCCTGTAAAAATTGGCAAACCCCAGGAATCTTTGTAGCTCCTTCACTGTCGTGGGTTCCGGCCATTGTTGCACGGCCGCGACTTTGGCTGACTCCATTTCGACCCCCAGTGGCCCTATGTGATAGCCGAGAAATGCCACCTCCCGCTGATGAAATGAGCATTTCTCTGCCTTCACATAGAGCCCGTGTTTGCGCAGGCGATGAAGGACGGCCGTTACATGACTGACGTGCTCGGAATATGACCGCGAATATACTAGGATGTCATCTAAGTATATTATGACAAAACGGTTGTACATATCCCTAAACAAGTCATTCATGAACCCCTGAAACACCGCAGGTGCGTTCACCAATCCATATGCCATTACGTTATATTGGTAATGCCCAGATGTAGTGCTAAACGCAGTCTTCCATTCATCACCCTTACGCACACGAACGAGGTTATATGCGCTGCGGAGGTCGAGTTTGGTGAAAATGGAGGCGCCTCGGAGCTGGTCTATTGCGGCCGGAACCAGGGGCAGTGGGTGCTTATATTTTATGGTTACTGCATTGAGTCCCCGATAATCTATACATGGCCGAAGGCCCCCCCCTTTCTTCTCTATGAAAAAAAAACCTGCCGAGGCGGGAGACGTGGACCTGCTGATGAGCCCCTGCTGGAGTGCCTCGCTCACGTATTCCTCCATTGCCCTGGTTTCTGTCACTGACAAGGGATAAATGCGCGAGCAAGGAGGTGCTTTCCCCGGCAGCAGCTCGATCGCGCAGTCCCACGGGCGATGAGGGGGAAGTCGTGCAGCAGCCCTAGCACTAAACACCTGTTCAAACCTCGCATACTCTGATGGCACGTTAACTTTGTGTGGGGCATTCGGACTCTCTATGGTGGTGGTTTGGACCGTCACTATGGGCGGTGTACATGATTTGGCGCATCTAGGGGACCATGAAACGATACTTGATTGAGCCCAATTGAAATTAGGGTTATGGGCGCTAAGCCAGGGGAGACCTAGCACGACGGAATGATCAGACTGAGGAAGTACGAAGAATTTTAGCTCCTCCGTGTGATCGGGGAAGGTTAACCGCAGTGGCGCTGTGATTAATTTAATAGGCGACTGGTCTAATTCACGGCCATCTAGAGCTTTAACTGGTATCGGTTGCGGAAGCTTCGACACGGGAGCTCGCAGCGTGGAAATCAAAGCAGAGGAGATGAAGTTCCCAGCCGCCCCGGAATCTACTAAAGGGAAGACAGACACAACAACGTTACAAAAAGACACTTGTGCTTTTACACAAAAAGGATGATGCGTGCGGGGCGGTGTGCGTGACGTTACTTTGAGTAATGGGCAGTCCTTAATCCGGTGCCCGTCCCCCCCACAGTACAGGCACAGGCCCGCTGTGACGCGCCTTCTTCTCTCCGCGATCGTGAGGCGGGAACTGCTCACGTCCATAGGCTCGGGTCGAGCTGTATCTCCCGTATCGCGAGGAGGTCTTCGAGGTGTGTCGTAGAGGCGGGGTGGTGCTGACCTGGTGGGTGGTCGCTGGCGCTGGCTGCGCAGATGCTGGTCGAGCTTAATCGCCAGGCCGATGGTTTCGTCCAGCGAGAGGTTGGCGTCCCGGCACGCCAGCTCGAGCTGGATTTCTGGCTGGAGTCCATCACGGAACCGCGCGAGCAGGCTCCGCTCGCACCAGCCGCTCTCCGCCGCCATGACCCGAAATTTGATGGCGTAGTCCGCCACCGGCACACTCCCTTGCCTCAGCCGCATGAGACGCTGTTCCCCGGAACGCCCCTGGTCTGGATGGTCAAAGACCGCCTTCATAGCGTCCATAAACCGATGATACCGGGAGGTGAGCTCTCCCCCTTCGCTCCAGATAGCTGCGGCCCAATCCATGGCCGGACCTGTGAGCTGCTGAATGACAAAACGGATTCGCTGGGTGTCCGTCATGTCAGGGTAATCTGATAAGTAAAGTTCATAGGCCAGGAAAAATCGCTTACACCCCTCCGGATCGCCGGCATATCTTTCCGGGGGGGGTGGCGCGCGGTGGTGAGGGGGTGGAGCTTTGCGATGTCCCAGCCGGTGCGGAGGGGTCTGGGAAAGCCAGGTGTTTTATACTATGGGTTAGGTCGCTCACCGCTCGTGCGAGCCCCTCGATCTGGACCTGTTGTTTCTCAATGTAGCGCATCGGGTTCTCATCATCCGGCAGAGGGACACCTGCTGCGTCCTGATAGGTTCGTCCATCTGTCATGTTAGCTGCTCATAAGAGGCGGACGCAAGTGCAGGTGAAAATGAGTGAGTCTTTAATTACACCAATAAATCCCCACAAACTGAAATTCCCCAAAAGTAACTCCCCTCACAGTGTCGTTTCTCGCTTATAGACGAGGATGCTGAGTCCCGGGGTTATGACCCCTCTCCTGCCGTATGTTTCAGTCCTGAAACGGAGAAGCAGGCTTTGTCAGCGTTTCTAGTTTGCAATACAGACACACACAGACTTTCACTCATCACAACGGTGGACGAACGGGTGGCTCCGGGGTCGGCTGGTTTATATAGGTGCACACAAAGGGGAGACACAGGTGATACTAACTACAGGTAATCAGGACTGACATATACACACAGACACACTAGGGGGAGACAAAGGCTGCGGCTCAGTAGTCCGGGGAACCGGATCTTCTCTGAGGCCGTGGTGGTCCAGATGTTACAACACCCTGGACAGGGTGCCAATCCATCGCAGGGCACACACACATACACACACTCATTCACACACTACGGCCAATTTGGAATGTCAATTAACCTAACCTACTTGTCTTTGGACTGTGGGAGGAAACCGGAGTACCCGGAGAAAACCCACCAAGCACGGGGAGAACATGCAAACTCCCTGCACACAGAGACGGGAATCGAGCCTGCGAACTGAATGACAATAAAGATTATTGAACAGTTTGCAGTCCAAAAAGTTACTGAAACTACATAAAAGGGCATGAAATTGTATTCAGCAAATGTGTTTCTTTATCAGTGTATTCATTCATTCATTCATTTTCTGTACCGCTTTATCCTTATATACAGGGTCGCGGGGGCCTGGAGCCTATCCCAGGAAACTTAGGGCACAAGGCGGGGTACACCCTGGACAGGGTGCCAATCCATCGCAGGGCACACACACATACTCACATACACACACTCACTCACACACTACGGGCAATTTGGAATGTCAATTAACCTAACCTACATGTCTTTGGATTGTGGGAGGAAACCGGAGTACCCGGAGGAAACCCACCAAGCACGGGGAGAACATGCAAACTCCCTGCACACAGAGACGGGAATCGAGCCTGCGAACTGAATGACAATAAAGATTATTGAACAGTTTGCAGTCCAAAAAGTTACTGAAACTACATAAAAGGGCATGAAATTGTATTCAGCAAATGTGTTTCTTTATCAGTGTATATGTTAAAAATATATATGTATATGCATATTTACAAAAAAATATTTATTTCTGTACACGGTATGATATGCAGTGAAATATTTATATGACTGTCTGTGACCTAAAATGGAAAGATAGAACACGATTAAACTTAAAATAGAATTTCCAATTAAAAAAATTTATAAAAATGAAAAAAATTGGCATGAAATTTACACATTTACACATACACATACAAAATTATAAATGCAATGCCATAGTGTAGAATAAAGAAGATCACAGGAGTACTGTATTTCCTATTTCGAGGATCTAGATCAAAAGGATCGCAGTAAATTAGCAAGGATGTTTCAGGACGAGTACAAGAATATGCATTCACACTCAGGAATACATGACTATCTTAATGAATAATGAGTATTTTTCCATCCGTGGCTTTAAGTTGTGAAATTTCCGATGCACTAAAAGTGCTACATGTCAAGATGTTCTTTCACACTGTTTTAAATTATCCATTCAGCTCTAAATATTAGTTTTTTTCCCTTAAAACCACTGATGCTGATCCATATGTTAACGATGCTGCCGATATAGATACGCATATATATTTATATAATATACCACTGATTGTGTTCTGCAGTGGCGTAATGGCTGTCACATTGACTGAAGGAATCAAAGACTTCCGACTTTGCAAACACACATTACTGGGCGAGAGAGAGAGAGAGAGAGAGAGAGAGAGGCGAGATTGTTTTTTTGCTGCTGGAGTACATCCTTTTAAATGATACGCATAATGAGTTTATAATATGCATCTGGGCTACCTCCTCTCTACTTTGATGTCTTCCAAATGGCCCGGGTGTCATCAGCAAAACATGTAGGCACTTTCCCGGCCCATTGCCTCCCAAATGTATTTTAAATATCATTCCTCGTAACGCAATTATTTAAAACGTTGAACTAAACACTTACTAATGGGGGAAAAGAGACAGCGACTTCCACAAATTCATTTCTCAAATGGTGGACATTCAATTTTTTTTTTAAATGGAGGCAGGGATGAAAAAAAAGAAAGAGAAAGAAAGGAAAAGGAGACGGGAAAAAAAGGAATCAGCACTCTCTTTCAGTCATTCATCTTACTCCCTGCAGACACCACACACACTCACACTCACATACATACACACACACACACACACACTCCCTGCGGAACACAGAAACACACCGAGCCACTTGCATACACAAGTCAATTTTAGTGGGAGCAATAAGATAAACATAGATCTGGCCATCTGTGGTGCTCTCTGGTCACTGGACTCACGGAACAACCTAATGATCGCCTGCCTCATCAATACAATTAGGCAATTAGTTCCTGCTGATTATCTCCTACTCATTGCCAACTTGACTGCTGTGCCTATCATTAAAATTAAAGCACAAAAAAACGAATATATGGAGGCTCATCTACTTGGCAATGCGAAGACAGCGGTAATAACACATTCACTAATTAATGCGATGTTGGTAGGAGGGGAGGACTTTAAAAGCGCAAGCTAATTGGTTGAGACTAATTTACAGAGTAACTAACACACTTGTTACAGTATTTTATAAACACAACAAGATGACTTTATTTTATTAAATGACTTTTAAGTTTCATAATCTGTCAATGATTCCCATTATTACCCACAATCCACCACGATAGCAACATTCAGTCCTTGTGTCTTCTCAACCTTAAATCATCGATGCAACTTCAGCCATTTAGTACGTCCAGCTACACGATATTGCCAAATGTATTCACTCGCTTGAGGAACATCCCAGCAAACATTTGCTGACAACTACAGTTGGCTCGACGGCAACGTTGTGTCCCTGGCCAAAACCAGTCAGAGTAGGACACAGAACATTTCCTAAAAAATGCATTCAGATATGTTTGTACATGTTACTTGTAAAGCTATGTAAAGCTGTTACTTTGACGTTTAGCTAAGTGTTGTTCAATATGTACCCTCCAAGCAAAAATTTGGATGATTGATGACCATTTATGACAGCTGTTCTGAATCAGATAATGTCGAAGACATCCGTTCAACTTTCATTTTGGACATATTTTTTACCCATGTTGTAGGGACCTGTTGGGGGGACGTCATTTCTATGGTCATCAAAGGTCCAAATATTTGCTGGGTTCCAATCCTTAATTCATAGGGTTTAATATGATGGTGACCCCGCCCCCTTTGCAGCTATAATGGTTTCAGCTCTTCTGGGAAGACTTTCCACAAGGTTTAGGTGTGTGTTTATGGGAATTTTTGACCATTCTTCCAGAAGCTCAATTGTGAGGTCAGACACTGAAGTTGGCTGAAAAGGCCTGGCTCGCAGTCTCTGCTCTAATTCATTCCAAAAGTTTTCCATCAGGTTGAGGTCAGAACTCTGTGCAGGCCAGTCAAGGTTTTCCCACACCAAACTAGCTCATCCATGTGTTTAAGTCCTTGTGGACTGGTGCGCAGGCATGTTGGAACTGGAAGGGACCGTCCCCAAACTATTCCCACAAAGTTGGGAGCATCAAATTGTCCAAAATGTGTTGGTATGCTGAAGCATTAAGAGTTCCTTTCACTGGAACTAAGGGGCTGAGCCCAACTCCTGAAAAACAACCCCACACCATAATCCCCCCTCATTACTAAACTTTACACTTGGCACATTGCAGTCAGACAAGTACCGTTCTCCTGGCAACCGCCAAACCCAGACTTGCCCATTGGGTTGCCAGACGGAGAAGCGTGATTTGTCACTCCAGAGAACACATCTCCACCGCTCTAGAGTCCAGTGCTGGCGTGCTTTACATCACTACATCTGATGCTTTGCATTGCACTTGGATGCAGCTGCTCATGAACTCCAGTTACCTCCCACAGTTCAAAGACATGCAGATTAGGTTAATCGATGTTCCCAAATTGCCTGTAGTGTGTAAATGTTGAATGAAGATCCGACCACGGTCATAAAGATGGGAATAAATACAATGGTAACCATTGGCCTCAATGGTCCCTAGTTGGACTACAAAGGTTCCTAGATGCATGGATGGACAAAGTTAAAAACTATAAAAATATCATATCCAAATTTGTTGCGAAAGTTAAGTTTTAGATTGCTGTTTCTATGCTGACAAGAATAAATAGCGCTTTGAGCTTCAGAATTTTTTTCTCAGAAATAATAATCTTTTCTGCTCACCGCGATTGCACAGAGTGGTAAGTCTGGTAGTCTGGACAGCAGATTTTATTTATGTACTTCTTTTGTTGCACCTCTGTTCGTGAAACTGCTGTGCAAAAGTGTAACAATGTTCATATTAAAGTACAAGACTGTAAGCATATATCATCCACATACCACCCGGAAATAACAGTATAGAGAGCTGGATGTATGCAATTTAAATAAAGTAGCAACTTCCTGAAGAAAAACATGCCGCAGCATAACCGAGTCAGTTATAGACTGTGATATGAAACAGTTTCCCGCTCAAACACTTCAGGGCCAAATGGCACTGGCATAGTATTAAATGCAAATGCCCAATGTGTGACATAGAGACGAGGTTAGCATGCAAATGCGCAGATTTGTACCAAGTCACAGATCTAGCTTGGCTTCGTGTTTCCGTAATGCTTTCTTTGGCCATGAAAAAGAACACTGAAAGAATTCTGATGCCATGAAGAATGAGACAGAAATAGGGGGGAAAAATGACCCTTCCAGCGTTTAAGCCGGTACCTGTAATGTTTAGCTCGCTATACAATGTGCTGTTGATCCCCACACAAATGGAGCCCCTCTTCATTATGACAATTGAGAGGTTCATATTTCAATCTAATAGCTCTCGATAAATTTAACAATCGATCACAACCTCATTTCATCGCGAGCGCCCCTAATACGCGCTTCCCCGCCAAGTGGAACATTTTCTAATGATGCACTTGCACACCAAAACAATGCGAGGCCCAGTGACTACATTAGTCACTAATGTCCCGATCCATAATGTGCTTATAACACTCTCCCAAAAGAGCGAGAGAGAGAGTGAGGGAAGTAGAGAGAGAGAGAGAGAGAGAGAGAGAGAGAGAGAAATGACTCTAGATAGAGAAAGAGAGAAAGAGAAAAAGGGGGGATCAGCGAGGAACCGGGAGATCAGAGAGAAAATGGTCATGATGATGATAGTGCTTAAGACACTGTCATTAATGACCCTATCACACGCGCCGTAATACGTCCGCAGACATGCTCTCATTAGCATACATCAGACCATCAAGGCACATTGCAAGAGAGCAAGAGAGCAAGGGAGCAAGCAGGGGAGGGAGACGGAATGCAATACACCACATTAACACCCGGCATTGCTCAGGCTGCGTTGCTGTAGCTCTGATTAATGCAAAACAAAAAGCACCATTTATTTTCAAACCAAGGTGTCTCTGCCCCTCCCCTCCTCTCCAGTTTGCAGTAGTTTGCCCGCCATATACTGAGCTCTAACCTAAATACATTGTTGACCAGGTCTTGATTAACAAAACAACCGCAAGGCTAATTAGACAAGACTTTTTATTTTGAGAACTTCCTTGTTTGATGCCACCAAACGTATCAGATCATCATATTTTAGCTGAAAGTCATACAGAAGTACTAAAGACAATAATTTAATGTTTATAGTTTCTAGATTCCAATCATTATGCAGGTCTCCATTATTATAGCATCAACATGAAAACCAGATAACAGAATTTCCAGTTGTCTGGAAGCAAGTTAGTAGGAAATTACTTTGTAATTAATGTTAAATCGCATTTTAACAAGATTTACACATGACCTAAAAACATAAAGTTAATAATATGTGATATATAGGCATACAGTAAGTGTGAAAAGACATCTTAAAATCTGGCGAATCAAGTGTAAAAACTGGGAACAATGGGAATTTTTGTCCTGTCCAAAGAATAATCACATGCTAAATTAAATTAATCATGTATCAAATTTATTTCAACTTAAATAATTTAATTAAATTAATTGTATAAAATGTCATAGTGGCGGCACGGTGGTGTAGTGGTTAGCACTGTCGCCTTGCACCTCCAGGGTCTGGGTTCGATTCCCCGGCCAGGCTCGATTCCCGTCTCTGTGTGCATGGAGTTTGCATGTTCTCCCCGTGCTTGGTGGGTTTCCTCCGGGTACTCCGGTTTCCTCCCCCAGTCCAAAGATATGCAAGTTAGGCTAATTGGTGTTCCCAAAATTTACCGTAGTATGTGAATGAGTGTGTGAATGTGCGTATGTGTGTGTGCCCTGCGATGGATTGGCACCCTGTCCAGGGTGTACCCCGCCTTGTGCCCTAAGCCTCCTGGAATAGGCTCCAGGTCCCCCGCGACCCTGAATAGAAGGATAAAGCGGTATAGAAGATGAATGAATGAAAATGTCATAGTAAAATAAATCGCCTGGCCAAACAACTTGCAAACACAAGCCTTTATCTTTGATTACAGATCATGGCCAAATCATGTGTGAAAATGATTCTTCATGCTCCCAGAATCACTCTTTAACAATTTGAGTAATTAAAACTCCATAGATGTGATAACCTGGTGATTCAGTACGTTCAGGTCGTCTTCATCAGCTGACTTCATTTTATTGCCACATAATGTTGCTGAGTCTAAACCTGAGCGATTGAAGCAACACCAGATCATAACACCATCTCCATGGGCTTGTACAGTGGACACTATGCATGATGGGTGCGTCACTTCATGATGTGCTTCTCTTCTTACCCTGACTGGAATAGGCTCAATCTGGGGTCATCAGGTCACATGACCTTTTTTAATTGCTCCAAAGTCCAATGTTTATGCTCCCTAGCAAACTGAAGCCTTTTGTTCTCATGAGCCTCATTAACAGGTGGGTTTCTTACTGTCACTATTAAACATAGCTCTGATTTCTACTGGCCATTTTTTTTTAGAATGCAAATTCTAACCAAGAGTTGAAGTGATTTCTGATCATGCTCATTCAAGATGCTTTTCTGAATACATTCCTTCCTTGATTCAACACTACCCTTCCAAGTTTCAATAACTTGTTGGTCAGTTCTTAACCAAATTCTAGTAATTAAAAATCTTTTTATGTTTTCTTTGTTTGATGTGGATCATCGTCTTAAATGATGACTTTTTTGACCAGGCAATGTAAATAAATCATATTTACAACTAAGCATTGTGTAGAACTATATGATTTATGTGTAATATGTAAAATGAACATGAAAATCAATTAATTGTGTGTAAAACAATACAGAAAAATAAATTTGTAGTGTACAAATGAGTAAATTGCATGTGAAAATCAAATTCTAAAGAAATCTCATATAAAAGTGACTGTGCTTAAAAAATCTGTTTTAAAAATCCTATTTAGAAAATTCTAGATTAAAAATTAAAATTGTAGGACACAGGTTTATTGTTTGAAACTACTATAAATCACATTTTAATATGAAAATGCATTTTAACATGCATGTAAAATTGCATGTAAAAAGAAATCACAAAAAATTCGGCAAAAATGTATTTGCCATTTACTTGTTTAAAAAAAAGAAATTTAAAAATACATGAAAATAACTGGGTTTTTAATAATGATACTAAAAACAACTGGTCTGTGTGAGGAAAATATACTATACATGTCTCAAAAACACAGTTTCATATATTAAATTTCATGCTTTTTCATCTAAGTGCAAATCTGTCATAAACCTTATTTCAGGTCTGTTCTATTTGAAAAACAGTTTTCAGTTTTAGATTTTTTTCAAATACAAAACAAATCATGTTTTCATGGAGAACAGTGAAATGAAACAACGTCATTTATCTGTGAAATTATACATATTTGACCACAATGTAAATTGCATCATTTTGATGTATGTTATTTTCATTTTGAAACATCTATTTTTATGATCTTTGATGTTTAAAGAGTAGCACTTTAGGATGTAGTCCTTTGTCAAACCTCTATTGAGGAGAGCGAGACGCAATCACACAAAGCATCTCATTTGAGTAAATGATCAAAATGATCATTAGCGGCCATTAGCATTAGCATGGCTAAATTCACAAATACGACTGGCAATTAGAATTAAGGCAAAATGTGCTAAGCCTTATGACCAATCCAGTCTGTTATCTTGGCTTGTTATGTTAAATTAAGTCAATTCAATTAAGCAGTAACTTGTTAATCTATTGCACTAGTGTTGGTGGTACCTGATTACGTTTAAAAGAAAGATATGTTACTCTTTCTACCAAAAGAATGTTGTGTTGGTAAATATTCTATAACGTCTATTCCCAAACTTAATGAGGCTGTGACTCAATTTGAAATGTGAAAATCTTCTGCAGCTCACCCAAACCTTAAATCACAAGTATAAAACAAATAAAAAACAGATCTGTAAGATATGTATTTAACATTAATATAAGGAGTCTCCAGTTTCAGCAACTTATAATTTAAAGGTAAAACTGTAATTTTAAAGATATGAAAGTGTCTTTGCCATTTCTTGGACACAAACAAGTTGCTTATTTTTTTTGTCTTTAAGGAAAATGACATATTACGAGTACTTGTTCCATAATACAATGTAAATAAGTAACCTGTATGCTATTTATAAATAAAAACTTAAAATATTCAATTTAGAACAGTTCATTATTGGAAAATTTTCAATTTCAATATGTTGTTAGTGACTCAGCTTCATTACACCACCCCATTGCTTATTATTTTTCCATAAAAAGTACAACACTTTGTTTCACTCCATACATATTCAAGTGCTCATTTGTAAACTGTTTGTCTCACCAGAAATTGAGGATTGTAAAATTATAGTGCAATAATAAAATAATACCTAAACACAAAAACTGACACAAAACAGAGGAGGGGAGGGAAACATAAAAAATAAAAAAAATGGGGGCATGTTGGATAACTATAAGCCTGAGTGTACACTAGATTAAGCATAGATTTTTCTTCATTCATTAATTTATGTTAATTAAAAAATTTCAATCAGGGTGAAAAAATCTTTTTTTTCTTTTCTTTTTGTTATTTGTTTTGGTTTGTATTCATTACAGATTGGTAGGCCTATGTCTTACAACACCATGAATGGAAGATTTTTATTTATGGTTTGTTTCTATTATGTGCACATTGTGAAAATTTAGTCATTAAGGAACATGATTAATAAAATAGTTTTGACTTTAAAATGTCTGAAATTTCCGGCCTAATCAGCAACTGCTGTACACATGACAAACCTACATGTTCATACACAATAATTGATGTGAACATTGGTTTATTCCACTTACAAATCCCTAAAAAAAATATTTAATATAACTACACTATTATGCACGGATATAAGACTGATGGCTTTAATTCGTTTCAGCTAGTTTAACAGTAAAATGGGTTTTTACACATTCAGTGCTGTTGATTTCTACCAGGTCTCAGCTGTTAGTTGGTTGAGACTTCCTGCTTAAAAGTTCTCAAATACTGCCATCTCGTGCTTATTACTGTGTATTACTGCAAAATATCACACCGTGTGTCTACAAAATGTCAAATCAGTATGAGGTCATTGTTCACATTTACAACGGAATGAACACAACCATTCAGACATCATGAGACTTTAACTCAGATATACAGTAAAATCAGGTACACAGTATATGTATATTATATATATATATACACACATACACACATATACATACTGTGTTGCAAAGTTTCTGATGTGTTTAATTCCTTTTTTAATTTAATCTTTTCTGTGGTGAATTCTATTTTATTCATTTGTATAGATAAAAAAAAACGTATTAGAACATGTATTTTTGTTTTCTTTTACAAACTGTTTTGTCCTGTTTTTATTTGAATGATTTCGTGTGTTTATATTTCTGGCTTTTCTTTTGACCAGTTGTGGCTCAGGTGCTGTGTTGCTGATCCGAGAGGTGGGGGTTTGAGCCCCTGCACTTCTGCGTCCGATGTGGCGACCCTTAATATAAAAAGGGGCAAAGCTCAAGGGTGAAAAAAGAAAAAACAGGTCCTTTTACAACCTCTGCACTTGTGGTTTCTTACATTCTTAGTTGTACAGTACATTATTTATCGTTTATATTTACCCTCACCTTTTCTTATTCATATTATTGCTTATGTAACTACTTGATGTGTGTCATAATGATTTGTTATTACTTCCTGAGCTGATTTTTTTTATGCAAAGAAGGAGTTTGGTTTAGATTTTGTTTTGTGTGGAAATAATGTAGACTAGAATTTATACTTGAAGCATTTTAGTTCAAAACTAACTACCATTCAATCATTCAATCTGGTTAGTTACAAGTGGGATTTCAGGCCTTTTTAAACCATTGCAGTTTCATATGTGAACACTTAATTAAACCCAGCTTTGGATAATTAGAACATTCTGTAGTTTGCACACAATTTTTAATATTGAAATAGGAAAATATCTATAATAGAACAAAGAAATAAATACAAAAAACAACTTCCTTCTTAAACCAGTTTGCACATCACTTTATTATTCTGAATAAACGAAATAACTTGAGACAAAACACGCAATTCTGTTTGTGCAGTTTTATTTCCAAAACTAAAGAAACCAGTCAGACTGGCTCACTTGGAGCTGGTGTACTTGGTGACCGCTTTGGTGCCCTCGGACACGGCGTGCTTGGCGAGTTCCCCCGGGAGGAGCAGGCGGACGGCGGTCTGCACCTCGCGGCTGGTGATGGTGGAGCGCTTGTTGTACTGGGTCAGTCTGGACGCCTCGGTGGCAATGCGCTCAAACACGTCGTTCACAAACGAGTTCATGATGCTCATCGCTCTGCTCGAGATTCCCGTGTCTGGGTGAACCTGCAAAATCAATGATTCATAGTTTAGTGTGTACTCAGTGGACTCTTTAATAGGAACACCTCTATGCATTCTCACTGTGGCTCATCTTTTGGGATTTTACACACAGAATGGCGAAAACATGTGCGCTCGTAGATCAAAATGGCAAAACTGTTATAGCAAACAGGAAAGTTACAGTAATTCATAATCACCCTTTACAAAAAAACAAAAAAAAAAAAAAAAAACTGATGAGCTGAAAAGCAATCACTGCTGAGAGAGAGAAGAAAAAAAAACAGCTGTTGATACACAGGAAACAAACAAGGGTTTCTTGAATGAATGCTACAAGTAATAATGAAAGTGGCAAAAAGTCTTAAAGATGTATTCCTTAGTTAAAAACAAGGATGAACTTGATGGATATCATAATATATAAACGGTTTTAGTTTTCTGAAATGAATCACTTGTAAACATCGATTATCGTAAAATGTCGTCAAGTAGGATTTAACAAAATCTTTAACATTTAAGAAGACTTCTATAGAGATATGCGACATCAATCATGAATAATTTAATAACTGGCCCGAACAAGATAAAAAGAATGGCTCTTTTCACCAACATCTCAAATTCATTGTTTAAGAATGAATAATATTGTTCTGTAAACATCACAATAAAAAAAACCCATTGATTCTAATTATTTTTACTATTAATAATAATAATAATAATAATAATAATAATAATAATAATAATTTCACATCGGTATCGTATGATAATATTGCATCATGTGGTATCCATGTGAAAACAATATATATTCATATCCAGCCAGTGTTAAAGTTACATTGAGAAAGTGAGTGTCGCAGATTATGAATTATTATTTTATATGAGGACCACTTTGTTCACTTACGGATCCACTCCATAGTGTTCCAATCAGATTTAGTGTCTAAATCAAAGCAAAGAATGAGAAAACAAACATGTGTTTTTTATTTTTATTTACATAAACAACTCACCTGCTTCAACACTTTATAGATATACACAGCATAGGTCTCTCTTCTCTTTCCTTTCCTTTTAGAAGACTTCTTTTCACCCGGTGCTTTGCCTTTCTTTTTATTTCCATCATTTGACATTGTGTGAAATATTTTTTTTTGTCCTTTTTTAATTTCAGTGTGAGAAATCCCCAAATTCACAATTCAGGCCGAGCTCGAGGTCTTCAGCAGAGCTCAGGTGCAGCTCATCACCAATTTATCTCATCATCACAGATCCATAATGAGTCTAATTAACCCAAGTGAGCTCTCTGTTCTCTCCACTTGCTTAGGAACTGCTTTTTAAAAAATGAAGTAAGAAATCAGACGCGTGCTCGCTTTACAATTATTCAGCATTTATTAAGTAAATCATACGTTTTAATATATTTCTTCCAACATTGCGTTTGTCAAGTCTTTTCAACCTTGGAAACAATTCAATTTACAAATTTCACCCCATGTAATGTGTTTATTTTTCCACATTTGATTTTCTCAAAAAGTATATATTAGTATTTTGTTTCATTAAAAAATATATAAAAACAATGTTGTTAAAAAAATGTGAATTCTCAAAATGAGATGTGATTTTACAAAACAGAGGAATATTTTTGTGAACAAAATATATTTTTAAAGTTTTAGACCTTTTAAAAAAGTTTCTTACATCCTTATAAAATAAATATCTGGAAATAAAATTAAACTGTTCAATTGTTTTACACAGCAAAAGCCATTTTACACGGTATTATTTCACAGAGTTTGGCATTTTGTATTGAAAGTTCAAGATATGAAGACATATAGGGAGAGAATATGTACATATGTATTTAAATAGTCAACTGAAATCAGGATAATGATTCACATGTATGTAAATTAGTGCTTTTAATTCATTTGCAGTTGATCTATTTCATGCATTTACTTATCCTAAAACTGCAGTAAGCTGATTGTCCTCAGTATATGAGCATTTATTTGTACAAGTGAAGCTTAAACACAATACAATAGACTAAGAATTGTTTAGAAAAAAGTTCTGGAATACAAATTTCATTTAAAAACAGTTCTATCTCTTGAAATTTGGGGATGGAGGATAGAGAAGGGGTCCTGTGACATGGCTTGACAGGGAGTTGTGTGATATGGAGTCAGTAAGGGTTCTGCAGTTGGAGTATAATAGAAGAGCAAACAGGACCACACATGCCATCAGAAAGACGAAGGAACTGCAGGTTCAACAGAAGTTCATACACCAGCAGTTCCAGTTAGAACATAAACATTGAATATGTAGAAATGCCACAGTTGTATTTTTTTAATAGTGCAAGTAGCTTCCTGTTTAGAAAAATCTTCCTGTTCTGCTGTTGAAGCTTTAATTGATGTTTAAAAACACTTCAAGATTTGTAATGCTGTAATAATTTTACAACCATAAATTAGAAACAATCCTTAATGGTTTTATTCTGTTTCTTGAAACATATTTGAGTGATCCCATGCCTGGGCTGTCATAAATTTAACCATTCAAAAGGTTTTAACCGATTTAAGGGAATGACTATCTTTTTAGTTATTTATTTTGTTTACAGTACAAAGTGTCTTTGCTCTCTGAGGTCATTTCACTTTTAAGAGAGTCATAGAGTGGAGTTTATACGGTGGCCGTTTAAGTACAAAACAAAACAAAAAATCCCAAAACACAAAGACATTTCACAAAACCATGTTTCTGTTTCTCAAAGCGTTTTTTGTGAAATGTTTCACATTATGGCTGTGGTTTGGGAAATGTTTTTCTTTTGTGACATATGGTTGTGTTTAGTCCTTCACGCCCACCATCAGTTTAGTGTAGAATTAGCAAGTAAACAAAACATTGCAAACTAGCGTCCCTGACTGTGAGATGAAGACATTAGAGACATTGTAACGATTTATTTAAAACGATTGTTAAAAAAAACAGAGAGCCTAACAGTTAATATCAAAATGCACTTTTCCTCTCCCCATGCTCTTCAGCGTAATTGAATGATGTGACTTCCTGCCATGCACTTCCTGTGATATGAATAATGGGTTAAATGTCACTAAAATGTATATCTTTTATAGCCTGTCATGGACAACTCATGGATGAGGGGTTAAACTGATTTTGACCTTAATGGAAAAATGTTTTTTTATGAGGTGGCTTGGTGGTGTATTGGTTAACACTGCGGCCTCATACCTCCAGGGTCAAGGGTTCTAAGTGCATAGGGTTTTCTGGATGCTTGAGTTTCCTCCCACACAAAAAGATATGCAGTCTAAGCTGACTGGCATTTTCAAAATGTCGTGTGTGTGTGTGTGTGTGTGTGTGTGTGTGTGTGTGTGTGTGTGTGTGTGTGTGTGAGCGTGAGAACTTGTGCCCAGTAATGGGTTGGCATCCCATCCACGATGTATCCCACCTGCCTCCCATGACCCTGTACAGGATAAGTAGTACAGAGAATGAGTGAGTGTCAGAGAGAGAATTTTATAGTCCTATATTGATATTTCAAGGTACCATGTAGTGATGTACTGTAGTAGTAATATTTCCAAGGCCATCAGACAAATAATCACCTGATTCCACAATGATATGGACCTACAGGTTCATTTGGCTACCTATGTAATAGTGTGCGGATGTATATACTCTGTCATCATTTAGCACTGATGTAAACAGATGACTGTGTCAAGGTAGGAGATAAATTGAATTGCCGTCAAGATGGATGAATCAGAGGAAAGCTTCGTAACCATAGCTGATATGAAATCAGAGGGGCAGCAGCAGTTTTGTGAAGAGAACCTTAAGAGTGGTCTCTTTCCAGAAGAAGGAACAGTGCAGAACTTGTATGTGTGCTTTTAGTTTTGCATGGCTCAGTGTGCAAGCACATTTTAGTGTTCCCAGGAAAACTAGTTTTTTGTTATAAAGAATGTGGTGGGGTTTTTTTTGGTATGGCACCTTGTGCAGTGTGTCGCATTGGCCATGAAGGTGTGAATGAAGTGTCACATCCAGGGTGTACTCCAATCTCTCACCCAATGTTCCTGCATCCTGAAGATGAACAAATGCATGTTTACTTGTTACTTGCTACTGTAGGTTTATATTTTCAGTGTCACAATTTTGACTTTAAATTCAAATATATGCTACGTAATCATAATGTTACCACAAACACAACTGCAGTTTGATTTATCTATTGTGACAAAACGTATCCCATCTTGTCAGACAAAGAAATTGTTAGAGGTTGAGTTATAGCTTTTTTTCCTTCTTTTTACCACAAAATTCACGCTTATACTAGTGCATGTTTTTAAGTAATTTAATTCCATAAGCAAGATTTATAAGTGAAATTTCTAAATTCTAAATTCTAGGTTCATTATACAGTCTGTAAAGTGAAATATTTCAAGTCTTTTTTTGTTATTTTGATGAATACAGTTGACAGCTCTGTGTTTAAATCTAAATATTTAAACACAGAGGATATTGGAATATTGGAATATTTTCCAAGTGCCAAACAAAATACAGAAAGTATGAAATATGCTAATTTATGCACTCAGTACTTGGTCAGGGCTCCCATAACGCATCAGTGCAGCATGACGATCAGTCTGGAGCACTGCCGAGGCATTGTTGAAGACCAGATTGCTTTGATGGCGGCCTTCATCTCTTCTGCATTGTTGAGTCAGGTGTTTTTTCATTCTCTATAGGTCTCGGGTCAGGCGAGTTGACTGTCCAATCAAGCACAGTGATATCACAAGTTATTTTTCTCCTTAGGCCAACTAAGACGCTCCTGACTTTCTCTGGTCATTCGTGCTGCTTGTCAACTTTGCCTACCACACTTCTCCATTCCAATCTACTTTCCAGCCAGCCCTTTCAGCAATGACCTGTGGCTTGCCCTCCTTGTGATGTAATATTTAAATTTTCTTGAGCTGTAAGCCATAATCATTGAAAGTAAAACAAATTCATTAAAAGGGATGTTTAGTCCATACGTTGGTCAGAAAATTCTGTCTTTATTGTGTATATACATATATTTATACACTATGTATATATTGTCTGTATATGTTTCTGTCTGTCTGTCCAGCCAGATTTTGTCACAGCATCACACAAAATTGGCTGGACAAACTGTAATAAAATTATAGCAGTACTTGGGTATTTTTCTGAAGTTAAACCTGCACCGTAAATGAAATCAAATGTCAAGTAGAAGTGAAGGTATGTGACAGATAATGTCACAGCATCTAGAACCTTTTTTGCCAATTTAGCACTTTTTCACCTTGAGTTGGGCGTGGCAATAGTATTACTCAACAGAGCCAATCAACACGATAGTTTATGGAGTATGCGGAAGACACAGAAATGACCATAGTGCACCTACAAGCCACCAAAATCCTCAAGAAACAGAAACGAAAGAGTGACACAGCATAACATATTATGCTATTAAAAATCAAAATAGCAATATTCCTGCAGGAATTTTAAAAAACCAGTTTGTATCGTTCTGAAACTGTGGTGCTAATAATAAGCAGTGATGTGAACCGCCACTAGGTGAAGCAACACAGGTCGTTAGAGCAAACATCTGCAGCAGTCCTAGGTGAAGGCGTGTAAAATACCTGAACTGAGAGCCCAGTGTTATGCGCTAAAATTCCCCCTACATGGGCTTTTCCTATCAACGATGAGTACATATGCTAGTAGCCTAAATAAGTTTGACGCAATTTTTGCTTTTTAAAAGCTCTGTTTTAAAAGCTTTTTAAAGAAATGATGCACAAAATATTTTCTATAAATTAGCAATACTTATTGATACTTATTGTTTTTCTCTCCTTTTGATGTCAAACTGTTCACTTGCAAATAGTGCTGCACAATTAATTGCATAAAAATCAAAATAGCAATATGGACTTTTTAAAATATATTCAATTCAATTCAATTCAGTTTTATTTGTATAGCGCTTTTAACAATTGACATTGTCTCAAAACAGCTTTACACAATCAAAAGAATTATTTAAGTTTGTATGGAATGTGAATGTGTATGAATCAAAATGTTCAGATATTCCCTGGCGAGCAAGCCCGAGGGCGACAGTGGCAAGGAAAAACTCCCTGAGACGGTAATAGGAAGAAACCTTGAGAGGAACCAGACTCGACAGGGAACCCATCCTCATCTGGGTGAAACAGATAGCAGGAAATGATCTGCATTTATACAGTGTTAAGTGTTAGGTTCAGCTATAATAGTTGATGTTAATTGATGTTATAATACTTGATGTAAAATGGAGTCCAGTAGTTATTGGAGACTCAGATAGACTTGTAGAAAGTTCCAGTCCTGAACTATCGAATTGTCAAGTCCTCAGAGAAACAGCTGCTAACACCAGTCGAGGCCAGAACCGTCTTCTAAGTAGATAGAATCATCCCCAGACACCAGACGCATCCCAAAGACACACATGGGGCATTCATGCGACGAGACCTCCAACCAGAAACGGGGCACCAGGATGGATCAGACAGGTCCGGAGGGCAGAGGGAGTCTGGATCACTGGCAGCTCAGGAACCACATGTGTAGCTCGACAGAGAGAGAGAGAGAAAGAGTGAAAGGGGGAGACAGGGGGAGAGAGGAAAGAGAAAGAGGGGGAGAAAGAAGAGGAGGAGAGATTGCAATTAGGTATGGTCACAGTCACAATGTATAATGTGAATGTATATTTACTGTAGAGTGCAAGCAGGGACTCCGGCAGGACTAACTATGACAGCATAACTAAAAGGGAGAGCCAGAAGGAAACACAAACATGAGGGCTCCCTGAGACGTAAAGCAAACAATCACCTCACCGTCAAAATATATATATTTTTAAATATAATGGTGGTGGTTATTAGCTTAAATAAATACATCTGAATACAAAATGGTGCACTGAACAGTTATGTATTGGAGTTATGTACATGGGAAAATAAATGCAATGTGATTCATAAATTTTTTTAAATTAATGAATTACTTTTTTAAAAAATCAAATCATGCAGTTCTACTTGCAATATTCCCAGCTAACACCAGTTAGCTTATGGGTCTTATGGGTTTGCAATCAATTGGTACTCACTACCTCAGCACCATATTATTCTGTTATATTACTCTGTTATGTTATGTTGTGTTCATTGCACTGTCACTATGTTGTTGCTCTTGTTTGCACATTTGCACGTGCACTTTATGTTGTCTGTAAAACCAGTAGTCTTTACTTACAGTAGCTAGTTAGTTTTTGTAAATTTATGTTGAAATTTGTTAGGTCTATCTGTCTTGTCTCTGCTAGCCAGCTAACTAGGCCTCTTTAGTTAGATATTTTTAGTGTTTCTGTTAATTTATGTTGAAAATTTTTGTTGAAAGTAGCACCTTGGTCCTGGAGGAACGTTGTTTCGTTTCACTGTGTACTAACTGTATATGGTTGAAATGACAATAAAGCCTTTGAACTTGAACTTGAAAGCAAAAGGAATAATTCCACTTCGGCATCAGTCTACACATATGAATTGTTTTAAAATACTTTGGTCGCTTTGGCATTGAGATGACAACTCAAACACTTCTATGCATTTCTAATTTTCAGAATCCATATTTGAGTGCATCATGATGTACAGTACAGAGCTCGCACTTTGCACTTTGCCTTTGTTCACCATAAACTATGCTTTTGAAAAGTGGGAACATTTAGATCCAACTTGTGCACAAAGTCATTCAAAGCCAGTTGAGGACTTTTTTTCACTACCTTGTTTGAAATCTGGTCCAATTTATCATTAAAAGTCTGATTCTGGCAACAATGCACTGAACATTTTACATTTAGTCATTTGGCAGACGCTCTACTAATAGATCATTTAAATTCTTCAAGTGTTCAACATACCAGTTTGACATGTAATTGATATCTACTGAGCTGGCATATTCATATAAGTGTTAGGCATGAAAAGTACATTTCGGCAATAATCTGAAAACTATCAAAAGTATTCAAACTCTCAGATCATTGGAGATAGCCTAGTATTTAGTGCTAATGGGTAATTTATTTATGCTCATTGTAGTCATTTCAGGGTTAGTTTAGCTCCAAATGCACATTAAGAGATAAGAGCCTGGACTATAGCATCCGAGTTCTTGTTGAGCACCATTAGACACAAAAAGATGGAACTGTGGAAAAGAAGTCCGCAGTATGATTCAGCAGGAAGTTTGAACTTGACTTGTTGAGTCATACATGTACACAAAAACTTTATGATCTTCATAGTGGTTTCCTCTTTCTGGCAGGTTCACAACATGATGCTGCACATTTTCCAGAATGATGGGTGGTGTCTTTTGAGAGGCAGATGGACTGGAGCTAAATGTTGCTGTTTGGTGGTGTAGGACTGCATTAATGCCCTTGGATGATCATCCTCAAGCTAATTTGATTTGTCCAGTCTAGTAGAATTGAAGTTCTAGTAGAACTGGTGCCCCACCTTGGACAGGCTTGAAGGAACCAACCTGTAAGGTAGGAGCTCCTGCGGTTTGATGTTTGTATTTAAAACACATCATAATGGACAATTGAGGAGGATGTTCAGTGCAGTCATTGGTATAATAAATGAAGTCAAGATGGATTACTGTATTTATTCCCTCTCCAAAAACACATGTAAGAGAAACCAAGCAGATACTGCACAATGATTCCCCTACCAAGATAATTTTTTTATTTGTTGTTTGCTTTTCAGTTGGACTTGCACAGTCTGTATATGAGCTCCTCTCTCATATAGCCTAGAAACTCAGGCTTTAGATTTAGAAGCAGTATCAAACAAATGTGTAGGTTGCGAATGAACTCAGAAAGCTACTCTCCTATATGTCCTGCTTATTATAGTTAACTGCAGAGCCTCAAAATATATCCTTTACAGGTATGGAGGTGGTACTGGTGTTTAAAGCCACTTTTCCTGGGCAATAAAACAGCAGAAACCACTGACTCACCTCTCTACCACTGCCTTTAGTACTAAGGGAGCTGCAGGACACACCGATCCATGCTGAGAATGGAATGATGCTCTTCAGAGTAAGGTAATAGCACCTTATCACCTTTTAAACAGGATCACTGTGGATCACTGTGCTGATTAGATAAGATAAGAACGAGAGCACAGCATGGTGGAGGAGTTCAGATTTGAACTAGAAACTTACTAATGGCTTCTTTCTCCACTATAAAATCTCTTTTCTGTTATTTAACTGTGAACCTAGAGGTTAAAATGAAAGTGTGGTATGTGGATTCTGGCTATTACAGTTCCTCAACCTTAACTAAATCACTCAAGTTCATGTCTGATTTCAACTTGAAGATGTGTGGACTTATTTGTTTTTTATCTGTATGCAGTACAGTAAGTCCCCTACATACAAGTAAGTCCTGTTCCGAGAGCTTGTTCGTACGTCCAGTTTGTTTGTTAGTCCAGCAAACATTGTCTAGGTACTAGAACACTAACACAATTAACTTTGCACAGTATATGTCTTATACTATGTACTTTTAGCTTTCTCTTGAATCAGCATTCAAGAGCAGTCCTGAGCAGGACTGATGCCGTTCCTGCATCCACCCACTGAGAAGTTTCTCCATCTTCTCTACCACTTTTCTACACATTTTGGATGATATTGTTGACATTATTTACACAACAGACTTCACACGTTCCATGATCCTATCAGTCCTATCAGTAGTTCGATATCCTGGTGATGCTGTAGCCTCTGATTGGCCGAGCTCCTTCATGAGGGGTACTTTGAGCTTTCACATCGATAACGGACCTAAAGCCAGTCATGGGCTTCTGTGAGCTACTGCAAATGGAAGGCGCTGTCCTCCCGGTGTGTTACGCCACCGATGGTGCATTGAGCGATCAGCTCGAAAAGATGCGGCTGGCAGGCATCTCAAGGTTGAGAGGAAACGTGAGGGTCTTCGCCCTTCCTGACTGGTATACCCCTATCTCACCTGTACGGTTTGACTCACGGTGAGATGCCGTGGTTGCCCACAGACGCTCCGCGAAGTTCGCCAAGGTCCGCAAACTTCCGCGAGGCCTGACAAAAAAATTTAACATGGAAACGTACTCACAACGGCAATAATTTGCAGTGAATCATAATGAACCGTATTTACACGAAACCGCATAGGTGAGATAGGGGTAGTAATAGTTGCCTTGATGGGGGAATTCACTAATGATGGGTAGGAATTGGATATGACTAATTTAGGGGGCAAAAAAAATTGTCTGGTTGAATGATTCATGTTAAAAGGAACAAGCAATGGCTGCCATCTTTTTTACCTCTCTCCATTTTCTCAATTACTGTATATACTTTTGTCGCCATTGTTATTGCTTACTACTTCTTAGCAATACCTATTTCACTGCTGCTGCTCTTATTGCACTAATGTACTCTATACAGTACAGTACTGTACACTACACCACAACCACTTCCAGATGATGCACGTTACACACACGTGACAATGTACGCCAGACATGTGATCTAACTTCCACAATTGTTCGTAAGGGATTTACTGTACTGTGTTCTCTAACAATTTATGATAAGATAACTAACAAGATAATTTAAGTAACACAGGCAGCACCTACACTATCTAAGCTCTGAATAAATTGGTGCAAACACCAGGTAGTGAAATTGTCATGTATTTTTCTGGCATCACGGCATAGCAAGCTTGTTTGAGTTCCCAGTTCCTTGACTGACAGCTTGTAAAATCCTGTGTGAATGGCGGCAGCCTGTCACTGAGATTTGGCTTCTACAGTTTTTTGGCAAAACCAAGAAACAGCTGTTTGCGGTTCCCAGAAATCTGGGACAGCCAGCGATAACAAGTGCCTCTCAGTATGTTGTCAATCTTTGGCCAAGTATGATTACACACACTAATTTCCAAATTCTTCCAGTTTTTTCACTTTTGGTTTAGTGAACAAGCTTTGCCAGTTACAAGCCTGCCAAACAGACTGCACATGGCATGAGCAAAAGAATGAAGAACTCAGCCATTAGTACCAAATGTCTTCAAGTGGCACAGGAAAAACTACTTACAATTGGAGTAATTTTTTGGTAATTATTCCCACAGCTTTAACAGTTTAACGGTCTAGAGTGTATTCTGATCAATGTACAAATCTGTTGCAGTCTCTCTCTCCCGCTCTGCCTCTCATTCACTATGCCTCTTATTTTGCATAGGGATGAAGGAGGTATGAAGCATATCTATCCCAGGAGACTCTGGGACACAAGGCGGGATCCAACCTTGACCAACATCGTGCCAGCCCATCTTTGGGCACTAGCACTCACTCACTACAGGCTATTTAGAAACCTAATCTGCATTTGGTAATGTATTTCAACTTTGGGAGAAAACCAGTGCACCATGGTTCCCAGTGGTGGTTCCCAAAGCCATGCTGTTTCCCAAAACCAACACTGTTGTGCTGGCCCCTAGCATTTTTCTTTCTTTCTTTCTTCTTTGTCACTAGCATTGTTGAGAAATTAGAGATGTATGCAGTGATGTATAACCAGGCTGGTTCTTAGGATGTCTGCTATTGAACCGGGACTAGCACCAGACATGATGGGGTTAACTTTGGTGGAAAAGGAGTAACGGACACAACAAAGGCAGGACTGAAACTCTCGACCCTCAATGTATGAGGCCACAATGTTATCACTACACCACCATGCCACCTTGTCTCATATAGCATTAAGTAAATTTTTGTGGTTATACTACCTGACTAACATTTCCAGGTCCGTGTTTGGTTCAAAATTGTGCAATTCTGTGATGAAAAGATTATAGGGATTTAATACCAGGGGTAGCTCAGTGGTTAAGGATTTGGACTACGGTTCGGAAGATCCCAGGTTCAAACCCCACAACCACCAAGTTGCCACTGTTGGGCCCTTGAGCAACGCCCTTAACCCTCAACTGCTTAGATGTGTAATGAGATTAAAAATGTAAGTCTCTCTGGTTAAGAGCGTCTGCCAAATGCCTAAATGTAAATTCCTTGGCAGCTGGAAGGGAACTGAGAAGACTGGAGGTCCAGTAGATGTCAGAAAGGGCCAGTGTGATGGTTAATTTTCTCAAAAAGAGAAAGGAAAGCATGGAAAATTACATAGCATGCGTGCACGCACACACACTGGCTCAGCAGGATACTGTCTGGATAATCCCCGGTATCTCAGTTCTGCACCAGTTCAATCATTCCTGCTTTTCCCACCCAACTGCAAAATGCACAGACAGGTGATGGTGTTCATTCAATATGTTGTTTGTTTTCCAGACAGAATGGTCCCTTCCAGCAAGAGAGGACATCCACCACAGCCGTCCATGTCCCTGGGTTTCCCATCACCACTTAAACAGCTGACTTTTCAGGTGCCAGTGGCTGCTTGGCATGTTAATGTGTGCATGCCATGCTGATGTATACCACTGGGCAATCCTCCCTATCAATCTGTCTAGAAAAAAATGGCCCACTGTGTCACTACCAAGTCAGGAGAATATAAGAACGGTCCACTGCAGCTTCAACCTGATTTAAAGAAAGAGAAGAAGCTGTTCTCAGCTGGTGTTTGACAAATCACTTAATGCCTTCCAGACCTAATAGAGTTCTCTGCCCACAACAGCAGGTGAGGTAACATCAGTCAGAAAGGTTCTGGTAGTGTCTTTTGATAAAAATACAGATTCATAGTATCAGGTCTACTGCTTCCAATGCAGTCTAAAATGTACCTCACAGGCGTACATATTCCAGTGACCCTATAGACCTCCTGGTCTATTAGTTTTCTTTGCAGAAAGAGGTTTCTGTTTAAAGTGTGTGCATCTGAACATGAGGCTAGAATTGTAATGTGAAGAATTGTAAAGTATTCTAATTCAGATTCAGGTACACTTTTTGTACAAATCTTGCTTTTGCATGAAAGTTATCTGACAACAAAATAGAGTAATTAGCTTAGCTAGCAGACTGTGTAAGAAAAATGTTTGAAACCGCCGATTTATCCTATAATCTAATTCAATGGTGTTTATTTCTTTATACATTGTAAAATAATGCTGACAACATCCGAACTATGCCACAGTCTCCTCTGAACAGTTAATATTGAGATGTATATCTGCTACTTCTGCTCTGTAAAGCTTCATAACGGCTCTAATCTGAGGTGCCGTTTGGCTAATTGGTGATTTCTGAGGCTGGTGACTCTAAATGAACGTCTCCTCTGCAGCAGAGGTCAGTTTTGGTCTTGCCTTCTTAGGATGGTCTCCAGTACTCCAGGACTCCAGGACAGTTTCATCATGGTGCTTGGTGGGTTTTGCAAATGCACTCTTCAATACTGTTCTTGCAAGAACTATTCCAGAACAGCTGACCTTAATGTCTTAAAATAATAACTGACTGTTGTAGGTGCTACTTAATTACCTAATGCCATGTTTATTATTGTTTTGAAAAATAAAATACAGTATTGTTCTAAAATAGAAAACTTTGAGCTGGTACTGTATTTATATACATTGTATGACAAATGCCACAAGAGAAAAGCTTTTAGCTTATTATGTGATGACTCCGAGTTGGAAATCACTTTGATCCCACAACCAACTATTGCTAGGAAGCAAAATTGGCCATGTTCTTGTAGGAGGAGGGGTGACGTACTTGCTCTTCTTGTCAATCCCAGAAACACTAGCCAATTATTTGCATCTGTGAGCCCATGTAGGCGTAAGTGGGTGGATAGTGAGTTTATGGTGCAACCTGTGCAGTTTGTTGACTTCATGTACCTTGGAGGAAGCATGTGATAGCTTTTGCCATCCTTTATGGGGAGGTGTCTATAGAGTTGACCAAATTATGGAGGAATAACTTGGTCGCTGCCATTTTTACACCATTGCGGAGATCCAGCGCGAATCGCATAAGGTGCTTGACCTGCTTAAAAAATATGACTTCCAGGACATATTCCAGAAGTGTCAGGAACACTGGGAGTGCTACTGTATATTGCTGTGCAAGTGGACTATTTTGAAGGTGATGATGTGTAAACATACTGTATCTGTTTACAGCATTTCTGCCTGAAAACAAATGCAACACAGGCTGCGTTTCCTCCATCAGAAACGGTCACAGAAGAAGGCACATGCATGAAGCCAGATGTGAACAGCTGTGCTATTTCGGTGCTTTGATCTGAGATGAATATAAATACCTGATGGTAACAGACCCTAAGACACCACTCCAAACCAATGCTAAAGGACCTTGGTGATGTACTGCTCCATAGTTGACGCTACATTAACAGAACGTTATTTGGCAGAAGGGACTATGTCACAGGAATCATTTGATGATTTGGTGGGGCATGTCTTGCCACTAAGTCATCTATATCTTTGAGCTATATTGATCCCCTCAGTATGACTAAGATGTCCAGTGTTGATTTGCAGTGAAGCGGGAGGCAATGATCTTTACACTCACAGCCTAAGTGACACCATCTGTGTATTATTGATTTGATAATGTAGAAAGACATGGTTTCAAATAGCACCAAATACTTGCCCCAGTTTGAGTGTGGTTTCTTCCTGAATTGGGCTGAACTGATCTGTGGACCAGTTTCACATATTGCCCGTTGCTCCACAGTCAGTCACAACCCCACTTCAGTCGAATTATTCCCGTCTTTTGAAGTGAACTAGGTCTTTCTTAGCTTGATGAGCTGCAGAGTTCCTGCAAAGTGTGTGATGGACCATTTTATTTGATCATCTTCTTTCCCTTTCAGGGGTCGCCACAGCAAATCATCTGCCTCCATCTAACCCTATCCTCTGCATCCTCATCTGTCACACCAACTAACTTCATGTCCTCTCTCACTGCATCCATAAATCTCGTCTTTGGTCTTCCTCTAGACCTCCTGCCTGGCAGTTCCAACCTCAGCATCCTTCTACCGATATATTCACCATCTCTCCTCTGAACATGTCCAAACCACCTCAATCTGGCCTCTCTGACTTTATCTCCAAAACATCTAACATGGGTTGTCCCTCTGATGAACTCATTCTTGATCCTATCCATCCTTGTCACTCTCAAAGAGAACCTCAACATCTTCAGCTCTGCTACTGTACCTCCAACTCTGCCTCCTTTTTATTTTTCATTTCACCATTTTATTTGATCAATGGAGCTAAAAACTAATAATAATAAAAAGACACTCCAAATTACTGGTAAAGTTCAATTGAAGTGGTCGTGTGACTGTATATGGAGAAAAGGGCAATATGTGAAACCAATCCACAAATTAAAGAATGACAAACACTCATACTGGTGCAATTTGAAATCTTGCTTTCCCCAGTGAGCAGTCAGCTAGTCTATGGTGTCGGAGTCATACGAACCAGCGAGTTAATCCCCAGTTCAAACATAACTGAAGGAGTCTCCTGAACCCATTGCTTGATGGGTTGATTTCTTCTTCATGATCTACAGTATAAGTTGGGGGGAGGGGGAAATAATGCTCTCAGCAGAGGGAAAAAATTATTACAGGTTGTATGCTGTATAATCAAGAAAGAAATAGAAACCCGATCGCTTTTCCAGCGCTTTATTGTATGATTCATGAGTCACCTCAACCTTAGTGGGTGAACTGGGTTCTGAAGGGCAGTCAGCTCCTTAAGGGTTATGGGCCAAATTTTGCTGTCACTGAGGACAGCAAGACCTGTCTGGAGGGTTGTACATGAATTATTTAGATGCAACTACAAATTGCATGATTCCGGTAAAGTGTAACATGTTTTACATTGCATTATTGTAGCCTCAATAGATCAAGGGGTCTATTTACTCACTAATTTTGCTTACTGTATGAGGTTTGCCATTTTACAGCATGTGGAAATGTAATGAACCCGTCATGTGAAGACGCAGACTAAATTTCCTGGAAGAGAACAAATGACGATGAAAGTTACTGGTCAAGTGTAAATTGATATGGCAAGATTTATTGACTCCTTTGTCCTAATCAAGTGGAATCATGTGACTTCATTCTGTAGCTGGTGTTCTACACAAAGGGATTGTGTGTGTGTGTGTGTGTGTGTGTGTGTGTGTGTGTGTGTGTGTGTGTGTGTGTGGTTGACACTTTACAATGAAGATATGTTTATTTAACATTTACACAAGGAGTTCACAGTGTCTCTGCTAGAGGTGAAGATACAAATTTACATTTCTGATAGGTTTTGCTTTAAACTGACAATGTGTCTGATATTTTTTTAATCTTGTTTGTATAGGACCTTTTTTTTTATTTAAATTTACTTTTCATTCAATTTTAGAAATGGGTCCCCAGTATTTGTGTGCAAAAAAAAAAAAAAAGTAAAAATAAATTTCCACCTATTGTGACATCATATAAGAAGATCCCCTCCCCCAATTTGTTTCTTCAATTTGCTGTTCTCTGGTGGGGGGGGGGGGGTTTAGCTCATTTACATAGACACTGAAATGGCACATTTGGAGGAGGAGTGCTCTAAAGGGAGTTTTAGGTATAGAAAAAATTTTGTCTGAAAGGTATTTCAGATGGAGCTTTAATACAAAGACGTTTGAGGGAGCTCTGAGACTCTGAGCTCTATGTTAACTTGTTAAAGAAATAAAAAATGAGGCGTTTAAATAAATAAAGGCACAGAACGGTAATTTTCAGCTTTGGGATATTGAGGGATGTAGGTTGAATCTTGGAGCACAAACCTAAACCAGCCATAAACCAATGAAAAAAAAATAGTAATACAGTACATAAAGTACAATATAGTAATAAAGTACAATGTAGTTGTTTTATCTTGATCACTCATCATCTTCTATACCGCTTTATCCTGTATTCAGGGTCGCGGGGTTGGAGCAGGAGGCTTAGAGCACATGGCAGGGTAATCCATCGCAGGGCGCACACACAAATTCACACTTTCATTCACACACTACGGGCAATTTGGGAATACCAATTAGCCTAATCTACATGTCTTTGGACAGTGGGAGTAGTTGGTCGCTGGAAAATCGCTATGAATTATTTATAAGAGGAATAAAAATGCTTTGGGTGTCGACATTTTGTCCGTTATTTCTTTCCGTATTCCCTGTGTACATGCACAAATGTCGCTAATTGATTCTTTCTCTCTCATCCTCTTTCTGCTTTCAAAAAGAATAAGGCTGACTGGTTGGTTTCTGTAGGGAAGTGGAACGAATCGAACTCTGGAGATTTGACGAGGATGAAATCTCGGTGCACGCATGCCGATAGACGACTACCTGTAGCTGTGCAAGCGGACTGCGATTCTCTGTTGTGAAATCTGGAGACAGTGTATTGAGTGTAAAGCCCCCTCTGCCCTCCCCCCACCACTCTCTCTCTCTCTCTCTCTCTCTCTCTCTCTCTCTTTCTCTCTCATACACACACACTGGTGAAGCAGGAGCTCAGCAGTGGTATGGATTCTGACTACTAAAGAGAAGCAGAGAGAGAGGAGAGAGAGGGAGGGAGGGGGGACGAGTCAGCGAGCTCAGAGCTTGCACGAGAGAGGGAAAGGATTGAGGCGCTAGTGTGCATTCCACATGAGCAGATCTGGAGGAAAACGCTGGCTGCTTTGGGAGAGACCTTGGGACAGCTTCTTGTTGAATGATGATTTTTATTTATTTCTTATTTTTAACTCCCCATTCATAAACCCAACACTGCGATGTAGAGCCAGCTCTCCTGGCTTAGTGAGGCACGGTCCAGTCAGATGCTGAATGGCTGTGTAGCGTGGTGTGTTGCTCCTTATTTCTTTGCACTTTTCAGTGTTGCACCGTGTGATTTCACAGGCTTGGGCTGTTCTTCAATAGACGGCACGTTTTAAAAGAAGAGCAGCTCGCGATCTGAGGCGAACTTTGGATCATGTGCAGCATTTTTTGATGGTATTGTCTTTGCAAATCATCTCGATTACTCCTTAACTTCTGATTAGGAATTGATTTACCATGACTGCCATGAAGGGAGCGTCGGAGGACAGCATCGAGAGCGTCAGGCCTTCGAACCTGCAAGCCTTCACCAACGCGTCCACGCTGCACGGCATGAGCCACATTTTCACCTACGGACAAATGACGTTCCGTCGCTTGTTGTGGGCTCTGTCGTTTCTGGGCTCCTTCGCGCTGTTGCTTCTGGCGTGCAAGGACCGCGTGTCATACTACCTTGAGTTTCCTCACGTCACCAAACTGGACGAGGTGGCAGCGCCGAATCTCACATTTCCTGCGGTGACTTTTTGCAACCTCAACGAGTTCCGATTTTCCAAGATCACCAAAAACGATCTCTATCACGTGGGGGAACTGCTCGCACTACTGAACGAGAACTACCAGATCGCAAACCCGCACCTGGCGGATCCAGACCTGCTCGCTGCTCTAAAGGAAAAGGCCAATTTTGTCAACTTCAAGCCCAAGCAGTTCAACATGACCGATTTCTACAACCGAACGGGACACAACATCAGTGACATGCTTCTGCAGTGCACTTTCCGAGGCGACACATGCTACCATTTCAACTTCACCACAGTGAGTTGTCAGAGATCTCAGCATGTTTGTTTTGCTCATTTACAGCGTGTCAAATGCAAATGGGCAAAGCTTGTAGTGTGTGTGTGTGTGTGTGTTTTTTTTTCTTTTTTTTTTTTCTTTTAACGCAGTAAAAGACGACAGCTGCTCTGAGCGTCCTCGATCCTCACAAGCTTAATTACCGTCATGGGAGTGAAACTAAAATGCACAAATTAAGATGTTTTAACATTGCGCGCTTTTTTTTTTTTAAGTTTAAATAATCATCAGACTAGATAATAATAATAATAATAATAATAATAATAATAATTGTACGGATCATTTTACTATGAGAACTGATGTCTTTGTGGTGCGACTCAACGGTTGTCAATCAGTAAAAAAAGCAAATACACTTGACTTCATTAATATGTGTATGTTGTGGATTTGGATTTTTATTATGTTACGAAGACCCGTGCTACAAGTTCATTCAGTGGCAGCTAAATTAAGATGAATGAATGAATTAATTTTTTTATTGAAGCACAAAATCATGTACACAAGTATGTACCAGTGACATTAGGGTGTTTTTGCTCGTCATGTTATTGAATATGTTCCTGTTAATTTCTGTATGTGTTATTACCTTTAATCTTGTTTTCAAGGGGGAGAAGTGTTTCAGTTGACGTAGGTCAATGCCGTATGGCCGTCACCTACAGATGATTAGCGCTGATGAATTCTCACTTCTGGTTGGTTAGAAGGTGTTGAGATGTGACCCGCTCATTTGCAGGAGACTTGGATGGCAAGAGCGATACAAAAAGTGTGCATTCGTTTAAGATGGTTAAGATTTCTCTTTGAAGATTTCTTTTTATATAGAATAATTTTTTGGAAGGAGTCTCCAGTGTCAGCACTTTGTAACGGCCTAACTTTAGTCAGTCTTCTGGATGATGGGATTTGCGTTTTCTCATTGCTCGGTAACCAGACAAGCTGCCAGGAGGGAAAATAAAAGCTTGTTCTTGCTTGTTCGACATTAAATGCAACTAAAAATTACGATTTGTAATTTTAAATTAAATTTTAGATGCATAAGCATGAGCCTGCACTTGAAAATATCTTAATCACACCACCCGGTCGGTCATTGTTCCCCCCCCCCCCCCCCCACCCCTTTGTGATTTATTTTTTACAAGTGACTAATTATCCAGTACAACATAAAGTCGTTCAGGGATTCAGGTTCGCATCTCCGTTCCTGGGTATGTTCTGCGTTGAGGTGTGTATTATGAGTATAATGAATGGAAGTAGTAGAGAGAGCGCTGATCATGTGATTACTCATTATATGGAGACACACTGCACAGTGAGAGCAGGAACTCTACATAGTAGTGGAAGGTTATTACTGAAATTGCAGGTCATTATGAAGCCAGAGCTATTAGGTACCATATGAGACTCCACAGGCTTAATCGGCAGTACTGTAGCTGCTCTGAAAGGAGCGCTGTGGCTAGCACGCTGATCAAAACGAATACGCTATTACATTTTTAACAATAATAAGGCATTTTCTGGAACAGAAACTTACAGAAGGTTGATCGTCATGATTTAGTGTTGAACCTAAATTATTATATAATGTATCAAAATACTTCAAATTCATCTCAAGCAACGGGGTATTTATTTTATTTTATTGTTTGACAGGCTGCATTTTTTGTTCTTACATATGTTTGAGGATTTGGGTAAACATATTGTTTGAGTGGCATCCTTGCAAGCAAGCGCAAGAAAGAAAGTCTAAAATAAAATGACTGGCTGTCTGTTTGTGATTTTGGATTCGCAGCATCCTTCACATTTTTCCAGACCTTCTTGCATTTTTAATGTAGTTGTGAATCCTTCAGGCTTCCTGAAGGCCTGTTTTCTTTGTCCGTACCTGAACACTTTCACAGGGATGTTATTTGTTTGTTAAGCCACACAGTAGGCTATGAATCACTCCAGCATTAACAAAGCCATCTAACTTAAGTTCTGACCCAGTGAGAAACAAGGGCAGATGATGAGTACAGTACAGTATACTGCTGATGCTCAATACTGAGTGGTTGGAACAGACGAGAGAGGAAATGAAGTCGCTGCCATTCTTTAAAATCTTTAAGCATGTTGCAGTAAAACATTCATTCATAATTTCATATGAGGAAATGGGGGGGGAATCATTCATAATACACAGTACTCATCGTCATCTATACCGCTTTATTCTGGATACAGGATCTATCCCAGGAGACTTAGCGCATAAGGCGGGGTACATCCTGAACAGGGTGCCAATCCACTGCGGGGCACATACACACACTACAGGCAATTTGGGAAAACTAATTAGCCTAATCTGCATGTCTTTTGACTATGGGAGGAAACCGGAGCATCCGGAGGAAACCCTCCAAGAGCGAGGAAAGCATGCAAACTCCATGTACACAGAGGCGGAAATCAAACATGGCCGGGAATTGAACCCAGACCCTGGACATCCAAGGCGACAGTACTAACCACTGAGCCACCATGCCGCCTCATACACAGTACTGTCTATCATAATTCAAGAACATCATTTTCTTTTTCTTTTGATGACTTTTCCAAAAAAAAGTTAAACTTCCTGGAGTTAAAATTCTCAGTGTCTTTTTCTTTTGCCCATTTTTTTTATTACTGCTTGTTAATTTTGTTTCATTTTGTTCATGCTTTAATGTTAATAAAAATTATCATTAAAAAATTGTTCATCCCACTCTATCATAGTTAAAATCCTTCCATCGGATAATTACTGCAGTGATTAATACGGGTCAGCTGCAACCAGTTATTTAATCCTAACTATTTCTTAAACAACCATAAGACACATGCTGCGGTTGTGGCAAAGATGTAACACTGTTTCAGAAGGGTCAAATTAATGGTCTGATGAGTGCAGATTTACTCTGTTCCAGGGTGACGGGGCATCAGGGTATGAAGAGGGGTGGATGAAATGATGCCCCCATCATCCATAGTGTCCACTGTACAAGCCTCTGGAGACAGTGTTATGATCTGGGGTTGCTTCACTCGCTCAGCTCTAGACTCAACAACGTTATGTCAAAATAAAATGAAGTCAGCTGACCACCTGAATGTACTGAATGACCAGGTTTTTGCCCCCTAATGGAATTTTTTCCTTCTCTGATGGCATCTGATATTCCATGATGATGATGCCTGATTTCATCATCTAAGATTGTCAATAGTGGTTCCAGAAACATAATTTTAGGAAAAAACATGGATTGTTAACCACAAGAGTCCAGACATTAACACCAGTGAGAATCTTCGCAATGTACTGAAGAATTAAATGTTGTGATGTAGTATAAGTTTATCAAAGCAAAAGGCGATCCAAGAAATGTTTTTGGCCAGGCAGTATGTTGACTTTTTTTTTTTTTTTGATGCTGTAGAAAAATTGTGTGTGTGTGTGTCAGGGGAAGAAAACAAAGAAGTAGACAGTTTGTAAGAAGTAGGCTAAATTTTACATTCAGCTCCACACTGTACTCTAGGAAAAGTATTGTTTATTTTCTTTTGCGTCTTTTGCTGTTTAATAACTTTGTGAAAAATGGCATTTAAAAAATAAACAACCTTTTCATAATGTATCTGCTTCCAAATTTTTTTTTTCAACTCTGAGCCAGACTCTTTCTTTTAACAATTTCAAAAACCACCATAGACATCACATGTTGTATTCAATTCAAGCTCCTCGTGGAGCTGTTGATGGACATGAGCTCCCAGGCTGCGCACTCAGATTTTCAGAATCAGCAGTTTCTGTAGAATTGGGTCCATACAATTGTGATGTAAGAATTTTGATTTTAAGAGTTATAAATTCTAGAATTGTTTTTTTAATTTTCACTGCTTTGTTCATTTTCATAATTTTTAACAAAATGTAGTTTCACAAAGCAGTAAAGTTGACATGTATAGCTGTAAATAATCTGCCTTTTATCTAAAACAAAATTATAGTCATGTTTCAGGTTTTGTTTTCATTTTAAAAATAATTAATGATCGTACAGTGTCTAAAAAAAACACAGGTCTTCGGGAATATGTTAAAATTGTAAATGATTTATATACACAGTAGTGTGAAAAGTTTACTTCAGTAAGAAATATGGTGGCCTATAATATATGTGTATACACACACATACATACACATACATACACATAGTCATATATCATAGGCCACCATATTGTTTGTGTGTGTGTGTATGTATGTGTGTATATATACAGTATATATATATATATATATATATATATATATATATATATATATATATAATCACACACACCATAAAAGAGTCAACACCATAAGACATACAGTAAACTAAAAATATTTCACAATGTGTCCCTGAATGAAGGGAGGCTCAAAATCAGTCAGTACCAGTCAGTATCTGGTGGCCACCAGCTGCTTGAAGTACTGCAGTGCATCTCCTCCTCATGGACTGGACCAGATTTGTCAGTTCTTGCTGTGAGATGGAGGGATTGTGTGTTCCTGGTGTGACTCAGGCAGTTGTTGTGGCCATCCTGTACCTGTCACGCAGGTGTGATATTCGGATGTACCCATCCTGTGCAGGTGTTGTTACACGTGGTCTTCCACTGCGAGGATGATCAGCTGTCTTTCCTGTCTCCCTGTAGCGCTGTTTTAGGCGTCTCACAGTGCGGACATGGCGATTTATTGCCCTAGCCACATCAGCTGTCCTTCCTGTCTCCTTTATAGTCAAGTATTGCTAAAATTGTGAACGAAAATTTCTTCTGTTGGCAGAAAATTTAGCTTCTGTCAATAAATAATTTGCCAAAACTAGCAAAATTCGCTGCCAAATTTAATAAGAAATTGTTGCTTAACATTTTTGTAAAATTTGGTTAGGAATAAGTGGTTTCTATTGGGGTGCTCCATTTAGCCGTACAAATGCGTTTTAAGAATTTAGATTTTAATTGTGATAAATCCTAGAATTGTATAATTTTGTACATTTGTTTAACTGCTTTGATTTAATCTTTTTTTTTAAGACAATACAGTATAGTATAAAAAAGTGAAACTGACAATAATATATATACAGTGCATCCGGAAAGTATTCACAGCACATCACTTTTTCCACATGTCACAGCCTTATTCCAAAATGGATTAAATAAAATTTTTCCCGCAGAATTCTACACACAACACCCCATAATGACAACATGAAAAAAGTTTACTTGAGATTTTTGCAAATTTATTACAAATAAAAAAATTGAGAATGCACATACAGTAAGTACATAAGTATTCACACCCTTTGCAAAATTGAGCTCAGGCGCATCCTGTTTCCCCTGATCATCCTGTTTCCCCATATCATCCTCGAGATGTTTCTGCAGCTTAATTGGGGTCCACCTGTGGTAATTTCAGTTGATTGGACATGATTTATAAAGGCACACACCTGTCTATATAAGGTCCCACAGTGGACCGTTCATGTCCGAGCACAAACCAAGCATGAAGTCAAAGGAATTGTCCGTAGACCTCCGAGACAGGATTGTCTCGAGGCACAAATTTGGGGAAGGTTACAGAAAACTGCTGCTTTGAAGATCCCGATGAAGATCCCTGCTTTGAAGATGAGCACAGCGGCCTCCATCATCCGTAAGTGGAAGAAGTTTGAAACCACCAAGACTCTTCCTAGAGCTGGCTGGCCACCTAAACTGAGCGATCGGGGAGTGTCAGTGAGTGGCCAGAGAGTCTCATCAGACCTGAGAATTTTGTTTCTCATGGTCTGAGAGTCCTTCTGGTGCCTTTTGGCAAACTCCATGTGCAAACAACCGGCGAGGCCGACTCATTACTCCCGCACCCCCATACAGTACACACTTATATTATGTCCAAAGTCTGATATATTTTATATGTACATTCACTTACACACTGAAAATATTGTATTTAATTGTAAATATTGGTATCTGGTGCACTGCAGTGTTTATTTGGTACAATACTAAACAAAACTATACAGTACAAAGCTACTTCTGTGATTTGATTTTATCTACGGATATTCATAGGACTGCGGTCCATTCGTATCTGCATAAATTCATAACTCGAATGTTCGGGAACTTACTGTACGTGAAAATCTAGAATCATTACATATAGTGTGAAAAGTTAACTTCAGTAAGCAATATGATGTTACTAATGTCACCTTACTGATTTACAGCTTTAGTACCGACCCAAGCACTGCAAAAGAAATTAGAGTGAAATATTCTTGAATCTAGTCAAGCGTATCTGCAATTTCCTAAAATCAAAAAGTACCAATAAGAAGGATTAAGCTTATTTCCAGTCAAATACACAACGGTGTAAATGAAAATGTCTTGTTCTATTGGTAGAAAATTTTGTTTCTTTCAAGAATCCCTAAAACTGTCAAAATTACCTGCCGATTAAATAATCGTTTTGTGCTTAACATTTTAGTATACTTTGATTAGAACTAAGCTTTATGATTTTATATTTGTCTGCTGTAATCGTATTTTAAGAAATTATAGATTGGCTAGATTCAAGATATTTTCACTTGCCAAGACGTCAGGTGGGTTTTGTAGATTTGGTTGAAAAACCTATTTTCCATTTTCAATCAACCATTTTTTCTGCTTCAAATATCATCTATTTTGAAACTAATTCTAAGAAGATAAAAATCCCACACCATTCAGCTCACGAATCACTTTATATATAAACACGTTGCTATATTTAAAGTTGTCTCTGTCACTCGACTCAACTGTCCCTGTACTTTTTTAGTCTGAGATCAAGCTTTCTTCATTTACATGAGTGTTGCCTGGCAACAAGGCTTTGCATCGCCAAAGCAAATCATTCATGGGTAATTGCTTTTGTTGTGCATAATGACAACCACTTGCCAGGTCAGTGAGATGACACAACAGCAGACGGTTTTTGGTAGCATGTGCACAGGCCTCTAACTGCTGGATGCATGCGTGCACACGTTTGTGCTTAATTAGTTTTTTTCATTGAAAATGTGTGTGTGTGTGAGAGAGAGAGAGAAACAAAATCTGTAAATGTGTTTGCTTCACACCTCTAATATCCAACGAATTAGCGTTGACAATACTGTATGTCGCTGTGCCGAGGGTTGTGCCAAGGTGTTGTGATTCCGGTGCATCATTATGCATTCCTGTGAATTGCTTGACTTGTTGTAGATTGTTTTTTTTTGTCCCCCGTCTGCGATCCATATAGATTCAGCGGAGCGTTTGATTCTACAAGCTATCGAAACAAACCACTTAAAAAGCACTTGTGTGTCTTTTTTGTTCTTCTTCTTCTCCAACACGTCTATATAACTGTGAAGCAGCAACAAAAGTGAAAGAAACGGGTCAGGTGAAGACATGACTGTGGATTTTTTGGCTCTCTCATGCACCACAGAATTGTGGATTTCATCCAGAATTGCGTCTGATTGACAGCCGAACAACTCGTCTGCTTTTCCACTGTTATATACTTTAAGAATATTAAAGAGCAAAATGTCACAAGAAATATGATTATCAAAAATATCTTCAAAGGAAAGGTTCCTTTTCGAAAATTTTGACTGTTACATCATCGCACACAACCTTATTTGATTGACAGGATGTCAGAATACCTCGTTCTGCTCACGAGGGGGGAAAAAAATCAAACTTCATACAGTACAGTAGATCTAAAAGAGCCAGGGAGCGTTGGGTGATTTAGTATTCAGTACAAATAAGAATAAAAAATTTTTTTTATTTCACTATCAAATTCTCATCAGCTAATTTACTGAAGGACATGAAACATTCAATGCCCTGCGATGGATTGGCACCCTGTCCAGTGTGTACCCCACCTAGTGCCCGAAGTCTCCTGGGATAGGCTCCAGGCCCCCTGCGACCCTGAACACAGGATTAAGCGGTATAGAAAATGAATGAATGAATGAATGAAACATTCAAGACAAATTTTGCCTCATAGCTGCTTTCACTGTCAGATTCGATCTAAGAGATTTTTGTTGTTGGTCTTGAGAGCCAACATAGGAGAAGTGGGCAAGGCTGTGGAGACACTGTTTAATTATTGCACTAGAGGCACTCTGTGACTGATGATGATAAACGAGAACAGCATTTGAACTTTAAAATATATTCATCATGTCCTGGGTGTTCTAATAACTGTTAATTACACTAACTGTCGGTCGCAGTATGAGTGAAAATAGGTCAGAACTGTCCTTTTTTTTTTTTTGTAAATTTTCTAAAGGAATATTTTTAATTTAATTGTTTATATAATTTTTATATATTTTTTTTGTTTCTATTTCAATTTCTATTTAAAGATTATTTCTTTTGTTTCTTCTGTTATTTGCACAAAGTAGGAGCGGTTCAGGATACATTTCACTGCGTGTTGTACTTGTATAACTATGCATGTGACAAATAAAGAATCTTGAATCTTGAATCCAGGACAGTACAGGAAAGAGGAGAGAGCAGAGCAGCTGCTTGCAATTTCAACCAGAAAACACCTGATAACGTTACATCATGTTAAACACATGAGACATCACATACGTTTCCTCAATAATCAAGTCGAAATGCATGTGAACGATCTCTGCTTTTCTGTTCACAGTTAACACGAGCTACAAAGCTAACTAGCTTCTAAAACAAGGCTGAATCCCAAATCCATCTCTAACCTCTGATCAAGGGCACTACTTGGTGTGTGGAACAAGTGATTGTACACCCTACATAGTGCAGTAGCTTTCCATTTCAGGTTATTTGGGATTTAAACCCAGAATCTGAACGTTAACGGAGCTGGAAATATAAAGTAAATCTCATACGTATCTCAGGACTGTCCACCACCTCCATGATTTATTATGCATTCCTGTGAATCGCTTGCCTTGTTGTAGATTGGCTTTTTTTGTCCCCCGTCTGCGATCCATACAGATTCAACGGAACGATTGATTCTACAAGTTATCGAAACAAACTACTTAAAAAGCCCTTGTGTGTCTTTTTTGTTGTAGTTCTTCTCGAACACATCTATATAACTGTGAAGCAGCAACAAAAGTGAAAGAAACGGGTCAAATAGTAATCGCTACTACTATGTAAGTCGAAATGCATGTGAACCATCCGTGTTTTTCTGTTCGTAGTTTACCGCGAGCTACAAAGCTAACTAGTTCCTAACAAAAGGCTGAATCCCAAATCCAAGTGATTGTACAACCTACATAGTCCACTAGCTTTCCATTTCAGGCTCAAACTTTCCATTTAAAGGTTTAAAACTAAAAGTTTTAGAGAGAAAGAAAGAGAGAACTTGCATATTGATTTTGTAGCCTTGTACAGTAGGTTGACCAACTCTGTTTGATTAGGTTAAATATATATGGATTATACCCAATAATGTTTGCCATAACAGTTGTCCCGATTATTGAATTTTAACTTCTTGACAAGATACAGCCACCATATGGTTCACCAATATCATGGCCAAGAACTGTATACTTATTGAAGAATGTCACACTCAATAACAGGCCTCGGGTTAATTATTTGGTTGTTAGAAACACTTTTAAAATGTTTTTAAGGTGTCACTGAGTAACGGTATTTTTATGGGGCAAAACCTATACAGACTCCAGTATGTGATTTCGAGATTGATGTAAAGTGTTATAATTATATCAGTCGTCTTCATTAACTTATGGACTTGTTGGCACACACTATCAAAAATAACGACTAGATCTCCTGAATGTGTTCGAGTTAGAATGGAAGCCTCATTACCTTAGGTAGGGTGATGTTTATTGTCATTTTCAACTTTTTAAATAAGTGCTGTGTTAATGGAATAAAGGTGTCACCTTGCGCGAAAGAGCCGTTCGTCATCGTGATGGGTTAATGCATGAAAATGGAGCCATCGCTCTCGCGAACATCACTCTTTCTGTTTCTCTCTCGCTGTCTGTTTGTATCTGACTATGGATTATTTCAATTAGCCGTCCGTATTTGTTGTAAGTAGGCGGATGTGCTGTAGATGCATGGAAATGGAACGGCTCCAGCGTTTACCCCTGAGGATTACGTGTTGATTCCTGTGTGCTGTTGATCTCCTTGTCTAATGGCTTTAAAGCAATTTTAAGTTGTAAGATTAATCAAACACTTTTATATCAAAACAACCGAATATCAATTAGAGCTCGGCACTGCCGTTTATGAATACTTGTGCATTCTGGGAAAGTTTGAGAGAGCACTCGTGAATGAAGGCTGAACTTTGCTCTTAGAAATCAAAGTGAGCTAAATATTGCGGATAAAAGGGATGGAAAATGAAAACTTTTGTAGTATTATTGGATCATTCCATGTGATGAAGAAGGAGCATCTGTGAAGGTGGTGCAAATGTCGCACTCTATATCAGAGTATGTGAGTGCTCTTCAAATCCAGTCCCGGAGAGCCAGTGTTTCAGTCTGGCTTTCAATTGACTGATACCTAACCTACTGTATACACACCCACTGAATCACCAGATTAGTCGAATCAGCTGTGTACAAGCAGAAGACTCACCACACTGTGTCCTGTGTGGAGTTGAAGAGCCCTTACTGTATATCCTAAACACCGTGAATGCTTTTTATCGCCGTCTCATTCTCTCTGTCTCAGCATTTTGTTTGCCCCCTTGCATCTTTGTCTCCTGAATTATTACCAGAAGCGACAGATATCATAAGCCACTAGGTATATTGTTTCAGACGACAATAATTCAGTGGCCCTTGAAACACTTTTATTGTTCCGTGTAAAGCCTTTAAACCATCCTTTATGTGTAATAATTCAGAATAAGGGATGTCAGAAAACATTCTTTAGAGTGATGCTTGGGGGTTGAAGAGCCTTTTATGTTTAATTCCTGATGAATCTTGTGCTTTATCCTGGACATGGTGGATTCGGATCCTAACCCACTCGCTGGATTGAATGATGTTCACACTATGCACTGTGATGGATTGATCTTGACCTATTTTTGAATTCATATGCTTTTGAGTGTTCACATTTTAAATGAAATAGATAAGCGGCAACTTTTTCTCCCCTTGAGTATACAGTATGCGAATACGCCCTGATCGTGGTGAGATGAAAGTAGGTAAGATTTGCTCACACATAATAATTTAATTATTGCATAGCTTAACTAAATTGTACCATGGCCATGACTTAGGATACTGTTCCCATGTGTTAAGTTATATGTAAGGCTTAGAAAATAGTAATCAGTGCATTGACACTCAGTTCAATTAAATTCATTTTTATTTGTACAGTATAGTGCTTTTAACAATTGGCAAAACAATAATTATATTCACCAAAATCACAAGAAGAAATATCATTAGCTGTGAGCCAAACATTTGAGGGACAAACATGGGGCAGCATGATTCCCACCCGAGTGGATCTTTATTCATTGTTTTATGCTCGTCACAATTCCATCTAGGTGCAGCAATAACATTACAACAATATTCAGTTATCATTTAGTTAATTATGGTACAACATCGAGCAAATCAATGAGTAGCAACTTTTATCTGTCTAGTAAAATAATTTCTCACTAAGAAGAAGTAATTAGTATTAGTTTTGAGTCTGGACTTGATTATATCTGGTTTATGCCCTGTCTGCCCCTATGGATGAGCCACCACTCATTCTTTGTTTTATTTATTTATTTATTTTTTTACCCAGTCTGTCAGAGTACGGTCTGTGAAAAAGATCTCCGAAAGTCTGATCAAACGTCCGTAGGCCCTCTGTCAACAGTTTTTCTCACACATCCTCCCAATCATTAGTATTCAGATAGGGATTTTTTTTTTAAGCCAGTCCTCTTTAAGATGAACTTCGGCTTTCATCTCATTTTCTCCACAATGGCAGGTGTCGGGTCTTTTGAGTCTATTCTTTCCTGCAGCAGCCAATTCTTGCATAAGGATGAACTATTGTTACACCACAGCACCGCTGAATTTCATATTGGTCAGGAAGCATTGTCTTGTTTTCTAAGAGCACTTCTGACTCTAGTTCTGACTGCAAAAGTTATATTGATGTACCCGTAAGATGTTAGCGCTGCTATAGTAACAACTTTCACAATGTGGATGCTTTTGTGGGTGTTCAGCATATTTTAAAAAACTAAACAAAAGTGTGATCAAGTCGAAGCCACTGACATTTACGGAAGATTTTAAGCGCAGTGCAGTGATGAGACTCTTAGCGGCAGTAAAACATCTGAAAGCGGCAAACGTTTTAAAGAAGGCCTTATGTCAGTGAATGATGATCCCGGCTGAGGTGGCTCAGAGTCGACTGCAGTCGTTCGCGTGAACATAAGGTGAGAGGAACGCTTAATCCTAGAAAATCGGCGGATGACTTGTTGTGGAAGAGACGGATCTGTCTGTAGGAACCCTACACCCAATCATTTACCAACACCACTTGCACATTACAGGAAATTGGCTTGGACTTATTGAGACGTCCCCTGTATAGTCCTGATCTCACTCCAAGATATTTGAACACAACTTTCAACCTTGATGATGTCCAAGCCCTAGAGAAACACTGGGATTAATGGATTAGTGTAGCAGGGGATTATATAGAGAAATAAAAGGCGTTTCTGTTATTCTGCACAATCAAAAAGTTTACGTTCAGTTTAACTTGAACGTCCCTCGTGCATTTCTGAGCTTTATACAATAGGGTCAAAGTGACGATCCATTGTCCCTCAAGCAGTTAGTGATAAGGACCTTGTGTTAGGGCTCAACAGTGGCAGCATGAAGGAAGTGGGGCTTGAACCAATGACCTGATCAGTTCTCCCTAAACTAATGTGCCAAAAGAGAGCCTAGAAATGGAAAAGCCATTCTCTCAGCTCTAACATGAAATAATAATGATAATGTGTTCATTTGAAGGCACGGATGTTTTTCAGTAATAATGTGTCTTTCATAAATACATACAATCATTGATGGGAAATTGCTCTGGAATAAGGGGAATAAAACACTTCAGGATACAAAGTTATTAGGAAAATAGTTAAGGTAGAGCTGGTAATAATAACTCTGGGTCATCACACCCATTCACGGCATTTGGCAGATTTACATTTTTATTTAATTTTACATCTGAGCAGTTGAAGGTTAAGGGCCTCGCTCAAGGGCCCAACAGGGACAACTTGATGGTGCTGGGGTTTGAACCTGGCACCTTCCAAGGCCTTAAACACAGAGCTAATGTTTTGAACATTTTCATGTGATGTTGAGGACATTATAATCTATCCTCCAGTCAGAGGCATAATGAGCATCGTGGGAATCATGAGATGTGGGTCTCATTCCACACACAATGAGAAACCTAAGAAGTTCAGTAAAGCATGTGGCAAAGAATCTGACACATCTGTGATCTTAAAACATGTCGCATCTCGGCAAGGGCTTTCAAACGGATCCTAACTGAGAAGGTACAAAAATATCTCCTCATTCCCTCAAACCCGTTTCTACATCTGCAGGGTGTACTGTTAATGAAATGTACTACTAGAAGTGCATTAGTATAAACCTAGGTTTTTGCCTAACCATCGGAATCACAGACAAAGCCCCCATTAGGGAAAGTTAATCACCACATTCTGACCAATCAGAGTAAAGAATTCAAAAACAATCACGTTTAACCACATTGAATTTCATCACCTTTACAAAAAAAAAAAAGTGTTTGACATTTCATTTGTAAAAGTTCTAATTAACATGGCTGATGTGTGTGGGGGGATGAGAAATGTTTGAATGGAGGAGGAAAGATAGCAGACAGCGCAGCAAGACCTCCACAGCAATTCTGATTAATTGGAAGAGGAAGATTTCTGCTGGCAGCGAGCTCCAGGCAGGAAAAGCTTGTAAGGCATCATTATGCCGGGATATAAGGACTTGGATTAACGGTATACACTGTGCTTATCGTGTCAGTTACTATTGTGGCCTAAATCACAATTGCAAATAAAATTTTCTTACATTTAAACACTCATTAACTGGCTACTTGTAGCAGGAAAACCTGTATGACTGCACTGGGGTGAGCAGAAAAAAAGATCTCATAATACACAACATGTTGAGCCTTGAGGTAGAAATTTTCTATTATATGAGTTTGGAGCCAAACACATTAATCCCAGACTTGACTTGTGTCAAGAAAGTACAGATTGCTGCTGGTGGTGTAATGGTGTGGGGAATGATTTCTTCACCTCTTGATCTCAAAACAAGCATTGTTGCTGAGTATCTGCGCATCATCTTGTGGTGCGCATCATTACAGTTTATTCATTGTATACGGGCTGCTTTCAGCATAGGGCCGTTTACACATTAGGGCCCCAGGATTGTTTCCGAGAACACTTGACCCCAAAGTCTGGTTCATTTTGATCAGTGGGAGCACAAGTGTTCCACGCCGTGCCCGAGTCTGCTGGGAAAGGTGGTCTCGAGTCTGGCACAGATCGGATCAGATATGGAAGCTGTCATACCTGAGCACAGAAGTGGTCGTGACGTCATGCCTCCTCCAAAATCTCTGTGTGGACATAGCATGCTCCAATCTTGTCCTCCACTCAAAAAAATTACTCGTTGAATGAACATAATTAAATTATGGAAAGAATTTCCACCTGATTTAATGGCTTTCGTTCAGCATTAAGCAATTTTGTTGGCCCAACTTAATGTTTTTAGGTTCTGTCAAAGTAATGTTATTAGGTTCATTTAACTTATTTACTACAGCTGCGTCCAACATAATTTAATACTGTTAACATAAATGAATAGGGTTGGTACAACAAATTTTTCTGTTGTAAATTAAGTTGATCCAACTCAAGTGACCAAGCCCTGGTCAACAGAATTCTGTGAAGGAAGGAAGCAGACAAACGGGATAAAACGGCTATTTTTATTTTACACCAGGAGCAACTTACAAATGAGGTCTCAATTTGAAAAGATGTACAAAACATAAAATACCACAAATAAGTATTAATAAATAAATAACACCAACAGAAACGTTTTGTACTTTACAACTGTACGTTATGACTTTTAAATATGACCGTTAGATACGGTTGGTCAGGAAACTCCTGAAGTCAGATGCAGACACACTTTCAGTCACAAACTGCTGTGAAAAAATACAGAGATAGATATTCAATTAAAATTCATGATACTTAATTTAGCAAATGAACAATATTTATACTTTGTTCCTCTCGCTTCACAACTCATGAGAACAGACCGAAACGAGAACCGAACCGCAGATTAAGCACGCGCATATAACCGTCTGTATTTTAAGTGTGATTAAAAATACAAGAAATAACTTAAACCAAAATAACGTGACTAAACATCGCTAAACAACAGGTGACATTTATGTTCAGTATTTCGTTTCTATTTAGAAAGATGGGAATTAATTCCTGCTTACCTTTTCCACAAGCCCACCAAACGCTTGTCTTCTCAAACTGTGTTCTCTTCTCGCGATGTCTTCTCGCGATATTTCCGGTTTTGCTATTTCCGGTTTTCATATTGACAAGATCTCGTTGGTTTATCTCAACATGATTGAATCTAGTACCTGTTAAGTTGTTGAATTTCATGCAAATACAACATAACTTATTCATGTTTAGCTTGGAAACATGAAATTATTATGTACAAAACACATATTACATTTTAGTACATGCAACAGATAGCCATGTTAATTTTTTTGAGTGACACAGCCATAATTGATAAAGGCACACAAGGCGTTGCTCTTGAAATCACCCCCAAAAAACAAAAATCAGTAATATTAGTCATAGTGTGAAGATTGACGTTTTAGACTATTTGGGTTTAATGGTGGCTCTCAAACCAACTACTGTACTGCTGTACTACCATCTGCTGTATTGGAGTGTGAAAATACGAATCCATGTGCGGAGTAAATAATAACGTGAGTGCTGGCTGGTGAGGAAGGGGCGAGAGAGGAGCAATTGTTCCTGGGCACAGTACAAATCAATCATACCTAGAGGAAAAGTTCCCTAAGTTGATTCAAGATGGTTCCATGAACTTGACCATGAGTTCAATGAATGTTACCGTTTTTTTTTTTTTCTTCCATTGGACACTAGACCTGAGCACCACTGGGACGTTGTAGAACAGGAGCTTTACAACATGAACGAGTAGTTGTGACAAAATGTGTTTGTAAATGTGGTCACCATGGGCCAGAATCTCAAAGGAATGTTTCCACCACCTTTATGGAATCCATGCCTTGAAGAACCGAAAACTCAATCCAGTATTATTAGAAAATGGCTGGTGAGTGTATGTAGACGTTTTAACACCTATGAAATCTACGAAGGTAGTGAAGTCACAGTGGTGTCTCAAGGTGTGAATTAGAGCCCGGAGGTGCGAATTGGTGTGAAACGACACCAACAGCATTGTACAGGCCTGATAAGCAGCTTTCATAGACTTAAACACCTCCTCATCCAATGAACTGTCTGTGTTCCATATCTAAGCGGTGCACTAATATATGATCATGTGGCCTTAAAGTTTAAATTGCAGTACATTATAATAAAATATTATTCAATTATAATTTGATTCAATTAAATTTTATTTATATAGCGCTTTTAACAATTGTTGTTGGAGGATCAGGAAGACTGCAGGAAATTCTAGTCCTGGACTATTGAGAGCCTGCAGTCACAAGTCCTCAGAGGACAGCTGTCTGCATCAGCCGAGGACGGGACCGTCTTCTTGGTAAATGTTACAATACAGTACAAATCATGCCTTTGCAAGCACTTATTAGTTTTGCACAAACATATTCATCAATATGTTTATCAGGAATTGTTTCCTTCTGGTATATCTGATGATACACAAACCCATTTATACTGTACAAAATCGCTGATACAAGCCAACAAGCATTTTTTTGTAAACCTAAGCGGACACAGGAAGAACATGCGAAATACGACACAAAAAGTAACCAGAGCTCAGGATCGAACCTTAGCGACGACAACACTCCTCAACAGCTACCCCCCCCCCCCTACAGCTCCCCCACCCCCACGTCCGAACTGTTCGCTCGTCAGTTACGATCCAGAAAGCCTGTGAAGGGTAGATCCGGCGAACGTGATAAAGACGCCGTGCTACACTATCATTAGCTATGCTTACGTGACTTACACGTTCCAGTTTTAGTAGGAGAAAAAAACAGCTTGTGATATTAATCAGTGATTTCTGCGTTCACCTCTGGCTGTCTTAATGGGATTATAAATGAGGCAAGGGTTCATCATGTGGCGTTCTAAGCTGTCCTAGGGACAGATGGCTGTCATTTTAATACAGATTTTTAAAGAGTGTTTTAGTCTCAGATATATTTAGCAATGATAAGGTGATTTGGACAGGACGTCCCCCAAGAGGCTTTTAACATTAACTATATATATAGTATAGTCTATATATTGATATAGTCTGTTGATCTTGACACGAACTGCTTGTTTTCTCCAAAAGTTCATCTAGTGAATGACTGAATGTTTGTAGCCCTTATAATAAGAATTAATTTGCACCTATAATCAGATTTCAAAGGTATGACACAGTTCTTTAAAAAAAAAAAAAAAGCATTATTTGTTGCAGTAAATTAGCAAATTTGTTATGGAAGTGGAATACATTACTTGAGCACATGCTGTTACAGGAAAATCGAAAAACTCCAGGATGATAAGTCTCCCTGGTTGAGCGTGTCGCCCTGTCGTTCATTAATTTCCAAGCGTTTAGTGGAAAAGCCTGTTTAATGCAAAATATATCTCAGCCACAGGCGCAATACAGAATGTGACGGTGATGATCAAGAAGTCTTAGCATGTGGGTTGTTTATTAAAATGGATTGCTTTCAAGTAAATATTATGCATCAGCTTAATGCGTAAATCCTCTTGATATTGTACACAGTGGTTCAATGTTGTTGTTTCTTTTGGAAAACTGCTTGTTTTGCTTGTGTGGAATGATGGAATTTACAGCTGTTTATTGCCTCCCATGCTGAGGTTAAGAGCCACACGTTAAACAGCTTGCATCCCAACGTTGCCATGAGAACAGCACAACCGAGGTAACTGTAGCCAGCCTTGCAGTAATCCAGAGCTCAGACCCACGTTTGCAGCAGATTCCCCGTATCTGCAATTATAATCACGCAGACAAGAATATGTTACTGCAGCCTATAGAGAGAAGAGATTCAGATTAGTCATCGCACTTTATCCTGCTGCCACATTCAGCTGTCTGTCCTGAGTTTTCTGCCTTTTCTGTCACATAGAAGGAAAATACCGCTGCCTCGAGTCTCTCCGTTTGTTGCTGCGTGAAACCTTTGATTAGCACAAACTATTGATTTCTTGATATAAACAGCCAATTCTGTTCTAAAGTGAATCAGATTGATGAGAAGTTCTGGGTTAATTTTATAGAACTGCGACTCTGACTGTATCACGGCTGTAGCACGGTATGTCGTTTCCATAGTAATGGCTTGCATTAAGGTTTATGTAAGGAGTCTCCAGTGTTAGAAGTGCTGGAAAAGAAAAATCTATTTCCAAAATGGGACAGTTATCGAGGAATTTACACTTTGTGTGTTTTTTTATTTAATATGACCTTTTATTATTAGTGAGACATGAAACCTCACTTAACCTTAATTTATGATTCCTCTCGGCACCGTCTGCTTTAAAAACCAAAAGGGAAAACGTCTCCCTTTTCATCGACACCGTCCTTGATGACATTCTTGGGATTCATGAGGCTGCTGTATGTCTTTACTAAACCAAAATGAAAAAACACACAAAAAATATGTACAGTGGTGTGAAAAACTATTTGCCCCCTTTCTGATTTCTTATTCTTTTGCATGTTTGTCACACTTAAATGTTTCTGCTCATCAAAAACCGTTAACTATTAGTCAAAGATAACATAATTGAACACAAAATGCAGTTTTTAAATGAAGGTTTACGTTATTAAGGGAGAAAAAAAACTCCAAATCTACATGGCCCTGTGTGAAAAAGTGATTGCCCCCCTTGTTAAAAAATAACTTAACTGTGGTTTATCACACCTGAGTTCAATTTCTGTAGTCACCCCCAGGCCTGATTACTGCCACACCTGTTTCAATCAAGAAATCACTTAAATAGGAGCTACCTGACACAGAGAAATAGACCAAAAGCACCTCAAAAGCTAGACATCATGCCAAGATCCAAAGAAATTCAGGAACAAATGAGAACAAAAGTATTTGAGATCTATCAGTCTGGTAAAGGTTATAAAGCCATTTCTAAAGCTTTGGGACTCCAGCGAACCACAGTGAGAGCCATTATCCACAAATGGCAAAAACATGGAACAGTGGTGAACCTTCCCAGGAGTGGCCGGCCGACCAAAATTACCCCAAGAGCGCAGAGACAACTCATCCGAGAGGCCACAAAAGACCCCAGGACAACATCTAAAGAACTGCAGGCCTCACTTGCCTCAATTAAGGTCAGTGTTCATGACTCCACCATAAGAAAGAGACTGGGCAAAAACGGCCTGCATGGCAGATTTCCAAGGTGCAAACCACTTTTAAGCAAAAAGAACATCAAGGCTCGTCTCAATTTTGCTAAAAAACATCTCAATGATTGCCAAGACTTTTGGGAAAATACCTTGTGGACCGACGAGACAAAAGTTGAACTTTTTGGAAGGTGCGTGTCCCGTTACATCTGGCGTAAAAGTAACACAGCATTTCAGAAAAAGAACATCATACCTACAGTAAAATATGGTGGTGGTAGTGTGATGGTCTGGGGTTGTTTTGCTGCTTCAGGACCTGGAAGGCTTGCTGTGATAGATGGAACCATGAATTCTACTGTCTACCAAAAAATCCTGAAGGAGAATGTCCGGCCATCTGTTCGTCAACTCAAGCTGAAGCGATCTTGGGTGCTGCAGCAGAACAATGACCCAAAACACACCAGCAAATCCACCTCTGAATGGCTGAAGAAAAACAAAATGAAGACTTTGGAGTGGCCTAGTCAAAGTCCTGACCTGAATCCTATTGAGATGTTGTGGCATGACCTTAAAAAGGCGGTTCATGCTAGAAAACCCCCAAATAAAGCTGAATTACAACAATTCTGCAAAGATGAGTGGGCCAAAATTCCTCCAGAGCGCTGTAAAAGACTCGTTGCAAGTTATCACAAACGCTTGATTGCAGTTATTGCTGCTAAGGGTGGCCCAACCAGTTATTAGGTTCAGGGGGCAATTACTTTTTCACACAGGGCCATGTAGGTTTGGATTTTTTTTCTTCCTAAATAATAAAACCCCTCATTTAAAAACTGCATTTTGTGTTTACTTGGGTTATCTTTGACTAATAGTTAAATGTGTTTGATGATCAGAAACATTTTGTGTGACAAACATGCAAAAGAATAAGAAATCAGGAGGGGGGCAAATAGTTTTCACACCACTGTAAACTCACTTTGCTTAACTTTCCACTAATGCAAATAAGGTTTGAACGTCTGCCGTATGTACGCACAACTTAACCGCCGATCAGTTCAGCTCAGTCCGTTCGCTCGCATGTTGAAAATGCTTCGTATGCTGAGACAAATTTCTTGGCAAATTTCTGTTGTTAAGGCGTGTTGTTTGTATGCGAAGGTAGCACTGTATTATTATTATTATTATTAAATTCAAGAGAGAAAAAAGGTGTAAGGTTAGCAAAGGTTAGATTTTTATTAAAAAGCACAATGTATAATAAATTAGAAATACATAATCAATAATTAAATAAACACAATACAAAATTAACAATGTATAAGTAAAATGCTGCATAACATATAAAATACATAAGAAATCATGGACAAAGTTAAAAATGTTACTAATATGCGTACTTACAAATTATTCATTTTCACATGATTATTTTCTCACACTGATTAATTATCATGTCACTTGTTTTTATACATTATTCATTTATTTTAGCACAAATATTTTTTTATTAATTTTTTACTTCACCCCTTGCATTTTTTGTTTCTTAAATAATTAATTTATTTTCACATGATTAGATTTTTATTGGTGTAAAATTAGATCTTTTTTTTCTCACCACTAGGGGCAAATATCAGTAAGTACAATTGCACCAAGTTTACACAAAAGTATTGATGACGTACCGATGAAAAATCTACAGATTCTTTCTACAAAATAACACGAAGAAATTGTATTCCAGCAAATTCAGATCTCGACCAAATCTTTGGATAATGTCACCTTTATAAAGAGTGATTCTTGTATCTCCAGCGTGTAAAACGATGAAACAATAATAAGAACATAAATATACGTAAATCTACAAAGAGTTTAAATGAGTCAGGCGTTCAGACTGATGCCCTCAGTGATGTCTCGTACAGCGTTGTAGTAGAACGCCGCGTCCTGGGCACAAGTCAACCCCATTCATACTGCTGAGTCAGCCCTTTCTGGCCTAAAGGGAGATTATTTTCAGCGAGAATGTAAATGAGGTACAGACTTAATGTTTCATATTCTGTGGCAGCCAAAAGCATTAACCAAAGTTACACACTTTACATCTTTTAGTTCATTTGTCACGAGCTAATGGCTACAGGCCTGAGCACAGATATAATTAACAGCGCAATGGAGACGAGCCTTCAGGTTGGCTATAGGAGGAGGACGATACGTTATGGGTTAGATTTGAGTGCTCCGCAAATAGGAACAGCCAATCATGTGGCAGCAGGCCAGCGTATAATGTCCTGTAGGTGCAGGTCAAGACGTTTAATTAATGTCCGTATCAGTCTTCATAATGGATGAAAATTGAGCATGGCATAAGGGCCGGTGCCAGTTTCGGTCTCCTGAAATTCTCACGACAATGAATGGAGTCCTGGAGATGGAAACGCCTTTTCTGTTGGGAGAGATGGGATGAGAATGGCCACATTGATTTGAGCTTAATGTAAATAATCAGTCTTTATAACCACAGAGAGCAGAAAAACTTGTCAGAAAGCACAAGACACAAGACCACATCAGGTTCTCTTCTGTGAGCCAAGATCAAGAAGGCCCTAATAGCACATCCTGGGGTGTTTTATTCTTCAACCTGGCAGCGAATTTCCTACAACATTGATTTAAAAAAAAAGTTGGGACAGTATGGGACTTGTCAATAAAGCCAAAAAGAAGTCAAATGCAGTATAAAGTCTCTTCCATTTGTCCTATATTGAAAACTACTCATTATTTGATGATTGGTCATGTGAATGAAATTGCTTATTGAAACTGTACACTCCTTTCAAATCTGGTAGGTGCAACATTCTAAAAACAAAAAGTCGGGACAGTTGACTCTTTAACAACACTTTTTAAGCATTGAAGGAACTGAAGACACAAGTCTAGCCAGTTGGAGTTTCCCCCGCATTCTTTCCATTATGCAGGTCTTCAGCTGGGCAACAGTACGGGGTCTTCGCGGCCACACTGCACCACATACTCTCAACCAGACCAGCACCTATACTCTGTGTTTAGCAGTAAGGCATGTGTAATCCGAGCAGAATGCAGTATAGTGTATGCTTGTACAAGGATGTTTACTGAAAAAGATGGTGTTTGAATGGCAGCATCCAAAAAAAAAACACTGATCTTTCTCCACTAATATTGCCCTCACAGATTTGGTATTTACTCCATACTACGGTAGCCGGCACATCCCCATAGCATGACCGATGCTGGGTCTTAAACCTGATGCTGATAATCGCTTGGAAGGTCCTTTTCCTCTTTGACCCAGAGAACATGATGGCTGTTGATCTAAAAACTATTTGAATCAGCCCACAAACACATTTCCAGTGTTTCCAGTGTTACTTTTCATCTCAGATGAGGCAGAGCCCAGAGACGTCTTCGATACCTCTCGACGGTATTGACGTACGGCTTCCTGAAGCCTTAAGTTGCATTTGCAGAGAGTACCAGAGTCCACATCTGAGTCATTGGAGATCACGCGTAGTCAGAAGTGGTTTTTCGGTTCTGTCCTTTACTCAGTGAGATTTGACGGGTCTCCTTGAATTTCTTGCTCATATTGTTTACTATTGTTGTGGAATGCTATCCTGAAAATGTTTGATAATTTGCTGGTGCATCTGTTGGCAAATCAGCACACCTCAACCAAAACTTTCAGTAGGAGGCCTCCAAGTGCTCGTCCTATCATCCGGGGATCGCTGGTTGGGTTCCCGGGTGATGCTGTTTTCCTCTCACAGCCGGAGGTATCGAGAGAGCTGATTGGCCGAGCTCTCTCAGAGGGGAGGGATGAGAGGTACTGTACTTTGTGCTCCCGCATTAATCTACAGCCAATCAGGGGTGTCTGTGAGCTCACGCACGCGGAAGGAGCGGCTAGCACTTTCCTCCGAGTGTGGTACTCCGCCCCTAATGGTGCGTGAGCAAGAAGTTCGAAAAGATGCGGTCGGCTGGCGTCACGCGGTTCGGGGGAAACACGTGATAGTCTTCGACCCTCCCGACTGAATGGTAGTGGTAGCCTTAATGTGGGAGCCCCCTAGTGACTGGGAGGAATTGGACATGACTAAATTAGGGAGAAAAATCTGAAAAAATCCCCCCCAAAAAATTATAATAAAAAAAACTTTCAGTAGAAGAACTAAGACTTTCTTTGAAACTCCTTGTATATTATGACTCCTGTTTTATAGCACTTGATTCTCGTAACCTTCCCGTAATTTGTACTTGTCACATTGTTATTAGTCTTAAAGTTTGCCCTGTCCCAACTTTTTGGAGGATGTAAATGTCAAAAGGTTTGAAATGGTGCATATTTTTAACAAACAATAAAAAAAAATTCACACAGTACATCATCAAATAATGTGAGTTGTTGTAGAGTTTTCAGTATGCAGTCATACAATGTGCAGAGACCCTGCAAGATGAATCCTTTTGTTTTTATTGCCATAGTTTCCATTCTGTCACCAGTTCTTTTTTTTCTGGGGTTGTAGTTATTTTAACGTTCGAGTTAGGTTAGCTGCTGTTCCTCTGTATGAGCACGACCCCCTGGACCTCAGTCCTTAATGACATGGTAATGTTTTGAACCCTCAGGCCAGCCTACACGATGGTAATATGCATGTGTTTGTCGGCACACAGAGACCTGTGCAAGCGTGAACTTGTTTGGTCTCGGCAAATGTTACAGCCGTTTAAATATCACACATCATTTGTATTCGGAGTCTGTGAGCTCCCCAAGAGACGGCTGGGAAAGCAGGAAGCAGCGCTGCTGGAAATCAGACGTGCTGCTGTGGTCCCTGATGCTTATCAAATCGATGAGACAAACATACAGCTCTGGATTCTCATTTAAAAGACTTGTGGTTTCGATACAACGAAGATTGAACAAGAGGCGACGTGAAAACAGCGCCGCAGAGATTCTTCTAATAAACGCTCGCAATTATCTTTACATGAAGAAAATTGTCTTTGCCGATTAAGAAAGTCATTGTTTTTCCCTCGCGCACAAAGCATGCTATGATTTCACAATGTAGACGTATGAGCGGCCAAGTTACTGTTCTGTAATGACGAGCACGCGCCAGGCATGCAAAGAGATTTCACCCAGCTCTGGTGCTATAATTTTAGCTCCATAAGAGCGCGCGCTGTAAGAGCCTTGTTTCACTCCTCAGCCATTCTGTGCTCACAACAACCGTCGGTATCTTTGTTCAGTGGAGAAAGAAAAACGTGGGGAAATACAAAGAGGATGGCGAGAGAGCTTTTTTCTGCCTCATCAGCTCTTTTCTTTCCTTCTTTTTTTCCATTTTTTGGATAGCGTCTGCTGGTTTTGTGGGGGGAAAAAGACTGTCATATATCTAGCTTCGAATCTATTGTAGCAAGCAAATTGCTCTGTCAGTGTTTGAGTATAAAAGCAGAGGATCGATTTTAAAAAATAGTTTTTTGTTTTTTTTTGTTTGTTTTTTTTCCCTTCGTGATATGAAAGTCTAAGCATCATACTGATTCAAAAAGTGAGTTTATGAAGTTCCAAATGTCCCTTTTTTTTTCTTGGTTTGTTTATAAAGCTAAATCTGTTAATACAATACGGCCCTAATTTCAGGCGTTTACCAGACTTTTTGACTCCAAAATCACAACACAGCATAAATTCAAACACGCTATTTTTTTATTTGTTTACAGGCAATTCTAACATTAGGCCGTTTCTTTACACTTGCTGATCTTGATTGATTGATTGATTGATTTAATTAAAATCCAATTAAAATTAGGAGCTACGCGTAGTGATCTGTAAGCTTGGAACATGAATGCTCAGGCAGATTTTTCGACAAAGCACAAAACTGTAAAGAGCACTTTGAATTAGCAAAAGAATATCAAAAAGGTATAATTTTATTAATAAGATGTCACGTTTCTATCATTAATCGCTGTCTTTTCTCCTTTTTTCCCACGCTGTCATGTCTTCTCCCTCACGTGCTCGTGTTTTCCGCCCATCTGTCATGCTCTTACACACGCCCGCCCACTTTACACACCGGCATCTCATTCACAAACTAATTTCTCCCGGCATTTAAGGAAGCACAGAGCGCGATCTCGTTGCCAGATTATTGCGTGCCTTCAGAGCCCAGTTTTCTCGCGTTTCTTTTTCGTGCAAATTGTTTCCGCTTTCGACCTCGCCTGTTCTCGGTTTTTTGATTCTAGTCTATCGTTTTGGATCTCGTTCGCTGTTTGTTTCCTGTTGGTTTTGACCTTTCGCTTCGGCTCACGATTACGTCTCTGCTCGCTCCCCCTTCGGATTTTTTCGCCCCGCTGACTGACTCATTGGTTTTGAACTCTCGCACTGGCTCACGACAACGGCTCTGCTCGCTCCTTTTTGATTCATGCACCGCGGACTGATTCTACTGGCTTTTCAACCTGTTTTTGTCAGCTCCGTATTACGTCATTGGGATTACCCCGAAACACGGAAGTACTCGGCTGCCGGCGTGCCACACACTCCCCGTTCAAGTTCGCGTCTGAGCCACGCCCCCTTTGGCGCTATAAACTGCACGTGGATCCAGCCTCTCTTGCTCTCCTCCTTATTCTGCGCGCCCTGACAGAATAATCTGGCCACGATGGATCCAGCAGATTTAAACGGACTCAGAACAGCATTGCAGAACCAGGGTGCTCTGCTGGGCTCACACCAGCAAGACCTTCAGAACATCAACCAAACGCTCGCGACCATCACGGATTCTCTTGCTGCTCTTTCATCACAAATTCAGCACCTTCAGGCAGCTCCTCCAGCACTACCCCCAGCCCCCACCGCTACCCCAGCTGCAGCTTCATTCCCCGTGCAGCACCATGAACCCCGTCTACCTGCCCCACCCTCCTATGATGGCAATCCCGGTACCTGCCGATCCTTCTTGTCCCAATGTTCCCTGGTTTTAGAGTTACAAGCTTCATCCTTTCCCACTGAACGCTCCAAGGTGGCGTACATTATCACCTTACTCTCAGGAAGGGCCCGGGAATGGGGCACAGCCCTCTGGGACACTCAAGCCCCATGCTGTGGGGACTTTAGATCTTTCACCTCAGAAATGCTGAGGGTGTTCGACCGTTCCTCCACCGGGCGAGAGGCAGCTGTTAAAATCCTCAATCTGCGACAAGGATCTCGCTCCGCATACGACTACGCTATTGAGTTTCGCACTTTGGCGGCCTCCAGTGGCTGGGATGAGCGTGCGCTGTGTGACGCCTTCGTCAATGGCCTGGCGGACTCCGTGAAGGACGAATTAGCTTCCAAGGAACTACCTTCGGACTTCCAAGGATTAACGGATTTGGCCGGTCGCGTCGACAGTCGTCTTCGTCTCAGGCAACAGAGAAGGGGCCGCACATTCAGTGAGTGCAGCTCACCCTCTCCTCCTGCACCTGCTCCAGAGCCCATGCAGGTAGACCGCACCCGTATCTCTCCGGAAGAGCGCCTACGTCGACGCAGGGAGAGAGCCTGCTTCTATTGCGGTCAAGCCGGACACTTTCGGGAGAACTGTCCGTTAAAAGGCAAGGCCCCCTAGTGAGATTGAGGGTCCTAGGGGGCCAGAAACGGGACATCGACTCAACCCCTCGCTCCTGTCTTCCGGTCCTTGTGACCGTTAACAACAGGACCCACACGGTATGGGCCCTCATTGACTCTGGAGCCGACCAGAACCTGATCTGCCCCCGCACAGTAGGAAACCTCAAGATCTCATCCACCCCTCTTGAGCGCCCTCTTCCTGTCCAGGCTCTGGATGGTAGCAGCCTCAACCCCATCACTCATCGCACTCTTCCCGTCAGTCTAAGAATTTCCGGCAACCACACAGAGTCCATCTCATTTCTCATCATGCGCAGATCCCACACCCCAATTGTTCTTGGGCGCCCCTGGCTAGTACAACATAACCCTCATATAGACTGGGTTCGTAACACGATCATTGGCTGGAACCCATCTTGCCTGTCCTCATGCCTTGTTTCTGCTTCCGTCCAGCCTCCCTCTGCTACTGATAAGGCGCAATTCCCCCTTCCCGCCAACGTGCCCCTGGAATATGCTGACCTCCGTGAGGTCTTCAGTAAGTCTCGTGCCACCTCCCTGCCTCCACATCGACCCTATGATTGTGCCATCGATCTTCTTCCAGGCGCAGCCCCCCCAAGGGGGCGTCTCTACTCCCTCTCTTCCCCCGAGAGAGGTGCCATGAATCAATATATCACAGAATCACTAGCAGCTGGAATTATTCGACCATCTTCGTCACCGGCAGGCGCGGGATTTTTCTTCGTTGAGAAAAAAGACAAGTCCTTACAGCCCTGCATCGATTATCGGGGACTCAATGAGATGACAGTTAAAAATCGTTACCCCCTTCCTCTCATGACCACGGCTTTTGAACTATTGCAGGGAGCACATGTCTTTACAAAACTCGATCTCCGAAATGCCTACCACCTCGTCAGGATAAGAGAAGGGGACGAGTGGAAAACTGCATTTAACACTCCTACTGGCCACTATGAGTATCTGGTGGTACCTTTTGGACTAACCAATGCGCCCGCAGTTTTTCAAGCTCTGATAAACGACGTCTTAAGGGACTTTCTGAACGTGTTTGTGTTTGTCTACCTTGATGACATTTTAATCTTTTCTCACTCCCTGGATGAACACATCACCCATGTCCGTCAGGTACTACAGAGGCTGCTGGAGAACAAACTGTTCGTCAAGGCTGAAAAATGTGAGTTTCACCAGAAGTCCACCTCTTTTCTGGGGTTTGTCATTTCTCCCTCCAAGATCCAGATGGAACCCTCCAAAGTCAAGGCTGTTACGGATTGGCCCACGCCCTCTTCTAGACGAGAACTCCAACGCTTCTTGGGGTTTGCCAATTTTTACCGCAGGTTCATAAGGAATTATAGCACAGTGGCTGCTCCCCTCACAGCTCTCACTTCCTCAAAACTACCCTTTCTGTGGAACACAAGGGCAGAAGAGTCCTTTATGGACCTCAAACGGAGATTCACTTCAGCACCCATTCTCACCATCCCAGACCCCTCCCTCCAATTCACCGTCGAGGTGGATGCTTCTGAAACAGGGGCTGGAGCCATCCTCTCTCAGAGAAGCCCCAAGGACAACAAGCTGCATCCCTGTTCCTTTCTCTCTCACCGATTAACTCCAACAGAACAAAATTATGACATCGGCGACAGAGAGCTACTGGCTATCAAACTAGCCCTCGAGGAGTGGAGACATTGGTTGGAGGGGGCCCAGCACCCCTTTCTGGTCTGGACTGACCACAGAAACTTGGAGTACTTAAAATCAGCCAAAAGATTAAATGCTCGCCAAGCCCGCTGGTCCCTGTTTTTCTCAAGGTTCAACTTCACCATATCCTACCGCCCAGGCTCTAAGAACACCAAACCCGATGCTCTTTCCCGACAGTTCTCTCCGCCCCAGGATATCGCTCTTAGGGAAAACATCCTCCCACCACACTGTATGGTGGCTGCTACCCAGCAGGACATCGAAGCTCTGGTCAGACAGACCCTAGAACAAGAGCCAAGCCCAAGTAACGCCCCCGCCAACCGCCTATTCGTCCCTCAATCAGTTCGCCCACAGGTCCTTGAATGGGGACACTGCTCCAGATTGGCCTGTCACCCGGGAGGGGCACGAACCCTGTACCTGATCCAGCAACGCTTCTGGTGGGCAACCATGAGGGAGGATATCTTCGGATTTGTGGCAGCATGTCAGACATGTTCAAGAAACAAGTCATCCAACCAACCTCCAGCAGGCCTCCTTAAACCACTCCCCATCCCTCACCGCCCTTGGTCTCACATTGCACTGGATTTTGTTACAGGACTCCCAACTTCAGAGGGGAACTCTTGCATTATGACCATTGTGGATCGTTTCTCCAGAGCCGCCCATTTTGTCCCTCTGACCAAACTCCCCTCAGCCAAGGAGACTGCCGAGCTGCTCATCCTTCATGTTTTTCGACTACATGGACTTCCTGTCGACATTGTCTCTGACAGGGGACCCCAGTTCTCTGCACACTTCTGGAAGGCCTTCTGTAGACTCATTGGTGCCATGCCAAGTCTGTCTTCTGGTTATCATCCACAATCCAATGGACAGACGGAGAGAACAAACCAAAAGCTGGAGACCTCTCTGAGATGCATGACGTCACAGAACCCCTCTTCATGGAGCAGGATGCTCCCATGGGTGGAATATGCCCACAACTCTCTCCCCACGTCATCTACCGGGATGTCCCCCTTTCAGTGTTGCTTGGGCTATCAACCACCCCTGTTTCCTTCTCAGGAGGAAGAAGTAGCGGTCCCATCTGCACAGAGTTTCGTGCGACGTTGCAAGAGGACTTGGCAGAGAGCTCGGTTCCAACTCTTAAAGTCAGTACAAGCCTTCAAACTACAAGCCGATCGACGGCGCCCGATTGCTCCAAGATACAAGGTCGGCGATAGAGTAATGCTTGCCACACGGGACATTCCCCTCAAAACTATCTCACGAAAACTATCCCCTAGGTTCATTGGCCCGTTTACCGTCACTAAAGTTATCAACCCTTGCTCTGTCAGGTTACGCCTGCCTTCCACTATGCACAGAATAAACCCTGCCTTCCACGTCTCGCAAATCAAGCGCTTGGTTACCAACCCTCTATGTCCACCCACCCACCCACCTCCTCCTCCCCGTTTCATCGATGGTGGCAAAGCATTCACGGTCCGTCGACTTCTTAAGTCCCGCCGCAGAGGGAGGGGCGTCCAGTATCTGGTAGACTGGGAGGGCTACGGCCCTGAGGAGAGGAGCTGGGTTCCTGCCAGATTTATTCTAGACCCCAAATTAATATTAGAATTTCATAAACATTTCCCTGAGGCGCCCCGCCCAAACGCCCAGAGGCGTTCGTAACGGGAGGGGTACTGTCACGTTTCTATCATTAATCGCTGTCTTTTCTCCTTTTTTCCCACGCTGTCATGTCTTCTCCCTCACGTGCTCGTGTTTTCCGCCCATCTGTCATGCTCTTACACACGCCCGCCCACTTTACACACCGGCATCTCATTCACAAACTAATTTCTCCCGGCATTTAAGGAAGCACAGAGCGCGATCTCGTTGCCAGATTATTGCGTGCCTTCAGAGCCCAGTTTTCTCGCGTTTCTTTTTCGTGCAAATTGTTTCCGCTTTCGACCTCGCCTGTTCTCGGTTTTTTGATTCTAGTCTATCGTTTTGGATCTCGTTCGCTGTTTGTTTCCTGTTGGTTTTGACCTTTCGCTTCGGCTCACGATTACGTCTCTGCTCGCTCCCCCTTCGGATTTTTTCGCCCCGCTGACTGACTCATTGGTTTTGAACTCTCGCACTGGCTCACGACAACGGCTCTGCTCGCTCCTTTTTGATTCATGCACCGCGGACTGATTCTACTGGCTTTTCAACCTGTTTTTGTCAGCTCCGTATTACGTCATTGGGATTACCCCGAAACACGGAAGTACTCGGCTGCCGGCGTGCCACACACTCCCCGTTCAAGTTCGCGTCTGAGCCACGCCCCCTTTGGCGCTATAAACTGCACGTGGATCCAGCCTCTCTTGCTCTCCTCCTTATTCTGCGCGCCCTGACATAAGACTAATGAAAATTGCAAAAGTATGAGCACGGTTCGAAACGCTGAAGTCGCACTCGCATTACGACCTCACGAATTCATCACTGTGTAATTGAGCTCAAATTTATTAAAATGCAAATCAATGCAATGTTCCATATCACCTCATGTTCAATAACCTGCTAAATAATCTATACTAAAGCCATGTTGTTAAAAATGCAATGTTAAAAATGTTAACAGTTATGACCAATCATGCAGCAATATACAGTATTAATAACATACCAGACACATGTTGGGTAATTTTTGTTTAGATTTTTTTTGTGCGAATTTTCTCGCTCTCACAATTTCAGACATTTTTATTTCATACAAATCTGACAACCTTCAGGCGTTCAATAGATAACTGAAATAATCTGAAAGATGCTCCCAGAAAATTGGCTTGTATAAACCTGAGTAACATAACCAGAGTCTGAATATGAGGAACTTTCCCAACACATTTGTAAAATCATGTTAAAAAAAAAAAAAAAAAACATGCCGAAAGAGTGAGCTGTAGGTTATATCACTGTAATATGAAACATTTAGCGTTTAATATTGTTTATTTTCACCAGACGAAGTCCTCACTTCATGACCGCTAGCTGGAGCTGATTGGTGCTGTTCACGAAGCTGCCCAATATCATCGCCGCGTGGTCTTAAACCTTAAACTCTAAACTGCGTTTGTTTTTTGTCAGTAATGTGGCAAAAATAAACCTTCGGACAGTGAGGCGAAATCTACACCCTCGGCTTTGAGGGAGAGTCTGTTAGAGCTGTCTACTGACAGAGGAAACGTCGTTCTGCTACTGCGGGCCGCGCTTCAGAACCTTCTCGCTTGTGGAGAGGTCTTGCCTCGGGAGGTCTTGATGAACGAGCCCCAAGCGCACGGTGTAGGCTTGATAATCAGTGGTGTGTGAAGTCAATTTATCTCTCGAGCCTGAACTGTGTACGGAAAGCTGTGAAGGGAAGAGTATTTGAGTTTATCAGCTTAGCTTCCTGCGAGCACCCGTCGTGCCTGTGCTTTTATTGATGTAAAAATGCTCAATAACAATATTACAGAGAAAAAGAGCGGATAGTGATGAAATCAGAGCTGCATTAACAATCAAAACATGAGCTTCTCCCAGGATGTGGAAGTAACATTTTGTGATCGTTACAACTAAGATTATTCCTATAGCACTACATCAGCAATACATTAGACTTCTGTTAGATTTGTAAAGGTTCAGTGTTCAACATTTTCCTCATTAACATATCATGTGAGTCTTTATTTAATTTGTAAATTTTCCCTTTTTTATTGTTAAATGAAAACAGAATCTGCTTCTTCAATCTGTTTTTTTTTTTCAACTTTTACCTGAAATGCCGTGTTTCACTCCTCTGTGCTATAAATGTGCCGTTTCAGTGTCTATGTAAATGAGCTACTGTTGTGCCACGCCCACCAGAGAACAACAGAGCTAAAGATTGAGCTCTGGGGGAGGGGCTTCGCTTATATGAGGTCACATTCAGGGGATCTCTAATGACTGAAAACTTCAAATCCATATAATAGAGGACTTCAAATCCTTTAAGGCACTGTGTTGTTCTAAGGGGCGTTCAAGTTAAACAAGGACTTTTGATTGTGCAGAATAATGAAACCTGGCTTTATTTCTCTAAATAATCCCCTGCTACACTAATGCACTTACCGCAAAAACAGAACACCTATTGGTGACCAAACCAGGACATTTTTTCCCACTTAGAGCGTTCGCATCTCGTAGAATCTGACAGCAATATTTGCTGAAAAGTCCACGTAACGAGTGATGCCACATTTGTCCCAAAAATATTATCAGTAACTCAGCTGCTCAGAATTGTTTGAGAGACATGGAGAGTCTGTTTGCATCTGCCGTTTTAATGCAGCTTCAACTCAGGGTTGAAACAATGCACCCAAGTTCCATCATATGGTAGGTGACAATGCGATCAAGAAAATCTTAGCTTCAGTGTCAAAATGTTCCTTTAACTCACTGCAGATCTTCTACGAAGTCACAGAAAGAGAAAGCTCTCTTGGGTTTCCTCAGATAGTCTCATGATGTACATATGGAGACATCAAGGCCTGCTTTGACGTGCATGCTTCTTGTAGAAGTAATTGACCAAAAACAAATGATAGTTTCCAACATTTCTACTTAAGAACAATGTGAAAGAATTGAGGGTCTGAACTGCATAACCAGCCTCTAAACGCTTTTCCGTTATAAATATTGAACGAATGATGTAATCTTACTTCCAGTCTCATTATTCAGCTTCTTACTGAATAGAACAGCACATGATCCAGCATCTCCTATTTTCATACACCTGACTTCACTTTTGGACTGACTGATCCTGTGCATATGTTGACATGAAGGTGTGTTGATCTGAATCATGGTGCATAAACAATATGGACGATACACTTTGGACACATTTAAAGTCTTCCGAAAGCAGGTGGGAAATTGTGTTATGTTCTGATGTAACCAAGGTTGAATTGTTTGGCGCAAAAAAAAAACTGCACATCACCAAAAAGCGACCAGACTCACAGTGAAGCACGGTGATGGCAGCATCTTAATTTGGGGCTGTTTATCTACAGCTGGAACTGGGGGAACAGGGGAAACACCTTAGTCAAGGAGAATGTAATTAGGAAGAGTTCCAAATATCAGTCAATACTGACACAAAACCTTTCCAATCCTGGATGCTTACTATATAAGCACTATGCATATGTTGACATGGTGGTGTGCAGATCTGAATCAGTTTGCACAAACAATATGGTTTGGATCCCTTTGAACTCTCATTCATGCAGTTTAAGCTATCATTGAACAACATTATGGCGTAATTGATTCTCTGCAGTGGTAGTGTGGTGAACGTTCGCACCCCAGGATGTAAAACGGTCTCGTTTCCTCCGCCACTTTACGATCTTGAGGAGAATTGGTGTGCTTTGACGACTCCCAGAAGACATCATTATGGATAAACAAGCACGGTTATGAGTCGGTGGCGATGTATGACTTGCCACCATGATGATTTTCAAGAACTTTTGATACATTTTCTAAGCTGGAATATGATGATTTATTTCAAACTCATTCGAGACGTGCTGCTCTGAAAAAAAAAATCGCTCATCCTTGTATCTCTGTATATCTGACGCACCGTTAATTGGCATTCAACCTCTAACGACTCGTCTCTGTATACTCCGCCGCCTTTGTAACGGTAATTGAGCTCTGTTTCTGTTTACCTCCTGTATCATTTCCCGTGACACATAAACAGTCGTTTCAGTTTCCAGTCGCCGGTCTAACCTGCATATCAGCCCTAAAATGTCAGCTTGTTTATGTTTCTCCTTCTTCTTAACACATGAATTGTTAAATCTTAAAGCTCTGACAGCAGTTCTGTACCGAACAACACATTTACGTTAACGCGTTCGCATACAGATGTTTCTTTTTTTTTCAGTTAGTCAATCATGTTCATGAAATGAGCACTAGCGGTACATAACTGTGGCGGTAAAGCAGTATAGATATGGTTTCCAGACATGAAAGCTTGTAAGTCGTCGTTCCATAAAATTTCCTTTCCAGGCCTATCTCCATGAAATTTGGCTCGAGGGAGCTGCTTGACTGCGCTCCATGTGAGAGGAACAGATAAGGGCACTTTAATTTAGGTGACTCATACAGGAGAGGAGGAGCACGGCTTTAGCCCGACTTTAAGATGAAGCACAAACTACGTAGTGACCCTGTGAAGGTGTCCTATTATACGGGAACAGAAAAGTACTAGGCATTCGATTGATTTTGCTTTGAATCCGTAATCATACTGTATATCTCTTGTTTTCTGGTGTCTTTGCAACTCCGTCTCCTCATTTATCTGGCGTATAATGTACAGTGCAAGGTGAAATGAGGACATCGTAGGAGCTATTTCAGTGGCATAATTAACATTATGCATTCTTTTAGACTGACAAGTGAAGAGCTTGTTTTTTTCCCTCAGATGCGCACTTCCAATTTCAGGGCCTGTGATTAGCTCCAAATGTCCCAAATTATCTGTCATGTCTTGGTTTCGCTGGGTTTGTTTTTTTTTTTGTTTTTGTTTTTTTTGTCAGGGTGGTAAACAAAGCTGTAATTAAAACAGGTCTCGGATGTGTCATTGTTTGGACTAGCCGAACTAACGACTGTTTTGAGGGTCATGTCACGTTCATTAGGCTTTGATAAGCTTGTTTTCTTTTGAATTCTAATAGGCCTGTATTCACGAGTCTTAGAGCAGTATTTCTGATTTAGGTGTTTATGCAACGTATCTAATGTGCTCCTCAAAATAGGAGAACTTGGCAATCCAAGTTCTTCTGCACCAACTGAAAAAAAAAATGTCAAAGGTTTCTAACTCCATGGTCTTTTCCTGTTTTTTATTTCTTTCTACACCGTGAAGGCGTTTATCCCAAACACACAATAATCTCCTTTGAACAGTTGATATTGAGATGTATATCTGCTACTTCTGCTCTGTAAAGCTTCATAACGGCTCTAATCTGAGCTGCTGGTTGTTAATTGGTGATTTCTGAGGCTGGTGTCTCTAAATGAACGTCTTCTCTGCAGCAGAGGTCAGTTTTGGTCTTGATTTCCTGGGAAGGTCTTCATGAGAGACAGTTTCATCCAGGAGCTTGATGGGTTTTGACAATGAACTCGACACAACACTGTTCTTTGTTAGAACTACTCCAGAATGTGTTATGTGTTATTTCGTAGTTTTGAAAAGATGCAGTATTGTTTTATGAGTAGGATGTCGAAAAGAAATCACTAAACCAAAAAACATTGAAATAGAAAGTGTGTCCAAACTTTTGACTCGTACGGTATAAGCATATTTATAGTTATACATCTTCATCTGTAAAACAAACTATTTCCTCCGCCTCGCTTTTGTTTCTTTGCATCCCAAGGTTTAGTTTTTACAGATTGGGAATCTTTAAAGTCTTGACTATTCTCCAGAAAGGGTGCACATAGTTAAGTGGAGAACACTGATGTCACGTTAATTGGGCCGTCAGATCAGACTGTTTTATACTTGGAAGCTTTTGATTTTTATAATGTACTACTGTTGATTTTATTTTATGCATTTATTTATCAGTTTGTTTGTTTGTTTATTTGTTTATTTTTCTAAAGGTCAACCTTTTATAGTACATTCATCGAAGTACATTTTTCCAAGATTTTTTCCAAGATTTTTGTGAGTTTATTTGTTTTGGGTTTTTTTTTATTTGCTTTGTTGTCATTTTTATGATGCAAAGCAAAGTCAATGAAGTTACCATATATGCTTCCTTGCCCATCTAGGGTAATAAATGTTCAAAAACATGTGTGTTACACGCATGAAAAATTAATAATTGAAAATTATTTAAACAAAGCAATGTGCAAAAATACTCTTTTTCTTTTTTTTCCTACAAATATTTTCCAACTAATGTGGTTCTTCACCCGATTGAATGGAAAAAATTAAGGCATACAGTATGTTTTCCATTTACTGGTTCTGGTTAGAACTTAATTTCTATGAATGTAGTGTGAACACAAAGGCCAGGGACTATCCATGAGTAACTGTATCAGCACTAAACTAAACCTCGGAATGTTCGACTGAAACGTGGAGTCTTCTGTGAAAAGGATTTAACGCTATAAACCGCTTGGGCTTTTGTGGTCAAATGACTACAATGAATCATAAATATCTGGGAATGGATTAACATTATTAGATGCAGATTTATACCCAGTGTTAGATACATATTTTTAAAATTAACACCGCTGGCACGGCGAGTCCTACGCGTTATGCCGAGTAGCTGTGTGATGCGTTTCGAGCTTCGCCTTCCTCCTGAAGTGCTTGAGGAAATGATCTGTTTTGATGGCCCTGGAAAACTCGCAGGTCATGTAGAATGAGTGTGTGGGTTGTGTGCTTGTTTGCCTGGCCCCTTGCAGACAGTTAGAGTCAGTAGAATATGTTCACTCCTACCTGCCTTTCCATTTAATAAGCTCCTCTTTCCCTCACGCTCTCTCTCTCTCTCTCTCTCATCCTCATCCTCTCCTCTTTCGCTCCTTCCTTGCCTTGTAGCAACATCTCCACCTTCTACATCAGCTAATGTTGTGAACAGGAAAAGCAAAGAAACAGGGGGAAAAAAGCTCTTTAATGTTTTTTAAAAAATAGTCACTCATTCATTTTAACATTTACCCACCGGATCACACCACTACTTGCTGTTTTCTTTGGTTCACAACACCGTGGCTTGTGAATCTTAGCCTTGTTTTTCTTACTGTACCATCCGCAATAGAACTAAGAGTGGTGACGCTGCGGGCAAGAAAATCCTAGCAGGTGAATAGAAAAAAATTAATAAATAAATAAAAACTAATTCCTCACATGGTGTTTTTTTTAAAGATATTCACCAAACAATATGAAAACAAAGAGGCAGAATTGTGCAGCATAAAAGAGCAGCACCTCCATTTTCATATACTAACCGACTGTACAGAATTCCATATATAGTAGTTCTTATATTTCTATGTGATGGTTACATTATATATTTATAATAAACATACACATTTTATACATAATCCTTACATAATTATTTTTTCTCACATGTGATTAAATGATTTAATAGTTTTTACCTTAAATGCTATTTTTTTTTTATGTAATTTCTATGCAATTTGAGTTGAGACTTGAAAAAAATGTTTTTTGTTTGAAAATAAGAAAAAACTTTCTTATTTCTAAAAACTTAATACATATATATTGTTGAACAGTGACGTGTGTGTTATAAAACCCTATTTTGGGAACAGCCTCACAGTTGTAACATTTTGTACAAATAATAAACTTTTCAGTGCGTTATTTTTGTCAGCTCCGTCATACATTAAAAGATTTTAATAATTTAAAAAAGTATTTAAATAATGTTTTGTTCTTAAACTTTTTTTTTGTTTTTTATTATTACGAAGTGTTGTTCTTTTTTGTAACGGTCATATAATTATTACAAAATTCAATGCAGAATTCAACACTGAAGTCCCGCCCACTTGTATTCCCAAGACAGAGGTTTATGAATTTAAATGTCAGAGTGCGCCCCGAGATAAAGTCAGAAGATAAGACAGTAGCGACATTTCCACCTTCTGGTCTGCTATAGGTTAAGGAAGGCAAAAAAAGTTTCATTTTCCAGTAAAAACAATGGCTAAACCATAAAACTTTTTAAGATTCTCAAGTGATTAAAGCATTTATGGGTTTTAAGGAAGAAACCTGAAATTTATGCGTTATAGATAAAGATAAAGCATAAAGATACTTTCCCTTTCAAAATTTTTCACAGTGAACTTTGTTTTGTGAATTTAATCCCTCTGTCTTGTGAGCCAATAGAAGGAAAGTGGGCTGAGCTATGTTCTGTTTCAGTTTAAAAAAAATAGAGGAGCTCGATTTTTTTGTTACTAGATTTTTTTTCCTTGCTGTTTTCTGATGTACCATTTTTATATAAAATTTTTAGTTTTCTCCCAGCTAGGATTTTTAATCAACAATTTCAATCAATAAGTTTAAGCTTTTTTGTGGGGTTTTTTTTCTGCTGTTGGGTCTAAAATTTAAATTTCAATAAAACATTTTCAGTGCAATATTTTGAAAAGCAATGAAAGCAATCTTTAGCAGTCTTTAACCTCCATTTGTGCCCCAAAAATGATTCGCGATAACAGTAGCAGCCTTCTCAAAATGTGCTCTTTTTATTTTTAAATGAGTTCCCTTTCAAACTTACAAATCTCATCGGGATGAAAAGTCACCTCATTTCTTTTCCACTGCTGATTAATTAGTTTCGAGGTGCTGTAGCCATGTGTTTATGTGAGCGACCTTTTGCAGAAACCCCTGTGATCTGAGTTTGTGTTCTGCATGATTGCTCGTGCTAGTTTGTGACACTCACGCTCACATTGTGCTTTCTGATGAGTTCCTGATGTTCAGTAGTCAGGAGGCTGCGCAGGACCATCCAGGAGATACATACAGAGCAAGCATTGTACTGAGCTGCTTATTCTGTCATTGAATAAATCTTGTACTTTATTTTATATATAAACGTTCACCTACCTTCACATGAACTTGACTGCATGAAGCTTGGTGTGGAAGAACTTGACTGTCCTGCACAGTCCTGGCCTCAACCCAATACAACACCTTTGGGATGAATTAGAGCGGAGACTGTGAGCCACGCCTTCTCGTCCAACATCAGTGTCTGACCTTAAACACACCCCTAAGCCTTGTGGAAAGCCCTCATAGAAGAGCTGAAGCTATAATAGCCGCAAAGGGGGCGGGGACAACATCATATTAAACCCTATGGATCAAGAATTGGATGTTACACAAGTTCATATGCTTGTGAAGGCAGAAGGGCCAATACTTTTGGCCATATAGTGTACGTCATTCTCTGATTTGTTTATTTTTACATGCAATTCTTACATGATTTCTCCCCCCCCCCCCCCCCTTTTATCAGGATTTTTTTCCGAAAGTCGTGTCCAATACCTCCCAGTCACTGGAGGCTCCCACATTAAGCTTCCACCGCCGCTCAGTCAGGAGGGCTGCAGATCTACCCACATGTCTCCTCCGATCCACGTGGCATCACCGACCATTTTTTCGAACTGCTCGCTCGCTCACCGTTGGGGGCGGTGTAACACACTCGGAGGACAGCGCTATCTGCTCCCTTCGCCTGCGTGAGCTCACAGACGCCCCTGATTGACTTGTAGAGCCGTCATTAATGTAGGTTAATGTATCTAAGTACTGTACATTAAGTACCTCTCATCCCTCCCCCCTGAGAGAGCTCGGCCAATCAGCTCTCTCTAGGCCTCCGGCTGTGAGAGGTTACAGCATCACCCGGGAACCGAACCAACGATCTCCGGATGATAGGGCAAGGGCTTTACCACTGCCCACATGATTGATTTATTAACAATTAAATTGACATACTTTTTAACAGAACCTTTTACACAATTTATTTATTTATTCATTAGTTTTCATGTGATTTTTACACAATTAGTTTAATATTTACAATTAGTTTAATATTTGCTTCTTTTCACAAGTTGCCTTTACATGCCATTTGTTTATTTTTATGATTTTACACAATTTGTTCTTCTGCATTCGTTTTTATTACACAAATGTTGACATTTTTGTGCTTTTTAAAATTCTTTATTCTTACATGTGATCTTTGCACAATTAAAAAAAAAATTCAAATGTGATTTTTTTCCAGTTTACTTTTCACACATTTTTTCATGATCTTTATACTGTATGAAATAAATTATTATATGAAATAACAATAAAAAAGAATTAAATATATCATAATTATTTTCAATAATACAAACCGGATTCCAAAAAAGTTGGGACACAAATTGTGAATAAAAACTGAATGCAATGATGTGGAGATGGCAAATGTCAATATTTTATTCAGAATAGAACATAAATCACGGAACAAAAGTTTAAACTGAGAAAATGTATCATTTTAAGGGAAAAATCTGGTGAATCAAAATGTCATGTTGTCAACAAATCCCAAAAAAGTTGGGACAAAGCCATTTTCACCACTGTGTGGCATCTCCCCTTCTTCTTACAACACTCAACAGACGTCTGGGGACCGAGGAGACCAGTTTCTTAAGTTTAGAAATAGGAATGCTCTCCCCTTCTTGTCTAATACAGGCCTCTAACTATTCAATCGTCTTGGGCCTTCTTTGTCGCACCTTCCTCTTTATGATGCGCCAAATGTTCTCTATAGGGGAAAGATCTGGACTGCAGACCGGCCATTTCAGTACCCGGATCCTTCTCCTACGCAGCCATGATGTGATTGATGCAGAATGTGGTCTGGCATTATCTTGTTGAAAAATGCAGGGTCTTCCCTGAAAGAGATGACTAGATGTTGTTCTAGAACCTGAATATATTTTTCTGCATTGATGGTGCCTTTCCAGACATGCAAGCTGCCCATGCCACACGCACTCATGCAACCCCATACCATCAGAGATGCTTCAGGCTTCTGAACTGAGCGTTGATAACAACTTGGGTTGTCCTTGTCCTCTTTGGTCCTGATGACATGGCGTCCCACATTTCCAACAAGAACTTCGAATCATGACTCGTCTGACCACAGAACATTTCTGTCAACACAGTCTTCCATTTTGCCACACTCCATTTTAAATGATCCCTGGCCCAATGAAAACGCCTGTGCTTGTGGATCTTGCTTAGAAATGGCTTCTTCTTTGCACTGTAGAGTTTCAGCTGGCAACGGCGGATGGCACGGTGGATTGTGTTCACTGACAATGGTTTCTGGAAGTATTCCTGAGCCCATTCTGTGATTTCCTTTACAGTAGCATTCCTGTTTGTGGTGCAGTGTCGTTTAAGGGCCCGGAGATCACGGGCATCCAGTATGGTTTTACGCCCTTGACCCTTACGCACAGAGATTGTTCCAGATTCTCTGAATCTTCGGATGATATTATGCACAGTTGATGATGATACAGTAACTGCAAAGTCTTTGGAATTTTTCGCTGGGTAACACCTTTCTGATATTGCTCCACTATCTTTCTGCGCAACATTGTGGGAATTGGTGATCCTCTACCCATCTTGGCTTCTGAGAGACACTGCCACTCTGAGAAGCTCTTTTTATACCCAATCATGTTGCCAATTAACCTAATTACTGTTAATTGGTCTTCCAGCTCTTCGTTATTCTCAAATTTACTTTTTTCCAGCCTCTTATTGCTACTTGTCCCAACTTTTTTGGGATTTGTTGACACCGTGAAATTTGTAATCAACATATTTTTCCTTTAAAATGATACATTTTCTCGGATTAAACTTTTGATCTGTCGTCTATGTTCTATTCTGAATAAAATATTGACATTTGCCATCTCCACATCATTGCATTCAGTTTTTATTCACAATTTGTTTAGTGTCCCAACTTTTTTGGAATCCGGTTTGTATATTCATTGTTTTTTAAGGAGAAACAAAATACAAAATGAACATTGTGTGTGCTTCAAGTATATCAGATTCACAGGACATGTCTACAATTCTACACCTGATTAATTATTTTTATAATATATTTTACATAATTCATAAATTTTCTCATGATGTTTTACAATATTTAAAATCCTATGATGTCTTCTTTTTCACAGAAAATTTTTTCACCCAATTTGTTTATCTTTAGAATATTCATGTCTTTTTATTTACTTTTAACATGATTTGTTTATTTTTAATGTGATTTTTGTACAATTCCTTTACTTTTTTTCATTAAATGATCCATGTGTCATTGAAATTAAATTTTATGATTTATGTATTTTTTTAATGATTAGTTTTTCAAGTGATATTTTTGCATATTATTTAAAATGTTACATATGGTTCTTAATTTTTCGCATGTTGCATTATTCATATTTGGTATGCATATTTTGCATAAATGTAATCATCATTAAAAACTGAAAAACTGCCTTTTGTATCCTTTGCATCTGTGATAATCGATCTCTGGCTTTTCTGTGTTATAAAAACGAGGCATGGGTCCAGGGTGGAAGATCCAAAGATTTTGAAAGGCCGGAATGCTGTCCTTAGATCTCCTTGATTAGGACAGCGTGAAAACAACTTACTGTAGGGTTCCTGCTCAGAACCCGCTTTTGCGTCCCCATCTGATTGCAGCCGGGAAAGCCGCCCAGCCAACAGATGTTAAGTGGGACTCCCCACCGCCTCCTGAGGGGTTGTCCAAGTTAGAATGCAGGAACGCTACCTCCACATTCCCCATTCTGCCACTTTGTCCGCCGCCACCTTTCGACAGCCGTATGCCCACTTCCCAGCTGGGCACTGCCTCCGGACCCACACGTGCACACCTTCACTCCTTTAACCCTTTTCCTTACCCCTTTTCCTGCAGGACGACTTCTCTTGTCCATGTGTTTCTAAAAAGATCATTACGTCACTAAACTTAGGTTATCTTTGTGTGGTATGTATTAAAATTTGTTTGATAATCTCAATCATTTAAGTGTGACAAATATAGAAAAAAAAATATTTAGTAAGGGAGCAAATACTTTTTCAAAGTATTTGAATAAGACATTCACCTAATATCACTTTTGTGTTTTTGACTCCATATGTTGAAATGAACATACAGTATAGTCCCAAATTACTCATCTGATCACAAGTGAGATGATGCATGATTTAGTTTTTATTTTTTTAATTAAAGGTTGGAAGAACCGGATCTGACTCTGTGCTGCGGTGGCCAGCAGACGGCAGTGTTGGTTCGCTGGCACTGGTATCACCCCACATGTGCTGATGTACTAGAAAAGCTATTACATTAACAAGCAGGCTATAATACACTGCATTAATTTTCTGTGGTTGTTGACTGATATTGATGGCTGATGCCAAAATTTTAGCATATTAACTCAATTAAACTGATTAGAGGTCGTACATTAACGATATCATGCTTTATTTCTATCTGGCGTGCACAATGCACAATAATTTCTGGCGTGTTAGCACTCAAGCCTTCATCGGCTTGGATAGTTTCAGGGGCCTGCGTTGACATTTCCTACACGTCAGTGATCAGGAGGGTGTGATGCTGAAACTGAGCCCCTGTAGAGATCAGCAATCTGAACACGTGTATATGCAGGGGGTTTCTCTCATGTCTTCTGTCTGAGAGGGAAAAAGCATATTTGAGTCAGAAAATGCTGATAGGGGAAATGGCTTTAGCGTCTCTGGTATGTGTGAGTTCATGGTGCTGCTTCAGTGATCGGCTCGAATAATGCATGGAAAATTTCTTCTAGATGAAGAGCACTGTTGCTGCTCAAGCTCAAGCCTGATTTTAATTTATGTGTAAAAGATCATTTATTTATTGTTCACATGTTAATATGATACATGTTGGGAAGTGTTTGAAGTTTCAAATGTAATTTTTTAAACAATAAATTTTTTCACGTTATTTCTTTTGCAAATACATTATTTTCTTGTAAGTTTTTAATTTTACATGTGAATTTTTTTTTTATCCAATTGAGTTTTAATACATTGATTGTTTTTACATGTGATTTTTACACCATTCATTATTTTACAGTACATTTAAACACTTTCATTTACAGTATCACATAATTTTTACACAGGTAATTTTTGTTCACGTCATAAATCTAATGTTTAAAATGTAAGGCATGTCTTGGCAGATTTTTTTTTTTTACACATGATTTTTCATTAGTGGCGGCTGGCGCAACATTTTTTGGGGGGTGGGCACAAACAAAATTTTAATTTAACTTTTAATAATCACCTGTAAATAACCATAAGAAGTGCTGGAAAAGCACCGAGTATGAGTTCGGCCGCGATCCCTTGACTGCTGCTTAATTAGAAGATCAGGTCGATCTGGTTCAAGCTCTTTAACTTTTTTCCTTTCTTCGTCCGATTGCCTTGCGAAGGGGTATTTTACATTACATATTACAGAATTTCCTCTCATAATTAGCTGCTTCCACATCAATCACTATTCAACACGTTAACTAACAATCTGCTGAGCGTTAATGAGACTCGTTGAGAATGGTCCAATCACGTGAGGCCAAATATTTAAAAACAATATTGATTCACTAAGAACAAAAGTAGGAGGGTTCGGGGCAAACAGTGCTCCGCCCCAAGGATGATCACGTGCTTCAAATCATGTGCTTTTCAAAAATTTATGTGCCTATATAGACACTCGTTTTTCCGGTGCCCCATGTACGCAAACACAAATGCAACAAATAATCCAGTATGAATAATTTTTTCATTTGTAAATAAATTATATTAAGAAATACAGTGGAATATTGTGACAAAATGACTTTTTCATTCGTAAAATAAATAATTATTATGTTAAACAATTGCCTGTTAAAGTAGCATTCTTTTCTGCCTATCTTTAAAGGGGCGGCGCCCCAGCACCCCTTATTGCCCGACTGCCACTTTTTTTCATGTGTGATTTTAACACAGTTTGTTTTTATACACATTAATTTTTTTCACAACTAAGTTTTTATTGCTGTTTTTCATTCTTCTTTCACATCTGATTTTCAAAATGTAGGAAACTTTCACTTATATTTTTTAAAGACACTAAATTGTTTTTAAATTGTTTTTCAAATGTTTTTTCACCTTTTATTTTTATTTGCATATGACTTTTAAACTATTTTTATTATTTTTTTTTTCATATTCATCTTTCGTATGTGATTTTTACATGGTTCATTTCACAAGAGAGATTTTTTTACATGAATCGCTTACTTTGTAATTCAATTTTTAAATGTTATATTTAAAAATTTTGTTGCCTATCATCATATGTTCACATGTAATTTTTACACATGATTAGTTAGATTAGTGATTTTTAAATAATTTACATTTTATTAAAAAAATCTTTTACTTATATATCTCTTATTGTTTGCATGTGATTTTCTTTTTATGAACTTATTTTTAAATTATATTCTTCTTGCACAAGGTCTAAGAGTTTACAAACGTCTTTGTTCATTCATTCATTTTCTATGCCGCTTAATCCTGTGTTCAGGGTCGCGGGGGACCTGGAGCCTATCCCAGGAGACTTCGGGCACTAGGCGGGGTACACCCTGGACAGGGTGCCAATCCATCGCAGGGCACACACACATACACACCCAATCACACACTACGGGCAATTTAGGAATGCCAATTAGCCTAACCTGCATGTCTTTGGACTGTGGGAGGAAACCGGAGTACCCGGAGGAAACCCACCAAGCACGAGGAGAACATGCAAACTCCATGCACACAGAGACGGGAATCGAGCCTGGCCGGGGAATCGAACCCAGACCCTGGAGGTGCAAGGCGACAGTGCTAACCACTACACCACCGCACCGCCGAAACGTCTTTGTATTTTACATATTTAATTATTTTATATGTATATTTACTTGCAAATCAGTAAAATTTCACTGACATATTTCACACATTCATTCATTCATTCATTCATCTTCTATACCGCTTTTATCCTGTATTTAGGGTCGCGGGGACCTGGAGCCTATCCCAGGAGACTCAGGGCATGAGGCAGGGTACGTACATATTTCACACATACTGAACTTAATTTTTCTTTTCCTGCTTTTCCTTGTCCCATAGATGTGACCCGGGTGATTTTTTTTAATGTGATCAAGCGTGATTTATTTCCACATGCGATGAGCCGCACAGTTAATTTGCACATATAAATTATTCAGGTGCAGTATGTGTTTGGAGAATATATGATCCTGCTTGAAGCGTAAGCCATTTCTCTATAAGGAGAATAAACATGCTCAGCAGATAAGAGCTCATTAATAAACCTTTTAACATAGATGCTGAATAAACCAAGGATGAGACTAAATCTCAAATGCAGGTAATCCCCTGTGACTTTTTAGTATGTTTTCTAGCTAAGCTGTGTGAAATCAAGGTTTTAAGTAAGAGCCGCTTCAGTGTGCAATGTGCCCTAAGGGAATTTCGGCAAATCCGCTTGGGTGTTGACTTAACCCTGTATATCACTAGATGGGAAGTCGTCTGTCTGAAGATTTTCTATTAACACATTACATTAAATGCTCTGTCCTTGATTGAATTCTTGTCCTTCCTTAATGGATGCATTTGTCTCTTTTTACATGCTCACGTTACCAGACTGCACCTGACTCCTGTTGTTTTTTTGTAATTAGATCCTAGAAAATATGTTTTCACCTTATGGAGACTCATGACAGAGAACATTGTATGACACCTCGTAGGAAAGCAAAGAAACCTGGCTAGTCATTAGCTTCTGCAAGAATCACCGTGGATGCAATGACCTGGACTCCAGTGTGAATGTTCAGAAAAACATCGTATGGCTTGGGTTAGTATGGCCCGTATGGTTAATATCCTCCAGCGGTCTGGGTCAAACCGACACATGCACCAATTTACAGACAACATGCTTTCTCCATGTAATACAGAGGTTAGATAACTATGACCAATATGTTTATAGAGGAATTTATTAAATCATTTCCATGTAGTATTAAAGGAGAAGGTAAACTACCCTTATACGTATGTTTCAGATGTTGTTGGTCTTTCGGGCTGCACCCAGCAAGGGGTCGCCACAGCAGACCATCTTACAAGTTTGGCACAGGTTTTACGCCGGATGCTCTTCCTGACGCAACCCTCCCATTTTAGCCGGGCTTGGGACCGGCACTGCATCCAGTGGCTGGGGTTTGGGTACTGGCTGGGAATCGAACCCGGGCCATTTGCATGGGAAGTGAAACACCTACCTCTGATATATAACATAAAAGGGTGATAATTTTTTTCTTTTAAACAACTTTTTATTTTCATTCATTCATTCATTCATCTTCTATACCGCTTTATCCTGTATTTAGGGTCGCGGGGACCTGGAGCCTATCCCAGGAGACTCAGGGCACAAGGCAGGGTACACCCTGGACAGCGTGCCAATCCATCGCAGGGCACACACACACACACATACACTCATTCACACACTATGGTCAATTTGGGAACGCCAATTAGCCTAATCTGCATGTCTTTGGACTGTGGGAGGAAACCGGAGTACCCGGAGGAAACCCACCAAGCACGGGGAGAACATGCAAACTCCATGCACACAGAGACGGGAATCGAGCCTGGCCGGGAATCGAACCCGGACCCTGGAGATGCAAGGCGACAGTGCTAACCACTACACCACTGTGCCGTCACTTTTTATTTTATTCATGAAAACTTTTTATTATTTATTATTTTTTATATTATTACATTTTTATTTCATTATTATTTTGCATTAAATTAAAATCATGTGTGTAAACATTCTTGTCCACAATTTTTGTGTGTTTTGTCTTATTTATTCAACCTTGATACATAAATATTTATAATTTTCCACAAATCACACGTTCAACAGGAAGTAGTTTCCTGTTTTTTTCCTGAATTTCTCCATCGCATTCCTACGACATTAAAGTGAATGGCAGAAACAGCAAAGGAGGAATTGTAATGGTCTGGGTTGACATTGGACAAGCAGTGTTTCTGGTCCTGAAATATTTGTTTTTTGATTTTTATTTGATGCTGAATCCTTCCATGCTAAAATCTTTATGGAGGTCCATCATTTAGGCAAAAGCCAAACTGCCAAACAACGTTGGAATCAAATTGTATGAGATAACGCACTGTTACTGTTCTTCCTTTCCTATTCATCATTCTGCAGCCAACTGCGAAGCTTTTTTGTTAAGTGCGATCTCTGAACAATAACAACAAAGCTTTAAAACCATTCTGGAAACTGCTTGAGATGATAATGGATTTCACGCTAATTTGGTTGTGGAGTTCATAATGGTCTACGGCAGTGGTTCTCAAAGTGTGGGGCGCGCCCCACTAGTGGGGAATACAGACATGACAGGTGGGGCGCAATGAACGGGAGGAAATTAGTGGAAAATAATAGGAAAAAACTAAACAATGACACACAAATAAATGGATCATTAATACAAGTAAATTTAAAATAACATCAGTTGTGGGCTGGGAGAAAAAGTGGAACCATATTGCAACAATAATGGTTTAACGTCGGGCCAACTTGAGCAGCGCTGCTCGAATCACAAACCTGCGCGACCCACTGGGCAGCGCTGCGCGACTCTGACAGAAATAAACTGCGCCGACAATCAAAATACATTTTACCCCGCTGGGATGCGCACGTACAAACCAAGCATGGCAAGGCGGAAACAATATTAAACAGTCCTGACATTTTAAATAGTTTTTAAATAAAACACAGTGAGTCGCGCAGGTTTGTGATTCGAGCGGCGCTGCGCGATCCACCGGGCTGCGCAAATAAACCAGGTCATCACTGCGCTATCCAGATAGTAGCGCTGCGCTGTATTTGCGCAGATATTCGGTTCAATCGGGTGCCGCGGTTTCGTCCCACTTTTGATGTGTTTGGCTTCACATACACTTCGACAATGGAAGAAGACGGTGCAGCAGCAGTGAGTTTGCTTACATGTGACGAAACCAACAACGGGGAGATTGTAAAGAAAAAAGGTGCCTCGTCTGTGGTGTGGAATTGGTTTGGGTATAAGAAAAGTGATACGAATGAGATGGACGTGATTTGGAAGGTACGCAAGTGCACTGTTTTAACAAGTGGTGGAAACACGTCAAACCTTTTCTATCATCTGAAATCCAAGCTTCCAAACAAATATGGCCAAAGTAAAAAAAAATGCGACAAACCTCAGCAATTCACAGTTTATATAAAATTACATTATGTAAAACAGTTTCTTTGTGTTTGAATTTTTATTTATGTATTTTCAGATACAAATTGCTATATTGTGATATAGCAATTGTGATTGTCATCGTTATCGAGGTAGAAAATAGCTTCTCCTGTGATAGAAGATTTTGGTTATATCGCCCACCCCTAATGAAGCCTATCTTGAGCTTGGATTCATGGAGGGGATGGTGGGGGCAGAGGAGAGGCTTGTGTGTGTTTTGTGTCTTAAACTGCTGGCAGCAGACCGCATGAGACCCAACAAATTAGGAAGACACTTAGAGACAACACACTCCAGTCACGTTAATAAGCCACTCGACTTCTTTCAAAGAAAGCTGGCAGAATACAGACAGCAGGAGAATCGCATGGTAAAATCTGAATCAGTGGACAGCAAAGAACAAATGGCTTCATTCAAAGTTGCATACAGAATTGGCCAGTGCAAAAAAACTACAAACGATTGCTGAGCAGCTAATAAACATGGGGTCAATTATGCAATGATAAGTGACAACGTAAGCCTTTTATAACAATTGCACGTGTATTTTATCTGTTTTGAACTTGGTGTTGTTTGATCTTATTGGTTTAGAAATTGATATTTCAATAAACAGTAAACTTGGCCGATTTCGTTATTATTTTGTTGACAAGTGGGGCTTGAAAATTCGCTCACCCCCTTAAGTGGGGAATGACAGAAAAAGTTTGAGAACCACTGGTCTACGGTATCATTTTGACACGGAAAGCTTTGGCCAGACTAAACACTCACTGTCATTTTTGCAGAAGCAAACATTTTCCTGAGTTTATACCATTAAAACATTTTAATGAATCCTATAAAGGAAATATGGTAATGAATTATAATGGATGCCCATGCTTTTTTGGAGCCAATATTGATTTCGTATGTGATTTCCAATTGGCCTTCGTGCTCATCGTCCATCCGATCCATCGGGGGATCATGTGTAGTCCCTAAAGAAACTCAACTCCGGCCCTGTGGATGCCCTTCAAAAATGCACAAGGGTGTGTATCTAGTGTTTCGCACAGTCCTTGCTCAGTCCGTGCGACAAGTTGCAGCAGCAAGGACCTTTTGTTAGGAACGTTGGATCCGTCCAGGTTCTCCAGTCGAAACATGGGCTCTCCTGAAGAGGTCGAGGAGCCTCGGCCATCAGACATCACAGTTTTTGGAGCCAACTGCACCCTTCACGGCATCAGCCACATCTTCCTACCCGGAGGAGTCACCATTCGGCGCTTACTCTGGGCATCTGCCTTTACTAGCTCACTCTCCATCTTCCTCTACCAAGTAGCCGGAGCAATCATGGAGTACTACCGGTATCCTCATGTCACCATCTTGGACGAGATGGACAGTCCAGTGATGTACTTTCCAGCCATCACCCTTTGCAACTACAACAGTTTCCGCCGCTCGCAGATGCAGCGGAACGATCTCTTCTGGATGGCGAGGCTTCTCGGTGTCGAACAGAGTGACTTTGATGACTTCATGGCTGCCCTTGGACAACCGGTAGATGAAAGCAAGTTTTTTCCGAGCAAGACATTTAACATGCTGGAGTTCGTGCAGAGGACAAGCCATAACATCGAAGAAATGCTCCTGGACTGCAAATACCGGGGCAAGGATTGTGGAGCAGAAAACTTCACTACAGTAAGTATGACGGGAAGAGCGTTGTCGGTTTGGCTGCTCATCTTTTCACTAATCATTTTCCAAATCCCACTGGCTGGTTTTAAAGGGTGATTGAATTCTTAGCTTAGAACTTTCCTATTGTATTCCTGACCAAGGTCAAGGATGTTTGACCTTCTATTGACCCCAATTCTTCCATTATTACCATAATTTTTAACCACAACCTAAATAAAATAAAATAAAATAATTTGTTCATTAATCTAAATCTACTGGCATGTTTTTGGGAGGAATCCAGAGGAAACTCTAGAGGAAGCAGTGCTACCCACAGGATCCTTCATACTGCAGGAATATTTACATATATATTTATAAAACATGCTGAAAATTCTGGACCTCTGGACATTACTGCTTCTTCTGTAACTCATTATTTCAATGCCAATGTGACATTAATCTAGTTATTTTTATTTAATATATTATTTAAACTTACTTACGTCTTAAAGTAGTGTAGCATTATTAGTCATTATTTTAACATAATGCTTTGTCATCATTACAACTTAAATTTATTTCAGGAGATTGAAAATTTATTTCATTATTTTTGACTAAACATCTCATTATTTCAACAAATTATTTCAGTTTAATATGTTTCTTAAAACGTTACTTGAGGTACTAAACATAACCATACACAACAATGGGGCGGGGGGGGGGGGGGGAATGAAAAACAAAGCAAAAAATATCAGTAACAGTAACAAATTGTGTTGAATTGCAGAGATTCTTAGTAATACAGTAATACTGACCTGGCTCTCTTGCCCCCCCCCCCCCCCCCCCACACACACACACACTCCCCCCGCACACTTTGATTTATTTAACTTTTCATTTGCTTTCATAATTTTTAAAAGGCATCTGTTTGTTTGTTTTTTAACATTTTGAATGTAAAAAAAATTTTATTTGCTATTTATTACAGTACATTTTGTTAATTATAGAATGTAAATTCGTGATTTTGAACTTTAAAGTTGTTGTTTTAATTATTTTAATTTTGCTTCTTTATGGAAATAAATGCTTAAAATAAAAACAACCTGAGAAAACCTTTGAAGTTATGGTCAAAGGTCTAAACTCGGGTTAGTAATCGTTTTTGAAACCATACATAAATTTGACTATGTTTTAACATTATTTTCACTAATGTATGTAATGAATTTGTAAGTGCAACAGTGAGTGGTGAATTATAATTAGTACTTTTCTTTTTAATGTTTCCACTGACTGTACAAATATGAGATGAAATCAAGATCCTTAACCAAATTTTTAATTAATCTTAAGCAACTATAAATTATGACTCACACTGAAAGGGAAAAATAAAGAAGGAGCAGAGATGTTCACCGGCAAATCCAAGCAGCTTACTGTAAATACAAAACCTTCTCGGAGACAAAGATATATAAAGCTCGGCACTGACCCCAATATCTTTTCACTACAGCAACAATAAATTCAAAGCATAAATGTCTCATATTGCATCTAAAAGTGATTGAACGCCCTCCCTGAGCTAAAGGTTCTCACCTCCAGCAGCGTGTGCGGGAGAAAGTTTGCGATTCAATAAAATGCACCAGCGATTTGAGTAATGAAAGTGGGGATTGTGTCCTCCTTGGTGGACGTCTAGTCTAGCTTTTGCACTTGTCACTGATCTCAGGCAAGCGTTCAGATCTTGATGTTATTATTAATATACTGTAAACTTGGAATATAAGTCCTTGTGGTCTTGTAAAAAAGGGAACCTTATAATGAAACTGTAAGTATTCCTGTTAGTATTTGCATTCTATATAATATTTGTGTGTGTGTGTGTGTGTGTGTGTGTGTGTGTGTGTGTGTGTGTGTGTGTGTGTGTGTTTTGTGCTCTAAATATCGAAATTGGATTTAATCCAAATAAAGTAATTATTTTCCTGGTTCCTGGTGGGTTTTTTTTGTTTAGTTTATTTTTTACTACTGTGCCTGGAACATCTGTATGTTGGTAAATTCTTTGGTTTCTCAACCTCAGCTACATCACTCCAGTTCATAAATTACGCAACGACAACAGCATACTGCTTCTTAGTACAACTGTTGACCTTCCTTTTCTTTCATTACACTTATAAGTGTTTGTATTTAACCATCTGTGTCTGCTAACATTCCCAAAGATATGCTCAAGCACTTGCACGGCTGCTTATAGTAAGACAGAGGAAGGTTTGAAACTGTATGCTTTGTCATAAGTACATCAATATGAACTATTAAAGTCGCTCTTTTAAGTGGAACATATGTAAAAACTATGTATTTAGGAATACATTGTGTATTTAGTCAAATTACTTTTATTGGTTCGATTTCCCGGAATATAAACTCATTTAAAGCGCTGTGACCCAGAACAGGGAGTGTCTTAAATAGAGGTAACCATTTTAACCAAAGTTAACCATTGATGTTGAGTTTTGTCATCACTTACTCTATACTGTACCAGGGCCTGGAGCCTATCCCTGGAGACTTAGGGCATGCCTTTGAACTGTGGGAGGAAACCAGAGGAGGAAACCCACCAAGTACAGGGAGAATAGGCGGGAATCGAACCCGGAGGTGCAAAGCGACAATGCTAAGCACTCAGCCACCAGGCCATTGAGTTTTATGTTATACTTGCAATAATTAGTTGGTGTATATCAATGTTTTTCCATATAACTTCATTTAAAACGGATACATCTCTCTGCTTTGGGCTTGAAAATAAGCAGTCAGTCTTCAGTTTTGCTCCTGATAACGCCTGGCACACGGTCTTCTCGAGTTCTGGCAGCTTGACTGGGATGAGGTCATAGCTGTCAATGTAGATAAAATTTTATCTTTAAATTTTCCCCAAACTTGCATTTTATAAAACACAGGCCACATTGGATTCGCTGTAAGGTTGTACATCACGTCCTACTTCTAAAGATCCCTTCACGAAGAAAGTGCAGCTTTTTATGTGGGTAGTAAACCCTGCCATGCCCTTGTGGTGACCAGGTATTGCGTTACAGCTGAGTACCAGGAATCAGAGCCCCTGATTCTGCTCCAGCAGCAAGGAGAAATTAAAAATGTATGAATCACTGTTTTCCACATGCGAGTGTGTCGCCGTGAGGGCCGACGTGCCTCCAGAAAGCGGACTGTTTTTCTGAAATTGCAGTTTAGGGGGATGTGTGGAAGAGAAATCTGCAGGTGATGCTCGTTATAGTGCTTTATTTCATTTCCAGATGTTGTTTTTTTTCTGACCGCACCGCCGAAGTACCTCTTTGAGTTAAAGGTTGTGCTGCTTTTAATTAAAAGGAAATGCATTTGTCTTTTGAGCAGCCTGGGGTAATTGCATTCTGCGCATTGAAAGCATGTCCAGTGGTAACTAAGAGTCAGAGAGTGGATATTGTCTTTCACCATTACAGCACATAGTAGTCAATAATGCGAAAGGGAATAGTGACACGACACACAATGGAACACATTATAAAAATAAGCAACAGCAAATAACATCCAGCTAATAAAATACACGGTAAAAGCTTTGCCACATGATGCCATGTTCGGCACATTCAGGCTTCAGCATGAGGCTTCATAATTAGAGAAGCCTTGTGGAAGCATCATTTCACTTTTGGGCTCTCATTATTTCAGTATATATATACAGTATATATCATTAACTATTAATTTCTCACCATCTGTTATAATTTTCTTAGCTACCACTTGGTAGTAATTCAATTCAATTTTATTTATATAGCGCATTTAACAATGGTCATTGTCTCAAAGCAGCTTCACAAAAAATTTAAAAGATTTTGTTAGAGAAGAAAATATTTGGAAGTGTGTATGTGTGAGAAAAATGTGTATAGGTAATAATGAGATGAATGAATGATGAATGAAATGTCTCTGATGAGCAAGCCAAGGGTGATGGCAACAGTGGCAAGGAAAAACTCCCTGAGATGGCATTAGGAAGAAACCTTGAGAGGAACCAGACTCAACAGGGAACCCAGCCTCATCTGGGTGATAACAGATAGAAATGATGTAACATCATGTGTGTTGTGCAGGTGAAAATGCAATATGACAGAAAATCATTTAAATTAACATGAAGACCAGTTCAGCATAGGGATGAGCCAGTGGACAGGTGCAGAGGGCAGTTAGGGTCTGGATCACTGGAAGCACAGGAGCAGCATGTGTAGCTCGAAACCGTCATGAAGCAGAATTCAGCTGGAGCTGGTCCTTCTCTGGATGCCTCAGGAACCTCGCAGGGTCGGCCTTTGTCTACTGGAGCTGGCAAAATCTTCCGATGCCTCGGCATGGGGAGAAGGATACAGAACAGATGGGGAGAATTAGTGTAGTTGCCATTCAGTAGAGGTGTACTAGAGTATGAGGTTATGGGATGAGTTACATGTATGCCAGATTAAAAACATGCGTCTTGAGTCTACTTTTGAACTGAGAAACCGTGTCTGCTCCCCGAACACTGTCTGGAAGGCTATTCCAAAGCTTTGGAGCTAAATATGAAAATGCCCTACCCCCTTTTGTAGATTTTGAAATTCTGGGAACTACCAGAAGTCCGGAGTTTTGTGATCTTAAAGCGCGTGGTGGATTGTAGCGTATCAGAAGACTTGTTAGGTATGTGGGAGCTAAACCCATTTAAACCCAACTAAAATTTAAGGCTTTGTATGTAAGTAACACTATTTTGTAATTTATTCTAGACTGAACAGGTAGCCAGTGCAGGGATGATAATATAGGGGTTATGTGATCATATTTTCTGGATCTAGTGAGAACCCTGGCGGCTGCATTTTGGACTAACTGAAGCTTGTTTATTTAGGATGCAGGACAACCACCTAGTAATGCATTACAATAGTCCAGTCTGGAGGTCATGAATGCATGAACTAGTTTTTCTGCATCAGATAGGGATAAGATGTTCCTCACTTTTGCAATAATTCTAAGATGGAAAAGGCTGTTTTTGTGATATTTGAAATGTGATTTTCAAAGGACAAGTTACTGTCTAATATTACACCCAGGTCTTTTACTGTCGAGCTGGTATTAACAGTACATCCTTCTAAATGCAGGCTGAATTGTGAAAGCTGTTGTGTGCTGGTTTTTGGGCCGATAAGTAATATCTCAGTCTTATCTGAATTTAGTAAAAGAAAGTTATTGGTCATCCAATCTTTAATGTCCTGGACACACTCAGTTAGTCCAGACAACTTAGATATTTCGTCTGGTTTGGTTGAGATATATAATTGGGTATCATCAGCATAACAATGGAAACTAATCCCATGTCTTCTAATGATGTTACCCAAGGGAAGCATGTATATTGAGAACAGCAGAGGTCCTAAAACTGACCCTTGTGGGACCCCATATTTCACTGGCATTACACCAGACGGTTCTCCATTCAGATCTACAAAATGGTATCGATCAGACAGGTATGATCTAAACCATTTTAATGCCTGTCCCTGAATACCTACAGTATGTGATTTTGTAAGTGATCTATGAGAATATTATGATCTACAGTGTCGAATGCAGCACTAAGATCGAGCAGGACTAGCAATAAAGTTAATTTATAAAGTAAAGTTAATAAGATTTTCAGGCAACAAAAGCATCTGACTGGCAACAAGATATTTATTTATTAAGTTTTTTTTTTTGCGGACTTTGTATGTTAGGCATCAGAAAAAAATTAGAAGCTGTAAAATGAATCTTATATAAATTAAATATGAAATGTTCTGGATACTTTTTTTTTTTTTTACATAGTCAAAAGGGAGGACCAGCAGCTTCTTTTATTCCAGACTTCTTTAGAGCTGGTGTGGGATAAAGAGCCATTTGAGTTATGATTCATTTAATGGTCATGGTTATTGTTGGAATTATTATTTTCTCTACAGCCTACACTTATTACTCACAATATTCTGCCTGTAATGTTGTTTTTTTTATATGATTTTCATATTTTTTTTTTTTTCATAAACTCATACAGTATATTCAGATATATGCGTTGCTGTTGGAGTGACACTGGATAGTGGATTTATTAATTATTACAGTATAATGGGTATAAATAAGACACATGAGAATATTTATTATTACAGCAGTTTTTCTTCCAGATTTTTTTACAAATTAAAATTTGGGGAACTTTTTATTTTTTTAATAATTTAATTTGTTAATTCCCATAAAGTAAAAAAAAAAAAAAAAGACTTCTTTGCTTTAATTTTAATGATTCCTGCTTACAGCTCTTGAAAATCTAAAATCCACGGTCTCAAAATAGTAGAAAAGATCCTAAAATAAATACATTTTTAAAAAGGATTTACAATAAGGAATGTTCAACTTCTGAAAATACGTTCATTTTTGCACTTAACACTAGGTCTCTGCAGTATATATGCATATATATGATAATATATATGCGTATATATGCCACATATAGGCAACATTGAGGTGCATATATGTGCATATACAGGCCATATAGGTCTCCTGTATTGCTTCTTTATATCCACATATAAGAAGAAGAAGAAGATAGGGCAGTGGTGGCTAAATCGGTTAAGGCTGTGGGTTACTGGGTTACTGATCGGAAGGTCGGGGGTTCGAACCCCAGCATCGGCAAGTTGCCACTGTTGAGCCCTTGAGCAAGGCCCTTAACCCTATCTGCTCCAGGGGCGCTGTAAGCTGGCTGACCCTGCGCTCTGACCCCAGTTTCCTAATTGGGATATGCGAAGAAGAAATTTCGCTGTGCTGTAAAAAGTACATGTGACAATAATTGAATATTCTTCTTCTTTACCACTTATTACTGCATGGATGCAGCATGGCATGGATATTGTTATTGAAGACCAGGTTGCTTTAACAGGAGCCTTCAGCTCGTCTATATTGTTCGATCGGGAATTTCTCATCTCCTCTTGACAATACTCCATAGATTCTCTATAGGGTTCAGGTCAGGCAAGGTGAGTTAATTTCATGATCAGCAAACCAGCTAGTGGTTGTTTTTGTACTGTGGGTAGGTGCTACAGTAAGCCCTGATGGAAAAGGAAATCTTCTTCAGCATCTCCATAAAAGCTGTCAGATGGAAGGAAAAGGTGATATAAAATATCTGGACATCTCGTGCTAGACAGCTGCGTTAACTTTGGAACCAACACCAGCAGACGACATAGCACCACAAATCATCGTCAAAACTGAGGAACCTTCACACTGGATTTCTGTGCCTCCTCACTCTTCCTCCTTTATTTCCAAACAAAAAGGCCAAATTTACGTTCATCAAATGAGCAATGGTCTGGTCCTTTTTCCAAATGGGCTCCTAAGACAATCCTGATGTTTTCTCTGGTTCAAGAGACGCTTGATACTAGGAACACAATAATTGCTGCCGATATGATAAAAATGTCTAGGTGGTGGCTCTTGATGCACTGATTCCAGCCCCCTTGTAAAGCTCTCCCAATTTACTCGAACATGAATTGGAATATATACAGTATAGTATTTTGAGACACTGGATTTTTGTTTTTCATGAGCTGTAAACACGTATTTTGTTTTTGAAATTGAAACAAAAAGGAGTTGAATTGTTTTAAACTTTAGGTTAACCCCAGCTCTGGAACAATATTATTACCTCACAGGATCAAGTAAAAGTTGATGATGATTTTGCCTACTGATACTTTTGGTGTTGAACACCTGTGATACATCTGTACAGTATCTCTCGCACACACACACACACACACACACACACACACACACACACACACACACACACACACACACACACAATATCCTATTCTTTTGAGATGCACTGTAAATAGCTCCAAGCAAAACTGAAGAAACCGGAAGCAGGTCCAGAGTATGAGAAGCATCAGAATAACAGAATGCTCGTCTCAGGATTAGCATCGTGTATCGCTATAAACAGAGAGAAAAATCTTATGGACAGGATAGTATCCTGTAGAGGATTTAAAAGGTGTATGTTTTATAGTGAGTATAAACAGAGCACGGAGGAACACTGTGAAGGCCTCACTAACATTTCCAGACTGATAACAGTCTGTCAGATAAGACCTGAGCCAGGACACAGCTGTTTTCTTAACTCCAACAAACTTTTCTTATCTTTCTAGAAGAATCTCAAAAGCTGTACTGAGACCAAGCTGTACAAACAAGAAGACACAACCCTGATCTGAAATCAGCAGTAAGTCGGTTACTGCTTTAATCACCAGTGCTTTTCAAAACAGTGATTGACTGAGATCAGCTTTAAAATCTTCCAGTTTTCTCAGGTCTTTCACCCATCGTAAACAGAAACAGTTTGATTAATGAGTGTTGATCTAGATATCATATGCTGCAAGTTGTAGCACATGTATAGGTGTAGTACGGAGGAATTTACAGTATAAGTAGCATATACGGGAAAAAAGACAGTGGACACAATTGAGGGACACCAAAATACTTTTGCATGCACAAGTCATTTACAAACCGATTGTAGGCAGTCAGTAAAGACTGGACAGGTAAAATAATTTAAAGTTTCATTCCATTAACTGCAACAAAACTTTTAAAAACAAGTCTTTTGAGAAAATAGAATCATATTTTGAAGCATATTGTGTAAAATATTTTAATGTTTAATACATCCGTCGGCTTACAATACAAAACATTATGCTGAGTATCATGTAGGTTCTGGTGTCTTTCTATCGTGACCAGCAGATTTGTTCCCAGAGATTTGTGCCTGGACAGGCTGGCTTTTGGTCCCTTGGGTGCCCATGATCCTGTCAAAAGTTTACTAGTATATAATTGATAAGCAACGTTGACGTGTTAATGTTTTATGGTGTAGCTGATCTGTGTGTGTGTGTGTGTGTGTGTGTGTGTGTGTGTGTGTGTGTGTGTGTGTGTGTGTGTGTGTGTGTGTGTGTGTGTGTGAGCCGTTAAAGTACTCTGATGACACCTAAACCCTGCCTGATATGTTTGATGCGTAATGTGTCCAGTTTATTTAGTTGTTGGTGATCTTTATCTCACATGTGGAATGCTTTATTGTTGTTATTGTAAAGGATATTAGTAGGAATATATTAATAGTGTATTAAAAATCAGGTGTTAAATTTTTTTTTTTTTTATGAAAACTAAACAAATAAGAACTAAAATAACATTCTATAGTGTAAAATGTAATGTCACTTCCTGGATAAAAAAATAAAAACAAAAGAAACAGATCTCACAGTAAATTGTGAAAAGTAAAAATTCTCTTTTTATAGTCAATTAACATTCCACAAGTGATGACTGTGGCACCTGAGGACTCAAGACCTTGTCCTAAAGTTATTTGCTGCTATTTGATTCATTTGAAGATGTGATTTCAGCCACTGATCTTTGCCTCAACCTTAAATTGAATCTTAGCCCACAGTGTATTGTGATTGGGCTGAGATTAAGTCGAGGGATTACTTCTGGGAGCGAAGCTGCACTTTTATCTGCCTGAGATTTATTGGTGTGAGACTTGGGGTTTAACCGCAGTCAGTGTTTGACTTTATCTAATAGACGTACTTCACACCTTGAGAAAGATTGGACTTGAGATACTGTACAGTAGGTGTCTGCCACGTCTGCCCCCCTCCACCCCAAACGAAACCATAATTGCTCTTAATAGCCTCCGCCGTTTTAATTAAAATGAGGGTAATGTGTTCCACGCGCATCGAAAAGCCACTCTAGAGTTCATGATCACTCCATGCGTTAGGCTCCTAATTTGATTTGCCGCCAAAACATCAATCAGATTGTTCCGATCCATCTGTCTTTAATCTGTCTCCTCTTGGCTGGTTCTAATAAGCTTTGTTAAATCGACAACAAAATTAATTCAATAAGCAAAACTCATCGGTTAGTAGAGATTCAAAGTATGATGCCAAGTACAGTGGAAATAAAAAGTCTGCACATTCGAATTAAATGAGGTTTTTTATAATAATAAAGCCAAACCTCGTGAACGGTCTTTAACGAGTTGATGAATAAGCATATCTGCAGCATAATTTGCAGATAAACAAGTAGATCCTTTTTAGAGAAAAAGTCACTGAAATAATAAAAAAAAGAGGTGGGAGGGGTATGCACTCGCTCACCTGTCAATCATCTGTGCTCTCCAGGTTCCTAATAAAGTGTTTAGTGACGGTACAGTATATCCATTGTATGTTACAGATTTAGAGGTTTATTACTGTATATAAACAGTTTTCAGCTCAGTTTTTCTCAGACGTTTGCTTGAGTAACAAATGAATGACGTCTGGATCAGAGTGACCTTGTGTCTAGCATTACTTTTGTCTGCACCGTTCTCATACTGATCGTAATCTGGTCCCAATAGGGGGGAGGTGTTTCTCCAGCATTGCACCAAATTTTCTGTGTAACCTGAGCTTTCTTAGAAAAACACAACAAAACAAAGGTGTCTAACTGCACTGGATGTCTCATTATTAGGAATTCATGTGTTGTACCGTATGTACTGGGGGGTTTATATTATGTGGTTCGCACAGCAAAGACAAGACATACTGTATCTCTTGTGTGCTTGAATTACAAAAGGCTTTTTAGAATAATATGCATTAATTGTGTTTATTTAGTAAAAGTGGCAAAAGTGGCCCTGCTTGTGCATTGCAATGAATTAGCACCCCAACTAAGGTGCACCTTGCTTTATGCCCTGTGTTCCCTGGAATATGCCCCATGCCCCTTATGAACTAACACAGGATAAGTGGTATAGACAATATATTGCGGTATAGACAATATATTGCAGCCATTTGCTAAAATCATATCTTGCCCTTGGTTGCAACCAGTCGTCTTGTCCCTGCATCTGAAAAACACCCCCACAGCATGATGCTGCCACCACCATGTTTCACTGTTGGGACAGTATTGGACAGGTGATGAACAGTATCTGGTTTTCTCCACACATACCAGAATTAAGGCCAAAAAGTTCTATCTTGTTCTATCAGAGAATCTTAATTCTCTCCATCTTGAGTCCTCCATGGGGGCTTTCATGTGTCTTGCACTGAGGAGAGGCCACTCTGCCCTAAAATCCCAGACTGGTGGAGGGCTGCAGTGATGGTTGACTTTCTACAACTTTCTCCCATCTCCCGACTGCATCTCTGGAGCTCAGCCACAGTGATCTTTGGGTTCTCCTTTACCTCTCTCACCAAGGCTCTTTTCCCGATAGCTCAGTTTGGCCGGACGGCCAGCTCTAGGAAGGGTTCTGGTCGTCCCAAACGTCTTCCATTGAAGGATTTTGGAGGCCAGTGTGCTCTTAGGAACCTTAAGTGCAGCAGAATGTTTTTGTAACCTTGGCCAGATCTGTGCCTTCCCACAATTCTGTCTCTGAGCTCTTCAGGCAGTTCCTTTAACCTCATGCTTCTCATTTGCTCTGACATGCATTGTGAGCTGTAAGGTCTTATATAGACAGGTGTGTGGCTTCCTACAGTAATCAAGTCCAATCAGTATAATCAAACACAGTTGGACTCAAATGAAGGTGTAGAACCGTCTCAAGGATGATCAGAAGAAATGGACAGCACCTTGGTTTAATAAATGCTGAGTGTCACAGCAAAAGGGTCTGAATACTTAGGACCATGTGATATTTCAGTTTTTCTTTTTTTAATAAAACTGCAAAAATGTTCATGCCCTGAGTCTCCTGGGATAGGCTCCAGGTCCCCACGACCCTAAATACAGGATAAAGCGGTATAGAAGATGAATGAATGAATGACTGCAAAAATGTCAACAATTCTGTGTTTTTCTGTCAATATGGGGTGCTGTGTGTACATTAATGAGGGGGGGGGGGATGAACTTAAATTATTTTAGCAAATGGCTGCAATATAACAAAGAGTGAAAAATGTAAGGGGGGGTCGAATACTTTCCATACCCACTGTACTGTATGTTTGCATTTGAGGGGGAATTTTCCAGTTCCGCTACAATCCTCCAGGGGGTGCAATCTGAACTATTCACAAATTAGTAGGCAGCACAGTAAATTATTTACAAAATTTGTTCAGGATTGTAACAAAATCTGAAAAAAAAAAAAAATATATATATATATATATATATATATATATATATATATATATATATATATATATATTTTATTAATGGTAATTTTCTCATATCTCAGTTAGGGTCAGAGTGCTCGGTCAGCCAGGATACATTGGCCCTGGAGCAGATAGGGGGTAAGGGTCTTGCTCAACGGTGGCAACTCGGTGGTGCTGGGGCTCGATCCCCAGACCTTCTGATCAGAAACCCAGTAAAATGCAGCCTGAACAGTTCAATGTCCCACTAAACTATTGTTGTTTTTTTGTTGGTAAACTGCTGAGGTTGAAGAGGATTAATAAACATGACGTTTTTGGTAAAAAAGAGCACAATAACTCGAATGTCGTTGACTTTGTTGACATCGACTGTGTCTTCTTGATTATTTTTCTTTAACCGCACAAGACCGAGTGTGTTATTTCTTAATACTAATCTGAACTGATTTAAACCTTGAGGTCTGTCCTAAAATAAAGCAATAGGTGCTTTAATATTACAGCAAAAAGCAAGATGTTAAACACCTGGGCTCAGCTGTGAGCCGTTTGATTCACTGCTTGAAAGTGTGATTCGATCGATATCCATTTCTCACATTCGGTCGTGTATCACGTTCATCGCCGATGTCTTATTTTCGAGTTGCGAGCGTCTTCATCTCATCTCATCTCATCTCATCTCATCTTATCTTATCTCTACTGAGACTTCAATTTGGCACCTGTTTCTAAAGACGTGCTGCACTAATTAACTACTCTCTTAACACTTCTAATTTAAATGTCCCTTCATTCTTATTTCCACACACCATCATAAGATCCAGACTGTGTGATACGGTGGCCCTGGCAGCCAGGGAGAGACGGGGAGGAGGGAGGGAGGTTTTAAAGTGATGACTCTCCGACAGAGTGTGTCTGCAGGCGACGTGCCGCCTCACCGGGCGACAGAAACATTCTGTTTTCCTCTGATAGGGTTCACTCGGCTCCTGCGTTCTCGCTCGGCGAGGGCACAACCAGGGCTTTTGCGGCGGGGGAGAAGCCGCAGCTGTTGTTCCCTGACACAAATGGAACGTTCTCTCTACAGACACAGCGTCATGGGGGATTGGCACAGGCCTCGCGAAACTAGCAGTCATATCAGCTGAAGGCGGAGCACGAAATAAACAGCTGTCTGAAAGCTGTCTCATTAATTTAAAGTAAGAAAACCAACTGGTAGACATCTGGACGCTGGATATATTGTGCCAGGAGGCCTAAAAAATTGTAAGCAAAACAATTACAGACAACGCTCATGTTTTCCTCCGCCTGTATACATGAAGTCGACCAGCAGAGAGCGCTATTACCAAGACAAAGAATGAGTCATGAATGACGACACTATAAAGTGGTATAGTGTGTATTTAAGTGTTTTGTCTTTTTTTTTTTCATGCAGTACTCGCTCGGGGAGGTGTGTGTGTGTGTCCCCTATAACTCTGTATACAGGATAAAGCAGTATAGACGATGTGTGAGAACCACATTTACACCACAGAGCCTCTGAACGCATTGGACCTGATTGGTTATAAGGTGCTGATTAATCTCTTATTACATCCGCATTAAATAAAGGTAGAACAAGAATTTTAAAAAGAACATTGTGACAATGTGGTGTTCAGTAATTACTTTTTTTTTTTTAAAGAAAAAGCATGTATCCCAATAAATGGATTAATAAAATATTCATCTTTCTTACTTAATGCACTTTCTGCTACTCGTACAAGCAATCTTTAAATTAACATCTGCGTGAAGTAACCCTAATAAATCAGTAACGGTCAAGCAGCGCTCCATTTCTAAAGTGAAATTATTAAAACAGGTTTGTGCAAAACATGCTTAATTATATGTCTGGGTTTTGTGTGTGTGTGTGTGTGTGTGTGTGTGTGTGTGTGTTATTTATTTTTAAAATGTTATCCAAGCACTGTTTTCCCTCTAATCCCACAGAGATAATAATCTCTTACAGACAGACGGGGAGTCTGAGGGTTGGAAAGTGTGAACGGCTCCGTATTCCAGCGGCTGGTTAATTAGCAGTGTGGTTCAAGCTAACGGTCAACCGCTCGATCTGTGCCTTTGGCCAAATCGCAGTAACAACACAGTTTTTACGGTATGCGGCTCCATGATTGATCCTGGGAGTCTTTAATTGGATTCACGGCTGGGGAACTTTTGACTTTATGACTTCTGAAATGACTCTGTACTGTAAATGCATTTATACAAACCACCAACAAAAAGAGCTCTTGTTGTCGTATGTCATCAGGTTTGCGTTTGGCGTCAGTTGGTTTGTCACGGCTCAGGCGTGACATTGGATTTGCGTCTTGGTTATTTGTTCCTGCGATATCATCGATGTAAAACGCTGACGTTTTTGATTATGTTGGACGATCACCTTCTGATAGAATTGTTCTACCTCATTTCATGACCTCAAAGTGATTTTTTTTTTTTATTTGCTCGCCCGGAGCTTTTTGTCTACACACTTTACAAAACTAATTTAAACAGTCTTTGATTCAAACACTGCCGGAGTCACAACGCTGATGTGAAGCGCTGATGAATTCTGATTGGTCAGAAGGTGTTTTTTTCTGTAACAGCAGCAGTTTACTTTAACACACTTTTTCAACTATGCAAGTTCTATGCAAGTGCCAAAAGACGTCAACTCTATCGACAAGCATTACGTGTTGTTTTCTTGTTGTTTACGTGTTGTCCCGTCTCCACGCGCTGCTCCATCGTTTGCTCGTTTCATTGTCGTGTCCAGGTCTTGTTTTGAATTCTTGCTTGTTATGGATACTGTATGGCCAACGTTCTATTCAATTCAATTCAATTTTATTTATACAGTGCTTTTAACACTCGTCATTGTCGCAAATCAGCTTTATAGAAACAAAAGAAAATGATGGAAATGTGTATGAAATGTGAGAAAATATGTATAAATCAAAATGATCCGATTGGCTGTGATGAGCAAGCCGAGGGCGACGGTGGCGAGGAAAAACTCCCTGAGATGGCAAAATTGTTTTTTTTGGTATACATACAGTACAATAAAGAAAATGTCTGTGCCAAAGAAGCTACACATGCAACATGGAAGTGACCAAGCTTGCACCAAAATGTGTGCCCCAAAAATGCCCATTTTTCAGCGTTATACTGTCTCACTTAAAACAATAATGATTTGAAATGCAAATTATTCATATTTCTTTATGAGTATTGATACAAAAATTTATACTGTAAAAATTCTTGCTTAAATTGTTTTTTGGTGAAAGGAGGTGGCACGGTGGTGTAATGGCTAGTTAGCACTGTCACCTTGCACCTCCAGGGTTACGCGTTCGATTTCCGGCCAGGCTCGATTCACGTCTCTTTGTGCATTGGAAGAGGTGACTTATCACTTTTGCCTCCAAAGTGCGAGGAGTTCCATCATGCTGGAAAGGCATTGTTCATCACCAAACTGTTTTTTGATGGTTAATAGAAGTTGCCCCAGGAGGATGTTTTTGTACCGTTCTTCATTCATGGCTGTGTTCTTAGGCAAAATTGTGAGTGAACCCATTCCCCTCGCTGAAAAGAAACAAAACTCCACAAATTCTGCGACTCCAAGCATTGATTATGTAAGAATGGGCTTCGCCATCAGTCAGGGTGTGGCCCAGAAGTTGATTGACAGCATGACGGGGTGAGGTCTGGAAAAAGAAGGTTCAACACTGCAGAGATTAACTCTTAGCATAAACTTAATATAATTGACACAGTGTCTCAGTTCCATCAAACTTCCATCAAAGGAAAAACCACCACTATAGATCCTGACTCCTAGACCGTTTTAGACACACCTCTGCCTTGTATTTCTACAGTTACAGTAGATAATAGAGATCTTTCTCCATGCAAAGTTTGTAGGACACCTTTATTCCTTCATCCAGGTCTGTTTCTTTCCTCTGTACTGTATGTGTATGAGTTACAGAAAAGCTGCTTTAGCTGATACACTCGTTACAGTAGCGCACACACACACACACACACACACACACACACACACACACACACACTACTTTGTCAGTGTCACTGCCTATAGAAATGCAGTCCAAATGTCTAGTAGTAGTCTAGTCTAGTCTTTCTTTAGTATTCTGCGACATACTGTACACAAGTTTTTAATTACAAATGATCTCACATACTGTACCTGAAAAGACAAAAACCCAGAATTATGTTTCTTTCTTTGGTTAGATGATGCCCACATTCAACATTTAATAAAAAAATTTTATGTCACATTGTACAATTCAGGACTTTAAAAATGTGTAGTTTTTTTATGTATACTTCATTATTTATTTATTTTTTTAACTAGCTTACTACTGTAGGTTAGATTGTCGTGCCAGTTACATACAGTGATTTTATGCCGGGTTTATGTCTGTGTAGTTATGCACACCGTGTTTGGCCAGTTGGTGCTCACACCACTGCTGTGCCCCATCCTCCTGCTCACCATCAGCTAAACACAGAGTCATGATACACGAGATACAGAAACCTTACACAGAAATATAAAACCTGACGGAGAATAAACCTCAAGAAAGGTCTGACTTTATATATATATATATATATATATATATATATATATATATATATATATATATATATATAGAGAGAGAGAGAGAGAGAGAGAGAGAGAATCATAGAGTAGCTACAATTTAAACCATGACCAAGAAGTCACATCAAATCTTCAAAATCTTTTTTTTGTTTTATAGATAGATAGATAGATAGATAGATAGATAGATAGATAGATAGATAGATAGATAGATAGAAATTATTAGGCAAAATGAAATAACACATGGCATTAGGTATTTAAACAACATTAGTCAGTTTTTTTAATTGAAAGAGAGAAAGAAAACAATGAAAGAAAGATTCGAAGAAAGAAAGATATAATGAAAGAAAGAAAAAAAAGAAAGAAGGAAGGAAGGAAAGAAAGAAAGATAAAAAAGAAAGAAAGAAAGAAAGAAAACAAGGAAAGAAAGAATGAAAGAAAAAAGAAACAAAAAGGAAACTGAAAGAAAGTAAAAAGAAAAGAAAGAAAGATAAAGAAAGAAAGAAAACAAGCAAAGAAAGAATGAAAGAAAAAAGAAACAAAAAGAAAGAAACTGGAAATTAAACCAAATCAAAACCAATGAAGTGGATAGATAGATAGATAGATAGATAGATAGATAGATAGATAGATAGATAGATAGATAGATAGATAGATAGATAGATAGATAGATAGATAGATAGATAGAAGTCAGCTGTTCTGGAACAGTTCTTGCAGTAACAGTATTGTGTCGAGTGCGATTGTAAAATCCATCAAGCTCCAGGAAATCAAGACCAAAACTGACCTTTGCTGCAGAAGAGACGTTCATTTAGAGACACCAGCCTCAGAAATCACCAATTAACAACCAGCACCTCAGATTAGAGCCGTTATGAAGCTTTACAGAGCAGAAGTAGCAGATATACATCTCAATATCAACTGTTCAAAGGAGATTATTGTGTATTTTGGATAAACACCTTCAGTACTGATTTACAGTGTAGAGAGAAATATCAGGGAAGACCCATTACATGCGAAGGTTTAGTCAGCTGAAAAATCACTTCTGGAGTGTGAGGTTGGAGTGTCGGCAGCAGACCGAGCTCTCTGTCGTCGCTTTAGCGCCAGGTTTTGGATTCGTCCTCTCTCTCGCCGTACACTGGCACAAACCCTTCCTGTCTGCAGCAATGCCAGTGTTTGCTTGGCTTTATGAGATGGGAAACGTTCTGTTCTGTTGAACGCTTTGTTCTGATTGGTCAGATGGTTTGGATTAAATTTACAGAAGGGATTCACGTTACAGCAGCTGCAAATAGCCAGTTCATTACTCACCTCCTTTATATTCCATCAAAGGTAAATGCAGACTCCTTCCCTAGGTAGGAAGTAAACTTTTCTATACATGAAGCTTCTCCATGTTAATAACAGTAGATATCTGTTTAGGCTGTTCAGAAGATTAACCAGCACTTTACCAGTCAGAAATGAGCCCTCCAGCAGCGTGTGGTGTGGCGAAGGAGGGGGGTTAATGAGAATCTAGAATTTACCATTTTTTACCACCACACACTGTGCTTTCCTGGAAGAAGTTTTGTGTGTGTGTGTGTGTGTGTGTGTGTGTGTGTGTGTGTTCTGTGGCTTAACAGAACAATCGGTTACATGGAAACCAGTTACATAAAATCTCTGACCGAGACTGACAGCACTAACCTGGAGCAGATCAATTTTTCATGCTGCAAAAAGTCTATCACATTTACCCGCTGGTAACAGAGCTGACTGAATTAAGGATGTCATTCCAGCCATGCGGTACTGAGGCTCCGACACCGGCCGGACCCTGGTGTTTTATTTCTCACGTTGCCGTTTGTTTCTATAGTGCGCGATAAAGTCGTACGTTCATATTCAGCTTTAATAGAAATCAATCGGAGCATAACAAATACATAGGCACAGCATCGACGCAGCACGCTTCCAAACGTGATTACTGGAATTAACATCCATTTTATGATTTCTTGTTTATTGGAAACCTGGTTTCATAATGAGGCAATTAAACAGTTTTAGTATCAGGTGGATATTACACGAGGATACGAGTGGATGTAGAGAGAACGCAGAGACAACGACGTGGCGTGAATTTTTTCACAAAAATACTTTGGAATTATTCAGTTTAAACAGTTAGTTAATAGAATAAACATGACAATAACAGGAGTGCTCACACATTAATCACGGCTCTACGGCCAATCAGGGGCGTCTGTGAGCTCACGCAAGAGGAAGGAGTGGATAGCGCTGTCCTCCGAGTGTGTTACTCCGCCCCCAACAAGCAGCAGTGAGCGAGCAGGTCGAAAAGATGCGGACGGTGATGTCAGGTGGTTCGGGAGGAAACATGTGATAGTCTTCGGCCCTCCCGACTGAGTGGTAGTGGTAGCCTTAATGTGGAGCCCCCTAGTGATGTGGAGGAACTGGACTAAATTACGGGGAAAAGGGGGGGGGGGAATCATGGAAAAATATATATATAATTTTAAAATTTAATGATTAAAGTATTCAAATATGTATGATAAGGAAATGTGATCTTCCCCTAGGTCAAGATTTTTAAAATGTCTATTTTAAATAAACTAGTTTTAAATTGAAATTCTTATGTTGAATCATTTTGTTAATGGTTTCCTGCATTACCCACAATCCCCCACCTGAGAAGTTTGATGGTAGGCCACTGGGATTTAACCCTCACTTTGTGTTTTGTTTATTTTTTTTTTTTACCTAAAGAGAATGATGCAGCGGTGCTTTAATATTTTGGTCTGTCCAGCTCTCTCACATCCTCATCTGTACATTCTAATCATAGACCTCAACTTCCATTTGTTATAATAATCATTATTTAAAATTATTATATATATATATATATATATATATATATATATATATATATATATATATATATATATATATATAATATTATTTAAATATATATATAGAACTATAGAACTGTGCAAAAGAAAAATTATTATGTTATATATATTGCACAGTACTGTATATATATATATATATATATATATATATATATATATATATATATATATATATATATATATATATATATATATACATACATACATACATACATACATACATACATACATACATACAGTACTGTGCAAAATATGTTTTGTATCAATTTTGTTATATATGTTTATCATGTCTGGATAATTATGTACAAAATCATTCAGTATTTCCATATAAAACTTAAATTGTAATAAATAAATAAATAACATTACATTATTTTATTTTCTAAAAAAATTCTTTCATTTTTGTGAAGCTGCTTTGAGACAATGACCATTGATAAAAGCGCTATATAAATTAAATTGAATTGAATTGAACTGAATTGAATTACAGGAGAATATATGCACGGCTGTAAAGAAAAATTTACGCTCCTGGGATTTGCATGAAAATAGAAAGAAGTGTTTAATTTTTAAAGGAGTGTTTAACTAGTTTAATTTAGTCTTAACCGTGTCACGTAGCTGTGTTGCACTTTGAAACTTTAAATCGAATTCAAAGTTAAATCAAGTGTTTGGGTTTTTCACTAATGTGATTCTGAACATCGATAAAAATGATAAGTGAGAAAATGAGATCTTGCTGTAGATTGAAGTGAGAGTGGCCCGCAACCCTGACGTCTCACCAAAGTAATGAAAATGCAGCACCACACCAGGGATTAGTGCCAGAATCATTAAACACACCACAAAATATTTCAGTATTACGCAACAGTAGGTAATTCGATCTTTCTTCAAGTCTCTAGGTGTAAAATTCCTTTCACTTTAACTAGATGCAGCATGAAGGCATTTTATGAGTCTGCTGTGATGATAAACAAGGAGCTGAAAAGAGAGGATGGGTACCCCTGCTGCACGTCCATCGATAGACCAGTCTGGGAGGGAGCGAGGGGTTGGGCTCCATCTCACAAAGGAAAATCGACGGGACTCGCAGCCACACACTGTCTTTCTCCGAGAGCGAGCAGGTGTAGAGGGGAGCGAAAAGAGGATTGTCAGATTTAAACAAAGAAATGTGAATATCAGAAGCGCAGATGGCATGCTGCCCTGGGGCTGCTAGAAATATAAAAAACTAATGGATTGGTACTCGTCTGGTTTAGGACGCTTGTAGGAAATTTCACGCTCGGTAACGTACGCACTGTTTTCTTCTTTTTATTTCTAGAGGTAGCGTCCTAATCGAAACTTAATGAGCTCTGATCTTGAAGTGTTTTAGTACTGTGCCACTTGTTGAGTCGGCTCGCACCGGGTTGCTTGAATTAGCTTGAATTTGAAAACCCCAGTCTCCATGTGTACCTGATGAACCTGTCACACTATGGTGACGCTCACGACGACCCGAGAACCCATCAACAACCATGCGAAACAGGAGCTGTGTTTCCACAGAAAGTCAAAAGTGTTCAGAGCCAAGGTGCACGGGTTGAGGTATGTTCTTGCGACGGACAAATCCAAACCTCAGCGCTTGTTCTGGCTCTTGGCGATCTGCGTCTGCTTGGTGCTTCTGTTCGTCTGGTCCTGGAACCGCTTGCTTTACCTTCTCTCCTTCCCCGTGGTCACGAATATCTATATGGCGTGGGCGAACAGCATGCCATTTCCCGCCATCACGCTGTGCAACCAGAACCTCTTTCGCGTGACTAGCCTTACCAAGGCAGACCTTTACTACAGCGGCTACTGGATGGACATGATGCACTCCAACCACTCGGTGAACAGGCAGAGCGTGGCGATGTTGAAGCACAGCCGGCATAAAGAGCGACTGATGCGTCTCCTGGACTTCTCCGACCATGTCCCGCCCCCTCGCACCCAACTCAATACCACAGAGATGATTGGCAGACTGGGCCACCAGTTAGAGGACATGCTTCTGGAGTGCAAATTCAGAGGAGAAAACTGCACGCATAAAAACTTTACTCCAGTATGTATATAATTTCTTTCTCTTCAGAATGTGTTGTGCAGTTATAGGAAAATAATCAACGACAGGGTAGTGGGACGCGGCAGATTCAATCTCCAATCTCGCCACCAATATATATATATATATATATATGATTTACGTCATTTCCATCAATCTTTATGTATCTTTAACAATATTTATGTAAGTATGTATTTGTTTTCTATTAATTTTTTGTCCTAATGCTGCTTATTGGTGCCACAGAAAACTAAAAAATATTTAAAAAATATACGAAACCCCACTGTAAATAAATATCTCGGAAAGTTTGTGGTATGAAAGGATTATTCTTTGGAAGAACCACAGTTTTACAAAATACTCTGATTTTTGAAATTGCAATTTTCAATTAGAGAGTTTTTTATAAACTTCCAAGCTAATTACTAAAAACGAACTACCACACCTGACGTGAGATTTGTCTGGTCTGTGTTTTCATGCGGTTCCATCACTACAGATCTTTGAACTGTAAGGTTCTATCTTAATTTTAGTTATTCCCTTCCAATAAAAACGCGTTTTTGCATTTTCAAAACGATGCACCGAAAGAACACCCTGGCAAAGTTCCTTGGATGGAAAAGACATGAATAATTAAACGTCTCTCCATTCTTCTGGCACAAATGAGATCGAAATCTCACCCGTACCCCCAGGACAACGTTTTTAATTATTATTTTATTTGCATTCTGCAATAGTGTTCAAATCCATCAAGATAAAACAATTATATATTTACACAAGAATTAATCTTTTTTTTTTTTTTTTAAATAAGTGGTTTATTATGGTTTTGTGTCATTGTTATTTTCATCAAGCCATTATTTCCTAGCAAACGACAACCTGCCAAATCGCCACTTTATTTTCTCATCAGCACTATTTATTTATTTATTTAATATTTTATAAATGGCTGTGAATAGGAACAAAGCAGAAGTAAAAGCTCTCCACGCCATTAAAACGCTGCTGAGGATCGGTTGGTAAAGCTCAGCTGGGTCTTGTTAAAGGTAAAGGCAGAGCGCTGCTCATTGGTGACTCGGTTTGATCAGGACGCCATGACGCTCAGCTCGGCTGTCTCAGCATGATGGATTTGTGATTAATAACATAAGGATTGCTTTTTTAATCACCTTAAAATGAATGAAAGGAGAAGGGATTTTGTTTATCTCTCTGCTAAGCAATAGATATCTTATTGATCTAAGTCTTATTTGATTTAATATGATTGCACTGTCCTCTACATAGTATATCTTCGCCTCCTAATCATGGCACACATGGATTATTAGTATTAATATTATTATTATTATTATTATTATTATTATTAACGTTTCCTTGTATTCTTCCACAGATTTATACGAGATACGGCAAGTGTTACACCTTCAACTCAGGCCTGGATGGAAACCCCTTGCTGACGACGTTAAAAGGCGGCACAGGAAATGGCCTGGAAATAATGCTGGATATTCAGCAAGATGAGTACCTGCCGGTGTGGGGAGACACAGGTACATATCGAAAAGCCAATTATATGTATAAACAGCTCAATTTTCACTAAAAATAAACTTCCTTTGGTCCTCCAGTGCTTTTCAAAATCTCTAATCTGATGTGCAGTTCTTCAATCACTCACAGCTTTAAATCAAGCTTTATATTGATGCACTTGTACTGGAGACTCCTTCCACACTGATTACAGTTATCAATGTCTCCTTGCACCATACTTCTGGCTTATGTAGAGAGTCCGCCACACAAGTTCCTGTATTACAAGTTATTACTGGTAGAGCACCTTCGGACCAATCAGAGTGGAGAATTTTACACCCTTCACAATGATTGTGCTAAAATAACCCACGTAAAAGTCTTGGATGACTTGGTCTTGGATGTTCACTCTGACACAGAGTCTAATACACCCTCCTGCTGGCATCAAACAGAAGGTTCTGAGATAAAACGTAAAAAGTAATTAGACGATCCGGATGCCAGCGTAATCTCATCCAAACTCCCTACTAATGCCAGTTATACTGCTTTATGATGAATGTGCTTTGAAAACATAACCACTATCGTGCATTAATCATTCACTCCGTTTATTGCATTTCTCAGTATTTGCTTTTCATTGGTCCAATGTGGCTCGCAGGAACGAAAAATCTCCGTTCAATAAAAAATTTAATGCAACTGACAGGTTTCGATGGACCGCTCGGAGACGTCCAAAACTTCTTACCGGTCTAAATCGAAAGTACGCTAAATATATTTTTATTTATTTATGGAATAATCACATAAAAATGCTTCGTTGGTCTATTTTCAGTCAAAAAATTGCATTCCCACTAATACTGTATGTCGTTCAGCCTGGTTCTATCTTTTACAGATAAACAGACATCCACGTGAGGTTTTGTTTCTCACTAACCATGTGAGATATCTGATGATGCAAAAAACTATTCTAGGGCTGATTTCTTTCTAGCCCAGACTATTTATCTTTAAAATATGATCATTCTTTTTATCTGTCTTCTCTCACATCCTGCCACAGATGAAACATCGTACGAAGCGGGCATCAAAGTCCAGATCCACAGCCAGGACGAGCCGCCCTTCATAGACCAGCTGGGATTTGGTGTGGCCCCTGGTTTTCAAACTTTTGTGTCTTGTCAGCAGCAACTGGTACCTAATGCTACGCCTATTGCACATAACCTGCCATTTTCTCACTCGAACACCTTTAAAACTCGTTCATTTAGTCCTGGAGAAAAGCATTTAATTGATTTAATTGATAGATTTATTACTGAATTTATATCCATACATTATATCCATGGTGTGAGCCCTGGAGCCTACAGTATCTTATGGGGACTTGGGGAATGAGGCAGGGTACAACCTGGACGGGTTGAAAATCCATCACACTCACTATGCGGAAATTGTTAATGCCAATTAGCTTAATCTGCATGTCTTTGGACTATGGGAGGAAACCGGAGTACCTGGAAAATAGTGATCCAATCGACTTCCTGAAGGCGTCTGGAGATCTGTCCCTCACATTAAGAGGAAAAATAATGCATTGATAAGTCCGTCTTAATTGAGGGACTGTTCATAGAGTCAGTAGGAAAAACATTTGATTAATGATGACCTTTGTGCTGTAACGCTCTGGTAGAAAACGAACTCTCTCTGCGGACCGGCTGCAGTTGTATTATGTACTGTTGTGTAAACGACCTCTTTGGATCTTAAGCTCTCTTATTTCAGCCTGTGATACTTTGTTAAATTAAATCAATCATCGATACCTGCATTGTTTTCTGGCCGAGAACAAAAACTGTACATTTATGCTATGCTTCATCCCATTCACGCAGCCAGCGCCTTAGACCAGCATTATAATTTGATATTATAATATATATATATATATATATATATATATATATATATATATATATATATATATATATATATATATATATTTTTTTTTTTTTTTATAAGAACTTTCAGTTCTTCTCTTACAACCATCCCGGACTCCTAATTACAGACACGTCTCCTGGCAGACAGTGTTTACTGGCCCGCTGTAACATTTTTGCATTGGTGTTCATCCTGTTAAAAAAGGGATAAAATCCCTTGTCCTAATTAAACGAGTTGTTACGATAAACCCTGCAGTCACCTTTATGTTTCTATGAACCATTCCATCATAAGCACGGTTCCCGTAGGTACATTCACGATCCGATACTGTAATATCAATATCGTCTCATCCGGAGAAATGTAAACAAGGTAAAAGATTGTCTTCATGGTCTTTAGATCAGAAAGCAAACCATAACACAACCAAAACCATCATTTTTCTTTGGTGTCTGCTACTCTGCTAAATGTTTGCTTGAGGTCCGTATGTCGATCTTTAGCACTTTTTGTATAATTTGCTCGCATCTAATGAGGCATGTGAAGCTTCCAAACGGCGCATCTGGTGAAGAACGCGCATCCTATTATCAGTGATGCAGCATTCCAGGAATCGAAAGGATGCAAAGTGGATAGGAAGGATGGTTTAATCTTTTCCTGCTCAAGCACGCACTGACAGAACTGTGGAGGCCGTCCAAACACATTTAATTGTCGCTGTATGTTAGAACGTGATAATTCCCTGCAAATTCTCTCTCGCAGAAACACAAACCTGGCTTATGCTTGCTATTCATTCTTCACTTGCGTTTCTTTGTGTTTAGTTTGGGTTTTGGTCCTGTTTCGGTCTCCAGCTGCATCATGTCATTGGTTTGTTCTCCTCGTGTGTGTGTTTTGGTGTTTACTTACTGTATAAGGCCAAGCTGCTCTAGCGGAATGACGAGACTAATCTAATCAGCAAGTAGACTTGACTAGAAAGTGCTAAATCCAAAACCCTTCGTAAACACACAAACTAGGTTTGAGTTCTAATCAGGTATTCCGAGTCGTACCCTATGCAGTATTTCGTGCTTCTACAAGGCTGAACTGGAAACTCTCGTGCCATTATTCTCTGGTTTTCTCCACGTCCCAGTCAACACCATCTACCAGCATGCTTTGTGGCATTCCTTCCCGACTTCTTTCATTCAGACGCACATTTGAATGAAAAAACGTCTCCATTTTGTCTCGGCTTATCTTTATCTCTTCATTCGAATGCCGAATACTCGGCGATGTCTCCATTGAGCGAATGTCTTTTCCTTTGCTAGGCTGCTCATGACTGATTTGTTATCTAACAGCATGTTTGCACCATTAATGTATAAAACCGTGTGGTGTATCTCAGCTTCAGTATCTTCCACCGCCATGGGGCGACTGCAGATCCTCTCCCCTGGACTCGGAATACTTCTCCACGTACAGCATAACGGCCTGTCGGATCGACTGTGAAACCCGGTATCTGCTGGAGAACTGTAACTGCAGGATGGTACATATGCCAGGTACAAACACACACACACACACACACACAGTCTACTGATTGTTACAGATTTTTTAAAGAATGGCTGTAGTTATTGTCTACTTCTTTTTTTTAACACTTTATTAGGCACGTCCACCGTATGCACACCAGAACAGTACAAGGACTGTGCCGACCCCGCCTTGGGTAAGAGATCATGTTAATAGTTAATATAGCGTCAAAATTACAAGACACAGTTTCCTATTAAATCACAAAAACTGTTTCAGGCAATTAGATGGAAAATCCACCCAGAACAGCTTTTATCGTTATGATTAACATGCAGTTATCATTTATTTTTTAATTAAATACCAATTTGATGTTTATTTTTAATTTGATGTTGATTTGATGTTTATTTTTTAATTTGATGGTAATTTTCTGTATTTTTTATTTATTTCTTTATTTGATGTTTATTTTTTATTTGATGTTGATTTGATGTTTACTCATTTATTTTTAAATAAAATACTGATTTGCTGTTTATTTTTTATGTTACTTTGATGTTTATTTTTATTTGATGTTTACTTTTTATGTTAATTTGATGTTTATTTTTAATTTGATGTTAATTTTTCTGTATTTATTTTTAGTTTTTTTTTTCATGTTTACTTTTGATGTTTATTTTTGATTTGATGTTGATTTTGATGTTTACTCGTTTATGTTTAAATAAAATACTGATTTACTGTTTATTTTTGCTGTTACTTTGATTAGATTTTTTTGACTTGATTTATTTTATTTGATGATTACGTATTTAAATTTTTTTATGTTTAATTTTGATGTTTATTTGATCTTTATTTTTGATTTTATGATGATTTGATGTTTACTCGGTTATTTTTGAATGAAAAAAAAAACTAAAATTGATCAGATAAAGATGAAGTTTTGTGTTAAAACGACTCCAGTGCGTTAAAATTCACTTATACCCCTTCAGCGCTGTTATTTTAGCCAAAGTGAAAATATGAACTAATGGCAGTAAAAATAACATGATATCATCACAGCCAGTTTTGCATGATGCTGTGACATTATCTGGCTGGACAGACATACATACATACAGACAGACAGACAGACAGACAGACAGACAGATAGACATCTCTCTGAGACTGCTTTCTCGTTTTTCAATGTATAAAATGTAAAGGTATCATTGAAAGAGCGAGTTCTGACCAACGTACAGACTAAACCATTCTTTTGCTTTATATAGATATCTTACTATTCAGCATTGATTCATTTAAATCTACTCTTTATTTTTCACAGATTTCCTGGTTGAAAAAGACAACAATTACTGCGTGTGCCAGACTCCATGCAACATGACTCGCTACGGCAAGGAGCTCTCCATGGTGAAAATACCAAGCAAAGCGTCAGCCAAATACCTGGCTAAGAAGTTCAACAAATCAGAGCAGTACATCGGGTATGAGACAAGGCAGTTTCAGATCCAGAACCCCTCCTGTCTTTTAAGACTAGATCATCTGAAAAACTGCATATGTTTATCATATAAATTGATCACAACTGGTCTAGAACTTTGTGTGCTCAGCCACTTTATTAGGAAATCCTGTACATCTGTTAATTCAAGAAGTTATCAGCCAGTGGAGCAGTAATACAGCGGTGAAATCATGCAAATTCAGGTCACGTGCTTCACATCTAACACCACAATGGGGTAATATGCAATCTCTCAGTGTGTTTGATGCACTTTGAGTGTAAACTTCTCATTATCTGGAATTTCCATGCGTGCCATCTCCAGAGTTTTACACACAAAGGTTGAGGGGGAAAAAACAACAGGTTCATCCTGTGCTTGAAGAAAGATCTCTCAGAGGAGGAGAATAGCCAGATTGCTCCAGTAACTTTTTACAATTGAACAGAAAAGAATCTCAAACTGAATTCTTCAACACGTTATTCTTAAAGAGAATGGGCTACAACACCATATTTCACTGTCAGAAATCTGAGGCTTGATCGGTTGATTGGATGATTAGTGTCCAGCTGTTCCTATTAACGTGGCCTTTGAATGTATAATAAATAAGTGCTGCAAAAATAAGCCAGGAACAGTAATCTTGGTGTTTCAGATATAAAAGAGGCGTTCATGTCAAATCGAGACTTGTGATGAAATTTATGGTGGGCGTAAAACCGAGTGACATTTACAGAAGACTTCAGGCACAGCACGGTGATGAGACTCTTAGCCACAGTAAAATATTTATATGGTGCAAACATTTTAAAGAAGACCGTACATCCCTGAATGACCCGATGAGGCCGGCTAAGGTGGCTCGGAGCTCACTGCAGTCGTTCCCATGAACACTGTGGGAACTGTACGTACAATCATTGACCAACACCACATGGAAATTACAGGAACTCGGCTTGTCACATCCCACATACAGTCCTGACCTGGTTCCAAGCCATTTCCAAATGTTTGGGGCATTAAAGGAGTTCCTGGCAGGCCGGTGTTTCACATCATCCCTCCCTGACACTGAGAAGTCTTTCTGCCTTGATGGTGTCCAAGCACTAGTGGAACACTGGGATAAGTGCGTTAGTGTCGCAGGAGGTTACAGTAGATAGAGAAAAAAAAGGGAGTTTTTAAACTCTCAGAACTGTGTTCTGTTATTCTGCGCAATCAAAAGTCCCAGTTTGACTTGAACGCCCCTTGTGCTTTCACTAAAGCCCATGACAACGAGTCACTCACTTTGTTTTGTTGCCTGTGTATCCGTTTCCAGAGAAAACATTTTAGTCCTGGATATCTTTTTTGAGGCCCTGAATTATGAAAAGATCGAGCAGAAGAAGGCTTACGAAGTGGCTGGTCTGCTCGGTGAGATGTACTACAGATAAAAGTAAAGGTTTTAACTGATTAAAATCTCCATGGAAGTCATTTGCTATTGGGTAACTTTCCTTTTTTCAGGTGACATCGGGGGGCAGATGGGGCTGTTTATAGGAGCTAGTGTCCTGACCATACTGGAAATATTTGATTATCTGTATGAGGTACTGTACGGTGCATTTCTGTCTCTTTTATGTATTTTTAAGCTAAACTAAATCAAAGATTTTTTTAAGCTGAATTAAGCAGAAAAATCTTAAACAACTTTAAAAAACTTAAAAACGAAATATGAGGAAAGATCTGAAACGTTTTTTGAAAGATGATCTAATGTTATAATGCATCTTATGGAGCATATTTAATATATTCCTGTCACGAACTAACCGGGATGACTAGAATGATGATCGTGCTATCTGTCACGAACAAACCGGGATGAGCAGATAGCTTTAGCAGTTAGCCCTGTAGCGTGAATGGTAAACCCAAACGCGGATAAACACGAGCGGGCAGGATAATCACGCGCTTTGTTATAAGGACTCTCACACTCAATGAGCAAAGGAAAGACACAATCTAACCCTAGTCCTATAAACACACACTCAGTCTGAAAAGATAGCCAAGAAAGTGAGTACTCACAGATACGGGAACGATTCCGAAAGGATCTGGGCATAACTCAATGACAGAGCGATGTGCGGCGCCATCTTGTTTACCTTTATGCTTTCAGGTTCGCGACCGTCTTACTTCCGGGTCCTAGTGCCGGTCGCGGCTGAGTGTGCATGACAGTACCCCCCCGTCCAGGACCGACTCCGGACGGTCCAGGGGTGGAGGATACCCGGTGACGGTAGTCCCTAATGAGCCCGGAGTCGAGGATGAAGCGAGCCGGAACCCAGGACCGCTCCTCGGGACCGTAGCCTTCCCAGTCGACCAGATACTGGGTGCCCCTGCCCCGAGGGCGCGAGTCGAGGATCCGTCGCACGGTGTAGGCGGGACCGCCGTCAATGATTCGGGGGGGAGGAGCAGGGGGGGTGGGTGGAACCATGGGTGAGGTGGTGAATGGTTTCAGCTGTGAGGTATGGAAGACAGGGTGGATCCGGAGCGCCGCAGGCAGCTGGAGCCGGTAGGTGACAGGGTTGATCCTGAGAGTTATGCGGTATGGCCCGATGAACCTTGGTGATAACTTCTTTGACTCTGTGTGCAGGTGAAGGTTTTTGGATGATAGCCATACTTTGTCACCTACGTGGTACAATCGTCCCGGAGGGTGCCGACGGCGGTGTTGGGCCACATAGTTGGCGTTGGTGCGTCGGATGGCGAGATTGGCTTGGTGCCATAGCCGCCGGCACCGGCGAACCAACTGTTGGGCCGATGGTACATCAACCTCCGGTTCTTGGTGAGTGAACATCGGAGGCTGGAAACCATAGCACACCTCAAATGGACTCAGGTTGGTGGCTGAGGAGACGTGAAGGTTGTGTGATAATTCGGCCCACTTGAGGTAGCGGGCCCAGGAGCGCTGGCGATCCGACACGAAACATCTTAGGTAGCGCTCCAGCTGTTGGTTGGTTCGCTCCGTCTGACCGTTCGTCTGGGGTTGATAGCCAGAGGACAAACTGCAGGACGAATCGATCAGACGGCAGAAGGCCTTCCAGAACCGGGCGGTGAACTGGGGACCTCTGTCCGAGACGATGTCCTTAGGGAACCCATGCAATCGGACTACGTGTTCCAATATCAGCTCTGCTGTGGTTTTGGCTGACGGGAGTCCGGTGAGGGCCACCAGGTGCACTGCCTTGGAGAAGCGATCCACGATGGTAAGGATGACGTCTTTTCCCTCGGAGATCGGCAGGCCCGTGATGAAGTCGACGGCAATGTGCGACCAGGGCCGACGAGGGACTGGAAGTGGTTGGAGCTCCCCCGGAGTTGGTTGGTTAGAGTCTTTGGCCCTGGCGCACACTGGGCACGCCCGGACGAACTCAGTAGCCTCCCTCCTCATCGAAGGCCACCAAAAGGCCCGTCCCACGAAGGTGAGGGTTCTCCGGGTTCCCTGGTGTCCCGCGACGGGTGAAGAATGGCCCCACTGGAGGACTTCGGGCCGGAGTTGAGTGGGGACGTAGAGCCGCCCGGGTGGCACACCTGCCGGTGCGGGTTCGGTGGCCAGTGCCTGGCGGACCCTCGTTTCCATATCCCAGTGCAGGGGTGCGATGATCCGGGTGGGTGGAAGGACAGGCACGGGCTCCGCCCGGGTCGCCTCTCGCTCGTATTGACGGGAGAGGGCGTCTGCCTTGGTGTTCTTTGACCCCGGGCGGTACGAAAGATGGAAATCGTACTGTTCGAAGAATAAGGCCCACCGTGCCTGTCGTGGGTTTAGCTGTTTGAGGTTGCGGATGGTGATGAGGTTCTGATGATCCGTCCAGACAATGAATGGCTCACTGGCACCCTGGAGCCAGTGACGCCACTCCTCCAAGGCCCACTTTATGCCCAACAGTTCACGGTCCCCTACTCCGTATCGCTGCTGAGTGGGGTTAAATTTTTTGGAGTAAAAGCCACAGGGGTGTAGCTTTTGGTCTGGACCTCGTTGTGAGAGAACAGCGCCGGCGCCCACCTCCGACGCGTCCACCTCCACAACGAACGGTTGGCTGGCATCTGGATGGAGCAGGATGGGTGCGGTGGTGAACAGATGACAGAGTCGATGAAAAGCTGAGATGGCGGTAGGGTTGAGTCGAAAGGAACTGTTGGAGAGCCTGGTAAGGGCAGTGAGCGGTGCTGCAACTGTACTGTAGCCCCGGATAAAGCGACGATAGAAATTCGCAAACCCGAGAAAGCGTTGGAGCTGTTTGAGTGTCCTGGGTAGGGGCCAGTGACGTACAACCTCCAGCTTCTGCGGGTCCATGGCCACACCCTGGGGCGAGATAACAAAACCCAGGAACGTGGTGGAGTGCTCGTGAAAAGCACACTTCTCCAACTTACAGTACAGCTGGTGGGCGAGCAATCTCTTAAGGACAGCTCGAACATGTTTTGTGTGTTCCTCGGGGGTGCGTGAGTATATTAAAATGTCATCTAGGTAGACGAACACCCATCGGCCTAGCATGTCCCGGAGAACATCATTGATGAAGCACTGGAAGGCCGAGGGTGCGTTGCAGAGACCAAATGGAATGACCAGGCTCTCATAGTGTCCGGTGGGGGTAATGAAGGCCGTCTTCCACTCATCACCCTCTCTGATGCGCACCAAGTTGTAGGCGCTCCGGAGGTCCAACTTAGTGAACATGGTGGCACCAGAGAGGGCGTCCAGGGCTGAGTTGGTAAGAGGCAAAGGATGACGATTTCTGATGGTAATCTTGTTAAGCCCCCGATAGTCGACACACGGACGAAGTTCGCCCCCTTTTTTCTTTACAAAGAAGAACCCCGCGGCAGCCGGCGAGGATGAGGGTCTGATGGTGCCATTTCGCAGGGCGCTGGCGACATACTCCTCCATAGCCTGGGTCTCGCTGGTAGAAAGGGAGTAGAGGTGGCCGCGGGGGGGGCTGGAGCCTGGCTGGAGTTCGATGGCTAGGTCGTAAGGTCGGTGAGGTGGTAGATGGCTGGCCCGGCGCTTGCAAAACACCTCAGCCAGGTCTCGATATGGTGGTGGAAGGGCGTGGATGTCGACGTCGGGGGCCTCGGACTCCCTGGAACACGTCCCAGCCTGGGCCTGTAGGCATAAGTCGGTGCAGGTCGGCCCCCATTGAAGGATTCGGTTCTGGGACCAGGAGATGAGTGGGTCGTGCTGTAAGAGCCAGGGGTAGCCGAGGATGATGGGTGGAGAGGAGATGGGTGTAAGGTGAAATTGGATAGACTCCTGATGTTGGCCGAGGATGAGAGTGATGGGTGAAGTCTGCTGGGTGATGGGGCTGGATGAGAGGGGCCGCCCGTCGACTGAGGTGATTTTTACTGGCTGGGATAACGCCTCTATCTTTACCCCCAATCCTCTGGCATACGTTGAGTCAATGAAGTTACCCGCGGCACCAGAATCGATGAACGCGGCACTTCTGACCCGTTTGTGGCCAAGATGGAGGGTTACCTGGACCGTGAGTCGAGTCTCAGCGTTGTCGGTGGTCGCGGAGAGATGGATGATACCCGGGGAGTCTCTCCTCTCTCTCACCGGGTTTGGGCGTTTCCCGGACGGGACGGGCAGGTCGCTCGATGGTGCGCGGCTGATCCGCAGTAAGCGCACAGTCCCTCGCGGTAGCGTCTCTCGCGTTCCGCCACGGTCAGGGAGGCGCGCCCTAGCTGCATGGGTTCCCCGGCTCCGGTGTCAACCACGGCAGGGGGTGGAGATCCGACACGTCCAAGGAGAGCGGTGGTGACGGTGGTTGGTGGTCTTGGTACAATGCAGGCGTACGTGGGTGGTGGCGGCAGGGTTCGAGGTGCTGGCCTCGGACGGGATAGGAGGCGCTGGTCGATCCGGAGGACTAGCTGGATTAGCCCCTCCAGTGTGGCTGGGAGCTCTCGTCCGGCTAGCTCGTCTTTGATTCGATTAGCCAACCCCTCGAAGTAGGACGTCCGGAGGGCCGCGTCTCCCCAGGAGGTCTGGATGGCGAGTGTCCGGAACTCGGCGGTGTATTTACCCACGGACAGTCCTCCCTGCCGCAGGTGGTAGAGCTTTGTGTCGGTCTCCACCTCGCCCGCAGGATGTTCAAAGGTTAACTTGAGTTGGTGGGTGAATTCATTGTAGGAGTGCGCGGTGTCTGTGTCTGCGCGCAGGACTGCCGTGGCCCACTCTGCTGCCTGCCCTGATAGCAACGAGACGAGGAGTGCAATGCGCAGCCGGTCGGTGGAGTACTTGGTGGGATTGAACTCAAACACCAGTTCCAGCGATGTTAAAAACACACTGCATTTCCCATCCGTGCCATCCCATTTATCTGGAAGAGCTAAAAAAACGTCAGAAGGGGGGGGGGGGTGGCGGCGCCGCGACCGCCGCGGCGGGCGGGCAGCTAGCCAGCCCACCAACCGCCTCCCGGAGGCTCGCGTTCTCCTGCCTAAGCTCCGCGACCTCGCGGCGCAAGGCCGCGATGTCTTGGACACTGCGGCGCAGAGAACCGAGCTCCGCGGTTAGCGTATTGATGAGCAAAGCATGCTGGTCAACCACATCGCGGAGGCGGGCGTAATCCGCTGGGTTTACTGCTCTGGGCTCTGTCATTCTGTCACGAACTAACCGGGATGACTAGAATGATGATCGTGCTATCTGTCACGAACAAACCGGGATGAGCAGATAGCTTTAGCAGTTAGCCCTGTAGCGTGAATGGTAAACCCAAACGCGGATAAACACGAGCGGGCAGGATAATCACGCGCTTTGTTATAAGGACTCTCACACTCAATGAGCAAAGGAAAGACACAATCTAACCCTAGTCCTATAAACACACACTCAGTCTGAAAAGATAGCCAAGAAAGTGAGTACTCACAGATACGGGAACGATTCCGAAAGGATCTGGGCATAACTCAATGACAGAGCGATGTGCGGCGCCATCTTGTTTACCTTTATGCTTTCAGGTTCGCGACCGTCTTACTTCCGGGTCCTAGTGCCGGTCGCGGCTGAGTGTGCATGACAATTCCCTAATAAATTGTTAATGCAATGCATGTTTGAAACATATTATAACAGTATTAGACAAAAAAAGATATGGCTTAAAGTTGTATAGTAATAAATATATTTTATTAATCAGTGTTTTATCTTTTATTATATTACAAGCATTATTGGTTTAATAATCATCTAAATAAATACATCCAGCCTTACTTGTAGTATAAAGTTAATAAGATGTATAAAATACACAGAAAAAGTATTTTTTAAATAAATAGGATAGTTAGCAATCATAATTAAACATAATACAGTATGCATTTCACTTTTCTTTGACATGATGTATTATATGTAATAATACTTTTTATTAGCCATTTATTATGAATAATACATGTTGGTGTAAAATGCAGTGCATTTTCCTAAATCATGTCTAGAAAGTCTTAGGGAAAAAGATTAATATGCAATACGAGCAACTCACATATTTCCAGACTGCAGTCCTTCTGGCAAACATTAATTAAGTTAGTTAATCGCAGCTTCATGAAGAAGCCAAATAGTTAATTTGCCTCTTTCTCTCTTGTCTTGTCAGAATTAAAAACCAATATGTCTGAGAGGTACATCGGTTATGCCTTAAATAAAATAAAAAGAAAAGAACATTTCAAACCAGACAGAAATAAAGGCATGAAAAAGTCAAAAGAGCGGGATGCAAAAAAAATAAAAAATAAAAAGATGAAAGCGTCTGAAAATCCCTGTCTTTACTTTGTGGTTCTTAATTAAAAACGAGAAGCAACATAAGCTCAAGATCACCTCAAACCTTGCCATCCTTTCAAACTGAGCTGCCAGACTAACAGGAGCTAAAAGCCACTTTAAAAGAAATATGCGTCCATCAACAATTTCTACAAACTGTACAAACACTGCTACTACAAAAGCCACACAAATGCCCAACGGAATGGTGCGTAGAAAACACAACCAAAATCTCTGAGCGAGCGCCATCCCTTCAGGCTCATGGTGTGGAAAGCTTGTTACAAGCTTACAGGAAATATTTCGACCTGCTGAAACCTATAGGGAAATCTTTTTTTTTTAAATAGGAGGCAAGTTTAAAGCTTCCCTGAACTGAACTGGCTTCACAGTTTAAGTGGTCCAGAGGGGCCAGTCAACGCTGTGATCTGAATCACACTTGTACTATAAAAACATAGTTATTATTGCAAGTGCGGAAACTTGAGGCAAGACACATTTGCAAGTTTGAGCAAGTACACGTTAAGGTGTACTTGATGCAACCAAATATTGAATTGTAGTGGCAGGATATTTACACAAAGCACCTATTTCTCACAGCTTATTGTCCAAATGTGCCTTGAACACAATTTGTTTAGTGTCACCAATAGTTGCCTTTAGGATCTCTGTCCCCATAGCAAGTCCCATTATGTCATTAATGGCTGGCACCATTATCCTATTCTAGGGCATTTTTATCACAGTGGTGCTGTAGGCTTCATCCATGAGGATGGCCAGAGCTTACTTTCCAACCAATACCCAAACACGTGGGTTGTAGGGCATCCACAGTGCCAATCCCAAGCCTTGGGTTGCATCAGGAAGGGTGTCTGGGATAAAACATTTCCTAAAATGTAATTTGTGAGAATAGGATGATCCTAGCCTGAATAGCTTAGTCACCTGTTTGGACAGATGTCATGCAAAAGGACATTTCTTCATTTGTCCAATATCCTCAATGGAGGATCATGCTTTAGTTCTGCACCCATGATGCAGTGCAATATCCTCTGATTACCTGAATGCTCTGAGGCAAGCTTGCATCGCAAGGATTCTACTATTCAAGTAGAAAAGTTCTATCAGAAAACATGGAGCCAACCCATAAGGGTTTCCAGGACTTCCTTTAGGACTACTGGAGTGCTACCATGGTGGTCTTTTCCTTGCTTTTCTTGGGCTTGTGGCTGTGAAGAAATCCATATGCAGCCTGTGAAAGTACATTATATTCAACCCCAAGCAGCAGACACAGATAAGGAAAAAATCGTTGTGAAACAAAGTACGCTCCTCCTTTGCTGGATTAAATCGGTAAAATAAAAAGGTCTGGATTGGAGAAGTTTATAGGAGTTTAATGCTGCTTTGCTAGAATACAAAAAAACAGAACTTTTCTACATGAGATCTTAATAACGAGCGTTAAACGCTGGCCTCAAAGCATCCAGGTAGTCAAAAGATGATGCACTGCATAATGGATGCGAAAATAAAGCAGGATCCTCCATTGGACGAATTAAGAAATGTCATTTTGCACTACATCATTTGCACAACTTTGATTTTAACAAAGATTTTACACCAGATACCCTTCGCGATGCAACCCCACCAGGCTTGGGATCAGCGCCATGGGTGCCCTGCAACCCCAGTGGTTAGATGTGGAGTATCAGCTGGGAAGTAAGCCTGGTCCATCTGCATGGTAACGAGAAGCCTACCAATGAGCCACCAATTTCCCTGAATAGTATAAAGGTGCCAGCCACTAAGGTCATAATGGGAAACGTAAAGAGCACAGAGATCCTAAAGGCAACACTTGAAGCTACAGTAGGGATGCGGTAAAAGGGTACAATAAGTTCTACAAATCTACAAATGAAAATGCAAGTAGGGTTGGTGATAAAGCCATTGCAAGAGTCTGGTTAAACCATGGCTCTACCACCAGGATAATATCCGTTGGAACAGACCCTGGAGATACCCCAGGTTGCTGCATCCTTCAGTCTGAAATGGATGACAAGGGACATGATCTAAAAGACCATCGAATCAGTACTGTTGTCCCATTCTCAATGGCAACTGTTGCCATGTTTTAACGACTGCGTGAAGGGTTTCTCCGGCTAATGAGGATAGTTAATGGACGTACATGATGTAGCGGGGACCTACTGTAAGCGGTACAGTACCTGTGTGGGTTTGTTAACTCTGAGCACCCCCAAGGACGGCAGCCTGGCGTCACTCTAGTTCATCACAGAGTCATGGGTTACATGTGGTGCACCCTTCTGTTTTTGAAAATAGGAAAGATAAAGGTCTAATAATTACACTTTTCAATCTTTGCTCAAAGTTTGCTCATTGGGTCTGTAATCTGTGATTCTGCGACTAACTTTTTAACTCTGCGTGTTTCCTCAGGTGTTTAAGGATAAAGTGCTGGGCTACTTTCTACGTAAAGGACGACCACGTCGGAGTGCAAGTGACAATCTGGTAACTGAGCTCGTTCTATACTACACCACCTGCATGTGCATGATTTCGGTGGAACGGAGATAACATGACAGAAATAAATGCAAGATTTGTTTGTTTTTTTTGCAGTGAGAAACGTGTGTCTTATTGCTGTGTTGCTGCATGTCGCTGCTATTTTTTTTGTCTTTGGCTCAAATTCTGATTATGGGAGCGGGGAAGCACAGAATATTTTAATTAAAACATGGTAATTTGTCAAAAGGAACACTTGAATTAGTAAAACGATATGATCTTCTACTAAGTTCCAATCATTTTTCTTGTGCGTTCATGTGCAATAACGTGAGGACAAACTAATCACAATTTTGGTGTTTGGTTTAGTTTTGTGATAGAAATCTGGGTGATTAAGCAGAGATGTCTGTGGGTGCAAAGGTGTTAAAAAATAATTTCCTTTATTAATGACAGCAGCCCAGAACGAGGTGCTCCCTATTTCCCTAGTCGTATTTCAATGCTAATGGAAGCAGATGTCTATACAAACCTATTAACCTTGTGCGATGTCGTCTTATCCTCTTCACACTTAATGCCGTAAATACACATATTATTTCTCTAGGGACGTTCTCTGAACTGAAATAGGCAAAAGACTTTGGGTGACGAATTCATTCGTTTAGATTAAACCTGCTGTAATAGTACTGTGTACTATGTAAAAGTGCTGTTCCATACCAATTATTGATTAAGCATTTAAAAAATAAGATTCTCTGACGGAAAAAAAGAAGGAGCTCATACAAGGTTTGTGTAAACAAACAAGCAGCAGAGTGCCAAATTATTGGTACACATTACAGATGCAATGGCTGAAGACTTACATTATAAAACAATCTATGAAATGAATCGCGCAAAGCAATTATACGGAGCTCTTTCGACCATGATTGCTTTTCTGCTTGAGAGATTTCATTTGATGTTGTACAGTAGGTTTCTCTATAATTTATCATCTTAAATAAAGACCTGTGAATGTACTGTATATGACAGTTAGCTAGAAAAAAATATGTACTTGACTTTTGATCCAAGAAAGCAGTTTCACATCTTGCCAAGTTCTCATTTATCATCCATGACAGGAATCTAAAAAATAAAACCTGGTACTGTGCAAAGGTCTTGATTCACCACTCGATTTTTTTTTCATATTTTGCTCCTAAAGACCCTTTTTTTGTTTTGTTTTGTTTGTAATGTAGTCTTAAGGAATAGTTCTCCAGACGTCCGGATAGACTTTTTAGCTTTCTTTTTGGCAAGTTTTGTTTCTCATTTTCAGTCGAGTTTCAGAGGAATGTTTTTTGTTTGTTGCACCACATAGTGACCTATGAACCATTCAAGCATAAAAAATGTCATCTAACTTAAGGCACGAACCAGTGAGAAACAGGTGCAGATGTTGACAGATGATCAGGCCGGTGATTAGTTTACTGCTGATACTGAATACTGAGTGGTTGGAACAGACAAGAGGGGAAATGAGGTCGCTGCTGAGGTTGGTAAATGAACATACACATGTTTCTGTATCTTTAAGCACAGCCTGTAAAACATGTTACTATTTCTTTAATTTACTTATCATTTCATGAGAGGAGACTAAAGAATTTGCACAGTACTATAACTTGGTAGCTGGTGTGCGCTTAATACTTTGAAGTTTCATACCAAGATTCATTATCCACATTACACCAATCCACTGCATGTCACCTATAAAAACATTTTGGTTTATAGCTTTAAAAATGTTTAACCTACTAATATTTAATCAGATATTTTGACAAATTAAAATTGCATTTTAAAAGATCTATATTAAAATTAGCCAAAATTATAATTTCCGCATCCTTCATATTTTCCAGCAGATTACATAGGAACCAGTTCTTGCATTAAGCCTTGCTCATGCATTCTTAATGTTAATGCTATTATTCATTATTCAATTTCACAGTTTAAAAAAAAAAAAAAAGGATAAATGGATCATTACTTATTCCGCATTGTATAATTTTGTTTTGGGCCAGGGTTGGGGTCAGTTCAGGTTCAATTCAGCAAATTTAGGACTTGGATGGAGGCCTGATGCAGGATTCACTTTGGCTTGTGAACCTGAAACTGAACTGAACCCATACCTGGTGTGGTCATCCTCATCTCTCTCCCCATCATGTGTCTTCCAGGACTACTCTGAGAACCCCACCAGCCCTGGTGTCACGCCTAATCATACCCCCAGGTAGCTGGCCATTGACAATACTGTAAATACTTTACATCCTCTTAATCTGTCTAACTATAACTCATTCTCATCAGCATTTCATTTTTTCAACCCTTTAAATATCCTTCTTCTTTGAGGCTCCTTTTTGTGTGTTTCCTGTAATGATAAATTGGTCCAGGAAACTACGGTTTCCAAGCATTTCTAAGGAAAATCTTTCAAATCTTGTAGCCTTCACGATGGAGATGATGCATTGCACAAGTTCAGGTAAAGCAAATCTGTGCTATGAATGGATTAGTCTTGCCTTTTTTTTCTTTTTTTTTTCTTTTTTGCTATTTTTGTAGCAATTCTCTTTCCCAAAAGTTAATGCAAAATGTCTTTATCATATTGATTATATTACCATGTTTTAAATATATTGTCATTCCAAATCTGTAAGCTGTGAAGCTTTTGGGAAACAGACTTTCTGCAATATACATATGCAACTAATAGTATTCACTTTTGCTTGTTTGCATACTTTGTGTAGCCCTTAAATATTCTGTATTTGTAGTATATTTCACCTTGGATATAATGCTATGTAACAATGCTGTTACAATCCTATCTAACACATAACGAGTTTTGTGAAACACCAGATACTTCCTTATGCACATGCACCCCAAGATTACGTAATGATACCAGGCATGCACTGCAGGCTTATCGTCACTAAAACCAGGATGGAAACTATGGTGTATAGAGTCACCTTGCCTCCTTTACAAAGGCAGTGATGAGACCCAGTCACATAACTGTAGAGTGACACAATGGCTGCCATACACCTTAGATGGGAGACTTACAATGTCCATGTGCTCTTGTATTGAGAAGACTTTCCTGGATTGGTTGACTGGAGTCCTCAGCTGGTAATTCTTTCCCAGGGGCCCTGATCCACAGAATCAAATGGGCAGGCTGTGCATACCAGATTTTGTCATCCACTTGGGACAGTTTGCCTGCTCTTGTCTGAAGCCTTCAGGGAAAAGGGCATTTTAGGACCACAAACAGGACATTTGGTCCTAGTTCCTGAATTTCCAACAATTCATCCCATACTTGTGGGTTCTCTTGCTCTGCCAGGGACAACCATATCTGTCATGTTGACCTAAGATTGGTGAAAAGGTTCATCATAGATTGGTTCAGCTGAGGAGATTCTGTGGCAGATGTTGAGAGCCAAGACCTTGGTCTAGTCCTGATTACAGCTGAGACGACAAGACAATATTCCAGTCCAGATGGACCACTTCCAATTAGTTGACCCCCGAACTGGGTGTACATGACCCCCCATGTACACCCATGAACTGGATGCACATGCATGGGGGGTCATGTACACCCAGTTCCCCTGTAGTACCACGCTACAACCTAGAATGTAGAGGAGGCATCTGTAAAGATTGTCTCTATCCAGTGGCAGACTGCCAATCCTCTGCCAGACTGCCAGGTTCCTTGGGTTAAATTGCTCTGCTGTATCAGCCAGCCAATTCTTGGGCTCCTTTCCAGGAGCAATCACAGTCTGATAACCCATTTTTGGAAGCTGCAGCTCTAGTAGTTGTCATCAGATAACCGATTACAGTGCCATCCATAAAAATGGATGGACTCGCTAAAGCGAACAGATGACATATCTATAAAAATGCCCATAAGGCATAAGGCAAAGATTACTCACAAAAAAGTTGAAAATAATGACGACATCATGAATGCCCAGGTGTACTGTTCTTCATGGATCACATTTTAGCTGCTGAGCAGATAGCATGACATATTGTTTATGTGCAGGTGAGAAGGATAAAATTAAGGATTACTGTATGACATCATACATGCCTAAATAGGGAAGAGGAAGCAGAATTTAAAGTAGAAAGAGTTGTCAGAAAGAGTCTCTAATGGTCATTTGGATTTTGCGTGATTTGGATTTTGTGGTCATGTAACACTTTTTTGGTCCTCTGAATGTATTCACCAATCGATTCCATCTTCGTTCCTCTGGACACCGGTGTGCTTCTTCCAAAATAGGCTCCTTGGAGCATATGTTGAGAACAAACAATCTATTTTGCTTGAGTAAGGTTTGTCACTGTGGTTTGCTGGTCTTCAACGATGTTGTAGGCTGATGGTTAAACTGAAGTTCTTTGCTGGTTTCCACTCCAAATTTGCAGGGTTGCCCTACTTTCATATCATTTTAAGTGAAAACACAGTCTTGTCATGTCCTGTGGATCCTATTCATTTTGTTGGCCATACTGTATCCGGGCAATGGAGAATGCTTCAGCCAAAACTGGCAACAGTTTGGTAAATACTGTAGTAAATTAATGAAGCCAATAGCTTCAATGAAATCTTTGGCATTCATGCAAGTGTCCAGAAAATTGAAGGCATTTCCTGGTAATGGGGATCAATCCAGATGTTCTGTAGGACAATTAAATAGAAAAGTGGGTCATATCAATAAAACACTGATATCCCTGGGTAAAACTGGAGACACATTATAGCCTAGGTGCAGTGATGCAAGGGCAGTCCACAAGATGGCTTCAAAAAGATGCTCTTTTTGTTTCTAGCAGTTGATTTAGCTAGGTTCTGTGGCACCAAATGTCCAAGAAAAATGGCTCAAACCTCCTGCTTGGAATCTAAGTAAGACTCAAGCAGCAACAGGCAAGATTTAATCAACTTGATTGTGCCTACCATAATCTATACATATCATAAAACTGTAAAGTTTGTGTGTCTGTACATTGAAGGTATTTGTTTAAAAAAAAAGTTATTTGGGGTGCGGGGGGTGTTAGATGAGTAAAAGAACGCATCAAGATGTTTTTTGGAATTTGTGTCAGTCTGTATATTTGATTGTTTGTGCACCCATCACGTAAAAACTACTGAACAATTTATTTTTTAGATTTTCCCCTGATTTTCCCCCTAATTTAGTTGTATCCAATTCCCCCCTAATATGGGTCGCCCCCGTCAGTAGGCCCCTGTCACGTGTTTCCTCCGAACCACATAACGCCAGCCGACTGCATCTTTTCAAACTACTCGCTCTCACACTGTTGGGGGGCGGCCCAACACTCTCGGACGACAGCATGAGCTTACTGACACCCATGATTGGCTGTAGAGCCGTGATTAATGTGAGAACACTAAATGGCTCCCATTCCACCTCTCTGAGAGAGCTCGGCCAATCAGCTCTCTCTAGGCCCTCAGCTGCGAGAGGCTACAGCATCACCTGGGAATAGAACTTGGCCGCCGTTCCACTCGGGGGCCCCTGAACGAATTCTAATGGGGTTTTCACAGGTGTACTTAGCCGAGCTTGAGGTCACATATACTGTAGGCTTTGTTTCATCTCAATCAGGAAGAGAAGATACGCTACTTTGAAATTTAAATGGAGAATGCCTTTATGTCTTTAAAAAAATTGACCTTGAAAAATCGTTACTTCATTTCAAAATTCAACAGATGTACATTGTTTAATACACACTTATGAGTGTGCAATTGAAATCTACATAATAAACGCAATCTCACACCTTTACTCTGCGCACTTCACGTTAACATGTAAAAGATTTTGCTTATGAGTGTGTAATTAAATTCCATATGAACAAAGTCACGAGCACATCTACTACTGAATATAATGATATTCAACAGGATGACGACAGTGAACGGAATAATTGAACCATTTTCAGAGGTGTCAAGTAACGAAGTACAAATACTTCGTTACCTTACTTAAGTAGAAATTTTGGGTATCTATACTTTACTGGAGTAATTATTTTTCAGCCGACTTTTTACTTCTACTCCTTACATTTTTAAGCAATTATCTGTACTTTCTACTCCTTACATTTTAAAAATAGCCTCGTTACTCTATTTTTATGATCAGAACGCGCAAAGTAGTATTTTGCGCGTTCTTCTAAAGAAGTATTTTTGAACCCTAGTATCTATACTTCTACTCAAGTAATGAATGTGAATACTTTTGACACCACTGACCATTTTACATAACCTGAGAACATGGGGTATGATGGTACATAAGAGTGTGGGCTCCGGGCCTCCGAGTGGCGCAGTGGTAAAGTGCTCGCCCTATCATCCGGAGATCGCTGGTTCGGTTCCCAGGTGATGCTGTAACCTCTCACAGCTGGAGGTCTAGAGAGAGCTGATTGGCCGAGCTCTCTCAGAGGGGAGGGATGGGAGGTACTCAGTGCTCCCACAATAATCACCAGGGCCATCAGTGAGCTCTTGCAAGGGGAAGGAGTGGATAGCGTTGTCCTCCGAGTGTGTTACACCGCCCCCAACCGTGCGTGACGTGGGCGTCACGTGGTTTGGAGGAAACACGTGATAGTCTTCGGCCCTCCCGACTGAGTGGTAGTAGTAGCCTTAATGTCGGAGCCCCCTAGTGAAGGGGAGGAATTGGACACGACTAAATTAGGGAGAAAATCGGGAAAAAAAAAAATTATAAAAGAGTGTGGGCTCTAGTTGCTACTTACACAGTTTACTATAAATTGTTTTTTTACTTTGGTAAATTGCCACCTTTTACATGGTTAAGACTTTGGATTAGAGATGATCAGATCGTAAATTCAAATCCTTGCAACACGAAAGTGCTACGGCTGGGTTCCTGAGCATGAGCCATGTTTAAACTGAAAACTTGTATTCTCTTTCAATTGTAAACACTTCGGATCATCCAAATGAACATATTCATTTTTGGTTGGGGAAACCAACCAACTTTCCATATTTTGGTTGGGGAAAGCATTGATATGCAAGGACATACAATACCGTTCAAAAGTTTTAGATCACTTTCTAACTCCATGATAGTTCCTGATTTTTATTTCTTTCTACTGTACATTGTAAAGGAATGCTGAAGGCATCCAAAAAATGCATTAATCTCCTTTGAACAGTTGATATTGAGATGTTTCTGCTACTTCTGCTCTGTAAAGACTTCATAACGCCTCTAATCTGAGGCGCTGTTAGTCATTTTTCAGGCTGATAACTCTAAATGAACTTCTCGTCTGCAGCAGAGTTTTGGTCTCGCCCTCCTGGGATGGCCTTCATGAGAGCCAGTTTCATTATGGTGCTTGACGGATTTTGTAAATGCACTTGACAATACTGTTCTTGCAAGAACTATTACAGAAAGGCTGACCTCTGTGTCTTAAAATAACAACTAACTGTTGTTACGTAATTACCTACTTCCATATGTTATTTTATACTGTATGTTTGAAATCCCCAGTATTGTTGTAGAATGTAGAAAATAAATCACTAAACAAAAACAAAGAAATTTGCAAGTGATCTAAAACTTTTGAACAGTAGTGTATAATGGAAATAATTTAGAATCACAGGATCAAATCACCAGATTTTGGTAGAGTAACTCTTATACAAACATATTACTCAACATGATCTCCAGTAAAAGTGATACATTTGCCCCTTCCTTGAACCCAGCTCTTGAATGCCGGTTTCAATTCTTTAAACAAATTCATCATGAGATCTGTACACATTGCTCTTGTCAATGGTATCATCTTCATACACATTCTGTAGTTGATGCCGGTACCGTTGCAGAGAGGAAGTCTCAGTTAGTATAAAAGCTTTGCCCAACTTTGCATTACTTTCAGTACAGCCCTCATATTTACTGTACAGTTTATCAGGGACATCCAGGATTTGTGCATTTTATTAAACTGAAACATTTTATTTATGAAGCTTATAGCACATACCTTATATTGAGGACGTCACAAGGTTTATCTTTCCCAAAGAAGTGCTAGATGCCTGCACCAAATATATATACTAATCATAAAACCAGTAATGTCTTTTTTGCCAAATCTTTTGATGTCTCTGCTTGATTTATGCTAGTCATTAGAGGACTGCATGAAAATGATCCTGTCTGAAACTGATTATAGCCGCCTTTGGTGGAGCTCATCCTTTTAGTCTACATGCACTGACATTCTTCTTAATGCAAGAATTGTTTGCTGCACTATTTCACTAGCTCAGTGTTACATTTCACAGAGTGTCTTACTGTGTGAGTTAACATGTGCATGTACACCTTGTAGTGCTGTAAACTGGGATTAAATACTTAATTGGGATGATATATCATGAATCTACACACAAAATGGTCCATAATATTAAAGTGTGGGTTAAAGGTATGATATATTGCAATATTATTTACCAATAAAATGTAAACTTTGTTATAGCATAGGTATTCATCACCATAGTAAAGTGAGTTGGCATCTAATGTGATGAGTCTTCATGTGTGCAATATGCCCTCTACTGTATATACCCTCATTATATCGACACCTGTTCCTACCAGGTGACGCATTCTCTTATTGCGAGTGTCTAAACAAAAAGAGCAATTAAAAGTTGGCAAAGGATAACTTTCTCAGTGTGATGCTACCACCACCGTGTTTCTCTGTGGAAAACGTGAGCTCAGGGTGCTTTTTTTTTGTCATAGCGAAACATTTGACTGCTTTTGTAGCAAACTGCATGCCACTCTTCTAAAACCTACCCTCCATTTCATTACTATGTGCAGTTTTGTGTAAAATTATGACACAATCATAATTTTAGATTGTAAATAAAAAATAAGGAAAGACGTATGCAAAGCTTTTTAAAAAATCTATTATATATGGTATAGGCATTTCTTGTTGTAAATTAATCTTAGTAACTAGTCCATCTGTTCCACCAAAGTAAAGGACAGCCGTGTGACACCAGCAGATAATCGAATAGTAAGATAAGTTGAACTATCTCAGTGAAGCAGTGCCTTTCTTAGTAATAAGGAAGTGATGGTTTCAGTCATCATCCTCAAAATTGTATTCCTATATAATGCCACCTATATGATAATTCGACCTTATAAAATGACCATTAAGGACAAACATCCTTCGCTGTTTAGTTCTGGAGGGGAAATTATATTCCATGCATCAAATTTTGAGCCCGAAAGGCTTCAAAAGGCACGATTCGACAAACTCCTTGCACAGTTTTCTTGACTTGATGCACAATCCTAATAAAAACTAAAACATTATACATATTGTTGTCTTGGCATTTGTTGGTTTAGCACTTTTGCGAATCATGCACTTATGTACGAGTGCCGCGGCATTTAGTGTCAGACGCTGTTAGTTTTCTTTGTTCGAGACATTGTGAAGGAACCTGTGTCTAATAACATCACTACAAGCATCCATTCATGGTGTCATCACAGGTCTACGTGCAATGAGTTTAAAAGTAAAATTAAGGAAATATTTAGTCCTTAACTTTTTCAGTGGGGTGGCCGCTTTTATCAAATGTTATTCTGGTTACATCCAGAGTTAAGTAAGAATGTCTTTCCCTCCTTCCCCTTTCATTCATACTTATTTATGCTGTCTCATTTTATACCTCAATGCATTATACAATAATTTGCTTACCATATTTATATATTTTTTTTATTCACACTCCATCTATGGATGTTTTTTTTTAAATATATATATTCTTTTGAAATTTTCATTAACCTTCTTTATTTTTCATCCCTTCTCGTTTTCATCGCGCATCCTCCGGCGCATCTGAACATCTCTCCCGTCCTTCCCCCGTTTCCCATCTCTTCCAGAGCACATGCGACACCCTCCGGAGTCACTCGGACAGCCTCGGATTCGCGCCGAACGTGTTACCTAGTCACCCGACTCTAGGCAACTTCGAGGAGTTCGCCTGTTGACGACGCAGGCGGCGAGGACAATTAGCGGCTGGACGGCAAACTGTGATCCCGACTTGTACATATACATGTACATATCTACACACACACACAAACACACACACACACACACACACACACTATGTGAAGACTAGATCGATTGGTCAATCAATAAATAACCCTGAACAGAATTACCATTTTAAAAAAGTACAAGTAGGCAACACTTTCCAAAACAAATACTCAGGTTATATTAGTGTAACGCAGTATCAACAGCACCAACTGTTTGTTTTCATGTTGTAATAACGACGAACACACGATGATTTAAAAGCTTTCAGACACAACTGTGAACTTGGGTTATTAAGGCTGCTACTGAAAGTAAACCGAAAAAGGCACACCGCTGCGCTAAGTGAGCGTGAACAGGCATTAACGTTTACTTTCTTTAAACACTAGGCTTGTGCTGATAATTTTCATATACGATATGATATTTAACACTGTTGATGTAGACATGTCACTGTTTAGTTAGCTAGCGTACTCTGCGTTATTCAGTCAGCGGCTAACCCTGTAGACAGCACGGCGCTGTCTTGACACTGATTGGTCAGTAGGTACTGATTGATGACGTAGAACTGCAGCATAGAAATAATGACTGTTTAAGAACTGGACAAACCGTCCACTGACGCCACCTAAACCTCAGTAGAATGAACAGAGCCTGGCTGTTATTTGCAACACACCAACTTACAGAGGAACCTCGGCTTACAAATTTAATTGGTTCCGGAGGCAATTTTTTATTGCGAAACGCATTTTCCCATGGGAAATAATGTAAGTGCAGACAATCTGTTCCAGTCACCCAAAAATATTACCAATTTAATCATATGACACTATAATCATATTTTGCCTTATAAAAACTATCAAAACATTTAATAACAGTAAACATTTAATTTTCAAGACATGAAAATGAAGTAAAATATGAAACAAATAGACATTAAACCTCACTTAACCTTAATTTATGATTCCTCTTACCACCAGCTACTTTAAAAACCAAACTGAAAGAGGAAAGTACGCGCAATGAAAATGGTTTATACACTTTTTTTCAAAATTCTTTTGCTATTGAGGCGTTCGTATGCCGAGGTACCACTGCACCTCACAAGCTTAGCTTTAGCAAAAATACCAAGGTGGCTAACTATCATTCCTATGCTAACGTTAAGGTACCTTGCATTTGATTGAACCCTACATGTAACCTCGTGTCAGCTCATACAGTACGTTTCTTGTGGTAAGTTACACTACAACAAGCAGAAGCTAACAGTTTGACACCTGCTGTTATTCACATAATCATGAATAATTTTATGGATTAATATGATTTTAACTGATGAGTTACAAAAAATTTACCATCCTACAGCTGTCAGTAATGGGAAGTCTAGCTATGGACACCAAAACCGTTAAATTTTTTGTTGTTGTTAGCTGTCCAATTGTTTATTTCTGTTGAAAAAATTGGACATTTTAAAATGGAGGTTTATGGGAATTGAGTCACTTTAGGAACCTAGTGGTCATTCGAGGAACTGCATGTATTGGCGTAAGTGCACTGAAATCAGTTTTTCAGAACCAGAGGTTTGCGCATGACAGCAAGAAAAGGTAATGGGATGATATGTTGATCTATATATAGCATTTATAGAAGGATTCTCCAGTGTCAAGAGTTAAAGTTATAAAGGTAAAGGTGAGTATAACTGTTAAACGGCTATAGTTGGATATAACTGCTAGCTAGTTCTTAGCTAAAGTTCTTGATAATTAGTGGAGTTTGTGATTGTGTACCAAAAAACTTTGTATTATAACCGAGTCACCATTACGTCATGGTTTTGGGAGGTTGTAGGAAACATGAGGTCCAACAATAAGACAACAATATAGGCTGTTCATTTTTTGTAATGCTGTGTATTCTAACCTGACCTAGCGTGACGTAAATACTTATCAACACAAGCCTAGTCGCCATCGAAGGAGTAAACAATGACGTGGATATCAATTTATTCCTCTGGTTGAAAAATGTTTGTCTGTTTACATTACATGTACAGTATATAAGTGCAATAATATGCATCACGTGTTATTAGAATAACCAATGTACTACCCTCACATCTTAAAGTCAGAAGGAAAAGATTAGATTCAGGTTCAGTCATGATCTCTCTGAGGAGCGTTTTACTTTTGATATGCATCATATATTTCTAATCGTTTCTATGATATATTCTGGTACAGTATATAAGACTTCCAGAAGGCCGCGGGAAAGATTCAGGTTTTACCGCATCACATTTTCATGAAACCAATCCAATTTAAAAACATGCGTGAATAACTTAGCGTGCAGCGTCCACGCAGTGCATCCATCCTGCAACGATAGAAAAGGAGTTGATTTTAGCGACGGGTTACGTCAAAGCCAAGATTACGCGGTTATTCATAAATGAGTCCTGTCGGGACAGCTTGAATCATAATCCTCTTGCGTCTTTCACGAGACACTGCTCATATCGCATCAAGCTGAGAGTATACACAGCAACTTGTGGTTAAAAACAACGTTTCCCAAAAGTTGTCTTCCTTTCTTTGCTTGCATGCACATATTTCCTGCATATGAAAGATGTATCCGATAGCGTTCCACATGCTGCGAGCTGAGACAGAGGAATGTTATCACACACTTAAAGAACAACAAGAACAACATTTTATTTTTTACATTTCGCTTCTGCATCTGGCTAATCACATTGTTTTATAGAACAGGATTTCTAGCACATGTAACCATATTTTAAGAGTCAATTGTGAAATGTAAATGAACCTATCTAATAAACATATTTAACCTTCTCCTAACGAGTGCTGTTCCTGTCTGTCTGTCCGTCTGTTGTGTATACGCATGATTAGGTGTTGCTAATAACGTTGCTAATGTCAAAAAAAACTTTTTTTTATAAAACAGTGCGGTATAAAGCTTCTTAAGAATTCACATCCCCTCTATGCTTTTACTCAAGAACCCTCGCAAAATCCCAACATTTTGCAAATCTGCAAAAATTATAAATGCACCACTTCCATGTCTTCTGCCCTTTCCTGTTCAGTGTTTTTTTTTTTCTGCAGGATAAAGTTTATTTGGATTTAGTATTCTTCCATGTAGGGGCAGTTGATGGCTCAGTGTTGCTAATCAGAAGGTCAGAGTATATACGTGGCTGAAACCCCACCACCATTGTTGGGCCATCGGGTAAGACCTTTAGCCCAAAGTTCAAACAAAATCACTCAACCATTCCCAAAGTCCCGAAACCTGGATGAGAAAATCGGAGGTTTGGATTACAGGACAGCGAAACTCTCTCCTCTAAACATTGCTGCATCATATAGAAACGATGGAACCATCATCCGATGTGCTAAACAGAATTGAGGAACCCAAAGGAAACCCACACAGACCTGTGGAAAGCACGAATCTCAGGATCAAACCTATGGAGCTGCAAGTGACTAAAGCCCAACCTGCTGGTGTGACCAAGGTTTTCTTGGTTTGTTATTGAATTTCCATGTTTCAACTGCTTTAGAGGGTTGAATTTTATTATTCTTTTATTTTATTTTCCGATTCTTTCAATTGTATATTAGGCCTCTTCAGTACTTATTTTATTTTGGGGTATTTTTTTAGATTATTTCAGTACACAGGTAGTCCCCGACTTACAAACATTCGAGTTACAAATTTCCGTAGATACGAACGAACTGGTTCAATCACAGAAGTAGCTCATGTGTATCATACATAAAAGTAGGCACTGCAGTGCACCAGATACCAATATTTACAATTATATATAATATTTCTAGTGTGTAAATGAATATATAGAATGTCTAAAGTCTAGTATATTAGTATATATATATATATGTGTGTTATTTTGTGTGTGTGGGAGAAATGAGGTCGCCTCACCGGTTTCAGCGAATCAGTCCGGGAGCGCAATGATAGAAAATGTCTGTCCTGTAAAGCTGTCCTTATGGTGAATAATCCAAATTTCTAAAAATCCTCAACAAAACAGAGTTCACAGTACAAGACAGTGAAAAACAGCTCTGAGACAAAATGGCGTCAGGGATTCCCCTTACGATTTAAAGGCGCAGAGAAAACCCTGTTACCTTTCACTGTGAGATTTGTTTCCCTATACGCAATTACTTTTGGCCACATGATGGCAGTGTGGGGAAAGGGAATAGAGATTTAGTCAAGTTGATCGATATGCTTTACATGGTATATCAATGTCAAAGGAGTATAAGACTCACTTTGTCGGACTTAAGAACAAATCCGACTTACGAACATGCTCCCGGAACGGAACTCATTCATAAGTCGGAGACGACCTGTATATTCAATACAATAAAATTTTATTTATATAGCGCTTTTGACAACGGTTATTGTCGCAAAACAGCTTTACAGAATCAAAAGAAAATTATGGAAATTAGTACAAAATGTGTGAGAAAATGTGTATGAATGAAAATCAGATTGTCCCTCATGAACAAACCGAGGGCGACGGTGATGAGCGAAAACACTCTCTGAGATGGCAATAGGAAAAATCCTTAAGTGGAACCAGACTCAGCAGGGAACCCATCCTCATTTGAGTGATAACGGATAGCAGGGATTGATCTGCAGTCATACTGTGTGTTAGGAGGACGGAGGCTCAATATTACAGATGTGTTTATGTTATGTTATGTTATATAAATATGGAGTCCAGTTCAGGTATAAGACTGTAGGAAATTCCAGTCCAGAATTATTATGCGACTGGAGTCACAGTTAAAAAAATTGTTGCCCATTATCGGACTAGATTGGTAAAATAGTAAACATTGTTGGATGCAATCAACTGTTTGCTTCATCAGATTGTTAATTATTTTAGGTATAATAACAGAATTAATTATGTTTCAATTATACATATTGGTGCCTTTCCAGTTATTTAAGCAGCTAAAGGCTCTATAGTCCATAATGGTTGGGGCGGGGGGCGGAGTTAAAGTGTATTACTGTGTATTTCTCTGTAATTATTTTGTTTTTACTAGTTTATTATTGTGTAATTGCCATGTAATTGTTTTGTTTTATTACTACTGTACGCCAATTATACAAGCAAATCACTGTTACGTGCTTCATTACTGATCAATTGCCAAATCTTTAGGGTATCACAGTAAATATTAGATGAACTCCAGACACTGTTTTTGATTTGCTTTATTTTTTAAATAGTGTTTCTTTGATCAGACAAAAAAAAAACCTAAGATAAATATTAAAAGCAACCAAAACATATAGCACCTTGCACAGTCGTAATTCCGACTGCTTACATAGTGGTCATGACAATAAACACTAGCAATCAGCGATCACGTCTGTCACACAAATGCATTTAATTCGAGTTTTCATGAGTCGAGTGTAAACGTGTCGGATCAGGTGACTCACACACACCGATTTCCTGCTAACACCTTTTCATGCACCAAAATAAATACTGTACATTACCTAGTTGAATGTGCAGAGGTATTTCAGGCTGTGTTAAATATGAATGCATCTGCCCTGATGTTTAAAACAGCAACAAAAGAAAAAACACAAGTCAGAGGCAATGTGCCGTTTTTCCTCATTCTTTAAAGCAATACTATTTTTCAGACACAATCAGCTATGAGAGGATTAAGTTTATGTAGCCATCTGTTCGTCCTATCAGCTTCTCCGCCATTCATTATTAATCAGACGCAGTGTGAAATTAATCTTGCTTGTCAGGATAAGAAAAGTTCTAAGGCTTGATTAAAAGCTAGCGAATTCATCGCTTGGCTATTTAAGTGTTAAAAAAAATAATAATTTAAAAAACGTCTTTTCCTCTTCCTCTGTCATATATAAGCACCATTAATGTTAAATAAAAATACTTAAAATATCTTAGTGATTAGTGTTAAATATAAACGTTTGCACGGGCTCGTGCTTCAGCTGAATCGAACGGTGTTAAATAGTTATACGGTGGCGATGTTGAATTCTCTACTCTGATTAGACGGAAAAGTGTTGATTCATTCACCATCACTCACTTAGAAAGTCATCACAGGAACAAACTGAGACTGTAAAACTGATAAAGCAGCGGACGCGTGACGTGTACATCACGGCACCTGTGTAAAAAGTATTCAGGCTGTTCCGATGCCTCCGGAAGTTTCAAGCGTCCAAGGAGAGAAAAAAAACTAAACTAAAAAAAACCACAATTGTTATGATACAAAATGCATGATAAACCCAAGCAGACTGTTTTTTTTCTGTCCTGTTGTTCTTATTCCTTCTTTTTACAAACCTGGTAAAAATCTCTAACATTCACAAACCCTTCGTAGATCTCCGTGTTCGCTCATATGTAAAAAATAATACACAGCAATAACCCAGTGATCTTCAGGAAAATTATTTTAAAAAATCAAAAAGCCCTAGCAAAACCTTTTCCAACACTCCCACTATGTTACCAATCTGATGTTTCTGAAACCAACCTACTGAGCTGAACACACCGGCTACAGGCTTGAGCTGAGAATTAACATTCAGTCACTCACGCACACACAAAAAAAATAAAAATAAAAAAACAGTCCTCTTAAATGAAGCATCTACAGATGAGGAGAAGGTGGTGGGTATGCGCTCGATCCAGAATACTGCGGCTCCTCGAGGCTGGAAGACCAGTGCTGCGAAGACTCCGTGATCCGACTCGGTCGATCGAGAAGCTTCGGATGAAACTAAGGCCACGACGATCCTCCTGACTGCAAAAGACCAGGGATGCAGGTTTGGGTATGAAATTCTATTTAGCTAGTTTATTACCATGTTGTTGATAGTAATGTATTATCATGTAACTGTAATGTATGTAGGGTTGGGTACCTATATAACCGGTATGTACCGGACTGAAACAGAACGCGAATTTCGGCGCCTCATTTCGGTGCCACTTAAATGCCTGAACTGTCGATTGAAATATTTATTCTCTGGGGTTATAATGACACAGTTGTAATAAGCATCAGATTCATCAACACACATGATCACTAGTAAAAAATAAAATGCTAAATTTAAATACTGCATTCATGGGGTGTGAGAAATTATCGGAAAAATTTATTATTTCCTTAATTAGAAAAATCTTGAGAACTTCGGAAAGCTTTGATAATACAAATCCAAAACATTGTTGCAGTAATGTTACTGTCCATTTTATTTTTGTAGATTAAAAGTTTATTAGATTAGATGAAAAAATTTTAAGCACAAATCATCAGGAAGTGAAAGAACATCCGAGGTGCGCGTGAATGCTGCAACTAGCGTTACACTCGCTCTGACGGCAGCAGGTGGTCTACCGCTATCTTAGCTTGACATATTAAACCACGTTAAAATGCCTAAAACTAAACGGTCGAAAGTGTGGCTATATTTCACAATAAAGGATTCCGACACCGCGACGTGCAGTGAATGTTTTACAGCAGTTTAATGTAAAGGGGAAACACGTCAAATCTAATGAAACATTTGAGGGCAGACGGAATAAAGTTAAAAATAGAATAAAAACACGGAATAAAGTTAAAAGCAGAGGGAGGCACCGTGTTTGACAGCTTGTGGACAAAAGCTGGCGCTATCAGTGTGGACGACCCGAGTCCCAGTCACACCAACTGTAGTAAAAAGGAGTCGCCGGTTATGATGACCACAGCAGCCTTCAAGCAGGTTAGTAGTAGGACAATATAACGTTAACTGCAAAACGCAAATCTTGCATTCACGCCAACGAATGGTCAAACGATTTGTAAAATACTAATGTAACATAGATTCTGTTTATAATTATGGCTTTCCAGCTTGTACTAGTAGTACTACAACAGAGACCCCATTTACCATTGCAAAGATTTTTGGTTTTTTGTATTTACTTATATATTCATATACACTGCTGGTATTATATTAAACTTTTAATATATTGTTCAATTTTAAGCATAAAATTTTTTGTTCAATAAAAATGTATTCTTGAGTCATCCACCATCATTTTGTGGCTTTTGTAAAGTATCGGTTCAGGCACCGTTTTGGCACTGGTACAGTTTTAGAAGTATCGATTTGGCACCGGTATCGAAAAAAACACAAAACGATACCCAACCATAAATATATGTTATGTAATATGTATAACATAATTACTGGCTTGTTTTTTTGCTCTGCTAATCTCTAAGGGGTGTGGCTCAGCAATAGACACTGAAACAGCACATTAGATAAAGGAGTGCAATAGAGGAAGATTTATGTATAGAAAAATAAAACTAAAAAAAAAGAAAAAAAAGAGTTTAATGAGGGTTATATGAAGGAAGGATATTTTATCTGGAGACACTTCATCTGAGACCTGCGTTGTTAAAGAAATCATACCTTTAAGGCACTTTAGCTGCTCGCTCCGCTCGTCTGACTCGTGTGATGTGGAGCAGAGCTGCTGTTGATCTCGTTTTCCTCCTCCTCTTCCTCCACCCAGCCTCCCAGCCGGAGAGGCGAGGGCACCGTCAGGCCGGGCGTGTGCATCTGGGGCGTGGGCACTAGTGGTGGAAGACATGAGATGGATATTTTTTATTTATTCAAAAACTTACAATAAACAGCCCCTATTATGCTTTTTCGAATATTATATTTCATGCAGTGTGTCATGTAGCTCTATGCGAACAAAAACTATCTGCAGTATTAAAAAAAAAAAAGTCGGCTCACATTCGCCTAAACGAGTCGTTAGCAAATCTATTTTTACTCTGTTACGGATCCACGTCACTCCGTAACATATTTGCGTAATGTCCGCCCACATTCTACGTCGCGAACAACTTGCCCGCCATCTTACAATTAACGTTACCGCACTCTTGTTAAAGTGACCAGGGTCGCTTAAACACTTTGTATTAGAAAAAAAAAAAAAAAAACGAGAGCACACGAAATCCTTTTTAACTGTTTATTCTCCACCATTCACCAAAACTGAACTTTACACTCGCGAAGTGCGCATGTCTCTTGCCCTTTACCTGACCTGCCTTCAAATAAACAGCCAAGAAAGAGCGGGGGGGGGGGGGGGGGGGTTGGGAGGTGTTTGAGTAGTAATGGTGGACCAGCGCTGGCGTTATTTGTTTGGACGAGAGAATTGCTGTGGATCATTTTCTTTCGAAGTTTTTTTTTAACCGGATTATCTTTGACAGGACATATTCCCCGGACTTCTCACCCTCCGTCATCGGCCTCCCGGACTTCATTAACCCCGGTGAGACCGAACCATACTCGGTATACTCGTATAACACACGTACAATAAAAGTCTTCTGACATTTTCCACTCACTTGCGTTCACACACACATACCATTTATTATATATAGTTTGAAAATATTGTTTATATCTTTGTTTGGTTGTGGTGCACCTTTTTTTGTTTACTTTATTTAGTTTTGTATAATACACGTTTGCTTTATCTACTTGTTTGTGTTTGTCCTTTCTGCTCACCGCCCTTTTTACGCAACTCCGACACAAAGATAAAAGACCTCTCGATTTTTGTAGCCACAATTAATCTAAAATTAGCTGGTCGTTACACGGTAAAAACGACGCCATCTTTTCATTGTATTGACGGGTCTCCAGAGCTGTCGTTCAGTTATGGTAATGGGCGTTTCGTTTTCCGACACTCGCTGTAGCGTTAGACCAATCATAGTGGGCCATGCCATCTGACCAATCACAGCAGTGAGGGCTCACAGAAAGGAGGGGTTTAGACAGACTGAATCTTCGAACTGATTTACCCGAGTCGTTTACGAAGCACTTAGAAATGGGGTAAAATTACATCTATTTTGGAGAAAACTAAAGTGTTCTTTGACCTTGCATACATGTAAAAATGTTTCAAGAGACTCATTAAGCAATATTAGCAACCTTTAAAATGGCATAATAGGACCCCTTTAAAATCAAATGCTCACCAGAACCGGCACCAAAGTCTCTCAAGCCGACGTGAGGATGTCCGTGTGCAGGTCCGCGCTGACACTGGAACTTCTGCTGATGCACCTACGAGACACCGAGACGTTGATCTTAATTGGGGGTTCATAACGTACATCATGTACAGACAGGTGAGACATTCAAGGGGAATATTACAGATCTACACCGCCGAGAGGTGCTGCAGCGTAGGATTTCTCCGGCACTGACCTCGTGCATGTAGATGGCGTGCAGGCTCATCTCAGCCGTGGCGAACTCTGACAGGAGGGCCGAGCTGGACTGGAGGTACATCTTCGTCTCACTGGCGCTCATGCTAGATCGTAACGAAGAAAGAAAGCTCGAATCAACCATCTACGGTACGTATTAACTCCAGTGACCCTATAACCTGTGTTAATTACGCACTTAATTCCTAATAGTTCAAGCAAATGGATTAGCTCTGGACCGACACTAATCAGCACTGCTGATTAATATTTGAGTTTGTTGTGATGACTCTGGCGAGTCCTTTTGTTTGCTGGAATGTGAGCACCTCTCAGCGGCAGCGCTGTGGTACATCATGGGGCCTTCGTGGTGTTGAGGATGGACCGGAGGATGCAGAGCGTGAGGGCGCGCGCGTCCGGCATGAGGCTGCTGAGAGGAAGACAGCGACGCTAGGACGCTCGCGGCCGCCGAGGCGGTACTGCTCGGGGAGACGAATCGACGACTCCACCCCGGCATCCCGGATGCCGTGAGGACCGGATGAGCCAGGACACTCGCCAGGAGGGTATCGGGCTGAAAGGGAGATGATCGTTTGTCATGCAGTGTACACTCAGACTAAAAATTACTGTTTAGAGATACAGAGACCAGAGTTACTCTTTTTTTTTTTTTTAATAATGTTGATGCTGAGAGGTGTGGATATAATAACTCACAGCAGTGGCAGAGTCGTTGGAGAGCAGCGAGGTGCAGAGCGGAGCCTCAGAGAGCAGGAGCTGAGGGTTCGGGCCAGCCTGGGCGTCCTGCTGCACCTTCTCGCGCATGTGGCTGATGAAGAGCGAGCTGTCCTGAGGAGGCTGCCAGCGAGGGTTCTTCAGGGTGAAGTGCACCAGCGACAGCTCCGTCTTGCCGTTCTCCGCCTGCTGGTACACAGACGCCTCGGTCTGGCCCTCGGACATCCACTGAGAGCGGAGGAATAACGATAAACAGTGTTAAAGCAGTGCAATTATTGTATATATACAATTCTCACTGTATAATGAGTAAAAGTGAAACCTGTGGGTTGCCATGTCGGCGGATGTCCATCTGCGCGAAGGAGCAAATGTCGCCGACGCCCACAACCTCGACGGTGAAGTTGCGCAGGAAGTCGATGATCTCCAGAGACTTGCTCCGGAGGACGAAGATGAGGATGAAGGGTGTGATGATTGGACTGAGCAGCTCCTCCAGTATAAACACCTGCAGAGAAATTATTTACTAATATCGTGAAAAGTGCAGACTGCCATGCAGTGGTACCTCGGCATACGACCGAGAGCCCCGCCCGCCGAAAGTTGGCCTTAAGAATAAAGATTTTGCACTAAATATGCCTCGTAATGCAAAGCATTTTCGGGCTCACGAGCGATTGACCGCGGCTACTTCTGGTAGCCGGTTGCCTTCCATAATTCGTTTAATTGTGTAAAGCTGATTTGCGACAATGACAAGTGTTAAAGGGGACATACCGTGCTAGATGCACTTTTTCAAGCTGTTTGGACTGAAATGTGTGTTAGGAGAGTGTGTACACAACCACTCTACAATGATAAAGAGCCGCCCAGCGATTTTCTTTTAATTTATTAAAATAAGATGCCCCTTCTGAAATCAGGCATATCTCAAAAGCCTGTCGGTGTGACGTCACACCAACAGAGGCCTCTCCCACTATAGTTGATTGACACTGGTGTTTTAGCAAAGACACGCCCTGAGTTAGAAGAAAGCTGTCGGCTATTGTTTTTCTACGCTGGAGCAAAATGGCGCCTACACGAGTGTGGTGTGCTGTTTGTTGCAGTAGTGCGGTGGTCTAGTGGTTAGGATTCGGCGCTCTCACGTGGGAGACCAGGGTTCGATTCCCGCTCAAGGTACATGCTTTTTTGCACTACATATTTATAAAGTTTTTCTAAAGTTGCGTAGTAGACGAGGCGAGTGCGCTATGCTTCGGTAAGCTTTTCTGACACCAGGAGAGACTCAGTCAAACACACACACACAATGCTTCGCGTGTATGATGTCCTAGGTTGAATACCTGGCATCTCCATGACTCAGTCACACACACACACACACACACACACACACACACACACACGTTGTCTGTCAGAAAGGTCTCTGTTTATTAACAGCAAAAGATTGGTTTATATACGTTTGACCAAACGCCTGTGCTATAGACATATGTTACTACAAAGAAAATGAACCATTGTAAATGTCCTGGTGAGATCCCAAAAAAAACAATGCTTCGCGTGTATAAGGTCGCGGGTTGAATACCCGGCATTTCCATGAGGTAGCCATTAATTCCTTGTGGTCTAGTGGTTAGGATACGGCGCTCTCAGTGCAGCAGCCCGAGTTCGATTCCCGGTCTGGGAAGTCAAAAAAGTTTTACAACCAGATTCACATGTAAAATTTTATAAATATAAATATATATATATATTTTTTTTTTATATATATATATATATATATATATACATAAATATAAAAAAAAAATATATATATATATATATATGTATATATATATATATATATATATATACATAAATATATATATATATATATATATATATATACATATATATATATAATTCCCCTATATTTTGTAATATTTTTATTATGCCCTCATTTGTACAGTTTATTTTACTAGTTAAATTTATTTTCTTTAGTATTTCTTTTTATTGATATTTATTCCTTACGTATAAGCTTTTATTTTCTTTTTAAGGTCACTGGCTGTCGTATAAGCATTTCACTGCATATCATACTGTGTATGACCGTGTATGTGAGGAAGATAGATAGGTGAAAGTGTATCAAAGGAGAGGAAGATAGATAGGTGGAAGGAGACAGAGGGGGAGAGAGAGAGGGAGAGAGGGGGAGAGAGAGAGACAGAGTATGGGAAGGTGAGCATGAATGAACAGATGCAAGAGGAGACAGGAAGATAGCAGCAGGGAAGAATTAACACGTTAATATCAGATCTATGAGGAAGAGAGCAAGAGAGTAGAAATAACTCCTTTATATATAAAATAATTCTAACATCATGTAAAATAATTTTTAACTGTTTTTTAAATATTTTTAACTGTTGTCAAAGCTATACCCCACTTGTATTGTGAAGACACGCCCCACAGAACTGGGGGGCGGGTTCAGTCGAGGTCATTAACATTTAAAGGAGCATGTACTGAAACAGGTTGCTGAGAACAGAGCTACTTTTTACCAGGTAAAAGTAATGTTTTTTTTACACAATTGAGAATTTTTAATTAAAGTATATTACAAACTTTTCATTAGGACCCTAAAGAATCATATTAACCTATGCAAAATTGAGACTGTATGTCCCCTTTAAAAGCGCTATACAAATAAAATTTTATTTAATAGAACTTGCTTGCGTCAGTGGAAAGCAATTCACACATTTTTTGTGGGTTTTTTTTTTGTTTGTTTTTTGGTATTTTGTGTAAGATTTAGTGAAGACACAGCACCACGCCTCTCGACAGTTATCAATCATAAATTAAGGTTCATGAGGTTTAATGCCTATTTATTTCACATTTTACTTCATTTATGTCTTTTCTAAATGTTTTGATTGTATTAATGTGCCAAAACATGATTATAGTGTTGGAAATTGGTCATATTTGGGGCTGAAACAATTCCTTGAGTAACTCGAGTAATTCGATTACAGAAAATTATCGAGGCAAAATCTTCTGCCTCGAAGCTTCTTTTAATTAATTTTAAAAGCTTCCGTTATGTTTTTGCGCAATTATTTGTTTGGCGTGACACAGCGCGCTTCCGCATGCAAGCCGCCAATAAACACAGAAGAAGACGAAGAAGCGTCCACAAAGTGGAAGGAGACGCAAACAGTCAGCTGTGTATTGATTTGAGGGAGCGTTCTGTTGCGGCTGCAAAATGGAACGGAGCGATAAAAATATCAGTGAACCAAGAGGTGAGAACTTTTAGTTCTGAAAGTTAAGGTGTACAACTTAGTGTTTTTGTATAATTACTTATTTTAATGTGTTCCTTAGTTTTTTTGATACTTAAAGTCATTTGAAATACCTTTAAGTTTTTGCATCTGAGAAAAGGCTTTAAAATAAGAATGTATGGCTCTGTGTTTATCCGATAACTCGATTACATTTTTGGTAGAATACTCGATTACTAAAATAAAATAGTAATTTTAGTGTTTCGCCTGCCATGCGGAAGGCCCGGGTTCGATTAGCAGCCAGTGCCCAAACCCCAGCCACTGGATGCAGTGCCATTCCCAAGCCCGGATAAAATGGGAGGGTTGCGTCAGGAAGGGCATCCGGCGTAAAAACTGTGCCAAGTTGTAGTGCAGGCTGGATAGTCCGCTGTGGCGACCCCTTGCCGGGAGCAGCCGAAAGACCAACAACAAGTCGATTACTAAAATATTCGATAGATACAGTCCTAGTAATACTGGTAATATTGTTGGGGGTCTGGAACGGATTATCTGCATTTACATTATTCCCAATGAGACAATGCGTTCCACTTTAAGAACTCGCCTCCGGGACGGATTATATTCGTATGCCGAGGTGCCGCTGCTTTACTATAAATGGCAGGTGAGAGAATCTGGCTCCATGAGCACATCTGTCTCGGCTGTACGTTCCTCACCGCTTTGTACTGGTAAAGCTGCGCCATCTCATCACGCGTCTCGCTCTTGTTAGCGTTGCCTTTCCAGTGATCGGGCATGTAGTGGATGTGCGCCAACACACACTGTAGCAGCTGCTCCGGGCACCACACCATGTGCTCATCTGGTATAAAGGACCTGCCGGAGAGCACACAGCCACAAGGTCACGTCCTCACAGGTGGCCTGGTTACACTTACGACAACTGTTTATTTACAAATATATAACCATTTAATCTCACACACATGCACACATTGTTTTGAATAAGCAGATTTCCAGTTCTTACCTGGCAACGGTGATGATGACGCCGAGAGCGGTGCCTGCGGTGAGGACGTGCTGGACGGCGAGGACGTCTTCGTCGTAGACGGTGAGTGCAACGAGCACGGCGAGCAGCGAGCCGGCGAAGAAGGCCGCGCTCCGAGCGAGGACGGCGAGCAGTGGCGAGTTGAAGGCGTTCATGTATTTGGCGGCAGGACGGTATGCGCGGCCGAGGCGTTCGCGCAGCTCATGGTCCAGCTCGTTAAAGTGCCGTAAGTAGAGGCGCCCATAGAGCGACCAGCGGCGCGTACCCAGGCTGCCTGGTTCGCGCTTGATGGCCTCGGCGTAGCTGAAGAAGGCGTACAGCGCCTGCCACACCAGCACTAACGGACACAGGAGCAGGTTGGCCACGCCCGCCAGCAGGATGGTGCGACTCAGCTGGCGCGCCAGCTCCTGGCGTTCGCTCGCCCGCTTGTACTTCGGATGCAGGCTCCATTTGTTCTGGAAGGGCGAACCGGGCCCCCAAAACAGGATGAGCTCGAAGTTGTACTTGAGGCCCTGCGTGAGGAAGACCACATCGCCGAGGAAGGGCACGCGAAGGTGCACGGGTAGCAGCGACTTGTTGATCATGGCTACCGTGTAGTTCTTGAAGCGCAGGATGCGGTGGTAGATGTCCAGCTCGGTCAGCTCCTTTTTGTGGATGCACATCTGCTGCTCGCGCTGGAGCTTGATCAGGCGCCCCTGCACTTCCTGCCAGCTGAAGTTGCACAGCTCGTCCTGTCGGTCGAAGAAAAACAAAAAAACAACAAATTAGTTACGTGATCTCGCGGACACGTCTTTTATTAAAAGTGCACTCCATCTCACTGTGAGCTCACCATGCTGATCTTCAGGGCTTTAATATAAAACTGCCGGATCTCCCAGTAACTCAGCACGTTGCAGATCACCTTGCCGAGCCGGTAGATCCAAAAGATGGCGGCCATGATTAGGAGGAAGATGATCCAGCTGTTGTCTTGGATCCTGAACGCAACACATGAGGCAGATGTTTTTTCTGGTGCATTCTCATCTATTTCAAATACGTTGCACCGTTCTACAGATGTCACTTTATATAAGGCGATCAGATTTACAGCTCGGGTTTGGCAGCTTAAAAAATTAAGAATATATAATGAACTACATAAAGTCTGGTACAAAGCAATTTGTCACAGGAGACACAATTGTTCTGCATCAGTAACTCTCACTTTATTTCGTCTTTATTTATTATATTAATAAAATATTGTGCAACCGTTCAAAGAAAGAAAGAAATATGATTAAATTTAAACAGGACAGAATTTGTGTGTGTGAGTGAGTGAGTCGGAGACGAACAAAACAAGACTGACACTGGAGACTCCTTCCTGCGAACTGGAACTTTACACAATTTTCTCAAATCCCTTCGAACGCAGGCAAACCCCTGGCACGCTCTGTTCTTGGACAGAGACCAGGTCATCTCTGATAACCAACATGATCAGGATGACCTGTACGAATAACAAACTGCTCCTGGAAGCACTTTTAGTTATAGTTATAATAGTTATAGTCCTGCTGGAGTCCCTGCTTGATTTACACATATTTTCTCACACATTTAAAACTGACTGTCAATAATTTTCAATGATTTCAATCGTCCCCAATGACCACTGTTAAAAAGCTCTACATAAATTACAAAAATGAATTGAACTGAGCTGAATAAATACTGTATAAACCTAAAAGAAAGGGTCACTGGGGCTGTGCTATAAACAATAAACTGATTTTTTTTTTTAAAAAAGGACTCCAGATAAACAGATCTTCTCAGAAACCATATCTGTTCCATGCAGAGTCACAGAAATAGCAAAGCACGGGACAGCAAGTTCCCTCAGCCGGTGTCGCAATCAAGGTAGTGTTTATTTACAGGCTGGATATCGCAGAGAAGAAGAAAGAGGAGCTGGAAAGAAAAAGGACAGCTGGACTGTGGAAAGTGAAGTTATGAAGTCGAGTTGAAGAGCTGTTCTCTGTTCTGATTGGTCAGAAGGTGGCGAAGGATTACAGTACATGAGGGATGCGTTAGATGCGTTAGGTGCCACACGTGATCAGCATAATAATAATAATATTGAGAAACGTAAAGAAAACCGTAGAGCTGTTGACGCGGTGATGTTTCCAGTAAGGGGATGTTTATTTAAAGTTTAAGGAAGGAGTCTCCATTGTCAAAGCTAAGAACAAAATAACCATCCGGCTGATAATGCTGATTATTTTTTAATAAATGCCTATGATTGGATAAATTTTAATTTTATTTGTCACATACACAGAATGCAGTATAAGTTGTAATGCTCAGATTTAATACTTGAGCTAATTACACTAAAACGGGGTCTTAAATCTAGATACGGGCTAATAATACTTATTTCCGGTGTTGCGCAATCTTCGCGGAGCAAGTAAAGACGGACACAACACCAATTACCAAAACCAAACCAAAGTGTATTATGTACAAAAGACAAACAAACCAATAAAGTGCAATGAAACCAATATATACAAATACAGTGGTGTGAAAAACTATTTGCCCCCCTCCTGATTTCTTATTCTTTTGCATGTTTGTCACACAAAATGTTTCTGATCATCAAACACATTTAACTATCAGTCAAAGATAAACCAAGTAAACACAAAATGCAGTTTTTAAATGAGGGGTTTTATTAATTAGGGAGAAAAAATCCAAACCTACATGGCCCTGTGTGATAAAGTAATTGCCCCCTGAACCTAATAACTGGTTGTGCCACCCTTAGCAGCAATAACTGCAATCAAGCGTTTGCGATAACTTGCAACGAGTCTTTTACAGCGCTCTGGAGGAATTTTGGCCCACTCATCTTTGCAGAATTGTTGTAATTCAGCTTTATTTGAGGGTTTTCTAGCATGAACCGCCTTTTTAAGGTCATGCCACAACATCTCAATAGGATTCAGGTCAGGACTTTGACTAGGCCACTCCAAAGTCTTCATTTTGTTTTTCTTCAGCCATTCAGAGGTGGATTTGCTGGTGTGTTTTGGGTCATTGTCCTGCTGCAGCACCCAAGATCGCTTCAGCTTGAGTTGACGAACAGATGGCTGGACATTCTCCTTCAGGATTTTTTGGTAGACAGTAGAATTCATGGTTCCATCTATCACAGCAAGCCTTCCAGGTCCTGAAGCAGCAAAATAACCCCAGACCATCACACTACCACCACCATATTTTACTGTTGGTATGATGTTCTTTTTCTGAAGTGCTGTGTTACTTTTACGCCAGATGTAACGGGACACGCAGGAGTGGCCGGCCGACCAAAATTACCCCAAGAGCGCAGAGACAGCTCATCCGAGAGGCCACAAAAGACCCCAGGACAACATCTAAAGAACTGCAGACCTCACTTGCCTCAATTAAGGTCAGTGTTCACGACTCCACCATAAGAAAGAGACTGGGCTTCCAACTTCCAAAAAGTTCAACTTTTGTCTCGTCGGTCCACAAGGTATTTTCCCAAAAGTCTTGGCAATCATTGAGATGTTTTTTAGCAAAATTGAGACGAGCCTTAATGTTCTTTTTGCTTAAAAGTGGTTTGCGCCTTGGAAATCTGCCATGCAGGTCATTTTTGCCCAGTCTCTTTCTTATGGTGGAGTCGTGAACACTGACCTTAATTGAGGCAAGTGAGGCCTGCAGTTCTTTAGATGTTGTCCTGGGGTCTTTTGTGGCCTCTCGGATGAGCTGTCTCTGCGCTCTTGGGGTAATTTTGGTCGGCCGGCCACTCCTGGGAAGGTTCACCACTGTTCCATGTTTTTGCCATTTGTGGATAATGGCTCTCACTGTGGTTCGCTGGAGTCCCAAATCTTTAGAAATGGCTTTATAACCCTTACCAGACTAATAGATCTCAATTACTTTTGTTCTCATTTGTTCCTGAATTTCTTTGGATCTTGGCATGATGTCTAACTTTTGAGGTGCTTTTGGTCTACTTCTCTGTGTCAGGTAGCTCCTATTTAAGTGATTTCTTGATTGAAACAGGTGTGGCAGGAATCAGGCCTGGGGTGACTACAGAAATTGAACTCAGGTGTGATAAACCACAGTTTTTAACAAGGGGGGCAATCACTTTTTCACACAGGGCCATGTAGATTTGGAGGTTTTTTTCTCCCTTAATAACGTAAACCTTCATTTAAAAACTGCATTTTGTGTTCAATTATGTTATCTTTGACTAATAGTTAACGGTTTTTGATGAGCAGAAACATTTAAGTGTGACAAACATGCAAAAGAATAAGAAATCAGGAAGAGGGCAAATAGTTTTTCACACCACTGTATATACAAATATAAACAAAACCTGAAATGTATGCGTGTGTGTGAGTGCGTACGTACAAAAGTCCAAGTCTGTGTTATTGTGAGTGCGTAATGGTGTACGGGAGAGATGTCTCGGCCTCACCGGAAGGTGAGGCGGTAAATCCGGGAGCACGAGAAAACGGAATGAGAAGGGTACTGAATGTGTCCAATGAACTGTAATCCACAGGTGAAACAATCTTTCTCTCAAACCAAATGCAGCGCGCTGTCTCATCTCTTCGTCCCGAGTACTATGCCGGTTCCGGCTTTATACCGGGACATGTGACCGGATAGGTCATCAGGGTTCCCTCACGGTAAGGGTAACCCCTTATGTGGCTGCACTACATAGAGAAATGTTTATACGATCGCTGATAACATAAAAATTTTAAATAAGAAAAATAAGAATATAAAGTATGAAATAAGATAAAAAAAATTGCAAAGATAGAACAATATAGGAAAACCTTTACCTGTAAAAAAAAAAATTTATAAAAAATTTTTTTTTTTACAAATAATAAAATAAAATTTAATTGAAATGGAATTGGGGAAAAGAAACCAAGTCCAGTCGTGAGCAAGACAATGTGCAGAATAACGTGCAATGTTAAAGTTCAAAGGTTCGTAGGCAGAAGTCGCCAGGGACCGCCTCACCGCAATGTTTACAAACATCGTAAAACAGATAGTTTTGTCACGACTCTAAACAAGGTCCGATCACACATGACGCTGTAGTGCCTGTCAATGTATCAGTAGTTACTAGTGCACCACCTGTAGCATGCTTAAAGAACTGCAGTGTAAATTAAATATAAATGTAAAATAAAATCTATAATAAAAGTGTCAGACCGACCTCTTGGCACACTGCTCAGGCGGCAGGATGGCGTCCGGCAGCGTGACCTTGGTCCTGTCGAGCGGGTTCACGCCCGGCCCTGTGTGGTTCACCGCCCGGTTGGCGAACAGCACGTCGTACTCCACGCAGTTGAAGAGGAAGGTGGTGAACGTGACCACAAAGAGGAACTGCCTGCAACACGCAAAGGATGAGAGAATCTCGGGTCACTTCTCAAATCTGACTGGTTTTCATCAGGAGCTCAACTCCTCACGTGTTGTTAGTACGGAAAGTAGGCAAAGCGCCGCAGTGTACAAGGAATAAAGTCCACTCACACAAGCTCGAAGAACTCAGACATCATCATACAGGAGAATCCATTCTTCTGATGGAAATGATATATGTACACGAGCTCGGTTAAGGAACAAACATGATCCCTAGTAACGGATCTTTTATGAAACATTACAGGTAAAGAAACATAACGGAAGGATATTCTTGTGAAGAAGTTGTCAAGGTTCTTGATATGGTGCCAGGAATCTAGGAAAAAGCAAACAAGACAGGGTTTCCTTAGTGACAACAAACATATTACACAGATTTCAATATTAAATTAAGAAATCATACATAAGCGCTACATTAAAGCGCCGCTGCAGGACACAGCGCCATGTGCAGGTTATGTAGCAATCAGAACTTGTCCTTTCAATCATATCTTTACGTTCCATACAGTGGAGGAGCAGAAACCAGTCTCAGAAGAATTTCTTTTACTCCAAAACAAGCAACAGTACACTATAAAAACTTTTTTTTTAAATATTTGTTAAAAGATTGAGATCATCAAACAAATTTTTTAATATGACACCATAATAACCAGAGTAAAGACAAAATGCAGTTTTTAAATAATGATTTAATTTACTACAGGGAAAAAATGGCTGTTCAATCCTATCTGTCCCTATGTGAAAAAGTAATTGCCCCTAAACCTTATATCTGCTTGTCCCATCCTTGGTGGCAACAACTACAATCAAGCGTTTGTGAAACTGGCAATGAGTCTTTCACATTGCGGTGGAGGAATTCTGGCCCACTTGTCTTTGCAGAATTGTTTCAATTCAGCCACACTGGAGAGTTTTCAATCATGAATGGACCATTTAAGGTCCTGCCACAGCATCTCGATTGGATTTAAGTCAGGACTTCGACTTAATTTTGTTTCTTTTTAACCCAGGTGCGCTTGTCAGGTCACAAACTGATGGCTAGAAATTTTCCTTCAGAATTTTTTTGTTGAGCGCAGAATTCATGGTTCCTTCAGTCATCATTGAAATATATATACGTATATACAGATATATGTATATATTTTCCTCTACGGTTACTTTGTGTTCTCTCTACAGTACTCAAAAATTTATACAGTATTATATATTATATGAAATTTAACTGAATTTAAATTAAACTGTTCTTAATTGTTCTTAATAGTTCAGTGTTAGAACACATGTAAAATTATATATCGCCACAGAAAAAAGACATAAATAATTAGAGAAGGATATTTGCGGTTTCTGCAAAAATTCCAGGGGTTTTCAAGAAAAATTATTAGTTACGTTCTAAGGAAAAATCTACCAACAAGTGAGGCCACAAACTCTGAACCGTTACTTCACAGGGTTCGACTGCACACGCATTGCGTTTAAAAGTGCTATAATGTTGCAGTTCCTGTATGATCCTATAGATGGTGCTCTAGTACATATTCACACAGCGAGGCATCGTGTGTGTGTGGTAGGAGTGAATTGTGTGTAAGTTTGTTCAGAATTGTAATAAAATCGTTTTTATGTATATAAAAATTCTGAATCTATAACAGTTCTATAAGTATCGAGATTTTATATATATTTTTTACAATTTTAAATCCCGATACTTAAAGAATCGCAGCACAAATCGACTCGCTATCGCTGTATCATGATAACATCGTATCGGGTGATCCCTGGTGATCCCCGTCTCCGCTCTCCTAATGAATACCGCCATCATCTCCGCTTGATACCTTTGAGTCCTTCCGGCACATGAATCAACAGATCCTCCTCCCCCGGAGGCGAGTCCTCCTCGTAATCCTCTAGTCTCTGGTACTCCTGGTAGGTTTCGAAGTCAGCCATGGCTCTTCACATTCTTTCTCTCTCACGTTCAGTCGTTCATCACAGGTCCTGATGCAAGGAAAAGAAAAAAGAAAAAAAACAACAAGGACGATGGAATGAAAAGTGATTTACACGACAGCTCTCACCGACACCAGTCTGATCTCTGATCTCTGGAACTTTTTATTCTCAGAGGATTAAAAATAACTTGGACATGAAGTCATATTCTCCAGCATCCTGTTTATCTGCTCTTCTTTCTAAGAAACATGTTTCATCCTAGTCTAAAAAACAAAATACATGTTTAATAGATAACTAATGCTATGTCAATGTCTACGCTTTGAACTTCTTTATTATATATTATTATATATTTCTCCTGGAGATAAACACAGCTATCTGATATCAAACCAGCCCAAACTGTGACATTGCGAGGGACCGTATCCTAAACACCCCCACTCCAACACTTCGGAGTGCACTACACAGCCTGAAGGATAACGCCGCTGTAGCGCACCTATACAGCCAACAGGAGGGCGAATGAGACACCACCAGCATCCCAGCAGCATGACACGATGATTTATTAAAGATGAAAATACGCATAAAAAAACACACACTCGAGATAACGTTAAACATTTTAACTTTACTTTAAAACCTTTACAGATATAAAAATGCTAATAAAAATCATCCTGGTTTAAGCTAACCGAGTAAGCTAACAGCTAGCTGGAGAAATACCTCACAATACGGTTTACACAAACAGCTAACTCAGTCTGCACGTTTTAGACTTTAGATGACTGTAATATTTAATTTGCTTAAAAAATAAATTTGAAATAAATTATAATGTTTAATAAACTCAGGTCTCACCAGCAGGACCTCAGCGCTTTTGTGCCGTTGCGCTTTTCTCTCCTTAACAAAAACAGACATGTCAACAGACCTCCGTGTCGTCACGGTGACGTCAGACTGACGTCACTTCCGTCATTTTGTATTTTATTATTAGTTTGTTTTTTATCACAGAAGGCAAATATTTAATAATATTTAAAAATATTAAATTATTTAAAAATATTAAATAATAATAATAATAATAATAATAAATATTATTATGGAGAAATAAAGTAGAAACATGTCTTTGTTTTTTTGTTTGCTTGTTTGTTTGTTTACTGAAAAGTTGGAGGAGTTTTTTTGTAACTTTTTTTTAAGTTTCCATTGAGTTTCCCCTAATATATATATATATATATATATATATATATAAAATTATTCTTCTCAAGTCTTCAGGCTTTCAGTCTCCGTTGCCATGGTGACTTGTGTTGTCTGTGTCCCCTGATGAGGGCTTTCTCTCCCTTCGTACACGTGCATTACTCTGGTTTAACTTCACTTAGAGTTCAGTAAACTCATTTATATCACCTTATTTATATCAGACGAAGCTCAGAGTTCATCAGCCCACAATTCAGATTTGTTAAGTGTGCTTTATGAAATACTGTAATATACATTGTATACATTTATACATTTTATACATTTATGGCACTGGTGGCTTAGTGGTTCAGTTCCCACCCAATTCCCAAACCCCAGCCCCTGCCTGCATATAGTGCCGGTCCCACACCCGAAAAGGGAGGATTGCGTCAGGAAGAGCAGCTGGGCAAAATTCTGTGTAAAGTTGTTGCGACCCCTCGACTGGAGCAGCCAAATGACTAACAACAACAACAACAACTCCTGTTACCAGGGTAACTTGTGTTATCTGTGTTCCACTGATGAGGGCTTTCTCCCTCTCCTCGTGCCTGTGCCTTACTCTGCTATAACTTCACTTAAAGTTCAGTAAACTATTTGTTATTACCTGTTCTGAAACCAAAAAACTTGTGCTTGGCAGCTCCGTGTTAGTCGACCCACAGTTTCTGAAATAATTCCTGTTATAATAAATCACACAAGAAGAAGAAGAAGAAGAAGAAGAAGAAGGATGGGGAGATCCAAAATTTATACAAGAAAATTTAGAAGAGCTTAAAGAGTCAGAAAATTCATAAGATACTGGATATTCATTTAAGAAAAATTAATACAAAGCTTCAGAAGAAGATTCAGAAGTTCAGGAGAAAAATAGACAATTACATGTGTAGGAATGCTTAAATTAATTCTGACACTGTCTTTTTTTTTTAATCTCTTTAATCTTACTACTTACCGTTATCTCTGTTATCAATGTTTATTATAATTTTTTATTATAAAGTTTATTATTATTATTATATTTATCTATTTGTTAGTTTTAATAATAGGTGGCACAGTGGTGTAATGGTAATTCACCTTGCACCGCCAGAGTTTGCATGTTTTCCCCGTTCTTATTGAGTTTCCTCCGGGTACCCCAGTTTCCTCCCACAGTCCAAAGACATGCAGGTTAGGCTAATTGGCGTTTTCAAATTGCCTGTAGTGTGTGAATGAGCGTGTGTATGCGCCCTGCGATGGATTGGCACCCTGTCCAGGGTGTACCCTGCCTCGTGCCCTAAGTCTCCTGGGATAGGCTCCAGCCCCCCCCCCCCCCCGCCCCCCCCCGCCCCGCGCCCCTAGATACAGGATACAGCGGAATAGATGATGAGTAGTTTTAATAATAATTATAATAATGTAACCTTCACCTTGCAATACTTTGCAATATTTTTATTTATTTAAAAATTTTTCTCTCCTCTTCCTATATTTTATATTATATGTTTATGTAAAGTTGTGAAACACGAGTCTAAGAATTTCATTACGGTAATGAAACTGAAACTTGAAACTTCACCTTCCTGCGCCATCTAGCGGCAGTTAAAGAAAATAACCTACTGACCGTCAAATCGGACTAGAGGTGCGTTCTAAATTTCTTATCGTACCCGTGTTCCGGATGTGCCTTCCTATTGGCTGGATGGATCAGTCTGCGCATGCGTACAAATGACTATCCAATCATAGAACAGAACCCGGGTGCTCTGTAACCAGGATCGTAGATCCTAGCCAATCGTAGAGCAAGGAGGCGGGATTTGTTCCAGTGACACTTGGGGGGAGGACCTGTATTAAAAATGGCGGCGCACGTATAGATTGTTGTAGCCTGCTTTGAATTAAATTGCTGTTATTGTAAAAAAAAAACTAATAATAAAATAGTAACATCTGTCGAATGAGAACGTGATCATGTTTCATATTTTGCGCTGCAGTCGGTTGACACCAGGTTCGGATCGATTTCTGCGGTTTAATGTCAGTAAATGCAGGGATTCGCTGCTGCTGTCCAGCCGGTATGAGAGTTTATTCACTCTGTATATTCACAAACAGGGCTTATAAACATCTGTCACACGTCTGCTGTGTTGTCTTCTTGTGTGTGAATGTAAGATGTATGTGTCGATTTAAATCAGACCAAATCAACATGTTCAAGCATGTACTGAGGACTTTTAAGGCTGATTGGATCACTTCACTGAATCTGAGTCGGTTCATTTGATTCAACTCACATTTCTTAACATCACTGTACAGCCGGGGGTGTTACTTGATATCTGCGCCGTCAATCCTTACGCATAACACGACAGTTGTCAGATGTTACTCTGGTGTACTGAAGTGTAATTACAAGCATTTCAAGTGTCAGAGGCTTTTATTGACAATTACATTAAGTTTGTGCAAAGAGTCAATATCCACAATGTTGATCCTTCTTTTTCCAAGACTTCTGCAGTTCACCCTGGCATGCTGTCAATCAACTTCTGGGCCACACCCTGACTGATGGCGCTGGAGTTTGTCAGAATTTGTGGGTCTTTGTTTGTCCACCCGCCGCTTGAGGATCGACCACATCAACTCCTAGCCAAGATTATACTCCTGGCCAATGGACCCAACATTTATATATATATTTTTTTTTGTTCCCCGGGCCACTTAGTTATGACTTTTGCCTCATGGTGAGAAGCTCCATCATGCTAGAAAAGGCATTGTTGGTCACCAAGCTGTTCCTGGTTGGTCGGGAGAAGTTGCTCTCAGAGGATGTTTTTGTACCATTCGTAATTCAAGTCTGTGTTCTGAGTCAAATGATAACTGACTGAGAAGCAACGCCACACATGAATGAATGGTCTCATGAGAATCTCCAAAATCCCACTGAGAAACTTGTGATTGATCTTCAACAGGTGGCTGGACAAACAAAAACCCAGAAATTCTGACAAACTCCAAGCATTGATTATGTAAGAATGGGCTGCCATCAGTCAGGGTGTGGCCCTGAAGTTGATTGACAGCATGACGGGGCGAACTGCAGAGGTCTTGGAAAAAGAAGAATCAACACTGCAAATGCTGACTCTTTGCATAAACTTAATTGTCAATAAAAGCCAATAAGGCTTGAACACATCGAAGCAGCAGACTTGTTGTAAAAATTTATATTACTAGAATGTTCTCTATAACCTAATGCCCCCAAGTGTTTTATGCATTAACAAGATGACATTATTTCTTTTCTCACAGATATGGACGTTGCTCACGCCAATGGACCACCTCTCAATCCCCATCCCAGCGCACCACCACCACTACAGTCTTCCAGATGTGGACCAAGGCTCAGAAAGCACTCCGACTCGTGACTCGGCATCGCCTCAAATCGCCCAGACTGGCCCTGACGTTTGCGGTGGGACCGACTGCTTTAACGCTCACAGCGAGGCTGTTCGGCACAGTGGCTCACTGCAGCACCGACTTCAACAACAACAATGACAAACCTCCTGCTAAGGCACAAGCTAAAGAGAACATCCCAGAATTCAGCTGGGCGTTGCTCTGGGAGTTCGTCCGGCCGCAGATCCTCGCGCTAATCGGGGCCATTGTTGTACGTCGTGTCTTGAGTTTTCATCTTTAATTATCGCCACACTGACTCCAAATTCAATTTTCAAAAAATGTTTGCATCTGAGGTGATAAAATGTTGCAGTTCCTCCATCATCCTACAGATGGTGCACTCTAAACTATTCACATATCAGGCAGCACAGCATCTATAGAACTGGGATATTTATAAAATCATGATGCTAACAGAATCGCAGTACAAATCGAATCGGCACAGAGGTATCGTGATAATATAGCATCGGGTCGTCCCTGGTGATTCCCGTCCCTGCAACACAAGGGGGCAGCAGTGAGGGTGGAGGCATAAGTTCACTTATGAGGGAGGAGGAAAAGGCACACATTTTCGGTTTTCAACTTCTTCTGATGTGTTGATTCTCAAGTTTCTTATCTCATAACAGAATAGAAACCAAGATGCTGAGGCAGTAGTCTAGGAATCTCAATTGATTAACAGCTAGGATTTTCTTACTAACAAAATTCTCACCTCTAAATTTTAACCGTGATTTAATAAAAAAATATATAAATACTTGTTCTTACAGCTTTCATTTGGAGCAGCGGCTCTGAACATCCAGATCCCACTGATGCTCGGGGACCTGGTGAACGTCGTCGCCCAGTACACAAGGGAAAATGTTGGAAATTACCTGAGGGATATCCGCGCACCCGCATTCAAGCTGCTTAGCCTGTATGGCCTCCAGGTACGATTCTTCAACCCGCTCCACTTTCCTAATTCATTATACTGGGAACATAAACACACTTTACCCACACGAACAACATGCACCTTTACCTTCTTTGGATTTAGCCCAGTGTGATGATAACCTAGCTAGTTAAGAACACTTGGGCTGGTTTATTTTGTTGGGTTAAGTAAGCTAAGCAAACTGAATCCAGGTTGAAACATGTGCTCCTCAGGGTTTGTTGACCACCGGGTACATCGTCCTCCTGTCCCGGGTCGGAGAGTGCGTCGCCGCAGAGATGAGGAAATCGCTCTTCGCGTCACTGCTCAGGTTTGAAGAACCCAAATTGGTTTGTTTTGACCTAGTGTGCGTTTCAAATTAAACAACGCTCCGTATGTCCGTCCAGACAAGACGTCGCGTTCTTTGATGCCAATAAGACGGGACAGCTGGTGAACCGTCTCACCGCCGACATCCAGGAGTTCAAGTCAGCGTTCAAGCTGGTTATCTCTCAGGTAAACGTCGGGAAAAAAAATTCCATCTTCTGTACAATAAATATTACATCACCGTTAACCCTTTAGCGCTTTATCACTTCATACACGTGTCGTCGCTGTCGAAACAATACCACGGCCATTTAAAGCTGCCGTGTGCTTCGCGATCCTGTTTCAGGGTTTACGAAGCATCACGCAGACGGTTGGCTGCTTCGTCTCGCTCTATGTCATCTCTCCGAAGCTGACGGGAATGATGATGGTGGTGCTGCCGTGTCTCGTTGGTGCTGGCGCCCTCATCGGCTCCTTCCTGCGCAGGCTTTCTCGCCAAGCCCAGGAACAGGTCGAGAATCAGTTTTTTGACAACAACCAGGTTTCAGGAAAGGTTCCTATAAGGATATGAGCCGCATTCATCCGGTTTTTGGTGTCTCATAGGTATCGAAAGCTACGGGCGTCGCCGACGAGGCTCTCGGGAACGTGAGGACGGTGAGAGCCTTCGCCATGGAGGACCGAGAACTGGAGTAGGTGCATTACTAATGAAGAATTCTGCAGCGATCATGATAACTGTGTGTTATTGCGTGACTGTGATATTTGTCATCTCTATGCTACAGAACGTACGCCACCGAGGTAGAGAAATCTGCTGCGATGAACGAGGCGTTAGGAAGAGGGATCGCGGTGTTCCAGGGTCTTTCTAACATCGTTTTAAACTGTGAGCGCTAATCAAACTACAATCGGTTCAATACAGAATAATATTCACGCATTGTTATTTAATAATCTTTTTCTCCTCAGGTTTGGTCCTCGGGACTATCTTTGCCGGCGGATCCTTAATGGCGCATAATGACATGACCCCGGGTGACCTCATGTCCTTTCTGGTTGCATCGCAAACGGTTCAAAGGTCAGCCCCGATCACATCTGTGTCTCTTCCGCGTCTCGTTTTCTCACTCATCCTTCTGACATTTCTTCACCTCTCGTCCCTTGCAGATCTCTGGCCAGCATCTCTGTTCTGTTCGGGCAGGTGATTGACACAGTGACACGCAATTTTACAAGTAAAACAATCAAGGGTGTGCTAAATAAGTGCTTCATTCCTTTTATACCGCAGCACTTGGCCTTTGATTGCAGCTTCATTTGTTAAACAAGACGTCCTCAGTTTTTATCCCTTTACATCTATGTACATAATGGTATTGAACTTGAAACCAACCTACATTATCGTCAAAACTGTCATATAAAATGTCCTTGTTTTCCCCAGATGGTGCGGGGGATGAGTGCAGGAGCTCGTGTGTTCGAGTACATGACACTGGAACCCATTATTTCACTGACGGGTGGGAAACGGATCGCACGCGAGACTTTAACGGGAAGAGTAGACTTCCTGAACGTCGACTTCAGGTTTGCTGTAGACGCGCGGACTCCGCCTTTTTTTTTTTCCTGATTTTCTCACTAATTTCAGTCGTGTCCAATTACTCCTTGTCACTAGGGAGCTCCCACATTAAGGCTACTACCACTCAGTCAGAAGGGCCGAAGACTATCACTTGTTTCCTCCGAACCACGTGATGCCAGCAGACCGCATCTTTTCGAACTGCTCGCTCACATACTCGGAGGACAGCGCTATCCGCTCCTTCCGCTTGCGTGAGCTCACAGACGCCCCTGATTGGCTGTAGAGCCGTGATTAATGTGGAAACCCCAAGTACCTCTCATCCCGCCCCTCTGAGAGAGCTCGAGCCAATCAGCTCTACCTAGACATTCAGCTGCGAGAGGTTACAGCATCACTCAGGAATCTAACTCGCGATCTCCGGATGAGAGGGCGAGCACTTTACCACTGCGCCACCTTTGTTTTTTGTTTTTATGTGCAACATCATTCTTAGATCATGTTTGTTTGTGTTTTTTTTGGTAGCTATCCAACGAGACCGGGCAACCAGGTTTTGAAGAACCTCAACCTGACTCTACCTCCGTGTAAAACTGTGGCTATTGTTGGAGAATCTGGTGGAGGTACTATACAGTGTGTGTGTGTGTGTGTGTGTGTGTATATATATATATATATATATATATATATATGTATATGTATGTGTGTGTGTGTGTGTGTGTGTGTGTGTGTGTATATATATATATATATATATATATGTATGTGTGTGTGTGTGTGTGTGTGTGTGTGTGTGTGTGCGCGCGCGTACCTACTGTACATATCACAGTACAGTGAGATGGCGGTATTTCTACTTGCCACGGAAACGGTGTGTCTCTGTGTTGCGCCTCAGGTAAATCCACGGTGGCGGCGCTGCTCGAGCGCTTCTACGACCCGAGTGGCGGAGCCGTCATGCTGGACGGACAGGACATCAGGACGCTGGATCCGTCCTGGCTCAGGGGTCACGTGATTGGATTCATTAGTCAGGCAGGTTACATAAAAGTTTAAATCTTTTAGAGAAGGATAAGAACGATACTAAAACAGTATGGAATAAAATCACTGTCAAAAATATTCATGCGTAAAAAAAAGATTTGTGTGTAATTCTGTCTTTTGTCTGAGTTGAATCCCAAAATCTACGGCCACGACAGCTTACAGATACGAGATTTTGTGTTTGTTACAATACAACTCTGAAATATACGACTCTGACTGTTTACAGATACAAATCTCGTTTTTCCTCTGAATCGATTCAGCGCATGCGCCACGCCTCCGTTTTAAACTTCTAAAATCTTACCTACTATAGTTAAAACATCTCTGTAATTTTACTTCTCTTAAACATGTCCGAATCTGTGAAAAAAAAACTTAGCTGAGACGATGAGAGAGCGCTCGACTGCTGGTTTAAAACGGAGGCGTGGTGCATGCGCCGAATCGATTCATCTTCCCTCGGATAGTAAAGCCTGTGCATGTAGCCTTGATGACGTATTTTTGACAGTGTTTTCACGCACAGCATTCGTAGCCGTAATTTCGCAATTCGTCCGTGAAACAGAGGAGTTGTAAAAACGAGATTTGTATCTGTAAACGGTCAGAGTCGTATATTTCAGAGTTGTATTGTAACAAACACAAAATCTCGTATCTATAAGCTGTCATGGCCGTAGATTTTGGGATTCAACTCGGACAAAAGACAGAATTACACACATCTTTTTTTTACGCGCGAATATTTTTGACAGTGATTTTATTCCATGAACAGAAGTCAGTTTGACATCCAGTGTGTGTGTGTGTCTGATTCTATGTTTGTCTGTCTGTATAACCCGTCTGTCTGTTTGCCTCCCTGTCTGTGTTTGTCTTTCTGTTTCTGCCTGTAGGTACGTCTGCATCTTCTGTGTCTTTTTCCTGTCTGTCTATATAACTTCACAATTATATGTGCCTCTGTCTGTCTGTCTGTCTCCCTGCCGGACTGAAAACATATCTCTCTGTCTGATTTTCTACCTGTCTGTCTTCCTGGCTCTCCGTGTGTATGTCTCTGATTTTTAAACTGCCTCCCTGTCTGTCTGTCTGATTGTCCGCCTGTCTATCTCATGTCCCTGTCTTCTTTGCTGTCTCTTCATCCTTATGTCCCTCTGTCTGCTTTTCTACCTGACTTTTCATGTGTCAATGTCTGTCTGTCTCTGATTTTCTGCATTTCTGTCTGTCTCTAAGCTTTAAATAATCTGTCTCCCTGTTATTTTATATGTCCACTTACCTGTCTGTTTCCCATTTATTTGTCTGTTTGCTCATCTGTTCTGTCTGTCTATAGCTCTACCTATCCGGCTGCGTCTTTGTTGTCTGCGCCATGACCACACTGTTTGTCTCTGATGTTAATAACAGGAGCCGGTCCTGTTCGGCACCACGGTGATGGAAAACATCCGATTCGGTAAGCCGGGCGCCACGGACGCCGAGGTGACGGCCGCAGCCAAACAGGCCAACGCCCACACCTTCATCACCAACTTCCCTGACGGTTACGACACTGTGGTGGGTGAGTCCTTAGTTTTAAACTACAGAACTCGGAGAGATGAGAAGCGCGATGAGATTACAGTACAGTAGTTTGAGTTGCTGAGTAAAACTCTGCGTCCAGGTGAGCGAGGTGTGACCCTGTCAGGTGGACAGAAGCAACGGATCGCCATCGCTCGTGCCCTGGTAAAGAACCCCGGTGTGCTGATTCTGGACGAGGCCACGAGCGCACTGGACGCCGAGTCTGAGCGCGTGGTGCAGGAGGCGCTCGACCGGGCCACAGAGGGGCGCACCGTGCTCATCATCGCTCACCGCCTCAGTACCATCCAGGGGGCGGATCTTATCTGCGTCATGAACAGCGGCAGAGTGGTGGAGGTGGGGAGCATGGGGGGGGGGGGGTTACAGTTACTGCCCTGAAGTGTTTTATTCCTCATACACATCAGCGGCATAAAGGGGGATGAAAACGGATATCCTGAACATGACATCATAGGACTGTGAGCTAGTTTGTTTCAGGTCTGAATTATTGAGAAATGTCCTTCTTTCTTGTTGTTTTCGTTCCCCTGGCAGGCTGGAACTCACCCTGAGCTGCTGAGGAGAGGAGGTCTGTACGCCGAGCTGATCCGGAGACAGCGAGCCGCTAACGACCAAAAGCCCTGAAGCCTTGAGCCGCAGATCAGCGTTACCTGGACAGAAACAATTCATTCATAACCGCATCATTGTATATTTATTATGACATCATGCTTTTATAATTCCACAATCATGATCAGTTTTACACGCATTTGATTCAATGAGTTAATTGGACATCTTTTAAATGATTATTTTTAAAGTATGTGTATACTCATTGTGTATATTTACATATGTGTATAGTACATTTTAAATCTGTAAAAAAAATAATAATAATGGATATGAGTAAATACACTGGAACATACACCGGAATGTTTTTAAATCTGTACTTGCTAACACTTTTTTTTAAATTAAAATTTAACATTTAAAATTATTTGATTTCTTTTGATCTTAACTGTCATTCAGATGAAACTCGGCCATATTTAGATTTCTCATGAAAAGACATCAACCTGAAAAAGTGTATTATACTAAAATGCTAAATTGTTAAGATATTGCAACATGAATTTAACATGGTTACGGACACTACAGTTTTTTTTAATGATGATTCTTGTTTGAAGCGAGACAGTATCACATCATCTCACAACTTGAAATTAAGGATGCGAGATCGGTCACTTCCATTGTTCCATGCATAAACGTCAGTAGTGAATGAAATCAGCACCAATACTGCTATTTGGATGTCACAGTTTTCTGGCAGAACGGTTAATAATTTGGTGATGTAAAACAGCACCACCATGTGGCTCCAGAGTTAAAAATATCTTATTCTATTCCATTCCATCTCGTCGGCATCCCCTTTTCAGGAAAAGCTAAATTTAGGGGTCGTTTTCGATCTGTTTCAGGTCAACTGAAAGTTATAAACTGGCCACCCTTTTGAGCTCTTGGACCTCTTTCTGAAAAATTACTTCACATATTACTTTGTAATTTGTGTAACATGTTATACAAATTACAGTGGCACGACAGAAACATGCTCATCCTTTGAGCCCCGGGAGATGCCACAGCCAATCCAGGAGCTGAAAGGAGGTGTGGCTGCACTAATCTCTGATATCAATCACAGCGACACTAATCATGGGCATCTGTATGCCTACGCAAGCAGAAGTAGGTGGATAGCGCTTTCCTTGGAGTATCTGAGCTGCTGATGGAGTTCGATCGACTGCAGTGGGCTCTGAGCCACCTTGGCCTGGATTCGGTCATCCATGGATGTACGTCCTACTTTAAAACGTTTGCTCTATACAGCAAAAAGTCTCATCGCAGTCTTTAGTAAAAGTTGATAGCTTTTACGCCTTCGTTCACCAGAAACCTCAGCACGAGTCCCGGTTTGACTCAACGCCTCTAAAGAACAGATGAAACTTCCAAGTGAAATATACAACAAGGTAAAGATGATACAAGTACGTATCATCACAAAGCAGCGTCTAAACCTGTAATGTCATCGTAAGCACACGAGATCGGATTACAGTGTGTACGAGACACAATGCGTTACTGCTCTGACTTAACTGTTGAACAATAGCATTGTACTGAAATGCCAAACTGGCTCTATCTACTTTAGTGCCTCCTCCTGACCTCACTTATTTCACTAAAGAGCTCTCACAATGAACCCTTTATTTCTTTTCACAAAGGAGGAGTAACGCACAGGGGAAAAAATAAAAACGAGAAACTAAACCTGTCGCACAACACCACCAAGATACAATATGAGCTTTTTAAGTTTCCCAGACTCGTTAAAGCTGTAACTAGTGACAGATCGATAGATAGTTCCCTTTAGATTGTTATACCAGGTGCTCATGTTTACAAGCTCTGTTTTTCCACCGTATGTCCGTCCCCAGACACTTTAAGACCTCGCAGTAGAAGTCGCTAATGTTGGTCTGGCCCCTGAAGACGAATTCTCGATACACAATGACACAAACCTTGAGGACAATGAGGACGCACTCGGTCAATCTGCAGTCCTGCCTCGACTTTTTCGGTCGTGAAGATGACGGGCTCTTCCTCGGTGAAGTGTCTTTTGGCACACTGACTTACTCTATGAAGGTCGGTGCTCCCTGTGACTGTGTGTGCCTTGAGCCGCCACCTGTTGCCGTGTTACCACTGGAACTGGAGACTCCTTCTATAAATGTAACAATAAGTGACAAATCAGAGTATAGACTCAATCCATGTAGAGACTTTAGGAATGCTGTACTGCACAAGCAACAGTGTAAGCAATAGGAATGCTAATTTACAACTGGCACGCTGTTGTCACATCGCTGTCTCCTCACATGTCCATGTTGATGTTTTATTTCCTGTGCCATTGAACAGCAAAATAAAAATAAAAAAAACAGGATGCTGGACAATTAGCTCTTCCATAAATGCCAGATAAAGATCAGCACATCCGGAGTTCTTAGGAATTTTTCAGAAATGGGTTTGTTTACAAGCATCTGTGGTATGCGTGTGAAATTTCCTGTGCATTGCACCCTCATGTCACTGTGTCTGGGTTTTGGCACTACATCCATCTGGAGCATGTGTGTGCAACCGCTTGCTCGATAAGGTCCGTTAGTATGTGTTTGTGTGAATTCATGTACAAATCGGGACTTTTCTGGAAACTTCTTGTGAATGAAGGCATAAACAACATTTACAGACACAGTGCGCTGATGAGACTCATAGCCGCAGTAAATCATCTGAATGGAACAAACATTTGAAAGAAAGCTGTACGATCCTTGAAAATTTACAGAAAACTTTCTACTTGTGTGTCTGTGGGAATTGTACCAATGTTATTGCCACCAGTGTTGGGTGTAACGCGTTACAAAGCAACGTTAGAGTACTTGGATTACTTTCTTGGATTACGCTTTAGGTCTGCCATTTAAGTACTCGGTTATTCAGTTATATTTTATAAATGTAATCCGTTAGTCAGACAATTTATGTAACCTGTGAGAATAATTATAAAGGTCTTAAAACAACATACATGAGGAATCACAAAGGAGTTTTCATTTTCTGCAATGGGAAAGTACTTGAACTAGTTACTTTTATCAGAAAGTAATGCTGTAATGTAACTGATTACTTTTTAAAGACTGTAATTTTGTAATGTAATTAGTTACTTTAAACAGTAACGTCCCCCAACACTGATTGCCACATACCCCGACCTCACTCTGAGCCATTTCCACATGTTGGGCCATTAAAGGGAGGCCTGAGAGGCCAGGGTTTCAGAAATGAATCATGGCTCCAAAACCTCCTACCTTGATGATACCCAAGCACTAGTGATGGTACAGATGGTATTAAAGTATCAGGGGATTATTTAGAGAAATAAAGGGCGTTTTTTTTACATGCAGAACTCTTCTGTTATTGTACACAATCAAAAGTCCTCCTTTGACTTAAACGTCCATCATACCTATTTGCATTACACTTAACAAAAGCACCTCATGCACACACACACACACACACACCCATAAATACAACAAAACAGTGTGTAAGGAGGATGTTGATGTATTGTGTACGATCAAAGGAACATGAGCGTGATCCGACCAGCTACTCAACATTCTGGTAAAGTAATAACTGCTGTTTATTGTTCTAATTTTTGTTCCCTGCTTTTTAATTACTTTTTAAATCTAATTAATCTCAGCCCGCTTCCGAAACCTGTGTAGCTCATCCTTTTCTTTCTCTCGCCCTCTCAAATGACACGCCCACAATGTTTCGGGGCTGAAGACACACCCAGCTTGCTCATTCTGATGTGAGATGAAAGGAAGGCACAGCATGATTAGTGAGACTTTCAGACACACAAGCACCTCTCACATACACACTCACACATTCACACACACACACACACACACTGACAGAGCACATTTACAGACGTCTCTGTGCTGACAATGAAGCAACCCCGGGCAGGAAACACAACAGGAAGAGGGGCGGCGAGTATGTAAAACTGCTGTCTAATCGCCCTGAGGAACTTCAGTAACTCTGCGAAAGATGGACTGTGATGGAGGTGCTGAGACAAAGACTTACAAGACCACCATTACCATGGAGATCAAGCCAGCTAGAGAGTCTCCAGCTGCAGGATGTGGGCTGAGGAGCAAGGAGAATGGCTCAGCAAAGAAAGACAAAGAAAAGACAGATGTGGACACATGTAAAGGTCAGTTAGAGATGATTGAAGGACTGTTTGGACCATTCCAGTTAAAGAGCACTTGAATGGTTTTGGTAGAACGACACTAGAGTACACCGAGTCATGCTGACTTGTGACTAGTTTTAATCCTATTTAATTGACAGACTATGAGTTTGAGGACAAACAAATTAGTGTATGGAGGAAGAAGTGTGTGTGTCTGTGTGAGAGAGAGAGAGAGAGAGAGAGAGAGAGAGAGAATGTCTGGTGAAATCTAAGAGATACTAGAACCTTATCTATGGAACGCTTTACAGCAAATTATGAACATATAAAAAGTCTAACATGTTCTTTAATTAATATCATCCTATGGTGTAAGTATACATACACACCTACAACTCATGCAATTACTGGAAAATAATCAACTTCTAGATAACACTATAACCATAACACCAAGACTGTAGTGCATGTGAAATATTTACTGCATGCACACAGTAACCCAGAAATATAAGTATCTACTGATAATTTATGTAAAATCTTGGATATCAACATTCAACAGTACGAAATACGAGGGGCGTTCAAGTCAAACCGGGACTTGAATCGGGACTTAAAGCCGACTGACATTTGCAGAAGACTTCAGGCACAGTACGACGATGAGATGCTTAGTCGGTGCAAATGTTTTAAATAAGGCTGTTTGTCCATGTACGACCATCGGGAGGTCGTTCCCGTTAACAAGCGTCGGATAACTTATCGCCAAATTGCGCAAGAGACGGATCCATCTGTGGGAACTGTTCACACAAACATTCACCATCACCACTCGCACCAAGCCATTTCTACATGTTTGGGAAAATTAAAGGAGTTCCAGGGAGGTCAGGGTTTCAGATGTGAAGGAGGAAGTCTGATCATGAATCCAACGTTCTACCTTGATGGAATACAAGCACTAGTGAGACACTGGGATAAGAGCGTTAGTGGAGCAGGGGATCATATAAAGAAATAAAGTGTTCTGTTATCCTGCACAAAAGTCCCGGTTTGACTTGAACACCCCTTGTAACACTGAACTGAATGTATTTTACAATAACTATCGTTATATCGTATGACGATATAAACACAATGCATCAGAGCATCTTCCTATGATTCAAAATGTGCTATTAGTTTATAGAGATATCAACATTCAACAGCACGAAATACAAGGTGCATTCAAGTCAAACTGGGACTTGCAATTTTTACGGATAAAAAAAAAAAAAAGTTAAATGAAGCGTTTAGTTAAATGACTGTAATTTACTCAGGACCTCATTACTAGCAGCAGCACAACAACCAACATCAACCAAACCAAATTAAACATTACTCACTCCTCTGTAATCAACACTACATGTGTATAAAAATGACTACGGAGAGGAATTTGATATATTCTGGTGTCTTAAAATGTCAGAAGTGAGTCATAGTTTCTAGCTAAGGCTACTCAAGAAAACTTTTATTATTCTTATAATTAACTTTTGAGTTAGCCATTAGCCACACTTCCCTGGAGGTCACATGACTGATTCACCTGTACCTGAATTGTCTTTTTAACCTGTTTGTCTACACTTTAGCTGTCAAACCCAGGAGGAGATCCGGCAGTGGAGCAGCAGGTGAGTGTGTTCAGGAGTTTGACCTGAAGGCATGTTAAGTCATGTTTCTTTCTCTTTAGGCTTTCTACAATGTTCTCTGACTTCACACACACACACACACAAAAACACAATGAGTTTGGCTAATACTGCTGTGCAACATAATGGTGTGGACACAATGGTTCTGATGTTTTGCTGAGTTTTACAATCAACTCTGAGCTTGCTGAAGGTTTTTTTTTTTAGTGCTAGCAAACTTAAGTGACTAGCATCATTCAAAATGTTTACCCTCTTGCATTTCCTCACCCAACTACTTGTTTTTCAAACACAAATTAGCAGTTTATTTGAGTGAACGAGATAGGTAACAAGAATTGCATCTACTATATATCCATGCTTCCCAGCTAGTCAGTATTGTCGTATTAGCCGTGTGCTAATTTCTGGACCAGGCCTAGTTGTTTCACTCCTCTCCATTCTGCTAAAAGAATGAAATCAGCTGCGTTTTTGAAAGAATCGAGCTGTGTGTCTGCAGAAACGTGACGTCTCGGCACGTGTGAACTTCACAACAGCAGTGAGAGCTTTCTGAGCTGTGGTTCAGAGCTCTGAGGATTTAAGGCTGTGATGTAGAGTTTTGCAGCAGAAGTTTCATATTGACACTCATGACTGTGAAAAGCTTGACGTCCGTGCCATGTGTGGTTTTTCTAACTTCTCAGCCGCTCGCTCTCAACTGTTAGGCTTTTTTTGCTTCTTTAGCCCAAGAAATAAAAGTTCTTTAAATTCCACTTAAAGTGTCACTTTCTCAGGCCAACCCACATACTACTGCAAATTGTGCAAGGTTTTATTTGATTTATTTTGTTTTTTAATAAAGAAATGGAACCCCTCCAGAGCTGGGGGTTCAACTCTTGTAGTCTGGTTATGAGTGTGTGTTTGTGTTGTTTCCTCCTGTGCGATATAAGATGATTGGATTTGCCCCAGGATTGGTTCCAGGCCCTCCATCAACCCTACACAAGATAATCGTTATACCTAGATAAATGGATATTCGCTGTTAAACTAGATGATCATGAGAGAACTCATGATATCTATTAAAAAATAAAAAACACCAAACTAACCCACAGTGCCCAAAAACCACAACCCTAATCCAAATGTCAGCGTTTCAGACAAAGAAACCAGCAGTCTGGCCAAAAGGAAACAACCTTCTTGTGCTTGTGCACCTTCAACAAAGTCATACAGTCATTGTTTATTAACTTGGTTGATCCAAGTACTGTTGTTAGATCTTTAATCTAATCATAAGATCACTAAGCTGGTGAAGAACGTGGTCAGAAAGGGAGGCGTGTACAAGACTTGCACAGTGATGCAAAGAGTGTGCAGTTGAGATGAAGTATACCTTTTGATCTGCAGGGAGCTGGATCTCCTCACAATCCTTCTGTGAAATCAGGTTCCACCTGTATTATATATAGTACAGTAGGCTGGATAATTCAGCAGTGGTACATTGGGTGGAACTCTGACGAGAAGGTTCCAAGGAATGACAAACATCATACCAGTGGTACTATTTTGAATGCTATGGCGCTATAGGATACCGCAAACCAAATACAGTGTTTTTAGATATACATATGCAGAAGTAACTGCAAAACGTTGTCCGAATCACTACTTTTGTATCTCCTGGTGTAGTTCATGTCCTGAAATGAAATAATTTCCATTCATCCCATCATTTCTCTCTCTTTCCCAGGCCCTGTGGTTGAGTTCGTGGACCCCGTGGAGAAGGTGCAGGTGTGTGTCGGGGAGACGGCACAGCTTTCCTGTTCCTACAGCTGTTCAGGGCCTTCGGCATCCTGCTGGATCCACAACAGGAAAAAGGTCTCAACATTTTGTCATCCTCTTTTAATGATGCACGATTAAAGTGATGGAAGAATTGGCGAGACCTGCTGCAAATTAATTACCTCTCAAATCTTTCATCTGAGATTTTGTATAACGATGTGAATGGGTGGGGAAAAAAAGTTAAGCACAATTTGAATATACTTTGTCGTTCAATGGACGTCCAAATCAGTAATTCATGTATTTAAACGTGGTCTTTAAAGATCTTAAAACTGTTTTAAACTAAGACATCCACTAAGGTTGGATGTATGAACGAACCATTTCTTTTTTCCATTATTTATTTCCTAACAGGTCGTGGTGGACGGCGATCGCACATGCATAGAGAGCAGCACTACTGGCAGCGTCTTGACCATTTCTGAAGTGCTTCCTGTGGACGTAGGAAGCTACATGCTCTTTGTCCAGACTCGACGCGGCCTCGCTCAACATACAGTTGTTCTCAGCATTAGAGGTGTGAAAACTAATCCAGAAATGGTCAAGCTGTCAATTTAAGTTGATTGAAAAAATAAAATAAAAATTCCCATCGTTTCCTCAGACCGTCCGGAACGCACAGCGTCGTGTCCGTTTGTCTCCCAGCTGACTCGCAGTTCTTTGGTTCTGTCCTGGAGTGGACCGGGTTACGATGGCGGTTCACAAATCACCGATTATGTCGTAGAGATGAAAAGTGTCGGTCCAGGTGAATCCGAGGACTGGAGCGTGCTCACTTCGCAGTGTAAGGACACGACGTACCGGGTTCGCTCTGGACTTCACCCGCAGGGCGAGTACCGCTTTAGAGTACGAGCCTGCAACGCCGTGGGGGTCAGCGACCCCAGTGAAGAGTCGGACTTCATTAAGATGGATACAGCAGGTACGCTCTAGCTACAGATAACAGTCTGTGCCAAAGCCAAACTACAAAGGGCGTCTAAGTCAAAGCGGGACTTTTGACTGTGCAGAATAACAGAACGCCCTTTATTTCTCTATATAATCTCCTGCTACACTCATGCACTTATCCCAGCGTTTCATTAGTGCTTGGACACCATCAAGGTAGAAAGTTTTCTCAGTTTCTCACTATCTGACCTCGACCGAAGCCATTTCCACATGTTTGGGGGAAGTGACAATACCTCCCAGCTGAGTTCATCTAATGGCTTTGCCTCTTTCTTTTTTTCATTATGAGCACAAATTCTAAGCCCTAATGAAATGCTGTGTGCAGAGAGTAGGTTTCTTTTACACTTGTATACTGCACCATCAAAAGTCCCGGGTTGACTTGAACACTGCAAGTTATTCAAGAAAAAATTACGAAAGCAAGATCTGTGATTGCATAATGCAAATTGTAAAACAGCCTTCCCTTTTTTTTTTTTTTTTTTTTTAAATCTGCTCTGTAAAATGTGAATAAAGGCTATAAAACTGCATCTTCCTTGACCAGCAGAAAACTGACTATAACCCGAAACACTGTTTTGTTTTTTGTCCCCACCAGTCGAGCCACAGGAGAAGATTCTCCCACAAGGCGATGTCATTATTGACACCGTGCACAAGGTCAAAGACTGCTACCACATCCATGAAAAGCTAGGAGTGTGAGTACGTTCTTTAGCGAGTTGCGCGAGAGACACATGATAATTCTATAATACACTGATCTCACGCTGCAGTCGAAATATTTCTCCACAGAGGGAAGTTCGGCCAGGTGTTCCGGCTGACCCACAAGGAGACGGGGCGCGTGTGTGCCGGAAAGTTCTACCGTGCGATCGGGTCCAAGGATAAAGATGCAGCCAGAGAAGAGATCAAGCTGATGAAGGAGCTGCATCATCCGAAGCTGGTTCAGTGCCTGGGCGCGTTCGACACCCGCTCGGAAATCGCCCTGATCATGGAGTAGTGAGTGTTACGATGCGGCGACGCTTTAGCCTCTTTCATCCCCTCGACTCCACACGTTTAATCACCTGTTGATGTGTTCCAGCATCGCCGGCGGTGAGCTCTTCGAGCGCATCGTGGACGATAACTTCGAGCACACGGAGCCCAACAGCATGCAGTACATGCGGCAGATCCTGGAGGGCATCCTGTATCTTCACCGCAAAAAAATCGTCCACCTCGACCTGAAACCGGAGAACATAGTGTGCCTCAACACCACCGGGGCGCTCTTAAAGATCATCGACTTTGGCCTGGCCAGGAAACTCGGTGAGAGATTATATTTATTTTAATTATTGATATAATAAATTGACCAATTTTCCCTGTATACGTTATGTTTTATATCTTGCACCATCTGCTAAATACGTTAAAATCAAACGTTCCGATTGGACGACCAAATTGCCCTGAATTCCTCCCACAGAACCCGGAAACCCTCTTAGGGTGATGCACGGCACGCCCGAGTTTGTGGCTCCAGAAGTGGTCGGCTATGAGCCCGTGGATCTGGCGACGGACATGTGGAGCATCGGGGTGATCTGCTACATCCTGTACGTACCGTCCCGCGCATCTCCGTTTTAACATGCGCTCTGGGTTTGTTTCTAATCTCTTCGTGTCTCGTGGGCAGACTGAGCGGAGAGTCGCCGTTCCAAGGAAGCACGGACGCTGAGACTCTCGCGCTGGTCACCGCCGCGACCTGGGATTTCGACCCCGAGTTCGAGGACATCACTGACGAGGCTAAGGATTTTATTTGCGGGCTGCTGAAGAAGAACAAAAGGTTTCGTAACGCACAACACCTGGAATCCTGGAATTTTTATATATATATATTTTTTTAAATCCCATTGTATTGACGTTGTTTACTCTGTGTCTCGAACATGCGCAGGGAGCGGCTGTCGTGTGAGCAGGCTTTGGCTCATCCATGGATGGCCGCGTGCTCGAGGCGAGTCACAAAAACCCTCAACAAAGACAAGATGCGGCGTTTCCTGGCCAGGCAAAGATGGCAGGTTCGTTCAGCTTACGTGCCAGACTGTAATTTCTAATCTCTTCAGTGTTTGATTTTACGCTGCGGTGTTGCAGAGAACCGGTAAAGCCGTGCTGGCGCTGAAGAGGATGGCGAACCTGTCGAACAAGTCGGACACCTCGGATTCTCAATCTCCTTCCAGCCAGGTTAATGGTAAGAAACGCGCAGTGTTAAAAATCCATGTACCCGTTTGTCGTGGACACTAATATCATATTGCTGGTGTTTATTCTAAGACAAGAGTCTGGCAAAGGAGGCAGAAGAGGCAGTTCTGGCTCTGGAGACGCAGCTGAGGAGTGAGCCGAATTTCCCGCAAACCCTTCACGACCTCACAGAGCCACGCGGCTCTACTGTACACATGGCCTGCGTCGTCCAAGGTAACAAGACTTGTTTACACCTACACCGCGACGAAATCTACATAACCAGAAAGAAGTTACAAGCCCAGAGTGTGATGTTTTGTTCCTTTTTCTTTAGGTTATCCCGACCCGGAAGTGGTGTGGCTGCTTGGCAACGAGCCCCTCGAGGAGACGGACCGCATGCAGATCGAGTACAAAGCGGACGGGCTGTGTACGCTCACTCTGACCGGAGTGCAACCCAGTGATTCTGGGACGTACCAGATTCGAGCCTCTAACCACCTGGGGCAGGCACTGTGTTCGGCGAGGCTCACTGTGGCCAACTAGAGGTGTGGAGTTGTAACCAAGACGAGGAGGTGGACAAGGAAAAGCCTTTTTTCTTTTTTTTTGAGATTTGGAGCGCGGCCTGCAGTGGAGAAAGGAAACTCGACTAAGGATTTCAAGTATTCACGGGTCACTGTACACTCGACATGTTTCTTTTGATGCACTGGAGATGGAGGGATTTGTTTTTAATTCACTTATCACTTTAGGACACGTTTGTTTTATTATACCAGTTAAATGTTCACAGCGTCCACTGATAAGACACCAGGGCACCTGATTAAGTTACCATGTCGATCTAAAGGTTCGACATGCTTTTCTGCTCACTGTGTTTGTAAAGAGTGACTATTTGAATTACCGAAGCTTTCCGGCCATCTTGAACCGGCAGCTCTTACCTCGCGCCGACAAGGTGCTTCTGCTCGCACTGGAACTGGACCTTATGAAAATTCCATCAGAGCAGCAGCTGCTGAAATCCTAAACCCAGCCTCTCCGTCACCGCAATAACATTTCGACAGGATTGTAGCTGTTTATGTTCATACAGTCGACTGGATAATTACACAAATGCCAACAGGAAGTGGTTGATGAGTGAGTATACACCTATTAAGCTGTAATTTTATAAAACTTGTGACGATGTGAGATTTTCATTTAATAAAGAATTTTATTATCTTAATGAATCTTCCGTAACCCCGCCCGTTCCTTTCTTGCGTCCACCAAATATTGATTCGGTTATTTCTGAATTCTGTACAAGCCGACTCTTGGCTCGTCATCAGACAGGAAACAGGGAGAGAATCAGCTCTTAACTCTTTGCTGCGTATTACAAATATTTGTGCTTTTTAAAAAGCTCATCACAATCTACAGTTTTGAAAGAGGCGCGTCAGACCAGTGTGCCGAGGTAACTTGATTTATTCTGCCATGTTATAAAATCGTTCACATTTGGACATCACCAAACTAGGAGCTAGACTTCAAAACAGAAAAATATTTCAAATAAAAACCTTAGACAATCAGACATGACATGATGGATCAGTCAGGGTTAAAGATGGTTCAGTTCTTCAGCTGTTCTCATTTGAGAGAGCTGATTTCAAGATGATCAAAAGAAAGAAACAAAACTAAAACTATTTATTACATGATATTGTAACCATCACCAACTTTAATTGCTTAAAATGGTCAAGCGATTCCTCATAACCCGTATCGGCTCAGGACTCTTCATCAGCTCTCTTCGTGAGTTTCTGTAACTTTATTTTTTTTTTTAAGTGATTTGATTTGTGCAAAGCTTCAACTCAGACACATTTGATCTTAAACACACTGTCCAAATGTTCATAAATGTACCATCAACCAATGTAGTGTGTATGTGGGGGTCTTCTGAGAGGGTCTTCAGTTGAAATCAGGTATCTGCTTTTATTCCTGCTGTAGCCGATCTTGAAGTAAATTCCACGCTTTTTCGACCTGTAGATTTATTTACACACACACACGAGACATTCTGTAATCCAGCACGATGAGACGCATCACCTGACTAAATCGTTACTGAACAGCTGTGTGGACGGGCGTGTACCTGTCTCTGAGTGACGTCCGGTTCCCACAGTGTGCACAGAACCACGTTGGCCTGTTCCACCAGCTGCACGTTAGACCACTGACTCTGGATCCTCCTCAGCGCGTCCTCCTGACTCACGCCATCCCGCTGCCCTATACGCCGCACCGCCTAAAGGGACAGGATGTAAGTGTTCGATAGATACACTGCTGCTCAAAAGTTCGGGATCACTTGCAAATTTCTTAATTTTCATGCCATTCACAAACTATTTTGTCCATTTCACAATTAAACACAAAGTTCTGACTGTGATGGAGCGGCGGGCTCGGTCTCCGGATGTCTGCGCTATGGGAGCAGCGTGACCATAGGGTATGGAAGAAGACTCCTTCAGGCTAACATGTGAGAGATGCTCCAGGAAGTACGGGGTGAAATCTCATCAGATTATCTTGAAAAAAATTCCGATGGTCTCTGCCTTTTGCTGCTTTTTTTTTGTTTGTTTCTGTTTAGTTTTTTTTGCTGAAGGCAAAGTTTGAACACCAAATTCATCATTTCCATCAAAATCATTATTTCTAACTCATGTCTTGTTCTTTTGCTATATTTTCTATTCAGGTTAATTTCGTATGTATGTATGTATGTATGTATGTATGTATGTATGTATGTGTTTCCTTGGAAAACAAAAATTCCTAAAGTGATCCCAAACTGTTGAGCGGTAGTGTATATATTAAAAGATGGACAGACTTTTAATGGGGAAGGTGAGAAGTTCTACTATACCTCGTCCTCTGGTGTAATGGCCACCCAGACTTCATGAACCATGTCGGTCCATCCGGCCTGCAACAGCACCGCAGCATCCACCACACACACGCGCTTCCCTGTGACGAGACACAACTTCCTCATGAACAGGAAATATACGTAAACACCAAAAACATGTATAATATGGTAGAGATATGTATGATATGTACATACAGAAGCCGTCAACGCATTAACAAAATCACTTGGTTAGTGAGACTCGACAGAAAGAATAAATGGCTTCAGTTTGCTGGGGAGCATAAAGATTGGACTTGTGATGGAAAAAGATCATGTGACCTGATGACCCCAGATTGAGCCTATTCCAGGTCGATGGGCGTGTCAGGGTAAGAAGGGAAGCGCATGAAGCGATGCTCCCATCATGCATAGTGTCGACTGTACAAGCCTCTGGAGGCAGTGTTAGGATCTGGGGTTGATCAGTTACTCAGATTTAGACTCAGCAACGTTATGGGGCAATAAAATGAAGTCAGCTGATGACCTGAATGTACTGAATCACCAGGTTATCACATCTATGGAGCTTTTACTTCCCTGCCATATTGAAGGTGAAAGTGTAGTTTTGAGAGCTTAAGGAATCGTTTTCACACATGCATACTTAAGTATATTAAGAGGTGTGGAAAGGATAAAAGCGTTAAAACAGGAGCTTACCATCTTTTTTAGCTTGCTGTACTTTTTCCTTAACAAGGAGTGCAATCTCCGGCCATACTATATCAGTCAGGGCTTTTAATCGCTCCTATAAAACAGTGACATTTCTCCATTATTATTATTATTAATATAATTATAAATATTCTGGCTTCACCTGGTTTCCGAACACCATCCTCCCCAAAGCTCGTCTATCGATGGTCTCATCCTCCTTCACGATATCTGGTGTGAGAGACACAAACACGAAAGGTACGCAACTATATATTAAAATTAAACCACGCCATCTATTTAGTCTTGCAGTCCCGCCTCCTCACCTGCACCGAACTCCTGCACTATCCTGTGATAGGCGGCCGTGCCGGGTCGGTACGTTTCGTGCCCGAGCTGGTCGGCGTCGATCCGGGCAGCGCCGAATCCTTCCAGTCTGCGGGCGATGGAGGTCTTGCCGCTCCCGCTGCCCCCGGTCAGGCCGATCACGTACGGGAGCCGAGACAGCGCGAGGCGGGGCTGTTGCGAGCGAGACAGCAGGGCATGCCGTAAGTAAGTATCGTAAGCTGGGTGCAAAAAGTTTTAAATGTTAGACCAAAAAAAAAAGTTATTCACTGTGGGAGGGACGAGGAGCGTGCCCAGCAGGCGTGTGCGCAAGCTCGATGAGCTGATCTTTTCCTCCTCGATGTCTGCGTGATGCACGTCCTTAATCAGAGGAATTTCGTACAGCACCAGCTCTCGTAGCCCCTGTACAACCAATATTTAAGGAAGGCCATACAAACACAAAAAACATGCTGCTTTTATACAGTTGGCTGTGAAGTAAAGCTTCGATCTGGGTTTAGGGTTAAGGTATTCGGACGCTTACGTTTTCTACCCGTTTCCTGTTGACGGCTTCGCCGCCCCGCCGCGTCTCCTCGCTAACCACGATGCACTCCAGCTCGACGTCGCTGACAGACGGGCCGAAGGGATCGGACAGCGGGACGATTTCGTACTGCAGGGACGGTTTAACATCGTTCAGGAACTCTTGGAGCTTCTGCACGCGCCGGCTGTACGGTTCAATCAGCTCCTTCAAAACCTTCTCTGGACAAAGACAAAACAACAATGTCATGGTGGTAACAGTTACATCGCTGCTCCCACATCATTCATTACCACTTTCCAGAGTGTGTCACTTACTTTTAAGCAGCTCCTGATCACACACTCCGATCAGAAAGCGCCTATTCGCCATCAAGCAGCAAATGTTCAACAGGGTCCGGTGAGCACCGTGCAGACGATCAAAGGTTCCGCCCACCACCACGTCTCGATACGTCTCTAGAGGCTTTGAGACTTTTTCCTTCTCGATTTCCTCCTGCTCTTCCACCATGTCCTTCAGCTGAGGCCACAAGATGACGGAGGACAGGCCAGGTTCGCACACGTAGCAGTTTCCGGCGTAAACCTGAAGACGGCGAGCCACCGGAGACATCTGCGCCGAGTCTCTCACGGGGAAATCTGTCATGACGACCTCTGGCAAGTGGGAAAGCGTCTGAGGGGAGGGGTAAGGGTTAAGGGTCACGTCCTGCTGGGCACAGATGTTCGCGAGGAGCAGACGTACGTCCAGGTGAGCACAGACGTCGGCCGCGTTGCTGTACAGGCGCGATATGAGGCCCGGGAGATCCACAGATGGGGGGATGAAGACAGGCCAAGGCGGGCAGCCTGTCCCTAGGTTGAGACCCGGGTGGAGATGAACATACAGGGTGCGCTCCACCAGCTTAGCCGCCGACTTAAGGGCAGGAGCGAGACGGAACGGAAGGGTGTGGAGAGGGGACGTGAGGACCAGCACACCTGTGCTGAACATCGACATTATAGACTGGTGTCCACTTTCAGTCCAGCTACAATAAACAACACCACTGGTTAGATAGACAGAGAGACAAACAGACAGCTGTTGTATGTAGAGAGACAGACAGAGACATTAGAGGGACAATTAGACATTATTAGAGGGACAAAGAGACATAATGGTGGTCGGGTGGACAGAGAGACAGGAAAAGGGCTGATAAGATGGACAGAGACAGACAAAAGAAGTTTGGCTGGCTGGATGGACAGAGAGACAGGCTGACACAAGGCTGTTCGGATGGACAGAGAAACAGGCTGACACAAGGCTGTTCGGATGGACAGAGAGACAGGCTGACACAAGGCTGTTCGGATGGACAGAGAGACAGGCTGACAAGGCTGTTCGGACGGACAGAGAGACAGGCTGACACAAGGCTGTTCGGACGGACAGAGAGACAGGCTGACACAAGGCTGTTCGGACGGACAGAGAGACAGGCTGACACAAGGCTAGTCGGGTGGACAGAGAGACAGGCTGACACAAGACTGGTCGGATGGACAGAGAGACAGGCTGACACAAGACTGGTCGGATGGACAGAGAGACAGGCTGACACAAGGCTGTTCGGATGGTCAGAGAGACAGGCTGACACAAGGCTGTTCGGATGGTCAGAGAGACAGGCTGACACAAGGCTGTTCGGATGGTCAGAGAGACAGGCTGACACAAGGCTGTTCGGATGGTCAGAGAGACAGGCTGACACAAGGCTGTTCGGATGGACAGAGAGACAGGCTGACACAAGGCTGTTCGGACGGACAGAGAGACAGGCTGACAAGGCTGTTCGGACGGACAGAGAGACAGGCTGACACAAGACTGGTCGGATGGACAGAGAGACAGGCTGACACAAGGCTAGTCGGGTGGACAGAGAGACAGGCTGACACAAGACTGGTCGGGTGGACAGAGAGACAGGCTGACACAAGACTGGTCGGATGGACAGAGAGACAGGCTGACACAAGGCTAGTCGGGTGGACAGAGAGACAGGCTGACACAAGGCTGGTCGGATGGACAGAGAGACAGGCTGACACAAGGCTGTTCGGACGGACAGAGAGACAGGCTGACAAGGCTGTTCGGACGGACAGAGAGACAGGCTGACACAAGGCTGTTCGGACGGACAGAGAGACAGGCTGACACAAGGCTGTTCGGACGGACAGAGAGACAGGCTGACACAAGGCTGTTCGGACGGACAGAGAGACAGGCTGACACAAGGCTAGTCGGGTGGACAGAGAGACAGGCTGACACAAGACTGGTCGGACGGACAGAGAGACAGGCTGACACAAGGCTAGTCGGACGGACAGAGAGACAGGCTGACACAAGGCTAGTCGGACGGACAGAGAGACAGGCTGACACAAGGCTAGTCGGGTGGACAGAGAGACAGGCTGACACAAGACTGGTCGGACGGACAGAGAGACAGGCTGACACAAGGCTGGTCGGACGGACAGAGAGACAGGCTGACACAAGGCTGGTCGGACGGACAGAGAGACAGGCTGACACAAGGCTGGTCGGACGGACAGAGAGACAGGCTGACACAAGGCTGGTCGGACGGACAGAGAGACAGGCTGACACAAGGCTGGTCGGACGGACAGAGAGACAGGCTGACACAAGGCTGGTCGGACGGACAGAGAGACAGGCTGACACAAGGCTGGTCGGACGGACAGAGAGACAGGCTGACACAAGGCTGGTCGGACGGACAGAGAGACAGGCTGACACAAGGCTAGTCGGGTGGACAGAGAGACAGGCTGACACAAGACTGGTCGGATGGACAGAGAGACAGGCTGACACAAGACTGGTCGGATGGACAGAGAGACAGGCTGACACAAGACTAGTCGGGTGGACAGAGAGACAGGCTGACACAAGACTGGTCGGATGGACAGAGAGACAGGCTGACACAAGACTGGTCGGATGGACAGAGAGACAGGCTGACACAAGGCTAGTCGGACGGACAGAGAGACAGGCTGACACAAGGCTGTTCGGACGGACAGAGAGACAGGCTGACAAGGCTGTTCGGACGGACAGAGAGACAGGCTGACAAGGCTGTTCGGACGGACAGAGAGACAGGCTGACACAAGGCTGTTCGGACGGACAGAGAGACAGGCTGACACAAGGCTAGTCGGATGGACAGAGAGACAGGCTGACACAAGACTGGTCGGACGGACAGAGAGACAGGCTGACACAAGGCTGGTCGGACGGACAAAGAGACAGGCTGACACAAGGCTGGTCGGACGGACAGAGAGACAGGCTGACACAAGGCTGGTCGGACGGACAGAGAGACAGGCTGACACAAGGCTGGTCGGACGGACAGAGAGACAGGCTGACACAAGGCTGGTCGGACGGACAGAGAGACAGGCTGACACAAGACTGGTCGGATGGACAGAGAGACAGGCTGACACAAGACTGGTCGGATGGACAGAGAGACAGGCTGACACAAGGCTGGTCGGACGGACAGAGAGACAGGCTGACACAAGGCTAGTCGGATGGACAGAGAGACAGGCTGACACAAGGCTAGTCGGATGGACAGAGAGACAGGCTGACACAAGGCTAGTCGGGTGGACAGAGAGACAGGCTGACACAAGGCTGGTCGGACGGACAGAGAGACAGGCTGACACAAGGCTAGTCGGATGGACAGAGAGACAGGCTGACACAAGGCTAGTCGGGTGGACAGAGAGACAGGCTGACACAAGACTGGTCGGACGGACAGAGAGACAGGCTGACACAAGGCTGGTCGGACGGACAAAGAGACAGGCTGACACAAGGCTGGTCGGACGGACAGAGAGACAGGCTGACACAAGGCTGGTCGGACGGACAGAGAGACAGGCTGACACAAGGCTGGTCGGACGGACAGAGAGACAGGCTGACACAAGGCTGGTCGGACGGACAGAGAGACAGGCTGACACAAGACTGGTCGGATGGACAGAGAGACAGGCTGACACAAGACTGGTCGGATGGACAGAGAGACAGGCTGACACAAGGCTGGTCGGACGGACAGAGAGACAGACAGCTGGCTGGATGGACAGAGAGACAGACAGACAGACACAAGGCTGGTCGGATGGACAGAAAGACAGACAGACAGAAGAAAGTTGGTCGGATGGACAGAGAGACAGGCTGACACAAGGCTGGTAGGATGGACAGAGAGACAGGCTGACTGACAGAAGCAACTGAACAGACAGTTACACAGACAGGAGCACACTCGACCAAACACACACACACACACACACACAGTGCAATGAAGACTTTACACTCCTGAATGTGTAACTGTTATGTGTTTTAAAGGTTAATAACGTCACACTTAAACCCAGGGCTTCTGTTATAAACGTTACTGACTAACTGGGTTGTTCAGCTCCAGGTTTTATTTACTTACACACACAGAGAGACAGAAGGTATAGTTATAAAACAAACTCAGATGTTTGTAAATTGTACAGGGTTTAATCTAATGCTGAAGTAAATCACACACACACACCGCAATACAGATGTTACTTAGTGAACGTGTTTGTGTGTGTGTGTGTGTGTGTGTGTGCAGTAATAAGGACACGGTTTGGGACTCGACCTGAACCCTGTGCCGCTAACAGGCTAAGCTGCGGTAAACACTTACCGAAAAGTGCTCCGTCTTCCGCTTTACACGCTGACGTCACTCCAAGTAACAAGTAGATGTAATATAAATAATGAATAATAATTCCTCTACATCATGACTGCGCTCTCATAACACACACACACACTTCCTCTAACATACGCTCGTGCGTGTCCATTCGACCCAGAAGTCCACGTGACATCGTTCAGGCTGCTGATTGGCTGTTCCACAGAGGACCGCAACCAATCAAAATGCATTAGCATCATTAGCTTCTTGTGCTGTGAGGTGGGAAATAAATGGAGGTTTAACACAAAACCACGTCTAACTTTATAATTATAGTTATTTAAAATACTGAAAATCTTTTAATACAACCTAAAATTAATATACTGATGCAGTTTCCTTTGGTTTAGTTTTTATTTTAAACAGATCCACAGGGACTCCATGTAAATAAATGGAACTAAAACACTTTTTTATGTGGTTTATGTGGTAAAATGGTGAGAAGTTAAAATGTTAAAATGTCGACTAGGAATAAGACAGTGAAAACATATCTGCAATAGAAAATAATGGGTTTTATTCAACATGGTACAAAAATAGCATTACAAAAAGATTTTTCCACATTCCTAAAAAGTCAAATGAACCCTAGATGTAAACATCAAAACACCAAGCTTCCATATTTTTTCTTTACTGCATCCGTTAAACAGTGTGGTTATAAAACCTGTGCCAAGTTGTGGTGCGGGCTGGATATTCCGCTGTGGTGACCCCTTGTCGGGAGCAGCCGAAAGACCAACAACAACAATTATATACGAGGGTGAGTCAAACATTACCCGCACTGATGTTAAATTTTTATACATAATTCTCCTTGCTTACTGTCAAGCTTTCGTTTACGGTTGAGCTGCAAGCCACAAATGCACCGCTGTCTTCACTTCTTCATCAGAAGTGTGTGGCGAAAGTTTTAATATAACCTTGTAGAGCTACTTTCAAGGGACCAGACAGTTTCAAAAAGTCAAAAGGAGATCAGGGCCCGTATTCACAAAGCAAACAAACAGTTGCTCCTAGTGACGAAATTCTAAGGATTATGACATTTTCTTAGAATTTTCCCTTAAATTTAGGTCTAAATCTTAGTAAAGATAAAAATTATTCCCGAAACATCTTATCCCTAAAAACAGCTCATAAGGTAAAAATTGTTAAGAGCAGAGAGGAGGACTTTTAAGAGGCTTAAGAGTTTCTATAGCAGAGGACAAAATGGCGGAAAGAAGAAATATTCTCCAAAAACTGAACATAAAGCTAAACGTAAACACTGCTCTTCTGTCTAATTTGGTTTTCTTGTTGTTTTACTTCCTTCCATCTCTCTTGGATTGTTGGCTACATATTATCCAAATGTGCAACTTAAACAGACTGTCCTACAATCATGTAAATTGGTAAAAGGTGAGCCATTTTGCTCCTATAAAAATAAAACCAGTATGGTAAATAAATGCAAAAACTTAAATATACTAATTACTGTGTGGAAATTGGTTGCTTCAAAAGTATTTCAGCATTTGGCTGTTTTAATTCAAGATATCTCTTTAAGATGTTTAGCCTATAACAGAAACTTTGCATGAAGTAGCCTGTAGTCATGATTATACAATTTCTTTATATACAAACATTATGATTTCACTGTCTATTCTATTTTCACAAAGAGTGCATTTCAAGACCTTTACAGAGGCAATTTTTTATCAACCAATTACAGTCCTTAAATTGCTGCATCATTCCTAGCAACGCGGTCAACCATGCCTCTTCACTAAGATAAAGGTTGTTATACTTTCCTTATTCGGAGTTCCTCTAAGAAGTTTTCTAAGTCACTTTTAGTCTAAGACTCCCAGCTAGGACTTTTTAGGCTAAGATAGGAGCTCTCTGAGAGAATTCTAAGAAGCTTTATGAGTACAGACCCAGGACTATAGGGAAAAACAAAGTGTCGTGATCTCGCATCATTATACCTCTGTGTTTAATCCGTCTAACTGTAACAAGCACTGTTGATTGTTGAACCTTTTTTCCTGATAATGTTTCAATTCTGGCCGTTGAGAATCACAAAACAACTGCATGCTGCTCCTCTTTCATGCAAATCACAAGTGGGGCATCCATTTTTATTCGCACCGCAGTTACAAATGAACTGATGTAAACCGTTCACACCTGCACAGCAGTGACTGGGGAGACAGTAGCCTTGAACGGAAAGCACCGGTAAGGCCGTGCGGCCAACAGAAGTTTTAATAAAACTGGTGTGCGGATAATTTTTGACTCACACTGGAATGCGTGCAAAACAAGACCACTGATCGCCTCATCATCAGTGCAAGCCTTGACCATAGCCTTCTGATACTGCAGAAGATAATCATTTTTAAATCAGCCTCATAACCTGTCTCTAAAAGTGCTACTGTAAACATCTCTGCTACATTATAATTTTAGACTCAGAAGCTCTGGCCATAGGATAGTGTGCGTTTGTTTTCTTTTGTAAACTTTTCTGGCCAAAAGCTTCAGGATTAGGAAGTTTGGAGTCTGATTGAAGCTTGTTCCCCTTTTGCTGAGACACCATCTGAATAGTTGTTGTTCTTTCGGCTGCTTCTGTTAGGGGGCGCCACAGCAGATCATCCAATCAGTGTATTTGATTTGGCACAGATTAAACCGACTGTGATTGTACAATTCACAATGAAATTGAAGAATAATAACTTGGAAAAACGGCGGCGCGGTGGTGTAGTGGTTAGCACTGTCGCCTTGCACCTCCAGGGTCTGGGTTCGATTCCCCGGCCAGGCTCGATTCCCGTCTCTGTGTGCATGGAGTTTGCATGTTCTCCCCGTGCTTGGTGGGTTTCCTCCGGGTACTCCGGTTTCCTCCCACAGTCCAAAGATATGCAGGTTAGGCTAATTGGCATTCCTAAATTGCCCGTAGTGTGTGATTGGGTGTGTGAGTGTGTGTATGTGTGTGTGCCCTGCGATGGATTGGCACCCTGTCCAGGGTGTACCCCGCCTAGTGCCCGAAGTCTCCTGGGATAGGCTCCAGGTCCCCCGCGACCCTGAACACAGGATTAAGCGGTATAGAAGATGAATGAATGAATGAACTTGGAAAAACATACACAATGTGGAGAATACACTGCTGTGATAAGACAAGAAATATCAGATGGAAATCATATGTGTAGTATTCATTAAAAAAAATTAAGTATACATGGTTTTATGGGTTTAACATCTTCAAAACTTGTGGGTAGTATTTGAGAAATATCCTTCGAGTGATGTCATACGTATCCCCACTCGGTTTGGAGGGGTACCTCTTCTGGTTGTAGACGAAGCCTTTCTCAATTTGGAACACAGCCTTGTTGAAATCGTCCTGCTTGAAAGGTTGGCCCTGGTCAATGCACTTCACGAGAGTGCTGACAAAAAACCTCCAGCGCTGCAAGTAATAATCGATCATTAGCCCCGCCCACTCTTTGCTGGCATAGTCCAGGATGTTGCCGTCAGGTCCCCAGAGCGTGATTTGATTTCGGGCGTTTAGCTCGTACAGCTCTGCCTCCTGTTCATCCATGCCCAGGGATCGTGCTTGTTCAAGCCACACCCCCAACAGGAAGTGTGAGTCACTGGAAAGAAGGCGGTCCAGTTCGGGTAAGAGATCGTGGGTGAGCACACCTCCAGCTGTCAGGAGTTCTGGAATGTTCTCGGCCTAATTGTAAAGGGTAAAAACAAGTTTGTTTGGTAAATCTAATTTTCCCCTCATTATCATATACACCAATCAGACACAACATTAACACTGATTATCAATAATATATAACTGGTGACAGGATCATGGGAACCAAAGGCTCACCCGTGTCCGTCTGGTCCAATCCCACAGAAAAGCCAATGCAGCACAAAAAAAAGCACCAAAGAAAGTTAAAGTTGGCCACAACAGAAAGGCACTAAAATATCAGCCCACCAACCGCGCATAAGGCCAGCAGGCAAAGAACCCAAGGCTGACAAAATGCCCTGTAAATTCCTTCCAATTTAATCAAGCAGCCAGGGAATGTGCATAGACTTGCAAACAAGTCTGATCTAAGGAGCCTGCAACCCATAGCACCCAAAGGATCCACTGCCAGCAAACTGGTGCCAGACACAACAGCACAATCTAGAGGTCACAAGATGGCACAAGGGGAACCTACATAATACTGGGCATAATGTTTTGCATTCAAATGTTATGGTTGTTTGGTGCATCTTGTCATTAATAAATAAATAAATAAATAAATATTAATTCCAAGCAAGTCATACAAAAAAAAGTCAATACATCGATTTCTGTTTTACCTGGAAAGAATCTCGTATTTCTATGTAGAACTGTGTTGTGAGGAGCTGAACAGCCTGACGCGTCACGTCCACCAGATCATAACGGAACGTATCAACGGTCATCAGCGAAGGTGCCGCTTCCAACAGCAGCCTCCAGGCCTCATAAACGTCCCCAGGATTGTACCAAATATCAGTCTGCATCTTCAGGGACGGTCTGTGCACCAGAGGACTCCGGTTGTGGTTCTTGTATGCAGGAATGGTACAATTGTACACACTCCCAAACAGCAGACGCCAGGCAAGTGCCAGGCTCTCATTAGTGTTGCCATAGCGGCGCCATGCGTACAGCGATGCCCACTCGGTCAAATTGACTGCTTCTTCATGCCACGCCAGCTCAGCCATCAGCTCGTAGATGGCCGGATTTTGCTCAATGCCCTCAGGTGCAATGCCTAAGCCCACAAGAGTGGAACCAGGAAACTTCTGAGCTTCAAAAGGACCAGAGTTAATACGCTGCACTGCGCCAAACAGGCCACTGTTGCCTCCGAAGTTGTGAAGCATGCACCAGATAAAGGGCTGGCCATAGAAGGACTGGGTGAAGTTAAAAACAGGCATGGACTCTGCAAAAAGGTCTAAGACGATCATATGCCCCTGAGGTACACCGTTGAGGAGTGCCTTGATCTGTGGAGGTTTCCAGAACTCTGGGTTGTTAACGAATAGCCAACCCTGCATCAGCCAAATGGCTTGTGGGTCCACTGTGAGAAAGGAAGAATCGCATTGATCAAACATTATTGTATTTATTTGACAATTTAATTGAAACAATCTAGACCAGGGGGTATGGACTGGAAATATAGCTTCATTTTAAAGGAATAAAGCTGAGAAGAGCCAAGACAAGGGGGTCAAAGCTAAAGAGGAACTCTTGCGATTCCAAACTTTTAAACAGTGCATGGTTTAAGGATAATCCATGGGTCGGGTTATTCATATTTTAAAGCTGGGATGCATTTCAAATAATGGAAATTGAAAAAACAAAAATTTACACAGAACTTGTCCATGCTAGCATGTAGGCCGTTCTCATTCCGCTGACTTGCAAATAAACGCTTCCTTAATTTGCAAGTCATGAAAATTAAATCAAATAAAACAAGAAATACAGACATCTGGATGCCCGAGGTTACCTGAGGTCATAGAGTTGAATACTGCCCTACTAACTGAGGTCAGATAGGCTGGGTCAGAAGAGGGAGGATTCATCTCATTAAAGGTGTCTGTGTTGTAGATGTGGTCCGACCCGAACTCTTTAACCAGTTGCAACAGGAACAGAGAGCCGATGCGCTGGAACAGCGGGTCACGAGGTTCTAGCACGTACGCACAGGAATACGTGCAATTAAAATGACTCCATGGCTTCAGCTTGGTTACGTTGGCTTCGGGAAACACGCTGTGGAAGAAACGGGATTTGTAATATCTGTCCAAAAGTTTGCATTTCCTCTATTTGGTTTGATGGGAGATAACTTTAACAATTAAAATTTTTCGATTCATATGCAAATAAAAAAAACTTTAAATGTGCCTGATAATTAGTTTTGCTGATAACTTTTTTTGGTGTTTTTAACCAAAAAAGGAGACAAAATGTAAGGAAATATTACAACTGAAGGGTGATCGTACACATTCATATTGAACGCACACAGTGTATGAGTATGCGTACATTGAAAAGACAAATTGTACATTTTCCCAAAATTAATTTTTCCCCCCCCATTATTAATATTTAAAAATACCCAATTTGTCCATCTTTTCTTGATAACAAAATTACTGCTAGCCATAACTATAACAAATTAATTCTATCCTTCTATATTTTGTATTGCTTGCACGTTTTGACCTTCCCTTACTCTCTTTCTCTCAACAAATATAATTTTCTTATGGAGAGGAATCAGTTATGAATTACCGCATAATGCCATGAGGCACGATCCCTGAGAAAGCCGGCAGAACAGGAATCATTCCCAATGATCTCATCCGCTCCAAGATTTGAACCTGTGAGGTTATCCAAACTTGAGCGACTTTTTTAACATAACATTTTTAAATCCCTACATTTAGAACATAGATATGTTGTAGTGCAACAGGTTTTTGAATACGTTTGTAAACAAACACACAGGCATACCTGTAGAGAGAGCTGTTTGGTGTGCCAGGACTGGGGCAGTGGGCCTCCCCACTGAAACAGATTCCCCATCCGATTCCATGCTAGGAACGCTGGACCAGTGAAGAATTCATCGAGTTCTGTCTGATTTAGACCCAGAGACATGTAAAGCTAATTTGGAGGAAGGGAATAAAGGAACAAAGGTGAGACAGACATAGCAGGTTAATCTTTAAAATCTGAATATTTACTCATTGTAAGAGTTGGACTGGATGACTGGGCTACAATTTCTTTGAGTGAAAGTACAAATACAATTCAGACACAAATAGTGAACTCATAAATAGAAAATTACACTGCAAAAATAAAAGGTCATACTCTCTAAGATTTTATTCAATCAACTTTAGCTTTGATTACATGATATGATGTAGAGTTCATGTGTAAAAATGTTTCCTCATGCTCTCTCATGTAATGCAGGAATAGGCTCAGTCTGGACTCATCAGGTCACATGACCTTTTTCCATCGCTCCAAAGTCCAATCTTTATGCTCCCTAGAAAATTCTGTCTGATGAGTCTCACTAACAAATGGTTTTATTTTGAACACACCAGGTTTTGCTAATGTATTGAATGGTTCTTAACCCAGTTCCAGAAATGTATTATTTCCTTAGTTTTTTTTCTTTGCTCAATGAGGCACAATAATTTGACCTTTATGAAATGACTACTTTTTTTGTCTTGTAAACATTTAAATAAAACAGTTAAAAAATCTTTGTGTCTTAGCGTTGTTGCTACTGATGTCCTTAATGAAGTTGCATTTATTGACGTCCTTATAGATTATTATTATTAATAATTATTTTATAATTATTAATGTTTTATTAGATAATTATTTTTGTGATTATTGTTATGGTCATCAATTATTCATTCATTCATTTTCTATACCGCTTTATCCTGTATTTAGGGTCGCGGGGACCTGGAGCCTATCCCAGGAGACTCAGGGCACAAGGCAGGGTACACCCTGGACAGCGTGCCAATCCATCGCAGAGCACACACACACATTCACACACTATGGTCAATTTTGGGAACGCAAATTAGCCTAATCTGCATGTCTTTGGACTGTGGGAGGAAACCGGAGTACCCGGAGGAAACCCACCAAGCACGGGGAGAACATGCAAACTCCATGCACACAGAGCCAGGAATCGAGCCTGGCCGGGAATCGAACCCGGACCCTTGAGGTGCAAGGCGACAGTGATAACCACTACACCACCGTGCCGCCTGTCATCAATTATGTAATATAAATATTTTCTTCATTAATGTTGTATTCACTGTTATTACGCCGTTATCGTTACCACTAGAGGGTTATTTTCGTGAATGTTGCGGTTAATATTCTGTTACTATAGGTGATATTGTCCTTTTTCTTGGCATATTTTTGTTTTTGTAAGGCTGTCACTGTTATTGTTCTTTTTAGGGGTGTGCTTATAATAGAGCACCTAACAGACTACCTGCCTTAGATAGTTTCTGTTCATTTATAATGTTAATCTGATTTGTCTCAGCCAGCCAGCTAATTAGATTTCTTAGTTGTTAGCTAGTTAGTTTTTTTTGTTAATTTATGTTGTAAATTTATGTCGTACTGTATGTAGCACCTTAGTCCTGGAGGAACGTTACTTCATTTAATCGTGTACTAAACTGTATATGGTTGAAAAGACAATAAAAGCCTACTTGATTAACAATGTCATAGCACCAGGGTAGCGTCTCTTTGATTGTGTTACTTGACATTACTGCAGCTTTTGACACCATTGATCAGACTATCCTCCTTAATATTCAAATGCAATTGCAAATTGCAAATGCGTTTCCCATATGTGGACGCACAAAGTGTGCCATCATTCAAATGCAATTGCAAACTTTTCATTACCGTTTGCTTCGCCTTTGCGAGCGCACACTCACTGCCAAATTTCAAATGAAAAAGAAAAGTCCATTTGCATTTGTATTTCCCAGGTCTTACACGTCATGAACCTGTCATATTTAAATAGCAAAATCAATTACCACATTTGCTTTTTCACTTTCTCTGTGCCGCGCGTCAAGCCGGCCAAAATTCAAATGCAATCGCTAATCCATTTGCAATTGCATTTCCAACACGTTACACAGAAACCTGTCAATCAACGTCAGGGGCGGGTCTATACTGTGGGGCGGGATTGTATGGGGAGTGACGTCACTCGCAGTCGCCGACCAAGAGGGGGAGAGAAAGTGAAAAAGCAAACGTGGTGATTGATTTTGCTATTTAAATATGCTGTAGAGAATAACGATGTTTAAGCTTTCAAACATATAATTTAGGTGCTTAATCGAGAAAAAAGGCGGGTGTAGCTTAAAGACAATGCAAAGAGGAAATGTATGTATCTTATTTGCGGGTTTATTTAATCAGCTATTGAAGCCGGAGATGCGAATATGTGAATATAAAGCTAACTTTACCGCGGTCACAAACCTGGTACTGTACTGTATGTAGTGAGCTTAATAACGTCAATGGAGGACTTCCGGTTAGCAGCCACATGGAGTAGGACGTGTTGGTTAGGTGCTCCGACAGTTTCGAACTTCTTCACTCCCTTATTCGTCTCTAAATGTTAAATTAAAATCTTAGTTGACAATAACTTTGTACTCTACCCCACGGTTATATGTTTTTTCATTTGCGATGGCTACCAGGAGTGTTAAAGCCGTGAAAAAGGACGACACCGTGACCCCTCTAACAGTCGAGGCTATCTCAGCGCTGTTAGAGCAACACCGTGATGCGTTAGCGGCGGAGTTTAAATCCTCGTTTAGTTTATTAGAAATTAAACTGGATCAGATTCAGGCCCAAGTAGCGGACCATGGACAGCGCTTACCGTCATTAGAACTCGCTACAGACGACCTGAGTCAGCGTGTGACGGAGCTGGAGAGCATCTGCTCCGGACTTCGGGAAAACAACTTAAAGTTAACGTCCAAGGTTGTAGACTTAGAAGGCCGGAGCAGGAGACAAAACCTGCGTGTTCTGGGTCTCCCGGAAGGTTCTGAAGGTGGACTCCCTACCGAGTTCTTCTCCAAGTTTCTGTGCGAGGTGTTTGGGACTGAGACGCTTCATTCCCCGCCGGAGATTGACCGAGCCCACCGAATACCTGCATCCAAACCCGCTTCAGGACAGAGACCTCGGCCCGTCATTCTCCGCGTGCACCGGTACCAGGTGAAAGACCTTCTGATTCGGGAGGCTCGGCGGAGAGGGAAGCTGGAATACCGCGGTCAGCAGCTTCGTATAGTGGAAGACTACGCTCCCGAAGTTTTAAACCAGCGAGCCGAGTATAGAGGAGTGATGAGCGAGTTATACAGCCGTGGTCTCCGGCCTTCTCTCCTGTATCCAGCGCGGCTCCGGATCACTCTCTCTACCGGACAGAAGAAGTGGCTCCGCTCGGTAGAAGAGGCGCAGAAACACATAGACAGTCTGCCGAAAACTACGTAGTGCACTGTATTATTATTATTATTATTATTTTAATACGCGATACTACAGTTCTCAGGAAAGTACCATTTTTAACCTAAAATCTGGCCACGTTTACGTCTTTCCCGGTAAGAGTGTTGTGTTAAACTTGTAAAGGGGTTATTATTATTATTTTTATATTACTATTTTTTCTATTTTTAATCACGTGTGATTTACGTTTGTATATTTAGAGTTACAATGTGACGTGGGGGGAGGGGTGGTGGTGGTGTGTTTTTCTCTCATTGAGAGATTGCAGTATTGGAGTGTGGAAATGTTTTATTTATATATTTAATTATTAGTTTCTGTAAGTTGTGTCGGAGCAGAAGATGGGGTGGTTAGCGGCAGGAGGATTTGTTGGGTGAAGATGGAGGAAGGGAAGAGCTTGCTGCTCTGTTTGTTAGCAGCTATCTTTGTTTGTTGGGGTGTAGTGGGGTGTGTGGGGGAGGGGTGTGGGGGGCAGGGGTGTGGGGGGCAGGGGTGGGGGATCTCCAAAGCCAGTATTGTGTTAGTTCTTTGTATACTGTGTATTTTTAACACGTTGTTCTGTGTTTTACACTTTAAGGCTGACGTCAGGCATCTTATTCATGTTTATCTACCTGCATTTTCTCTCAGGGAGAATGAATAGTTCTTTAAACTTTGTGAGCTGGAATGTTAAGGGTTTAAACCATCCGGTGAAGAGAAGGAAGGTGCTCTCACACCTTAAACAACTTAACACTGCAATCGCATTTTTACAAGAAACTCACATTCGCAGTTCTGATAATTCTCGCCTTATGTCACGTTGGGGTGGGCAGCACTACCACTCAACCTTTCAGGCCAAAGCTAGGGGTGTCTCAATTCTCATTAACCCAAACATCTCTTTTGAGCATCATAATGTTATTACGGATATACAAGGTCGTTATATCATTGTTTCAGGGAAGTTATTTAATACTAATGTAGTGTTGGCTAATTTATATGCCCCTAATTATGACGATGTCTCCTTCTTTGAACATTTTTTCTCTCTTCTGCCTGATCTGAGCTCATACTCTCTCATATTAGGGGGAGACTTTAACTGCTGTTTAGATCCATCACTTGACAGGTCATCTCCCAATCCTATTCCTCTGAGTAAATCCGCCACGCTACTTCAGTCCTATCTCTGCAGCTTTGGTATCTCTGACATATGGCGCTTCCTTAATCCAAAAAAGAAAGAATACTCCTTTTTCTCACATGTTCACCATACTTTCTCCAGAATTGATTATTTCTTTATAGATAATCAATTGATCCCAATGGTTACTTCTTGTGCTTATCAGAGCATTGTGATATCAGATCATGCTCCAGTTGTTATGTCTATAAAACTCCCCGATCTCCCTCAAGTTACTAAACATTGGCGCTTTAATTCATCGTTGCTGATGGAGGACGATTTTGTAAAATTTATGGAAGACCAGATCGTTTTTTTCTTCACCACAAATGAAACACCTGAAGTGTCACGTTTGGTTGTTTGGGATGCTCTGAAAGCCTACCTCAGGGGACAGATAATTTCATACACTGCAAATATGAAAAGGAAGGCATATAAAGAACGAAAAGATTTGACCAACCAAATTAAAGAAATTGACCAGCAGTATGCTCTATTTAAAAACCCTGATCTCTATAAAAAACGCGTAGAAGTGCAAACTAAGTTTGAACTTATTTCAACGCATGTAATTGAACGGCAATTATTAAAGAGTAGGAGCCAATTTTACATTCATGGTGACAAATCTGGGAAACTTTTAGCTAATCAGTTAAAAGGATTTAGAGCACAGCAACAAATTACGAAAATTCGGATGGAGGATGGTACCATCACTACGGACCATTCTAAAATTAATGATGCATTCAGGAATTTTTATTCTCGATTATATACTTCTGAGTTCCCAAAGGACCATAGTGCAGTTGAGAATTTCTTGACTCAACTAAATATCCCAACACTGTCCCCTGATTCTAGATTAGGGTTAGAAGAGCCCATATCACAAGAGGAAATCAGTTTAGCTATCTCCTCATTGCAATCTGGTAAGTCCCCGGGTCCTGACGGGTTCCCTGCAGAGTTTTTTAAATCATTCTCCTCATACCTTGCACCACAACTAGCTTTGGTTCTATCTGAATCTTTCAAGCAAGGTAAGATGCCTGCGTCATTTAATGAGGCTCGCATCACCCTCATAGCAAAGAAGGATAAGGACCCAACAGAGTGCTCCTCATATAGACCAATCTCTCTTCTTAATGTGGATGTTAAAATCCTTGCTAAAGTCTTGGCTCGTAGATTAGAGAATGTTCTACCCTCTATTATATCTGAGGACCAGACCGGTTTTGTTAAAAATCGTTACTCTTACTTTAACATTCGACGCCTTATGGATATCTTGTACACACCATCAGAGGAGACCCCTGAGTGTGTCCTTTCTTTGGATGCTGAAAAGGCTTTTGATCGTGTGGAATGGGAGTATTTATTCAGGGCTTTAGAAAAATTTAATTTTGGTCCAAGTTTTATCACTTGGGTTAAATTATTATATTCAAGCCCCACTGCCTCAGTTCTGACAAATGCTCAGCAGTCTCAACCATTCAGTCTTCAGCGGGGAACTCGTCAGGGATGTCCCCTTAGCCCATTGCTCTTTAACCTCGCCATTGAGCCACTAGCAGTTGCATTCCGAAGCTGTAGAGATATATCTGGGATTTGGAGGCAGGGAGAAGAACATAAAGTTTCCCTTTATGCGGATGATCTTCTACTTTTTTTATCGAATCCAGTCTCCTCTCTGCCACCTGTGCTGTCATTGCTCAGGGAATTTAGCTATTTTTCAGGATATAAATTAAATTTGCACAAAAGTGAACTTTTTCTGCTAGATAATACAGCAGTAACAACTGGTATGCACAATTTTCCATTCAACATTGTGAAAAATCAGTTTACCTATCTTGGTATTACAATCACAAGGAAACATAAACACCTCTTTAAAGAAAATTTTATTAGGTTGTTGAACCAAACAAGAAAGGACTTGGGACGATGGTCACCACTGTCCATGTCCCTGGTGGGCCGCATTAATGCCATTAAAATGAGTATTCTCCCTAAATTTTTATATCTCTTTCAGTCTGTACCTGTTTTTATTCCCAAATCTTACTTTGGCGCTTTAGACTCAATTATATCTTCTTACCTTTGGAAAGGTAAACATCCACGATTGAATAAGTCCCTACTTCAAAGATCTAAAAGAGACGGTGGCATGGCTCTACCTAATTTTCGTTTCTACTACTGGGCAGCAAACATTCGATCTGTCATCTTTTGGTCATATTTTCATAACCAACCTAATCGGCCTGCCTGGGTGGAAATGGAGATAAAGTCTGTCAAAAATCTCTCTGTCTCTGCACTCCTTGGATCTGCTCTCCCCATCCCCTCAATTAAATTAATCAATAACTCAGTAGTGGTGCATACCTTGAGAGTATGGGCTCAGTTCAGAAAGCACAGCGGTCTTCTAGGCTTCTCTCTGTCCAGTCCTATCGTCTCTAACCATCTCTTCCAGCCTTCTTTACATGACTCAGTGTTTCAGGAATGGTACAATAAGGGCATCAAGCTTTGCAAAGACCTGTTCGTTGACCATAAGTTTGCATCATTTGAACAGCTTTCCGAGAGGTTTAACTTACCCAATTCTCATTTTTTCAGATATCTGCAAGTAAGACACTTCATTCGCTCTTTAATACCAAATTTCCCTGAGGCTCCTGCTGCAAACATTCTAGATAACCTCCTCTGTTTGTCTCCGCTGCGTAAAGGCCTAATATCCACTATTTATGGTGGATTGATGGCTTCGAGTCACACCCCTCTGTGTAAAATTAAAACTGCTTGGGAGAAGGATTTAAATTTGTCACTATCAGATGATACTTGGAATTCAATTCTTAAACATATCAACTCAACCTCCTTATGTGCCCGCCACTCTTTATTACAGTTTAAGGTTGTACACAGGGCTCATTTCTCCAAACTTAAACTCTCCCGTTTTTACCCAGACATTGATCCTTGCTGTAATAAATGTAAAAGCGGAGAGGCGTCTCTTATTCATATGTACTGGACATGCCCGAATTTGGAAAAATTCTGGAGGGATGTTTTTAAGACCCTGTCCTTCATATTGAATTGCAATCTTGAACCAGACCCTCTGATTGCTCTTTTTGGTGTCACTGGAGAAGAGGGTAAGAGTCTAAGTCCAGCCAAAAAGAGATTGTTATCTTTTGCGACACTCCTGGCCAGGCGTTCTCTTTTATTCAAGTGGAAGGATGCCACGTCACCCACTCACGCCCAGTGGCTCAGAGATATCATGTCCTGTCTGTCCCTGGAGAAGATTCACTATTCAATTCATTACCCAGACTTTAAATTTCAACAGGTGTGGGGGCCCTTCCTTCACTTTTTTCATATACATTTATAGTTTGATTCCTGTCTTATTTAATTACTTGTTTGTTTGCTTTCTTTCCCCTTTTTATTCCTCTTTGTTTATTTATTTTTTGCACGTAGAACCAAAAAACTTCCAGCTCCATATTCTTTTTTCTTTTTTGGTTTCTCTCAATGCCTGGCGTTTAGCCTTTCATATGCTTGTAAAACTGGCTTGGAGTCGGGGAGGGACGGGGTGGGAGCTATAGGGTTTATAAGGGGATTATAAAACCTGCATTAAAATATTACATGTTTACCCTGTTTTATCCCTGTTAAAATCAATAAAAATATTGTTGAAAGAAAATAACGTCAATGGATACATTTGTAACATGGACCACAAAAAAGCAGGCGATTCAGCACGATCAACCTAATCAACCAAAAAGCCAGCCGAAAAGAAAATATGATGAAACCTATGTAGCGCTTGGATTCATTGTGGCAGCAGACAGCATGAGACCCAACAAATTAGGAATACACTTAGAGACAACACACTCCAGTCATGTTAATAAGCCACTCGCCTTCTTTGAAAGAAATCTGGCAGAATACAGACAGCAGGAGAATCGCATGGTAAAATCTGAATCAGTGGACAGCAAAGCACAAATGGCTTCATTCAAAGTTGCATACAGAATTGGCCAATGCAAAAAAACTACAAACGATTGATGAGCAGCTAATAAACATGGAGTCAATTATGCAAAGTGACAACGTAAGCCTTTTATAACAGTTGCACGTGTATTTGATCTGTTTTTAACTTGGTGTTATTTGATCTTATTCGTTTAGAAATTGATATAATCAATAAATTGTAAACTTGGCCGATTTCGTTATCTTTTTGTTGACAAGTGGGACTTGAAAATTCGCCTACCACCTTAAGTGGGGAATGACAGAAAATGTTTGAGAACCACTAGGTTAGAACATGCAGTAGGAACCATAGGAACTAAAATAAAGTTTGATGGTTCAACAGGGTTTGGTTTTAGGCCCATTGCTATTTTCTCTCTCTATGCTTTTTGTGGGTAAACTGCGAGATGATGATGATGATGTAAGCATTAGATTACTTTCTGCCACAGCGCCTCCTGCCCAGTGAAAGCCAGGGGCAGATTGATGCCATTGAGTGCCATCCAGTCGATCTCTCGCTGCCATCGTGGCCAGTCCCACCACACGGTCGAGTAGCTCTGAGTGCACACGTTCTGATAGTACCGGAACCTGGACAAGCAGAAATTAAATGATGAACAGAAAATTAGGTAGGGGAACATCTATGAAACGTTTCATTGTAGATGGGACTAGCAGACGTACGCGACGTTGACGTGAAAATCATAAATTTAAAAATAATCAGATCAGCTTTAATGTAATCAGTGACATTATTATTTCAGGTTGAAGCCCACGTACATATGTCTGTCTTTCTGTACTTACTTACTTATTATTACAAAGAAATAATGTTTTTTGAAGTTGAGTATCTTACATATAAATTATAGTGTAAGATACTATAGGGTGTAAAGATGAGAGTGTGGGTGTGAAGGGGCATGGTGACAAATTACATGCACGCGCACACACATAACGACAGGCTGCAACAGAAAGGGAGAAAATGGATCTTTAACCTTTCTAATGAGACTTGCTTTTGCTTTACACGTGCGCTGTACACACACGCTTACATACACAAACTAAAATATGTTTTACGCACACACATGTGGTCACAGTGTTATAGTAAACAGTACACACGTGCACGGAGGTTGATTATACCGGTAAGAGACGGGCAATAAGCCCCAGCAGGGGAGACGATTACCCACAATTCCGCAGCGCGAGAGAGAGAAAAAAAAAAAACATTGTCTCAGTTGTGATCATGTGACGCTCGCCATCAAAACAAGAAGCGCATACGTGATACTCTGTACTCATAAACCGAGACTTGTTCGTTTTTTTCAAAGCAAAATTTATTAAAAATCTTTGCTCATCTTGCGGAACACTTGCAAACTGCGTTACTCGCAATCCGAGGTTTCGCTGTACTACAAAAGTTTCAATAAATTCTGTCCAGCCAGTTTTGCATAATGCTGTGACAAAACCTGGCACATAACTGCTCATAATTTGAGTTCTACTCACCATTTCGATTTTAGCGCATAACACTGGGCTCTCAGTTCAGGTATTTTACACAACTCACCTCGGACTGCTGCAGATATGTTTACTCTAACAACCCGTGTTCTATCTCATGGTGGCGCTTCACATCACTGCTTATTATCAACGACACAGTTTCGAAACATAGGACACAAACTGGTTTTAAAATTCCCACAAGAAGAATAAACATGCATCGATCTGTCCATTCATCATGGAAGGTTCAAGTTTTTTTTTATAGTCTACTTGCCTTTTTTTGGAGTAAGCCATGCTGTGTCATGCTTTTGTGTTTCTCGAGGTAGCTTGGTGCATTATGGTCATTTCTGCTTACTCAACTTCTGTATACTCTGTATACACACGGTAAACTGTCTGCTCACTGATTGGGTCTGTTGAGTGACATAACTTCACTTTTACACGAAACTTTTATTTTATTCATGGTGCAGGTTTAAGTTCAATCAAAAACACAAGTACTGCTAAATGTTTCATTAACTTCTGCATGATGCAGAGCGAGTTCTAACCGATGTACAGACAAAAGCATTCTTTTATTAATATATAAGATATGCGGCCTCGGTGGATGACGTCAGCTGTCATTTAACCTTCAACATGACGAGATGAATGAATGTACAGTAGTTGAATGGATGACGTCACCGCCCACCTGTGCTGCGTGCTGATTCGCAGGACGCCCGTGATACGCGGCAACGGTCGGGGCACGCGCAGTTGATCTCCAGACCAGGACACGTGACAGCTGCAGTAGTACTTGAGGTAGTGATAGACGCCGGAGGCCGCCGCCACGCCGCTGCTCCCCACTACCACAACCACTTTAGGGTCTTTCCCCGATCGCAGCTCGCACACGTCCAGACCGTCCGAGGACAGCGAGCCGTTCACGGAGACCACGAACTCTCGCGAGGTTTCCCCCAGCAGCCTCCTCAGCAGCTCGTGCACCGCTCTGGTTTGCGTTTCATCGCTGGATTTCGCTCGCAAACGTGCCAAAGTCTCAAACTCTCGACTTCCCGAAACAAACCCGAGGAACAACAAGACCACGGGAAGAGAGTGAAATAAACAGATCTGTGCTCGTGTCATTTTTCTTTATTCCACAAACGATAACGACACGGAATCCATGGAAACGCGAAACTTTTCCCCCCCTCTTTCTCCTATTTATTATCATCCCAAGAGAAACAGGAAGTCATTCACGTGCAACGCCGTGTCCAATCGGATGCGTTCCTTCTGACCAATAGGGAAGCTCTAAAACCACACGGCCTTCAAAAGCGCGGCGGCGCTTTGATCTGGTCACATGATTCAGAACTGTGTGTTTGTCCTGAGATTATTACACTAAACAATGGATTTAGACACTTTCAAGGAGCATTAGTTTTAATTGTTTGTTGTTTTATTTCAAATAACCTGAAAGACATGTAGAACATGATAAAAAAAATATATATATGATTTTGTAAGCCATGGCTTTAGGAAACTACTTAGTTGCTGAGCATCTGTTTGTGGTTTGTGGTTTGGATGGATCTCCTGTCACACTCTCAAAAATGCTGGGTTGTTTCTGTAAACATATTTGTTGGGTTGTTTATGCTGGCTCAAAATTATGGGTTATTTCGGATACTTTAAAACCACTTTTGGGTTGCTCATGATGGGGCAAATGAAACACATTTACAAATGAACACCTGGATTATTTTGACCCAACAACTGGATTGTTCTTTATTCTCTGTTTTCTCAAACAGCAGCCTGCATAATGTTCGAAATATTACTGTTATTGTGTCACAAGGTGTAGTTTTAAGAGTTGTTTAGGCGAGAATCCATGTGTGAACAGCTCAAAACCTCCATCGGTTGTTAAAGATCGCGTCTATTTAAAAGATTGCCCAAACGTTTTCAGAGATCTGAGCTCCAGGCAATCCCCAGGCGTTCTGCACTCATGTACCCCACCCAACGCAGCCTCATCTCGGAAAGAATTTCTGAAAACTACTGCTGGCTTTCTCTGCAGCGGTTACAACAGTGTATTTATTTCATTTTAGGTATTTCTAATTAGCAATCTTTGGTACAACAAGCAAGCTCATTTCCATGTTCATTCGCTTTTCCACCATCACACTTTGATATGGGAGTGTGGGGAGTTCATGTTTTTATATCCTGTGCCGAACAGGTGACTGTACTGTATGTTATGAGAAAAGTGTGTTTCGTTAGCACTCACTCACTCACTCACTCATCATCTATACGACTTTGTCCTGTATTCAGGGTTGCGGGAACCTGGAGCCCATCCCAGGAGACTTAGGGCACGAGGCGAGGTACATCCTGGACAGGGTGCCAATCTATCGCAGGGCACACACATATACACACACTCATACACACACTGCAGGCAATTTGGGAACGGCAATTGGCCCAACCTGCATATCTTTGAACTGTGGAAGGAAACCGGAGTAGCCTTTATAATATATTTTAGCAAGAGTTGACTTGGTGTAAAGGTTGACTCGGTTGTATTCTTCTTCTGTGTTTTTTTGTTGGTGTTCTATCACCACCATGCCAAAATTTGATACCAGCAACAAAATTTTATAGTTACACCAGTCCGCTCTAGTTTCTCAGTATCTCCTGCCTTATAGTTTTGAATGGTGGTAGCGCAGCAAAAAATATAGTTCAGTTTTCTCAAAGTTATAATTTCCTGTCATCATTTCCTGTCATAATGTCATCCTGGTAGCACTTTGTGCCAGGTTTTTAACATCATGAGAATATAATGCCTATCCCTTTAACACTGGCTTTAGCACTTTCTCACACATGGATTTAACATTATCCATCAACTTGCTAATCAACGGTTAAATTAACCATGCAAATAAAATCTACAATAAAACACAAACAATTAATACGTCTCAAGGAGTAGAAGCATGGATTTTTGAGCGGGGCTCAAAATATAAATAAATATACAGAACAGCGGATCACGAACCAGCTAAGTGCAAACAGCCACCTGCTGTATCAGATTGTGTAGATACACAACCATATTCGGGTACGGAACACATTACAAATGTAAAATCACACCCCGCACCGCTCCACGTTCCCTCCGAACCTCCAGCACTGCTCAGCTAGTCCCACCATTTCTCAGAGATCAAGGAAGACATGCATCTAGACTTTTTTCTGTTCTGGCATTTAATTCAATTAAATTAAATTTTATTTGTATAGCGCTTTTAACAATTGTCATTGTTCCAAAGCAGCTTTACACAATCAAAAGAATTATTTAAGTCTGTATTGAATCTGAGTGTGCATGAATCAAAATGGTCAGATTGTCCCTGGTGAGTAAGCCGAGGGCGACAGTGGCAAGGAAAAACTCCCAGAGATGATAACAGGAAGAAACCTTGAGAGGAACCAGACTCAACAGGGAACCCATCCTCATCTGGGTGAAACAGAAAGCAGGAATTGATCTGCATTTATACTGTGTGTTAGGTGGCAGCCAGTTCAGCTATAACAGTTGATGTTAATATGGAGTCCAGGTAGTTACTGGAGACTCAGGTAGACTTGTAGGAAATTCCAATCTTGAACCAGAGGGAGTGGGAAGGGACAATTATATTTGGGAAACGTACAGTGTTCCCAAAAATGTCTGAAATCAGCTTAACATGAATTTTGTTTGCAGATATCCAGACACATTGTTTATGCTCTTCCACTAGTCGTTTCGGCACCAGGTACACCCTCCGAACAGCTGAGTTCCCTGTTGAGTCTGTTCCTCTCAGGGTTCATCATAGGAGGTTTTTCCTTGCCACCATTGCCCTTGGCTTCCTCATCAGGGACAATCTGATAATTTTGATTTGTACATTTCATATTAATTTCCATAATTTTCTCTTGATTCTGTAAAGTTGCTTTGCGACAATGACCATTGTTAAAAGCGCCATATAAATAAAGTTTAATTGAATTTTGCTGACCACTAACTGGCCGAACAGGGTCTCTGATGTAGACAGTCAGACAGACAGACAGATAGATCCGCCTCGTTGCCACAACCTAAACAGAGTCAAGCTTTATGTCTAGCACAGATCAGGCCCTTTTAATAACATTGTCCAGTCTAATTTTGTCAGACACTTTTATATTGGAGCCCCAACAAACGACAGCATTAAAAAATGACTCTCGCCATAGCAGATTCGAAGAACATCTGATGAATGATGTTGCAGACATTAAAGGACCTGAGCCTTTGCAAGAAAATACAATCTGTTCTGTCATTTCTTGTAGAGTGCTGTTGTGTTAAGTGACCAGTCCAGTTTGTTGTCAAGATGACCTCCCAGATATTGTGGACCATGTCCACTGTGTCCCCCTGGACAGATATAGGAGTCAAAGGGGTCTTACTTCTCCTGAAGTCTTTGTCTTCCTGATGTTGAGTAGTAGGTGATTATGCACCATAAGACAAAGTCATCCACCACTTACTGGTACTCAGAGATTTCATCTTCCTTAAAACATGCAACAATCACAGAGTCATCAGAGAACTTCTGGCATGAATCTGAGTTATATCTAAAGACAGATGTATAGAGGATGAAAATAAAAGGAGACACCCTGAGGAGTACCAGTGCTGCAGATCACTGTCTCGGACACAGTTTTGTAATCGAACATACTGGGAACTGCAAGTCAGATAGTCAAATTCATAGGCAAATTCAAGAGGGTCCAGAGGGGACTTCACCAGGGGACAAAGTGTATCCAGGATCAGTCTCTCAAACACCTTCATAATGTGAGATGTCAGAACAACAGGCCTGTAGTCATTCTGGGTGCAGGGATGTGGTACCTTGGAGACCGGTACTAAGCATGATCTCTTCCACATGGCAGGGACTTTCTATAGGAACAGACTCAGACTAAAGAGGTGCCTGAGAACACTACAAAGTTGGGGAGCACAAGATTTCAGGACTCTTCTGTTGATTTTATCCGGACCTGCAGCTTTTGTGGGGCAGAGCTTGCTCATACCATGTTTGACCTGGTCATCTGAGATGTTGACTGAGGTGAGTGGAGAAGTAGTGGCCATTTTCTGTGTGGCAGAGAACCGTGGATCAGGGCAGCATGTATTGGAGCTGAAGCTGATGGAAGTGTGAGGCTGAGGGACATCGAATCTATTAAAGAAAGTGTTCAGATAATTTGCACGTTCCACATTCCCCCCAATAACCTGGCCAGCTGTCTTGTAGCCAGTAATGCTCCTCATGCATCTCCACACATCTCTCATGTTGTTCTGTTTCAGTCTTTGTTCCAATTTCGTCTGGTAGGACTCTTTCCCATTGCTGATTTTATCAGCCAGCAAGTCTTTTTTTCTCATTTAAACAAGGTTTGATGTGCTTGGTGACACAGGGTTTATTGTTGGAGAAACAGCAAATACTTCTCATGGTTACACAAGTGTCAACACAGAAAGTTATTCCCTCTGAAATACAGTCTGTCATGCCATCAATGTCCTCGCCATGTGGTTAAAAGAGAACCTTCCAGTCTGTAACCTCAAAACACCTTTGTAGGGCAGCAGTGGCTCCTTCTGACCACCATCTCATGTTTTTTTTTTTCTTACTGTAGCAGGCTGCCTCTGAACCAAGGGTTTGTATATTGGCAGGAGATGGACTGGGTTGTGATCCGACTTCCCCAGAGGGGGTAGGGCTGCGACGCTGTAAGCACTTTTACATTACCAAGTCTAGTCTTCTAACATGCAGCAAGTCTATTATCCTATCTCCCCCTGGTGTGACAATCCACATACTTTAGTGAAAGTCTTGATAAGCGATGCATGGGTGAAATCGATGGAGATTAGTAGAAAAGCATTGGGATGTCGGGTCAGGTGACAACCGAGTAGATGATGTCACACACAGCAGCGGTATTCACGGACAGAGGAATGTCAATAAAAGTTATTAACTAACTAGCGGAGTCTGTAGTAGATCAACAGACAGAAAGATAGATGAATAGACAGACAGATAGACAGACAGACAGATAGATAGACAGACAGACAGACAGACAGATAGATTTCGCTGTCAACTAACTAGCAGAACTGGGTCGCTAAAGTAGACATTCAGACAGACTGATAGACATGTAGATCAGTAGACAGACAGACAGATAGATAGATAGATAGATGGATAGACAGACGGATAGATAGATACTTTATTAATCCTAAAGTGTAATTGCAACGTTACTGATATAACTGTCAGATATTGTAATTCCAGTGTTTGACATTCTCAATAATTATAAGAAAGGAAATGGTCAACTTTGTTTTTTAGGAGAAAACCTGCAGTCAGTAACTAGTCTGCACTCTCACCCAGTTAGTCACATTAGTGATCAAAAAGACATGAAAACAGAAATGACCGATGAGTCAAGAAATGTTCACCAGAATCATTAAATGCGTCAGAAAAGTTTCGATATAAACAATATTAATGTGTTACAGTTGTGTGTGTGTTGCTGTAATATCCAACACTTTCTGTTTTAACTGTGGTACTCCTCTCTCTCTCCCCGTGTGTGTGTGTGTGTTAGCTCGCGTGCTGCCTTCCTGGAAGCGGAACGCCATCTTATTTCACCATGGAGGGTTTAAACGGGGAAACACACTGACTGGACTAAACCTTCCGCCAAACAACTCCGTTTATACTAAAATGATTTATTTTATACTGGGATATTATTAAAGGTTTATAAATATACTTAAATTCCGGATAATTTTTGTTGTTAAAAAAAAGGATATCGACATCACACGGGGTGACTTTTGTTTTCGAAACCTAGTTTGTTTTGTTTATGTGTTAGCATAGTTAGCCGCCTAGCTAACCTTCACTTCCAGACGGATATGGCGTCTTCCAACCCAGGTACCTCATTCAGCTCATAAATCACACCTTCATGTTCTTCAGTAATGAGAACACGGCAGGAGTTTACATTTAATGTAGTGTTTAAAACACATAAACTATAAAGTGTTAATAAGGGGAGAGTTAGGGGGCGTTAGCATGCAGCTAGTGAGGACATTAACAGCACTAATTAACAGCAAAAATGTTTAATATATTTACTTTATATTCTGTTAATTATATTACTTTATATACTAACTTGTTTTATTGTTGTTGGTGCTGTTCTGCTATGAAACTCCAAGCTGTCAACATTAGCAAGTGTGTGTCTGTGTCTCTTCGGTTAACCTTTAGCTAGCTAATCATGCTCACAGGCCTAATGCTAATGCAGAAAGAAAGTTTTAAATGTCGTTAACGGTGTGTGTGTGTAGTATTTTATATTGCATATATATTAAAGTATATAAATATACTGATACTAGTATGATTATTTAAGCAATCAATATAAAATAAATGTGTATATTGATTATATTTATATAGGAATTCTATTTATAGATTAAGAGATTAAGTTTATATTATATGGGTTTTATGTTCATAGATTAACAGTACTGTATATATTGTATTATATCTATAAATAATCTATATAAGTCTATCATCATGTAAATATAATCATATAGGATATATGTCTATAAATTCTATATAGATATAATCAATATATACTTTTAATATATAAACAAATCCTGTATACATATAATTAATATTTGTTTATGGATTAAGAGATTCAGTTTATATTTATATAGGATTTATCTTTATAGATTAAGAGTATATATTGTATATATTGTTTATGTAGGATTTATGTTTATAGATTAGGAGATTAAGAATCTGTATTTTTGTTTATAGGTTAGGTGTAAATGTTGACCAAGAGGTGAATTATCACCTAATGACTTTAAACCGATTTAAAACATCTTGTTTTGAAACCTATTTGCAATTTCCTCATGGGAAGGATAAAGTATCTATCTATCTATCTATCTATCTATCTATACATACATGACTGTGTCCCAGTGCACAAGGCAAGGACTATAAAGACATGGTTTGATTGAGTTCGGTGAACTTGACTGGTCTGAACACAGAGGCCTGATCTCAACCCCATTGGGCACCTTTAGGATAGACTGGACCAGTCTAGAGATTACGAGCCAGGCCTTCTTGTACCTCATCAGTGCCTGACCATAAATACCATACAGAATGAATGGGCACAAATTCCCACAGAAACACTCCGAAATCTTGTGAACAGCCTTCCAAGAAGGGGTGGAAGCTGCTATTGGTGCAAAAGGGGGACCGTGTCACTGTGGGTTTGGCCAAAACAATTTTGGCACAGTTGTTTTAATTCAGTCACGTTGGAGGGTTTTCAAGCGTGAACAACCTGTTTTAGGATCTGAATCAGGTTAGGATCAGATTTAAGTCCAGGCTTTTGAGTCATTCAGAGGTGGACTTGCTGGAGTGTTTGGGATCATTGTCCTGCTGCACAACCCAAGTGCACTTGAACTTGAGGTCACCAACTGAAGGCCGGCCATTCTTCAGGATTTTCTGGATAGAGTTCAGAATTCATGTTTTCATCAATTATGTCAAGTCGTCCAGGTCCTGAGGCTGTAAAGCCCCAGACAATCACACTACCACCACCATGTGTGACTGTTGATATGATGTTTTTTTATGAAGCACCATGTTAGTTTTATGCCATATTTAACAGGATGTGTAGTTTCAAAAAGTTCAACGTTTATCTCATCAGTCCACAGAATATTTGCCCAATGGTCTTGGGGATAATCAAGATATTTATTTTTTTGGCAAATGTGAGACAAGGCTTTGTGTTCTTTTTGGTCAGCAGTGGTTTCCGCCTCAGAACTCTCCCATGGATGCCGTTTTTGTCCCCTAGTCTTTTTGTTACTGTTGAATCATGAACCTTAACTGAGGTGAGTGAGGCCTGCAGGTCTTTAGATGTTCTTATAAAAGTTATTTTATGAGCTCCTGGATCACTTCTGGGAAGGTTCACCACTCTTCCAAGTTGAAGACAACGGCTCTCTCTGAAAGTCTCAGAAATGACTTGGTAACTCTTTCCAGACGGATACATGTCAATTACTTTAGTTTCTCATCTGTTTTCCCATTTCTTTAGACCATATTGCTGTTTTAGATCTTTTATTGTGCTTCACTTTGTCAGACAGGTTTTGTATTTAAGTGATTTCTTGATTCAACAGGTCTGGCAGTAATCAAGTTGTAGGTGTGGCGAGTGAAATTTAACTTAGCTTTCCAAAAATCAACTGTTCATTGGACAGCTTTCTTACCTTAATAAATGAAATAATATTATAAAAAGTGCATTTTGTATTTTTGTGTGATATTTAAATTAGTTTGATGATGTCAATGGTTTAAATGTGACAAATGTGCAAAAAGAAATTTACAAGTACACGGCAAGCTAAACAATTATAGCGTTGTGAGAGTTTCTGGGTGTTAAGCTGTTTTATGCATTTAAGGAACATGGTGGCATACTTTAATCAATTTATAGCTGTGTTTGAGTTCGGGAGAACACTGTCAGCTACAAGCCGCTATCTTCATCTCTCTTTCTCAAAGTTAATAAGACAGAAAAAAAAAAACCACAGATTGTGAAATTCTACAGGAAATGTAATATATATTTTTTCAGGATGGAATAAAAGCGAGTCTGGTTAGGAAACTGCAGCGAGAGGAAGAAACTCCCTTTTGCAAATTGTTGACATATTCCTGTTTACGCACATATTCCCTAACATACGCTCTGTCTTTGTTTCGGCAGACATGTCCGATGTGTCACCCCTGGGCATGGCGGTGTCAGCTGGGTCTCACGGCAGCGCCGTCGTGCCGAAGAGCAGCAATAAACGAGCCGCCCCGTAAGTGCGACAAAACCTTGAGTACAAGATCTGCACAACTGTTGCTGTACATGTTATAAAATATTACTTCGTCTAGTAGGAGGAGGGATATACATTTGTCCTGCTCTGTTTTTTCTTCCTCCAGCTCTGACTTCGATGATGATGATGATGATGGAGGGAAGCTCTTTAGGTGCGCGCACATCTTATTTAAAACTCTACACTCGTACCTGTGTGTGTCTGTGTGTCTGTGTGTCTGTGTGTGTGTGTGTGTGTGTGTGTGTGTGTGTGTTTGGTGTTTTGCATATAACCAACTGAAAGTTAACATGTGTCTCTCATTTCTGTTCTCAATTCAGGTGTGACGATGACACGGGCGGCGGTAACGACAAGGAGCGATTCGCCAGGTACTAACAGGAGGAGGAGAGACAGAGACTGGAAGATGATCGTGATCTGTGTTCATCTCTCTCTCTCTGTCAGATTGTCTGTCTGTCTTGTCGTTGAAGTGATGTCTGCCTGTCTGGTATTAGATAGCTGTTTTTGTCTTTCTCCATGACTGATTGTCTACCCAGCTGTCTGTCTCTTTCCAGCAGTGTCTGTCTGATCATCTAACAGCAGTGACTGTGTCTCTGTAATCAAACTGTCTGTCTAGACTTGATTGCTCGCCTTTCCAGCAGTATAGCAAACCGTCTGTCTGCATATCTGTCTAGCAGACAGATTTCTATTGGACAGACAGACAGGTTGTCTGCCTGTCTGTCTCTTCTATAGAAACTCCACTATATTGTGCACGTTCGCTCTCTGACGCCTTTGCTTTTGAGCACTGTCTCTCTCTTTCTTTTATTTCCCCTCCTTCCTTCCCTCCTTCTGTCTGTCTGTCTGTCTGTCAGTCTGTCTCTCTCTTTCTCTGTTTCTCCTTCTCAGGCACTCTGAAGAGATCTTTCCTCCCCTCACTTGTTTCGTCACTCACACACTCCCGTCCCTTGGTTTAACATGAACTTTTCCTTTTATTTAGAAAGATTAGACATGTTTTGTCTTTCACACATTTTTCTTTTCTTCACTGTCATAACTCTCTCTCTCTCACTCCTTAATCGTTCACTCCAACAATTTTTTTAAATCGATCTCACAGTACCATCTCTCTCTCTCTCTCTCTCTCTCTCGCGCCCATATTTCTTATCTCGCTTTATCCTCATCCATGACCTTCAACCCCAGGGAGAACCACAGCGAGATCGAGCGGCGCAGGCGCAACAAGATGACCGCCTACATCACGGAGTTGTCGGAGATGGTGCCCACGTGCAACGCGTTGGCACGGAAACCAGACAAGCTCACCATCCTGCGCATGGCCGTGTCTCACATGAAGACGCTGAAGGGCAGCGGCAATACGGGGACAGACGGCACGTACAAGCCGTCCTTCCTCACCGATCAGGTCTCTCTCTTACACACACACACACACACACACACAGTATGTAAATTTTTATGCGGAATGCCCTTAAAAATAATAGTCAAGTCTTTATATGTGGCTGCGTCCCAAACCAGCGGCTAGTGTCAGGACTAAGTAGCGCCGCTCATGCTTAAGTACAGAAGGGTACGGATTGGAACACAGCTAGAGAACCATCTTGACTCCGCCTCCAGTAGGTGGAGTCGAACCATATCCAGCTCCACCCCCTGAACACTTTTTGTTCTACAGTGCAGGAATTAGTCTAACTGTGGTTTAGTCTGTCTGAGAGAAAAACACCAAGTCATGATTAATGTTATTCGGCGGGGGCGCTGTGATCACTCGGTGTGTGTCGCACCACTGCAGGAGCTGAAACACCTGATTCTGGAGGCGGCGGACGGGTTCCTCTTCGTGGTGTCGTGCGAGAACGGGCGCGTGGTGTACGTCTCGGACTCGATCACGCCGGTGCTGAACCAGACTCAGTCCGACTGGCTCGGCTCATCTCTGTACGATCAGCTCCACCCCGATGATAAGGACAAGCTGAGAGAGCAGCTGACCACCACTGAGAACAACAACAGCGGTCAGCTCGCGATCTATGTTTCTTTCTATCTCTCTCTCTCTCTTTCTGTCTATCTCTCTATCTGTGTGTGTCAGTTTTGTCTTACTGGTCTTCTTTTTGCACCTCTCTCTCTCTCTCAGGCCGTATGCTGGATCTGAAGACTGGCACAGTGAAGAAGGAGGGAAGCCAGTCGACAGTGAGAATGAGCATGGGGGCGCGTCGCTCCTTCATCTGCAGAATGAGGTGAGCCATCAGCAGCACGCCGGCCGTGTCCTTCCTGTTTAATTCATAAATCGTCTCCCCCGGTGTAGTTCGCGCTCTCGGCACGTCTACTTCTTTTATTACGCATTCTCAGCCGTGCGCCGCTTGTCATGTGCTAACTGTTGTGCGTTTGATGCTCAGGTGTGGGGCGTGTCCCGTGGAGCCCATGTCCATGAACAGACTTGGCATTCTGAAGAGCAGAAACCGGTAACTTTTTTTTTTAATTACTTTTTTTTTTATATATATAATTTTAGTGTTTCATAATCACACGAAAGATTTTGTGTTTCCAGGAGCGGGTTGGGTCCTGTTAAAGACGGAGAGCCGCAGTTCGTGGTCGTGCATTGCACAGGGTACATCCGATCCTGGCCTCCTGCAGGTAACGCCTGAGTTTAGAGGGCACTGACCTCCAAGGTCCTAGTTCTGATCATTATTATTATTATTATTATTATTATTAAAAGGTCACTCCATGGATGTTCATTTCTCAGGTGTTACTCTGTCAGAGGAAGAGGTTGAGGGCGGTCAGGGCAACCGCTACTGTCTAGTTGCCATTGGAAGGCTCCAGGTATATGTGTGCGTGTGCGTGTGCGTGTGCGTGTGCGTGTGCGTGTGTGTGTGTGTGTGTGTGTGTGTGTGTGTGTGTCTCAGTCTTGGATTCCGTAGCTCCTCCACCTCACTCACTCCGTCCTCCTGCGCGTCCTCTAGGTGACATGTTGCCCCAGCGACAACAGCATGAGCACTATCAGCGTCCCGGTGGAGTTTATTTCTCGGCACAACGCTCAGGGGACGTTCACGTTCGTGGATCATCGCTGCGTGGCTACGGTTGGCTACCAGCCTCAGGTACGGCTCGAGCGTCGGGCTGAGCGCTGAAACTTAAATTAAACTCCTGTGAATGTAAACATATTTTGCTGTGTGTGTGTGTGTAGGACCTTCTGGGAAAGAACTTTCTAGAACTGGCTCATCCCGAGGACCAGGGACTTCTGAGGGACAGCCTGCAGCAGGTGTGCGAGTCTTTGCCTCGATCGCGGTGACGGAATGGCATGAGAGTTTACTGCTACTGTTTACCGAGTTGTCTGACCTTTGACCTCTGATCCAGGTGGTGAAGCTGCGCGGTCAGGTGCTGTCCGTGATGTACCGCTTCCGCACCAAGTCGGGCGAGTGGATCCTCATGCGGACGAGCTCGTTCACCTTCCTGAATCCGTACTCGGAGGACGTCGAGTACATCATCTGCACCAACACTAACGTCAAGTGAGCAAGGGCGCACACACACACACACACACACACACACACACAGAGACAGAGAAAAAGTGCTGTATGGTTATAAACATATTTGTCTATTCTTACACAGACACACACAGCAGTGTGGAAAGGTTTTGCAGATAGAAATGATGGAAGGATGGACTGCTGGGTAACAAACGCCGATGGATGGATAGAGAGATAGATAGAGAGGGAGGGAGTTAATTGGATAAACGGATAAGTGCATGGACTAAACCTAGTGTGTCCTAAGCAGACAAAACAACTTAATAATTTAATGTGGGCTGTTTTTATTGTGTGAATTAATTTATTTTGTTAATGAAAACTTTGATTAGCATTGTGTTCTGTACAAATGGCTGGGAGTGTGTGCGAGTGTGTAAATAGTGCTAACAGAAATTTAGCAAACCCTTTTAAGTTTTCCACATTTTGTTACGCTTGAAACTCGTCTTAAAAAGGATTCACATCCTTTTCTCACACACACACACACACACACACACACACACACACACACACACACACACACAGTGCTCCACACTGACGAAACAGGTGTTTGAGGTGATTTATTAAGAAACGAAGAATCCTCTTACAGAAGTATTCACACCCTTTGTCATGACGCTTGCCGTTGAGCTCCGGTGGGGAAAAAATCATCTGTAGACCAGCAAGACAGGATTGTTGAAGGATACAAATCTGGGAAAGGATACAAGAACATTTCCCGTGCCCCAGAGCCTCCATCATTCTTAAATGGAAGAGATTTGGGGTCACCTGCCGAGGGACGCTGGTCAGACAGCTACCCAAGAAATCAAGGGTCACGAAAAATTCTCGAATTAGTTCTCTTGGGGGGACGAGAGAGACTTGCACAAGGACACCAATCAGGCCTGTGAGGTAGTGCGGCCAGACAGGAGACATTCTTCACTAGAAGGCGCATGGGAAAAAAAAAAATCACAATCAACTAAAGGTTTACGACTGGCATTTTTAAAAAGTGGACTCCATATGCACTGGGCAGCTCGAATGCTCTCTAGTAATGATAAAGCCAGGAGAACTGCTCGCATCTTGCCTCTAGCATCACCGCTAGCATTGCTGGGGAAAGTAGAGGCATAAACAGACGTATACAGTGACGCAATCAAGTGGAAAAACAATACCAGTCCTCAGGAGTTTCGCTGTTGAACCGGTTCTGAAACGGCACTAGCACCAGTCATGAAGTAGCACCTGGTGGAAGAGGGGTATGTGATGGTCCTGAACTCGGTTAGAGACCCGACAAATGGCCGTGCCAGTCCAACGTGGTCGAGCTTGATCGGTCCTACCGAGGAGAATCAACGAAACGTCCAAAAGAAGGGCGTGCCAGTCTTGTAGCGTCGTTCACAAGCAGACTCGAGACTATCATGCTTTAACCAAGTACTAATCCATGGGTGTGAATACTTGTGTAAATGGGCTATTTGAACAAAAACGCTCCAAATATCTCATTCCTTTGTCCTTTTGGAGGGAATGTGTGTCGAAATGATGTGGGGGTGAAAGGAATTTGTCTCCGTTTAGTACAGTGGCCGTGAAGTGCCAAACAAATTAACAAAACTGAAAACAAAATGAATTAAAATACGAAATAACAAAAACCCAAAACAAAAAAACTAATTATTTTGGGGTTTTGTTATTTTGTTTTGGGTTTTGATATTTTGCTTTTGAATAAGTTATTTTGTTTTATGTTTTGTTCATTTGGTTTTGGATTCATTTTTTTCCGTTTTGTTGTTTTGTTTTCATTTATTTTATTTTATTTTTTTCATTTTTCTTTGTGTTTTGCACTTCAGGGCCACCGTAGTTTAGTGTTAAAATGTGGAAGATCTTAAAAAGCGGCAGCAGTGGGTGTGGGGGGGTGGGTGGGGTTGTGGGTGGGTGAGTGGGTGTGGGTGGGATGTGTTGACCGAGCAGACAGACGGAAGTGTGAAAAGCTGTGAATCCTCTCTGACCACGGATCTGCATCTCTCCCCTAATCCCTCCATCCCTTTTTGACAGTAAAGCTCCGAATCAGGACGCTCTCTCCCCTCTGTCCTCCCCCAGGGGGGCGTTACCCCCCTCTCTGGGGCAGAACAGCCCCGGCTGCCCCTCAGCCTCCAGCCCGGGGCAGATAAAGCATGCCAGGTGAGACCAGACGACCCTATTAGACACCCGCAACCGTTTCCCCCTAAAAATAAATAAAGGACTACCCTCTACATCAGTCCTTTTCTTTATCTCCCTGTCCTCCTGCCACTGTCTTCTCTTTCTCTCTCTCTGTCTCTCTGTCCTTCTCTCTCTTTTTTTTTTTTTTTTTTTTTCCTGTCTCCGTAGCTCTAATCAGCATGAATGCACCAGGTGGATGTGGGGGTCCATGGTAATACCAGGAGGTGGTGTTTAGGATTGCAGGGTGGTGTTTGCAGGGTGGAGGGTGTGTCGGTTTGTCGGTGGCGGGCGGATGCGACGGGGACGGTGTACCTGTTCTGATGATTTCTCTGTCTCTGTCTGGTTGTGTTGTAGGCAGCTCCAGCAACAACAGCAGCAGGAAGGAGGAGGAGTGAGGGAGGAAATCTACGAGGCTGCACAGGTGTCTCTGCCTCAGGTAAGAATAAGGAGCACCTCTTTTACTTAAAAAAAAAAAATATTATATATAAAACTATTATACTGTGATAACATTGTAAAACATCTAACGCTTATTGCTACTGAATAGAAAATCCGACACGTTCCTAGGGTTTCGTGCATAACTGTGATTTAGTGCAAGGGTGTGAGACTGGTCATGTGACTCTTTCTCTGTTTATGTAGCCAGATGGTTGGATGGAGAGAAGGATTATTAGATGGATGGAAAAAGAGTAGAATGAAGTCATGGAAAGACGGAAATAAGATTGGATGGATGGAATGTTCACCCTGTTTCTCTTTATGTTTCTCAGGTTCCAGTGCAGCCAGTAGGACCAGATCCTAGTAAGATTCTCACACACACACGTGTATATATACAGAGGATTGGCTATCAGATCCTGTTACCAAACACTTTACTTTTTCAGATCATTCTAAGGTCATGGCCTCCAGTGCACCCCCTACTGGACAACAGGTCTATACGCCTTCTCCTTCATTCAGCACGAACGCACGCACCAATGATTCCTTCAGGTACCACACATGCACGTGCACACACACACACACACACACACACACACACACACACACACACAACAGAATATTAGGGTTGAATGTGTTATTTGTGTGTTTGTGTTTTTTTACAGACAAGCTCCGTCTGCTACCCAGATGTTGTCCCACATGTCACGTCAGAGCGCCCCTTCTGGTCTCGCTGTGAACAACAGCAGCCCAGTTCAGACTCAGAGTGCAAACCCGGCACCCCCGGCGTCCTGGGCTCAACCACGCGCTCCCTTTAACACGCAGGTCAGTCTTCATCATCATCATCATAACAGAAAGGGAGAAGTGACTTAAATCATAAAAAATGTGTTTGTGTGCACGTGTGACACACAGGCAGGGAAAAGTCAATCACCCCAGTTCTCCATGGGGAATTTTAGCTCCGCCCCTTCTTCATCAGCACCTTCCTCTTTCGGACAAATGGGTGGCGCGCCAGCTAATGTAGCAGCGAACACGGCTAATTACTCGCAAATGGGTGCTCGAAGCCACCAGCCCACTAACGGATACGGTAAGAACGCAAAGACGGCAATCTCTCTCTCTCTCTCTCTCTCTCACTCTCTCTCACTCACTCTTTCTTTTTCTCTCCCAAGGTGATGTGAGCCAGTCAGGCCCGCAGTTCTCCTCAAGACCAGCAGAGGCAGCAGCGTGGCAGCAGTGGCAAAATCAAGCGCACACACAAAACACCGCGGAGACGCATCCGCATATACAGAACAGCCAAACAGAGATGTATAGCGTGAGTAGTACATACACGTGTTGGTACACGCACACTGTATACATATGTTACAGGAATTAATTCATTCTGAAGTAAATAAACATGATTCTGTACAGATAGACAAGATGTCACATATTATTGCTAGGTGAAACATTTTAAACATTCTGAAATTGGATTGCAGAATACAGAGTCTGGCTTGACCCTAGGAAGGCACTAGAAGAAGGGTATAGGGTGACTTGGTAGCCCAGGGAGTAGTGTGATTTTGGTAGCTCACCAAGACACTATGATAAGGGAGTAGGGTAAATTGGTAGACCAGAAAGACACTGAGATGGAGTGTAGAGTGTATTCTTAGCACAGAACGACACAAGAATAAGGGAGTAGGGTCAATTGGTGACCCAGAAAAACACTTGCATATTCGGTAGGGTGAACCAGTAGACCACAAAACACTCTAGGATAGGATGTAGGGTGCATCAGTACAGGCAGCAAATTAGGCAGGACACAAGTCCCACTGTTCAGTCCAGACGTCAATATGAGTAGCTTTAGATACGCTTGGGAAAAAAACTTAACCTCTGCCCTTCTTCTACACTTCTCCTTTTCCCCTGCAGGATGTTTTGTCCATGCTGGATTCATCTGCGAGCTTCAACAACGAAGACTTCACCGAAATGTTCCCCCCGTTTCCTGAGTGATCCCTACAGTCCTCTGTCTGTCTTTCTCTCTTTCTTTTCCTTTTTGGTTCATCAAGAAACAAAACAAAAGGGGAAATTAATTTCATCTGTTTCATTTGTTTTGCGTGTAAAAATATGTCTCTCGGAGTAGACTTTTCCTCCACGGAGGAAGCAGCTGTGTTCTAATAACCACGCACAAGTGCACAAAGTGAGCACAATCAGTCCAACACACTGAGGTTAGGTTTATCCGGTCGCACCCCCAGAAAGATGCACAAACACACTCGCACTCACTCGTTTGCAGTTTTAGCTCGAACCCAAGGATTGTGTCCGATGTTGAATTTCATATTCAGTAGCAATAATTGTTAAATGTTTTACAATGTTATCATAGTTGTATATATTTTTAAAAAGTAAAAGAGGTGGTCCTTATCCTTCTTTTTAAAATGGGACTGCTGTTATTGCACTGCCTAAAAATGCTACCTACGTAGCTACCTTCGCCTCTTCCTGAGCAGAGCACAGAGGAAGTGACCACATTTTAACAGATGAGTATCGCGATTATATATTTGTATAGGTAATTATGGAATTTTTTAAAAATCAAATTGTCAGAAACGCATTCGTCAAACCATTTACGGTCTCAAATGCATACACAAATAACCGACCAATCTTATCCTTATTAATTTAATGCTGATGAGAAATGAGGTAAGCCTGCGTCAGCTGCAACTGTGGTGCTCAGTTGTAATCGACTTTGTTCCTTTCCTAATCTAAATAAACAATTGTTCACAAACTCTTTGCGTTCAATATAGTATAATTTTCTTTTTTTTTTTTTCTATTTAAAAAATTGTAAAAATGAAATTAAATTCTGGGGGTGATAAAGATTATTGTGCTTAATCTTAAAGAATGAGCTCTTTTTAGGATACTGATCCTATTTTTGTATATTTTTTTACCCAATACTTCAGATGAAATCTAGTTTTGTTTTATTCTTAAATTAAGTGTTTTCATCATGTCCATGTGCATACCTGCAGGCGTGCCCTGGATATTAATTTAAATATGATAGATCACAAACACAAAACACACATTTTCAATAACCATTTTCTTAAACTACCTACATTCTAATCTCTGATGCTTAAATAATTTCTTTATTCTTTTTTTTTCTTTTGTCAAAGACATTTGCATGTATTTCTTTTTCATTCTTCTCTCTGTATGTCAGATGAAATCTACAATCCAAAGATTCTCGTGTTTGCAGTTGCTTTGAAATAGATTTTTAAATATTTTTTTTGCCATTTTAAGAGTTACATGCATGTTCAGGGTCGTGACTCACTTGGGATATAGTTTGCGTTTGCAGATTAGCCGGGCAGGACATGGAAAGGTTGATTTGATCTTGTTGGTTTTTTTTTTTTTTTTTTAATCATTACTGCAGATGTGAAAAATGCAGTTTATATATTTACGTAAATATAAAAAAAATTGTATATGAAAATGTTTAAGAGAATTTTTTGTATTAAATTGTTATATTGTCAAAAAGAAATGTGGTGCGCTTTTTTCAAATCTTTTGTTTTATTTTTTGTATGTAAATAAAAGCAAAATGCCCATTTTAATGGATTTATAGATCAGGATCAAAGTATTAAAATGTTCACAAGAATCCACGTCCACTTCTTTTTCCTGACGGGAGACGAAGATCAGCTTGCAGGCTTTTGTAAAATTTATCAGTGAATCCTCTTGAGGTAAATCTGATCTTTTGCAACTCTCGGGATTACATCAGGTGTCTCACAGTCTGTCATTGAGGAAGGCGAAAGCCTTTAACCACTTACACCAAATTCGGGGTCCAATAAAAGTTCCCATTGAGATTAATAAGACTTAAAAATGACCACATCAAGAGCAAACACTTGATATTTCCAAATTAATATTTTAACCTTCTTAGTTCCACTCTGTGGAAAATAATCGACAAGGTGGTGTGATCAACTGGATTTTCCTTAACAGCACATTTAATATGTTCTGTTAATCTTATTTTTCACAATTTCCCCAATTTGAGAGCCCCTGCTATGAATTCATGAGGCGACTGTGTTGTCAGGTTATTAATCTTTTCGATCGATCATCTGCTCAATGTTTTTGATGAAGCACATTTTTGAGTATTTATATGTTAAAAATCTGCCAGACGTAACCTGATTGAGCCATCTCTACCCCTCTGTTGAAGTCGGTTATGATAAATAAAAATTAAAAAAATCCAGTGGATGCTGCTACAGTACATCTCTATATTTATATTAAGTTTTTTGTCAGGGGGCAGTCCACGTTATCAAGAGCAACATACATAAGGAAGTTCGTTCCATCACCCAGTTCCCAAAACAGACAAGAGTCTTGATGCATGTTTACTTCCTTGTATCCTGAGAGATGGTAGAACTGGTCAAGCTCTGCAAGAGGATCAGAGGGAGCGTGGTGCAGTACGAGATGTGGGAAGTGCTTTGAGGTAACATGGGCTGTTTTTAGTCTTGTATGCAAGTAACAAACATTTATATGACTTTTACTATGAAGTGACATCTCAACCATTTGGAAGAGGTCTTTACTGAGGTCTGTTTTAAACCAGTTATTAGTGCACCAAGGAAATAGAATCTGCAAAGCATAACATTTCTCTTGATTTTTTTCTTTAGTGAGGAAGTTAAAGGGTTAAACAGAGTGACACTGTAGATTCGATCTATCTAACATAACATTAGCAGTGACTGATATTAAAATCCATATGCATATAAAATATAGTATACCATAAATTACATATAAAATACACTGATCAAGGCAGAATATTAAGTCAATCATAATTTTCCCCAGAACAATTTCTGCGTTCTATGTGATACCACCACAAGTCATCACAGGTTTGGAGCAGGTCCAACACAAGTGGGCCAGAAAACATCATGTGTTTGTTTCTGTTGCACATGACACTTGCTTCAATAATGTTTTAATCCCTAAACACCTAATTGTTACCAAACTCCACTTTTTAACTATTTATTGGGGACGCGGGTGCTCTGTGTGTGTGTGTGTGGACACTAAAACTTTCAGTATAAGTAACAGAAGTAGCCAAAGGAGATCAAGATCAGCAGGGTCAGTTACTTACATGGAAATCAGCCCTCGGCATCCAGAAGGTTTTATCTTTATCTAATAATCAGATTAGAGCCAATCAACAACACTTTCTGCCGAATTTAATTCAAATAGAAATCTATTATTCATAGCGCTCGACAACTAGAGAAGAGGGATGAGGCATGGAAATGAAGATGGTCTGTTCCTTCACATCCAAGACTGAAGAAGTATCCTGAAAGAGAGACGTGACAGCAACTTTAGGATCTTCATAAAGGATTCTTCTCGTATTCAGACGTCGGTGAATTTTAACATTTTAATCGAAGGTGTGTTGAATTTTACGATGAACTTTGAAGTGTTTGAAGCTATATGCATATGTAGATTTGGGATTTGTTCTTTTTTTCTACAGTTTATTAATGAGAGCCCGAGATGTTTGATCTTCTCAATTAGGAATAAATATGAATTATTATTGGAGAATGTTTGCAGTGGTTATCATATACAGTTAAGGCTTAACGCTCTTGAGCTGATAAACAACTGAATTGTTTTTTTCTTTCCTCAGTGGATGAAACTAACATGGATACCGAGTCACAACTGGACATCGACGTGGATTTGGGCTTCGCTCTTTTCTTCTTCTTCCTGCTCTGCGTGTTCTTACTGGTCAGCATAGTTCGCTGCTTCCAAATTGTTCTCGACCCCTACAGCGCCGTCTCCATCTCCATCTATCAGGAGGAGGAGGAGGAAGTGTGAACACTTTAAAAAATAAAAATCACCACTCAGGAGATTAACGGCCATCACGGAGGAGTCGGCTGGAGGAGCCTGAGATTAATAAGACTTAAAAACGACCTCATCAAGAGCAAACACTTGATATTTCAAAATTAAAATTGAAACCATTCTTAGTTCCACTCTGTGGAAAACAATCGACAAGGTGGTGTGATGAACTGGATTTTGCTTAACAGCACATTTCATATGTTCTGTTAATCTTATTCCACAAAAATTACAATTGTGAATATAGAAATAACAGCTGTGTTTTTTTATGCAGATGTTCATCAAATTTACAAAACATGGTTTGCATCAATGCTAACTGCACGAGGATATAATTCCTTTAAATTAATCATGTGACCTGGACACTCAATACTTTTGCAAATAAAGAATGTGAGAAGAAATGTGATTTTCCTCTTCCCATGACGCTCAGGACATTTGGACGATACAATTAATGTGGTGGGCTATTCCAGATGTGTGTACATGGTGTTGAGTGAATGTGCACTAAAACCATTAATGAATGAGTCAAGGCGTCAATGCAAATACAAATAAATACAAATAATAATAAAAATATTAATGTTATAACTTTATCAATGCTTTGTTAAAACTGTTGCAACGCTTTTATATATTAAATATACAATTTAATATATTTATTTATAATTTTAATATTATATTAAATATAATTTGTGTAATAATAAAATGTGGATTATTGGAAACATTTTTATTGTTAATAATTACTGAAAAGTGACAAATGTGTTTAAAAAAAAAAAAAAAGGTCATAGCGGTTGAATCGTTTGAACTCGTCTCGCGCGATGACTTTTAATTTGAAATTTGAAAAACAAATTAACGGTCGCCCGTGGTGTTTCCTTCACGCGCCGCACACGCTAATGCTGTGTTAGCTCGATGAGCGGTGTGTATGTTTACTAGTGTAAACTCGGTCATGTGTGTGTGAGTTTCTGCAGTGTTTAGTCAGGTTCCGTGGCTTCTGACTGAGAGGTACGACTGTGTATTCCGTTAACATTAAAACAAAACTCACACACACACGGCTGTGGCTCAAGGTTAAAGCGCACGAGCCCTGACTACAGCCGTGTTTACCCGGTGTGAGGAGAATTTTAATGCGTGTGTGTTTCAGGATCATGTCTGTGTTGGGGAGGTTATTAAACACCGGAGTGTCCCTGTGGAGAAGCTCCCTGCAGCTCTGCACCTCACACCTGCACACAGGTAACTGCCCCTGCTTCAGGGGAAACTTCACTAATACACACTTTCTGAACGAATCTTTAACGTGAATCTGAAGAACGAGTCGTCTCGGAGAGTGATTCGTACATTCTATACTGGGCGCGCATGCGCAAATTATCGGACAACCTCCCTAGGTTATGTCCAGGAAACATAATTGAGAGATTCTTTCTTAATAACTCTTCAAATCCGAGTCGGTCGTTCATTTGTCACGTGACTCATAGACGCTATGCAGTGCAATAGATTCAAAAGAACGAACGACTCAGAGTCTCAGACTGGAAGATATGAGAGATGAGCTTCTCATTGTTTATTATATGTCCTTAGTTGCATTGTAATATTTTGATTACTGGAACTACAGCCAAAATTTGTGTATGTAGATGTATTGGGAGGGTCTTTTTTTTATTGAAAATGCCAAAAAAAAAAAAAATTCTGATCAAAAGAACGAAATGAACTAAAGAATCAAAAAATTATTCGTTCATTTTGATGAACGAGATTCAAAGAACCGAATCACTAAAATGATTCAAATTTCCCATCACTAATGCACACTCACACAGCCCACCACACTGCGTCATAGACTCATTTACATATTAAAATATTTCATTAAAAAGCAATCATGTGATCATTCTTAATCAGGCTGTTTTGGTTCTCTGTATCCCTGTCATTCAGTCTGCATCCAAATATCCATCTATCTCTCTGTATTTCTGTGTCTATCTATTTATCCCTCTATCTGTCTCTCTCTCTCTGTATTTCTATTTGTCCATCTTTCTGTCTGTTTGCCTATCTGTGTATCTATTTACAGTCTGTTTCTATCTGGACCTTTTTCTTCATTTTTTTTTTTTTTAAATTAACCCATCCTGACTAATCAGAATGAAGAGTTCAGCAGTGCTGTGGTGTCTGAGTCGTAACAGGGACACAAACGTGTGTGTCTGAGAGAGAGTGCACTTTTTTCCAAGGTTATGTTCAGACTCCAGGCAAATTCTGCTATTTTTTTCACTAATCTGATCTTGCGTGTCCACACTGTAATGTGAAAGTGATCAGGTCAGATTTGGCTCTGACACAGTGTCGACATTCCTGCATTTTTTGCTATGGTAACAACACTGGAGCCTAGCGGGCAGCGTGATATTTCCTCGTATATCGCCCTGTCTCTGCACACTCACTCTCGCTTTGTCTGTACTGATGCGTCACCACAAAGTGCTATCAGACATTTCGTTTCATCCTCTGTCCAGGGACTACTGTTCTCAAATTCCATACTGTGGTCAAGCCAGTCACGCTTGGTTAATTTAGCCACATGGAAAAATTAAAGAGTTCGGCTTGTACATCCTCAGAAGTAATAACGCCAAAGCAGAAAAGGATTTCTTAAAGCATCACAATGCCACAAAATCTCTCTATAAAAGAAAGTTTTATTTCCATCTGCGTTTCTTCCATCATCTCCTTGCTTATTTTTTAACAAGTTTTTTTTTTCTTCCTTGGATTCTTGTCCCATACCGTATGGACTTGAAAGTCCATGTCTAATAGTTTGATTTTCTCTTGGTATTCAGCAAACCAGATTTTTCTGTGTGTATGTGTCAGGAGCATGTTTACGTGTTCGGATGCACGCCATCCCGACCCTGAAGCAAGTGGACCGGTGGACCGAGAAGAGGAGCATGTATGGTGTCTACGACAACATTGGCATTCTGGGTGAGCATGCTTGCTATCAGTCAGCCAAGGCTCTGTACACACCTTCAGTTACCATAGTAACAATTTCAAAGCAAAATGCTTGTTTCAGTCTGTTGTCGTAACTGGCTTTAATCATCATAGCAACTGTTTCACATTCTGGTTTCATCCTGTTGAATTTGTCCCCTTCAGGTGATTTTAAAGCCCACCCTAAAGAGTTGATCAGGGGCCCCGTGTGGCTGCGTGGTTTCCGTGGTAACGAGTACCAGCGGCTGACACGCAAGAAGAGGCAGGTGGGAGATCGCATGATGACTGAGGACAAACTGCAGCTGGAGAAGAGACTACGCTTCCTGTACCGTCGTTTCAACCGCTACGGCAAACACAGATAGACCTGCTCTCTCTCTCTCTCTCTCGCAAAAAAAATAAAAATAATAATTATATATATATATATATATATATATATATATATATATATATATATATTTGTGTGTGTGTTTTCCAATTAAATAAAAAAAAATTTTGGAACCAACGACACATTCTGACCTGTTTTTTATTAATTTCTTTATTTATCCAGAACATCATAAACAATATTAACATTACATCTGTTTATCATTAATAATACAAAAATAAGAAAATATGACTAAACGGTTCACTATAATACAATCATAATTAGCGATGTTCGCTCTTAGAACAATAAATAATTTAGACACTTAAAAATGGTGACAAACACATGAAGCTCATAGCTGCCTATTTAGCGTCATTGTTTAATTAATACAAATTAAATGTGAATGATGTTTTAATCCGAATCGTTTCTTAAGCATAGATCTGCTAAGAAATGTCTAGCCATGCCCCCAAAAAATCCTTTAAAAAAATGTTTTTTTAAACATACATTTTAGCAGACCGGAGCTCAGTGCGAGAGGGAGTTTGGGCTCGGGAACGCTGTGAATGCTGTCTCAGACATCACACACAGCTCAGACTCCGCCTACAACGCAAAGAGAAGACAACATTTAGTGTTTATTATTTTTTTAAAGCTTTAGAGCAGCTGAAGTGCTTAGTCTCACCTGAGCGTCCCTCTCTTTCTCCTTGGGAACCCGGTGCCTCTTTTTTTTTGGTCCGCATGCCTGTTGGTTGGTGGTAGATGGGGAGGAGCCTCCGTCATCTCCTCCAGGGGTGCCGTCTAAATTGGCTCCGCCCTCATCCTGTTAAAAACACCTATGAGCACAAGTGTAGTGTATGTGAGGATTAATAGTGTTCTAAGTGTTACAGCACGTGTCTTACTTCTAGCGGTATCATTATCTCTGCATTCCTGTAATCATCTCCGTGCGTGTCCAGGGTTTTCATGAGGAACCTAACACACACACACGGTCTTTTTAATCTTTCATTACAGTGATAATCTTTTATTCTAATAACACATGTTTGAAATAATATAATCAATCATATTTTTCAGGACTTCTCTTTAAAGATTGTCACCAACATCATGGTGTTACCGCATCCTGCTTTTTAAACATGTAAATTGTAACACGGCTTGCCTTCTTTCTTTCTTCAGTCTGCGTGTGAGTCTTTGTACACGGTGAAGGCGAGCCAGCATCCTTTCATTCACCTGAGAGAGCCAAAAATTCAATAATTGTAAAAAAAAAAATAAAAAATCACACCCTTTTATAGACATGTTGTTTTAACACAAAACAAACATGCAAAAATTCTTTACGCACTTGTTCCAGCTCCTTGACCCTTTTGCTCAGAGCCTGATATTTCCTCTTGTCCATCTCCCTCGTGTCCTCCTGTATGTCCTGAGGAATTCCTCCGCTCTCCAGGATCTCGGTGGCTCCTGCAGCTAGCTCAACGCCCGCAGCCTCCAGTTCGGTCTCCAGGATGTGACCACCGAAGAGAGGAGGCAAAGCCAGGCCTGAGAAATCCTCCATCATCTATAGCACGCAAGAGGTACAAGCTGGTATCAAAAGGTTTCGAGACTGTAACACGCCAACAGATGGCAGCACAAGGCTGCACACACAGTCACAGGGAGCGCTGACCTTCATAAGTCAGTGTGCCAAAAGACATTGATCTGTGTACATCAAGAGCTGCTGTGCAACTGGTGCCATTCTGACCACATGCGTTACCACATCCGCTATTTCATTATAGACAGCAAGTTTTTTCTGGCCTTGAACATTTCTGTCGTGAATTCTACTGCCAGGGAGGATGTGGAGCAAAAGCAAACAAATCGGCATGAGAATCTCAAAACATTGTGATACCACCTCATATGAGGAGACAAAACACCAGCAGCAGCACAGAATACCTTACTATGCTTTCATAATCATGCACATCTTACACAACATAAACACACAAAAGATATGCACTAGTCTGAATTCGCAGCAAATTTATCTCAAGGGAATTATATTTACTTCACTTTCTTGGTAATAAACAAGTACACAAGCAAAGACCTAATACACAAACATGACTGACTTACTTTTTAACACAGATTGTGAGCAAAGCTGGAACCTACTTTATGTCTCATCAGCACGAAAATATGTAACTTCTCAACTAACGAATTTTTTTTTAAACATAAATTCACTTTATAATCGGATAATCTTTAACCGCTTTTTTAAACAACTGCACTGAGGGCTTCCGTCGCATTTTAATTACGTCATGGATTTACAGTCCGATGCGGGTCGCGTTACTTCAATTATTTAATACGTTCACAAATAAAACATTACAATAATACACAAACTAATATCACAATAATTAATAGAATTCTAATACAATACGACTATGTTTGATATAATTTTCATTCAAAATGTGCAATAATAAAACAAAATAATGAAGCGCAAACCAAAAGTCGCGTTTTATATACGTCATATATACGTTGCAGTGTGTTTGTTTATTATATATATTTTTTTTACAATAAAACAACAAATACGGTTCAATAGTTACACCTTCAGTACACATTATATCACAAAAAAGTGAACAAATACAGACATACATACACACAAGAACACAATATCGTTTGTGATTTAAATAAAATTATTACAAATAAAAAATATTTTAATATAATCTTTGTTTTCACAAAAGCATAAATGTGTTTCATAAGTACTTTTAAACGTTGTCATTAAAAAATATAATAATGATCTCGTAAAAATTCGAGCCCGTCGCATGTTATATACGTCATTCCTTTTGATCCAATCAGGAGCGACAACGTCACTTGACGGCAAACTACATTTCCCATTAGAAGCTGAAAACAGAACTACAACGTCCAACATGGCGGGTAGTAAGTATTTAAAAAAGGCGAGATAGCCTGCGATTATTTAATAGTGGCATGATTATTATTTGTGTATTTTAAGTAAAAATATATTTTTACAGGTTTAACAGGTTTACGCATGACGGTTAATCGGAATGGGGTGTAACTGGGTGTTTTGGAGGGAGGAGTGACCTTGGGAGGGTGACGGTGCTGTGTAGTTAGTTTAGAGGAAGTTAATCTATAAGTGTATTAAGTGTGTGATATTGTCTATGATATGTAAAACGGGATTATTTTTGTTTCAGTCGGGAATTTCCTGAGGAACGCGTGGAATAAGGAGCCTGTGGTGACGGCAGCTTGTGGCCTCGGCATCGCCGGTCAGTCCTCAGCTTAGAGACTCATAATTACAGCTGATTAGAGCAAATCTTTATTTCATTTAACTCGAACACATTTTTTTTTAGATCCATGCTGCTGATAGCGATAGAGATGAGGAGAGGAAGCCTCGTTTAGGTGTCCTGTTAGGAGGTTTCATAAAAATGTTTACGCTCCTTTTGAGCTAGATCTACTGACCTCTAGTGGACAAATTGTGTATAGCAACTCGACCCTAACAGGAGCCAGGAGCTACAGTACAGTGCCTTGCAAAAGTATTCACAGCCACATTTCGTCACGTTACAACCACACACACGCAAACTTATTTTATGTGATAGACCAAAACAAAGTGGCACATAATTGAGAAGTGGAAGGAAAATAAATGGTTTTCAAAAAAGATTTTCTTTTAACAAATAAACATCTGGAAAGTGTGGCGTGCATTTGTCTTCAGCCACCTTTACTCTGATACGCCTATCTAAAACCCTATCAGTGGAACCAATTGCCTTCAGATGTCACCTAATTAGTAGATGGAGTCCACCAGTGTGTAATTTAATCTCCGTATAAATACAGCTGTTCTGTGAATCCCTCAGAGGTTTGTTAGAGAACATTAGTGAACAAACAGCATCATGAAGTCTTCGTCATGTGGAAGAAGGTGCTCTGTCAGATGAGACCAAAATTTAAATTTTGGCCTAAATGCAACTCAGATTGCACATCACTCTGAACACAGCATCCCACCATGAAACATGGTGGTGGCAGCATCGTGTTGTATGGAGGCTTCAGCAGGGACAGTGAAGCTGTTCAGAGTTGATGAGGAAGATGGCAGAGCCAAATACAGGGCAATCTTAGAATAAAACCTTTTAGAGTTTTCAAAAGACTTGAGACTGGGGCGGAGGTTCACAACATCCCTAAACATACAGCCAGAGCTACAATGGAATGGTTTAGATCAAAACATGATCCTGTGTTAGAGCAGAGAAGTCAAAGTCCAGAGGTAAATCCAATTGAGAATCTGTGGCAAGACTTTGTGTTGATCTGTCACATAAAAGCCCAATAAAATACATTTACTTTTGTGGTTGGAACGTGACAAAATGTAGAAAAGTTCAAGTGGTATGAATACTTTTGCAAGGCGCTGTATATAGTGTACTGTATATAAAACAAAAATTCAGGGTTTATGAGGTAGCCTGAGGGCATTATTGAATACCATAGATATAGTATAAAAAGAACCAAAAGTTTGTTGTGCGCATTCTCCGTCTTCATGTATTTTAAAGATCAGATAAAATCGGTGTCATACACGACATCACTACCTGATACCTATAGGGGGCGCCTGAAAGATACGTGAACATTTAATAAAAGATACTTGCATGTAGGGCTGGGCCGATAAACGATATCGAATCGCGATTTATTTGATTTTAAAAACGATGAAAAGCTCTAGACATTTTTTGCTCGATATGGATTAATCTAAGAGCCAATCACACAGCAGAACAATACGACAACAGCGTGCAGCTTGCGCGTGTTGTGCAGGTCAAAGTTAATTTCGTACCGCACCTTGCGAAGCAAATACCAGGACGACAAAAAAAAAAAAAATTGGTGGAAGCAGCGATGAAAGTGAATCTAACCTCGAGTTAGATGTTGAAACAACAAAGATGTTGAAATTCACGTTGGCGAAAGCTATCAATAAAACGTTATTTTGGAGCTTAAACCATTCTGGCCAAGCAAATATGAACTATACAACACCTAGCAGGTACCCAACTACAGGTCCTTCTCAAGAAATTAGCATATTGTGATGAAGTTCATTATTTTCTGTAATGTACTGATAAACATTAGACTTTCATATATTTTAGATTCATTACACACAACTGAAGTAGTTCAAGCCTTTTATTGTTTTAATATTGATGATTGTGGCATACAGCTCATGAAAACCCAAAATCCCTATCTCAAAAAATTTGCATATTTCATCCGACCAATAAAAGAAAAGTGTTTTTAATAAAAAAAAAGTCAACCTTCAAATAATTATGTTCAGTTATGCACTCAATACTTGGTCGGGAATCCTTTTGCAGATTCTTGTGTCTCTCAACTTTCTCTTCACAATATCCCACAGATTCTCTATGGGGTTCAGGTCAGGAGAGTTGGCAGGCCAATTGAGCACAGTAATACCATGGTCAGTAAACCATTTACCAGTGGTTTTGGCACTGTGAGCAGGTGCCAGGTCGTGCTGAAAAATGAAATCTTCATCTCCATAAAGCTTTTCAGCAGATGGAAGCATGAAGTGCCCCAAAATCTCCTGATAGCTAGCTGCATTGACCCTGCCCTTGATAAAACACAGTGGACCAACACCAGCAGCTGACATGGCACCCCAGACCATCACTGACTGTGGGTACTTGACACTGGACTTCAGGCATTTTGGCATTTCCCTCTCCCCAGTCTTCCTCCAGACTCTGGCACCTTGATTTCCGAATGACATGCAAAATTTGCAACCTGTAGCCCATTTCCTGCACACGCCTGTCCACGGTGGCTCTGGATGTTTCTACTCCAGACTCAGTCCACTGCTTCCGCAGGTCCCCCAAGGTCTGGAATCGGTCCTTCTCCACAATCTTCCTCAGGGCCCGGTCACCTCTTCTCGTTGTGCAGCGTTTTCTGCCACACTTTTTCCTTCCCACAGACTTCCCACTGAGGTGCCTTGATACAGCACTCTGGGAACAGCCTATTAGTTCAGAAATTTCTTTCTGTGTCTTACCCTCTTGCTTGAGGGTGTCAATGATGGCCTTCTGGACAGCAGTCAGGTCGGCAGTCTTACCCATGATTGCGGTTTTGAGTAATGAACCAGGCTGGGAGTTTTTAAAAGCCTCAGGAATCTTTTGCAGGTGTTTAGAGTTAATTAGTTGATTCAGATGATTAGGTTAATAGCTCGTTTAGAGAACCTTTTCATGATATGCTAATTTTTTGAGATTTTGGGTTTTCATGAGCTGTATGCCACAATCATCAATATTAAAACAATAAAAGGCTTGAACTACTTCAGTTGTGTGTAATGAATCTAAAATATATGAAAGTCTAATGTTTATCAGTACATTACAGAAAATAATGAACTATCACAATATGCTAATTTTTTGAGAAGGACCTATATATATAGTAAAAGTGAAATTGTCCTGGCCCAGATTGATAGCTGCATCTAGCCATTGGTAAGTTAAGCATCTACTAAAGTTAAAGTTTTCAGTGCTAAAACAGCTTATGCGGATTTACAACATATCCTATGATTTCACAGTATTTAAGGCTATCACGTTTGACTGCATGATTTACAAAATGCTGTTGTATTCACACTGCCCTAACAAACACCAATTTGCGTGTGGTTGTGCGCTGTAAAGACGGATATAAATAAATAAATGATCGTCTAGACCTGTTTGACGCTATTTAATAAATATGCATATATATATATATATATATATATATATATATATATATATATATATATATATTAAGCATGTTACATGGCATTAATGTTTAAAAAAGTGAGTAATGCATCTGTTCTACATAAATAACATGATAATTTCTCATAATTCATAAAATTTTTGTCGTCATTGCATGTTTAAGCCATTATGTCACTTTATTGGGGCCGTGTGAAATAGCCTTCATTTAACCCCGAATTGTGGGATAAAAAGACAGCCCTAGTGTGTGTGGTCTAAATGTTTTCTCATTATTGTTTAAAAATCTCAAAACATTGTAATTTATCATCACAAGATACTTTTTATCATCACAAACAAGTATTTTTTTTTTTTTTTATAAAACTCTTTGCCTTGTAAAGATTCTGAGCATGTGCCTATAGTATCTTAATTTTTAAGGCCAAATGTGTCATCTGTTTTTGTTAATAAACTATACTTTAAAATGTAATTTAATGAACCCTTTAATTTTTGTGGCTTCAGTCATTGTTGGGATTCTCTTTTAAAGCTGGCAGCATTAACAGCTTATATGGAAATATATATCGTTACTGTTCAATATGGGCCAAAAATGATCGAGATTACTTTTTTGCCATATCGCCCAGCCCTACTTGCATGTTTCAGTGTGAAGTGGCTGGAGATCCACCACTACTATATTATTAATAAATGATTGATGTTTGTGCAGCGCTGATCCTGCCTCTGGTGAGCCCGTACACCAAGTACACGGTCATGTTGAACAAAGTGACGCCGTACAACTACCCAGGTGAGTTCTGCTCTCTCTCTCCGACTGTAATCTCAAAAAGAAATCTTTTCACAAAAATACAGCACCACTGACTTTCCCACGTACTGCATGTTCATTCTCTTTACCTCTTACTCCATTTATTTATTTTCCACAGTTCCTGTGCGAGATGATGGAAACATGCCCGATGTTCCCGCTCACCCGTGTGACCCACAGGGCAGAAACCTGGACTGGCTGAAAAATATGTAAAATGCAACAGCAAACAAAAGCAAACATCAAGTCAAAACCTGTATAGATCTCTCCCTGTCGAACGGTGTGTTTCTGTCAATCTGTGTCTCTCAATAAATCTACTTTATTTAACATGAGCGTTTGTTTCTCATGGAGAATAACACTCCTAGATCTATTGTATTTTTATGAAGTGTAGATCCATGTGTTACTTTATTATTGCTGGTGTTGCACATTTTCAGTATTTTTCAATAGTTTGAAAGTTATTTATAAATATTTCTAAATACCATAGTTATATTTAATTCTGATATTTAAGTGTTTTGGTTCTGGTTTTTATCTTAGTCAATTCAGAACATTTATTTAGCATTTATTTTCTGACAATAAATCAAGGTTAAGGCTTTATATGACAAAAATAAACGTTTAAGTTCAGCTTTTTAATCATGGTCTTTGTGAGAGCGCTTGAATCGTCTGTGCGAATGTTTGATGTAATTTGCTCAGACTAGAGCTGCGAATCAGCGGTATCGTTGGACTGTCAAATTTTTTTTTACGCATTACAATTTTCTATTCAATTCAATAGCACTAGACTTTACTTTCTACTTCATTTAAATCAGTAATGTTTCTTACAAAAAAGTGTCTAATAAGTGATGGAATGCTGTGAGATTTGATTGTTGATTGTTCAAAGCGAGCTTCTGCTGCACACTCCAGTCCAGTGGGTGGCGATATTGCACCAAGCGCACATAAACTCAAGAAGAGGAAGAATTTTATTCATCTTGCACACACGAAAGCTTGACCAGAAAGTTAGATCAAAGTAAAAAAAAAAAAAATTCACTAATATAAAAATGAACATTGAAATATTTAGATTAACTCTCCAAGGATAAACTGTTATTATTTGTAAGTTTACCTAAATAATTTTACAAATGTAAATACATTATGAACCAAACACTTACCCAATTAATCAATTAATTGAATCAGCCAACAACCAACCTTGGCAAGATTGATTAAATTGCACAGCTGTAAATCTAGTGCAGCTGTAATCTTTCTTTTCAGCAATCACAGAATTAATCTCAAACACCACCAGTGTGTTTTGAATATGACATTTTCCATATCACATCAATAATAATAATAATAAAAGTTTGAGGTTGATTGAGATTTTATTCAGTTCTTTTTATTTGAATTCTTACATACACAGCATGTTAGCTGATGAACATCATGATGCCGCGCACACACACACCATAACACAAGACTGTACAAGTGGCTAATATGTTTAATAATCTTTTAGCAGTAATGAGCTTATAATCAGCGTCAATATTAAAACATAACATATAATTAATATTATAATATTAATACTGATAAGTTTAATTTTCTGTACTAAAATAACTATGTTCTTATAAAAAAAAAAGGAAAAATATATATATTTCATAGTAATACTGAAGAGGAAAGGGTAGAAGAGTCCGCAATCACAGACTAGATACTGACTACAAAAATGTGCGCTAAGTTTTGTAGGTACAGCAGAGAGGAAAAGACATTTCAGAGAAAGAACATTCAGTCGTTTAGCTCATTTTAAACAGCTTTCAGGAAAACAGTCACATTGAAGTCTGACTAAAAATAAAACATATTTAAAAGTCAAAAAGCTTAAGGCTTACATAAATTTCAAATGCACATCTTCTATACCGCCTTATCCTGTATTAGGGTTACGGGGACCTGGAGCCTATGCCAGGAGACTCCGGGCACGAGGCAGGGTACACCCTGGACAGCATACCAGTCCATCACAGAGCACACACACACACACACACACACACACATCAAATGCACATACTATATATAATGCATGTGCCAAAAAAAAAAAACAAAAAAAAAATAACCACTACAATTCATTACATATTTTTACCTTATTTTCTTATATAAATTTTAATCACATTGCAAGAAAGCAGAACATTGTTGTGTACGTGTGTGTGTAAAATTGCAACACGGCATATAACTGCTTCAGTTCTACTGCTCACTGCTTTCGTAAGTGAAAAGGAAACAAAATAAAAACATAAACACAATGTCGAAGAATTAAATTACTTTTACTCTACACTTTCTTTAAAATAAAGTGTTTTTTGTTTTTTCAATAAAAAGTCTGGAGATGTGACGTCTAGCAAAAAGAAAATTACAAATGGTGTTCAAGTCAAACCAGGACTTCCTGTGAATGAAGGTGTAAAAGCTATTCACACAAGCTATTTGTTGATGAGAAGCTTAGCCGCACTAAAAACATCTCATGTTCATCTATGAATAAGCTCGGAGCCCACTGCAGTCGATCTTATGAACATGCAGCGCATGGAGCGCTGGATCCTTGAAAACTGACAAAACTTGCTGCCAACTGGTGGAAGAGGTGCATCTGTGTGTGAACTCTACACACAATCAATCATTCACCAGCACCACTTAACGCATGTTAAAGGAACTCGGCTGGGAGTTTTTGCCACAACCTCCGTACAGTCCTGACCTCGCTCCAAGACATTACCACAGATTTGGGAAAATTAAAGGAGTTCCTGGGAGTGAAGCAGGCAGTCCGATCGTGGCTCCGCTGTACTGAGAAAACTTTCTACCTTGATGGTGTCCAAGCTCTAGTGAAACACTGGGATACGGGAATTTTTACTCTCATAATAACTGTTGTTATTCTGCACAATCAAAAGTCCCGCTTTGACTTGAACATCGCGTGTAAAAAAAAAAACATTTAATTCACACACTCAGTAGAACCACAGATTTAAAAAATAATTTTTAAGAATTTCATCACACTAAATGTTCCAGCTATCGCTAAATTTCACCCGTCTCACTCAGCGAGCATGTTGATTTACAGGACGTTAAGGACGTTTGGGACAATAGTTACATAAATGTATAAATAAACAGACTACAAGAAACTGTCATTGTTTGCGGCTCTCGCCAATAAAGAGAAAGGTCAAATTCTACCTCCTTTAACACACACGCACTTTCCCAAAGCTTTCTTGATCACTTTCCGAAGTCCCTGCCGGCCTGAGCACGTACTTAACATTTTCGTTACACTCAATACAACATTACGCTATACAGCTTTACTTTTTTAAAAACATCACACGTTTTAAAGCTTTAACATTCACAAATTTCACCAAATATTTGTGTATATTCAATAACTCTAATATGAATTTGGCTTATTTAAGTGAACATCATGAGCAGCATCACACTGTTACACTTCATAAATCTTCATTTACCTTCATGTCAATATTACACACCTCTGCAACTTATTAGAGAATTTATGTTCCCTGTCACTGTTCAAAATGGCCTTAAAAATATGTAGATTAAACAAAAGAAATGGGGAACTCCTGCGACAGGCTGCAAAGAGCCTAAAAACGGGTTGTACTGACCTCAGCAGCGACCTCATTTCCCCTCTCATCTGTTCCAACTACTCAGCAGTTCACTAATCTCCAGCCTGATCATCTCTCATCATCTGCACCTGTTTCTCACTGGTTCATGCCTTATGTTAGGTCTGACTTATGCTTGAATGGTTCATAGGTCACTGTGTGGATTAACAAACAAACAAAAATTCCTCTGAAACAGCTCAGGTACAGGGTAGAAAAGTCCTTCAGGAAGCCTGGAGACAAATGCCTAAAGACTACATTAAAATACAAGAAAGTCTGGCTGTTTAGAAGCCAGGGGGTCAAGACTTTTGCACAATACTATATGCTGAACATGAATCTACATCCATTAACCATCATCATCTCAACAACCGTTCCTCAGCAAGAAAACATACCAACAGATCAATCCTTTAACACTTTTGACTTCCTGAATCCTTCAGAAGATGACGTACTCTACTTTATATAGTTATGTTTACATTCACTAAATACAAAGAACAGGACAAAGAAGGCCAGGACAAGTTATGTCATATAAAATCTATATAAAATAGAGGATATGTAGATATCCATAATGGATCAAGGCACAACTACAAATCTCCATGTTAGAGTTCTAGAGAGGCAACAGAGCGTGAAGCACACTACAGTCGTCTCCACTCCAGCGACATCACTGTACTTAGTTAGCTACTTTTGACAGTTACCTAATTCACCTAGTAATGTGTGATAAAAGTATGTATCCAGTTAACATTTAATGGACACTTAATGTCACTTTAGATTTCATTCCAGGGAATATTGTAATGTAGCTAACAAAAGTTGGAAAATGGCAATATCTAACGAACATTTGAGGAAAGTTTGGAATTGACTAGAAAACATTTGTTATTGGCTATAGGAAATATAATCAGTGATTATTTGAAAGAAAACTAATTTCCTAGCTTAAGCATTTGTAATTCACAAGCTGATGTTTGACAGAAAATTGTGAATGGTAACGTTTCACAGACAAGTTAAATTCACTAGCTAGTTTCTGGCAGAAAATTGTGCGGCACTAGCTAATGTTTGACAGAAAATTTTTATTTACTAGCTAATATTTGACAAGAAGTTGTAAGGCACTAGCTAATGTTCGACAAAAAACTGCAAGGTACTAGCTAATATTTGACAGAAAATTGTAATTCTTTAGCTAAGGTTTGATAGAAAATTATAAAGCACTAGCTAATTTCTGACAGAAAACTGCAAGCCTAACCAAAGTCAACCAAGGCTATGGTTGACAACTTTGTCAACCATAAACTGCAACAGTTGTAATTCTTTAGCTAAAGTTTGATAATAAAAATTATAATTTTCTAAAATTCACTAACTAAGGTTTGACAGAGAATTGTAAAGCACAAGCTAATGTTAATACGATGTTGAGTCTTTGATTCTTTTAAAGCAAACTTTGGCACAGATGAATTGTCTCACAGTGATACTTTAACAATTGTTAATTTGTTGTTTTTAGCACCAAGTGTTTGCTTTATCCGCTGGGAATGGGATAACCATCAGCTATCGAGAGCTCTAAAATGGAGATTTCACTCAAACACCTGTAACCACTCAAGCAGCCTCTTAATGAAAGGAAAGTTGGCAGCATTATAAATGTAATAAGTGTACACTATAACATGACATCAGACACATGTCTGATCCAAAGATCCATGAGAACATAGAGGCAAAAAAGGTTTAAGGTCACTTTAACCAGAATGTGTTCATTCAATTGAAGTTGTTAATTTTGTTAATATGTTAAACAACATGGAAGCAAAATTGTCTTGAAAAAGTAAAAACATCAGTGGCTCAAATGAAAAAAACAATGAAAACAAAAGGCAGCTGTATGAATAAAATTATATTTTCACAGGATTTATACATTTACTGTATATTTGTTCAATTTCTGATGTCTGATGCCATCAAAGTTATAGATGGATTATAGAAATTATATATGAAAAATAACTATATATTCTAACAACCTAAAGGGCATCGCTAATACATGAGACGATCCTCCCTATTCGATGAGCGGAGCCGAGCGATCGTTAGTCACCGTCTTCCGCAGTCGGATGTGAGCGAACGGATTGCTCCTGAAGGGCAGAACATAGAAATTAGTATAGAAATTTTAAAAAAGGCAGTGAGGTGTAGCGCCGAAGAGCAGGAATGAGGGAGGTTTACCTGGTGGGAGACGGCGGAGGAGACGTGTGTTCACCAGTAGACTGCAACAAACACAGGCAAGATGGTCACTCGATTATGGAAGCAAAATAGTCTTATTAATAATTCATACAAAAGACATGATGCACACATGTGTATGCCAGTTCACATGCGTGGAACCCAATTCCCGTGCACACACACAAAAAAAAATAAAAATAAAAAAATAAATATATATATATATATATATATATATATATATATATATATATATATATATATATATTTGTGCGCACGGGAATTGAATGAATTTTTTAATGTTTAAAGTTCACGAGTGCATCATGGACTGTGAATGTTAAAATCATCTTTCATGTGTAAATCGTCCTGGATTTGTGTGTGTGTATTTTTGAGACTTTGCTGGCAGCAACGTGGGTCACTCGTACTCTTTAGCCAATCAGATGCGACCTCACCATTCGACCAATCACAGACCTCCAGGAGCGCAGCACTCAAGTAGCTCAGCTTTACACATCTTTTCACCATCATTTGCGCAAACAAATGAATGTTGCGCAAAACATTTGAATGGATTTTAAACATTCAAAAATTTGTACACAGTTTGTACATCTGTGAATTGTGTTTTGCATTTGTGAAACGTATATTATGAACATATATATTTATTTTGTACACAAGTTGTTTTTTTGTGAATATATATTTTTTTTCGTGCATGTGAATTGGGTTTCACACATGTGTGCATCATGTCTTTTTTGTGAATTATTAATGAGACTGATCTGCTTCCATACTTGATCAGTATAAATATCACAAATCAGTTATCATCTTTGAATAATGATTTTTTTATATAAATAAATAGAAATGTACATAATCTAAAAAAGGATGGAGATTGTCTGGATCTGTGGTTCTGATTGGTAGAAAGAGGGATAGACAGATTAGAAAAATACAGAAACGTTAAATGGAGAGACAGACAGACAGAGAAGATTAGAACAATCACTAGGTTAGAGAGATGGACAGATACATTAAAGAGTGAGACAATTAGATTAGAGATTGACAATTTAGATGGAAATTTAGATAAACAGATGTGAGCGAGACAGAAGAGAAATAAACAGACAGACTAATACACTGACATACAAATGCACAGACAGACTAATAGACAAACAGGCTGACAAGCAGACAGATATACAGACTAATAAATAGACAACTAGAAACATAGACAGACAGGTGGAAACAGACATAGACGATAGATGGGCACATTGGAATCCAAAGAGACTAATAAAGGCAGACAGACCAACATAGACAGACAGATTATTTGATAGACAGACAGACAGCTAATGTTTGACACGTGACTCACATGTTCTTTGCCCTTCACATCAGCATCTCCTGGACTCACGCGTCTGACGTCAGGGTTCATCATGCTGTAGGGGCGTGGCCTAAACGTACTGATCCCCCGCTCCTCCTCCGAGTCTGGACTGAGCTTCACAAACTCACCTGCAGGGGGCAGCCTGTCTAACTGTCCCATACTCGTACTGTTCAACTTGGAGAGGCCTGGAGAACTAAAAGGACAGGAAAACACACGTTAACGTGCTGGAAATCATACTGTTAGCATGAACATGTCTCGTGATTGCAGTGTGGCGCTGGAGTCGGACCTGACAGTGTCGTGGTGAGTGGGCGTCGATACGTCTGGGAATGGCTGTGTGTAGGAGAAGGGAAACCAGCCTTTCCTTCCGGAAACACAACACAACAGCTCAGGTGAGAATAACAGTATACAGTAGTACAATTATATAGTGGACTAAATATATTCACATTTACGCCACTGCACTCAATTCTGATTGGTCAGAAGGTGTTGATTAAGTGTGTATTGCAGGAGCTCTTTGTTACACTAACACCTTTTTTTAATTGTTTTTACCTTCCAGTTCTCTCGTTCTGTCCATAATGCCAGCCATCTCTCGGCTCGCTAATTAAAAGATTGACGACGTCTCCGGGAAGGAAGGGCAGCAGACACGAACCCCCTCTGTCTACTTTATCTGCCCTGTCGCTAGAGCTGGGCGAGTGAGAGAACAGCGCCTCTACACGGAGTGGAGGACAGAGCGGGAGCACACGGGGTAGGGTGGAACCTGAAAGGGAAATTAAAACATTCAGCTCCCTATGTAGTGAACAAAATAATATTGAAATAAATCAACTGTGCGATGAGCAGAGCCACAAGCTAGACTAATTACCCATGAACCCTGTCCGCAACTCATTCGGCTGTTTCCTTGGTAACGGTAGCGTGGAGGTTGTGTATACATCGGGGGTCTTGAAAAGCAGAGGGTTGTAGGCCGGAGGCGAGAAGGCAGAAGGTGGCACGGGAGTCAGGGCACGTGAAAGAGGCGCACTATGGGGCAGTGGAGGAGTTTGGGGGGCGTTAGTTGGCGGAACCAGGCCTTGCAGAGCATGAATGGATGAAGCAGAGGTGGGGCTAAGTGAGAGAAACGCAGAGCCTGATGGTGGAGTAAGCAAGGTTGCAACACTTCCTGACTGTACAGAGGTAGGTTGTGGGTGGGCGGGGCTAGGAGACATGCTGATGTTGTGGGTGGTGCTGTTCTGGATGTGAAGTGTGCGAGGGGTGGGGTCAGATGAGACGGATGATCCACCGCGCTGCTGTTGAGAACGATTCCCGGAGTCACCGTTCAGAAGGGGCGGGACTTCCTGTACGGACAGCCTCTGTGAGTGAGTGGTGACAAGTGAGCCAGTCAGATACTGCAATTCTTATAAATGTTGTATCTTTATTTATATTCATTTATATCTATGAAAGATTTCCCCCTAACACAAAGTGCCCTACTGTAGTGCACACTCGGAAGTACTGTAGATATTATAAATAAGGGTGCACCTGCTCTCCAGACTGAGCCGAGCCCAGCTTAGTGTGTCGGAGGACATCTGCTATCCCAGAAGCCCCGGCTCCCTGAGGGGCGGTGTGACGCAGTAGGTTCAAAGCTCGCTCTGGTAGTTTTGTTGGCTGAGAACATGACTGTTGCCATGATGACAACTTTTGTGACAGGAGTTCACGCACCTGTGGGAAACCAATATAAATCTGGTGTTGAGTATGTGCGTAGTTTTATGGTTTGTTAAGGTGTAGTTCATGTATTTTTTTAATGTTAAACATTTGTATATTCACTGCATTCTGAATATTTTAGTATTTGCTTTATGAAGCTTTATTTTTTAACTTAGATTTTTAGTTTTAGTAGTTAATTTTAGTAGTTAAATCATTGTGAATTAGCCTGGTTCACTCTTGTGTTGTAATCTCTAGTGGTAGTTTATTAGGGTGAGCTTAAGTTGTGTAATTATGTAGTTATTAGGTGGTTTTCAGATGTTTATTTATTAAAGTTGGGTGTAGTTGTGTAACTTAAAGTGGTAGTTTATAATAGTTACAGTGGAACCTTGGATTATGAGCATAGTTCGTTCCAAAAGTGTGCTCGTATTGCAAGCCACTCTTAAATCAAAGCGAATGTCCCCCATAAGAAATAATGGAAACTCAAATTATTCGTTCCACAACCCCAAGAAATAAATACCTAAAAATTATTCATACAAAATATAAAGTAAAAATAAAACAAATTAACCTGCACTTTACCTTTAAAAAAAGTAAAAAAATAAATCCTGACAGGTAAGTATTTCAGTTTATGCGTGCAGGCGCTGTGTGTAAGTGTGTGTGTTTGAGTATGTGTGTGAAGCTAAAGTAAGAGAAGAGGATGAATCAGCGCCTCCCATCTTACAATTCTTCCAAATTCAAAAAGAATCGCGACAGAGCAGTGTTTCTGTGTAGAGCAGAGTGTGTGTGTGTGTGTGCGTGTATGAAGGCGAGAGGAGGAGGGGGTGGGTGTATGTGTGTGAAGCGGCATGGTGTCCAGTGATGGGCACACACACAATGACCGACTGATACAGAGAGAGAGAAAATAAATCTTTAACCTCTCTAACGAGACTTTCTGTTGCTTTACACGCGCACACACATGTGTTATAATAAACAGTACATGCGCGCTGTACACACATGCATACAAACACAAAATAAAATGTTTTACGTGCACACACATGATCACAGTGTTATAGTAAAGAACTATAACGCGTGCACGGATGTTGATTATACCAGTAAAAGACGCTAAGTCCCAGCAGGGGAGACGATTACCCACAATTCCGCAGCGCAAGAGAGAGAAAAACTGTTGGCTCAGTTATGATCATGTGACGCTCAGCGTCAAAACAAGAAGCGCATGCGTGATACATGATACTCGGTACTCGTAAACCAAGACTTGTTAGTTTTCCAAGTCAAAATTTATTTAAAATCGTCTTGTGGAACCCAATCTGAGGTTTCACTGTACTATAGTTTGCTCTTGTTGTGTAACTTGTGGTAGTTTATTGTGGTGAGCTTCAGCTGTGTAACTTGTAGTGGTTGATTGTTATTGTTGGCTGTTCTCGTGTAGTTTGGAGTGGAAGTTTATTCTGGGGAGCTGTAGATCTGTTACCTGTAGGAGTAGTTTATTATTGTTTGTTGTAATTGTGTAAGAGTTTAGTGGTAGTTTATAGTGGGGAGTTTCAGTTGTGTAACTGTGTAACTTGTAGTGGTAGAGGCTGTTGTTGTGCAACTTGTGAAAATACAGTTAGGTGTACTTGTGTAACTTGTAGTGGTAATTTATTACTGTTCTGTGTAGTTTTATACATTATTATTATTATCATTCTGTGTGCATGATCCATTGTTTATTATGTTGTTTAGGTTGTGTAACTTGAAGAACTTACCTTGTTGTGGTAGTTTATTAGAAGCTTGGCAACGGAGCACTGACGGTCCACCAGGAAGCAGTACCTCCTCCTCTCCTCCGTGAGAGCTGAGCGATAACCTACTGCTACCAGAGAGTCCAACTCCGTCTGCCTGCGACTCATCAGCTCCACAAACTGACAGAGAGACACAGTAACAGGAAAGACCCAACCTTGATCACTTTGTGTTTTTGATGGCAGTAAGATGTGACACACACACAAACACAAAATCACACATACTGTACATACAGAAGGAAAAGATGTGACACTGTGAGAATAAAATCAAAACAGAAACGACAAAAGCAGGAAACGACGCCCTATCTTACTGCATGAAACATAATATTGATCTTCACTCCCGCCACTTTATAATTTTGCGTCTGTTTCTATAAATGTATTTTATTTAAACTCTCACTCTTTCTCGCTGTTTAAGTTATTTTGGATAAGAGCAATTATGTCACAAGTATATTCACCGATCAGCCATAACATAATGACCACTGACAGGTGAAGTGAAGAACACTGATCACCAACTACACACCAGCAAACTGGTGACAGGATCATGGGCAGCTAAGGCTCAGCCATGGTCACATGCACCAAAGACTTACATAACATTTTATTAAGTACAGTGGAACCTTGGATTGTGAGCATAATTCGTTTCGTAAGCGCGGGTGAGTCTCTATTCTGTAAACTGAGTGTGGGTGTGTGCGTGTCTGTGTGAAAGTTGTCCTACACACACATACAAACACAAAATAAAAAATTATTTACGCGCACACACGTGGTCACAGTCTTCTAGTAAACAGTACACGCGCACACAGGTGTTGATTATATGAGTGATGCACGCGCACTGAGACGGTGCATGAGACAATTACCCACAATTCCACAGCGCGCGCGAGAGAGAATAAACATTGGCTCAGTTGTGATCACGTGATGCTCGACGTCAAAACAAGAAGCGCATGCGTGATACATGACACTCAATGATACTTGGCACTTATACAGTATATCAAGACTCGTTTATCAAGTCAAAATTAATGAAAAATGTTTCCTCGTCATGCGGAACGCTCGCAAACAGGGTTACACGCAATCAGAGGTTCCACTGCATTTATTACATTTTATTTTACCAAATTCTAATCAACTGAATAACATAATTGTACATTTAAGTAACTATGATATTTGCTTGTTATTATTGATGTATGATATTTGTTTATTTGTAATCCTTTTACTGTATTTGTTTTATTAATATTTTTCTTTTCTTTTTATATTACTTATTTTTAACATTTGCTCTTTTTGTATTTAATAGAATTTATTTAATCTTAATAATTTTTTTATATTTACCCATGTTAGAACTTTGATGTATGCTCATCAAAAATGAGCTCTTAGCAAAAAAAATAAAAAATTAACATTACACCATGTTCCAAATTATTACGCAAATGATATCTTTCCCTGATTTTCATGATTAGTCAATGCAAATGACAGTCAGTATAATTTTCAAGTCATCAACCATTAGGGTATATTTAGAATTTTATTGAACAAATCTACTAATGATAACAATATTTATTTCAAAAATAAAAAACTGATAACACACTGTTCCAAATTATTATGCACAACAGAGTTAAAACATTTTATAGGTTGTAAAGAACTGAAAATGGGCTTTTGTTAAATTTGCAGCATTAGGAGGTCATATTTACTGAAATCAAAAGCTATGTAAAATCAAAAACATCCTAACCGGGCATGTTACATTTTAACATAGGACCCCTTCTTTGATATCACCTTCACAATTCTTGCATCCATTGAACTTGTGAGTTTTTGGACAGTTTCTGCTTGAATTTCTTTGCAGGATGTCAGAATAGCCTCCCAGAGCTGCTGTTTTGAATCAAAACCTCCCACCTTCATAGATCTTTTGCTTGAGGATGCTCCAAAGGCTTTCAATGGGTTTGAGGTCAGAGGAGGATGGTGGCCGCACCATGAGTTTCTCATCTTTTATTCCCATAGCAGCCAATGACACAGGGGTATTCTTTGCAGCATGAGATGGTACATTGTCATGCATGAAGATAATTTTGTTACGGAAGGCACGGTTTTTCTTTTTGTACCATGAAAGAAAGAGGTCAGTCAATATATACTCAGCAAAAAAAGAAACGTCCCTTTTTCAGGACTGTGTATTTCAACAATAATGTTGTAAAAATCCAAATAACTTTACAGATCTTCATTGTAAAGGGTTTAAACAATGTTTTCCATGCATGTTCAATTAACCATAATCAATTCATTAACATGCACCTGTGGAATGGTCGTTAAGACCTTAACAGCTTACAGAAAGTAGGCATTTAAGGTCACAGTTCTAAAAACACAGGACAATAAAGAGACTTGTCTACCGACTGTGTAAAACACCCAAAGAAAGATGCCCAGGGTCCCTGCTCATCTGCGTGAACGTGCATTAGGCATGCTGCAGGGAGGCATGAGGACTGCTGATGTGGCTAGGACAATAAATCGCCATGTCCGCACTGTAAGACGCCTAAGACAGCGCTACAGGGAGACAGGAAGGACAGCTGATCATCCTCGCAGTGGAAGACCACGTGTAACAACACCTGCACAGGATGGGTACATCCGAATATCACACCTGCGTGACAGGTACAGGATGGCCACAACAACTGCCCGAGTCACACCAGGAACACACAATCCCTCCATCTCACAGCAAGAACTGACAAATCTGGTCCAGTCCATGAGGAGGAGATGCACTGCAGTACTTCAAGCAGCTGGTGGCCACCAGATACTGACTGGTACTGACTGATTTTGAGCCTCCCTTCATTCAGGGACACATTGTGAAACATTTTTAGTTTATGTCTTATGGTGTTGACTCTTTTAGTGTTCATACAAATATTTACACATTAAGTTTACTGAAAGTAAAAACAGTTGAAAGTCAGAGGACGTTTTTTTTGCTGAGTATACTTTGCAGAGGTCATTTTCACACCTTCAGGGACCATACAGGGGCCTACTAGCTCTCTCCCCATGATTCCGGCACCTCCTTGTTGATGTCGCAGCCTTGTTGGGACATGGATGGATTAGTGGATGGTTGGTGGATGGCCACCATCTGGACCATCCATGGTTGCACGACACTCATCAGTAAACGAGACTGTTTAAAAATTAGTCTTCATGTACAGTATGCCTGGGCCCACTGCAACCGTTCCTGCTTGTGAGCACTGATTAGGAGTGGCCGAATAGTACTGTAGGTTTATGCACAACTACAAGCCTCTAAAGGATCCTACACCTTGAGGTTTGCGGGACTCCAGAGGCACCAGCAGCTTCAAATACCTGTTTGCTGCTTTGTAATGGCATTTCAACAGCTGCTCTCTTAATCCGATGAATTTGTCTTGCAGAAACCTTCTTCATTCTGCCTTTATCTGCACGAACCTGTCTGTGCTCTGAATCAGCCACAAATGTCTTCACAGTGCGATGATCACGCTTAAGTTTTCATGAAATCGCATCCAAGGCATTGCACTATTTGACGCTTTTCGGCGGCAGAGAGATCGTTTTTCTTTCCCATATTGCTTAAAACCTGTGGCCTGCTTAATAATGTGGAACAACCTTCTTCAGTACTTTTCTTTTAATTGGGCTCATCTGGCAAACTAATTATCACACATGTCTGAGCTTAATTTCAGTGATCCAAAGAGCCCTGAGACACAACACCATCCATGAGTTTAACTATAAAAACATTTAATTTTTATGACACTTATGACACAATTTTATGACACAATTTGCATAATAATTTGGAACGCGTTGTATACACACACACACTGCCTGCTAGTGATACGTTACAGATAACATAACTAACACACTTACAGTACATGTATACTGGCACAGTGCATTATGTATACGTGTACCTGCATCTCTCGGTCTCCGTATTTATTCGGGTGCCGGCTACCCTGACTTTTCCTGCGCAGTTTCTTCAGCTGTGACTGGCAGTGTTCGATCGATTCCGCCTTTGAACGCCGCTCGCTCTGGTATTTTTTCAGCGTCGCCTGGAAACACATTAAACCTCACCTTCATCTAGCGTCAACATTAAGCATGATGTTAAGTACCTAACACAGCAACATCTTAGTGTCGTGATGGAAAAAAGTAGTAATGAAAAACCAAAAGCCGGATTAAAAAAAATGCTGACTCACTGTGAGGAATTTAATATCCAGGTCAAGCTTCTGCTCCAGCTGAGAGAGTAGTTCAGAGTGGAACAGCTTCAGCTAGAGATAGCAATAAAAATGAAATAAATATTCAAGTAGTTTTATTAGGCTGATCACTGCTCTCATTTTTCACATTAAATATATGCATCTTCCATAATGTAACAAAAAAGGCATCGTTAAAGCATTATTAAATAATTCATTTATTTATTTATGACAGTTATTTAAAAAATCCTATTTCCTTTCATTTTTCAATATTAGCGTTAGATACAAAAAAAAATACAAATGTAGTAAGTAAATTGTGCAAATATATTATAAAAAAATTATTTACAACTAAATATAAAAATATAGAATATACAACTAAATATTTTAATGTAATTTCTTTCCCATCAATAAATCTATATATTTCTACATTAATTCGACAAGCTATATTATATATATATATAGATCAATGTTTGTTTATTCTTCTTGAGTAAAGTTTAAAACCAGTTTGTCTCTAATATTCCAAAACCGTGGCGCTAATATGAAACAGTAATGTGAAGTCCCACGATGAGATAAAACACGGGTCGTTATAGCAGACAAATCTGCAGCAGTCTGAGGTGAAGGCGTGCAAAATACTCAAAATGTGAGCCCAGTGATATGCGCTAAAATGCCTCCCTAGATAATTCCTATATGATATATCTTACAACATAATTCTATTATCTATATAAATAGAAAAAAATTGTCTGTACATTGGCCTGAACTCAGAATATTTTATGTCTGTACAGTATGTCTGTCCAGCCAGATTTTGTCAAAGCATCAAGCAAAACTCACTAGACAGAATTTAATTAAACTTTTGAAGTACTGTTGAGTAAAAGCGATGGTATGAACAGTTACAATAACTGCTCAAAACTTCACTTCTACTCATAATCGCCTCTAAAATACACTAATAGATATTAATTAAAAAAGCCAAACTGGGGGCGCAAGATGGCAGACAAGGAGTAGCAGCAGTTTTCACGAGCTCCCGCTCCAATCAGCCAATTACTTAAATATTTCATTCATGTAGAACGCAATCACACGGCTGTGGCTATGCGATCGTAGTATAATGTCTTTGGAGACCTTTTGGCCACAATCTTTTTCGAAAATGCATACTCGTACTGCAAAGAAAGCTGAAAAGAAGGACCCTTCCCCGACCGGGCCTCGTGATTCTCTGGAGCATTGTGAAGGTGAGGCTAGCGACGACCTTGAGCTAAGTCCGGCCATGGTGAAGGCGTTTCAACATACTGTATGACGGAGACGATTCTGAAAACAATAAATGCTAAACTCGACCCTTTGGCCGAAGTTATACATATTCACTCTCAACAGCTAGAGAGTTGCAGGGCCCGACTGGATGAGGCCGAGTGAAGAATCGCCTCAGCGGAGGAGTTAGCTGAGCGTACGCAAGCACGTGTTCTAACCCTTGAAAGTCAAGTTGTACCACTCACTGAACACTTAGACGATTTAGAGAACAGAGAACGACGCAAAAATGTTCGCATTCTCGGCTTACCAGAGGGGACCGAAGGCTCTAACACGGTGCCATTTCTACAAAAATGGATCCCGGAGTTTCTTCATTTGCAGACAAAAGGAGGCTATATCAAGATTGAAAGGGCCCACTCTAGCGCCCAGACCAGGTGTCAAGGAGAAGCCCAGGCCGATAGTGGTGCACATGCACAACTTCGGAGATAAACAGAGGATTCTTGATGCAAGTAGAAAGTTGTCTATGGATGGAAGTCTACGGTTTGAGAACAGTAAGATTCCTTTCTAACAAGATTTCTCCGCCGCGGTGCTCCGAAAGCGTAAGGAATATGGTTCGGTTAAACGTCACTTGCAGGAGATCGGCGCTCGCTACGCAATGTTATACCCAGCTAAACTGCGAGTAACGATTTGGAATACCACCAAGGTCTTCGGTACGACTGCAGCGGTCTCAGAATTTAAAGAAGGGGCTACATGCACATCCTGCTGCAACTGAAAGATCTTCTCTGGATAACTCCGTGACTGATTCTTGAATAACGGGCTATTTAAACCAGGCCTTGTGGTGTCTCTCTGCGTTGGAGTGAGGGATGGAGTGCGTTTCTTTTCCCTTTTCATTCTATTTGCGTTTTGATAGTTTTGCTGAGCGGGGCGGACGATGTGGGTACGTTTGTTTACTTCTTGGGTGAGTTGTGTTTGAAAGCGTTCTGTTGTCTGAACGGAAGGGATGTCGGTTTGGGACTTGAATTCCTTATTTGAGAAAGGAAAATGCCTCCTTTCCTTTCTAAATGTTATTATTATTATGGTTATTGTTATTATATGGTTTTGTTGTGTGGTTCCTGAGTTCCAATGTATGTTCTATTGCCCAGAAATGCTTGTTTTGTTTTGTTTTTTTTCTATGCGAAATTTCAGTGCAGAGGATTGTATCGATGAAAAGCTTTTGTTTATCTTTGCTCGCCTTCCTATGCCCTCATTACATTAAAATGTATATGAACAGATGGTTAATAGCAATTTAAGAGTTTCCACATGGAATGTAAGGGGTTTGCACGGTAAAATTAAAATCCGGAAGGTTTTTGATTGGCTGAGTAAAGAGCGTGTTGATGTGGCCCTGTTGCAGGAGACCCATTTGAATGACAGGGAGCACTCTAATCTTAGACATAAGTGGATAGGTCATATTTATTTTTCCTCTTTCACAACTAGTAGTAGGGGGGTAGCTATATTAGTGAATAAAAATGTACAGTTTAAGATTTTGAATAGTGTTAAGGATAAGCGAGGCTGTTATGTTATTGTTTGGGGGTTATTGTTTGGAGAGGAGATAACCCTTTTAAACATATATTCTCCGCCAAACTTTGCTCCTGAGATTCTCACTAAGGCTTTTTCAGATCTATTCAGATTCAAGATTCAAGATTCAAGATTCAAAGAACTTTATTAATCCCAAAGGGAAATTGCTTATGCTCAGTTACAGGTGCTCACAGTTGTTAACTAAGGAAGGTAATAAAGGAAATAAATAATACAAAAAAAAAAAAAAAAGTTCCTAAAACATTAAATACCAACAAAATATGACTCAAGACGACTTGTAAGTATTGCACAGTAATCAAGTATGTATGTAATATTGTATTATTATATGCAATCGTGTATTACACATTCTATTGGGAGGTAGTATTGCAGTTATCATATTATTAATATGGGTAAGTATTAGTGTCCTGTTGTGTAACAGTCAGTGAAAAAATCCACATACATGTGTGTATGAGTTACAGAGAAGAGTTGTAAAGTTTTATGGCCGTTGGGAGAAAAGACCTCCTGTGACGCTCTGTGAACACTTGATAGTAATCAGTCTCTGGCTGAAACTGCTCCTCTGTTCAGCAAAAACACTGTATAGCGGGTGAGAAGGATTGTTCACAATGGATTCTACTTTGGACAGAATCCTCCTCTTTGCTACTACATCCACAGAGTCAAGCTCCATGCCTAGCACAGATCCGGCCTTTTTAATTGACTTGTCCAGTTTGTTCCTATTAGATATTGCGTCTGGTACAGTGATTATTGGGGGGGATTTTAATTGTGTGTTGAATCCTTTACTGGATAGACTCTCCTCAAAAAATGTCCCTCCCTCTAAGCAAGCTAAAACATTATCTGCTTTATGTGAAGAGTTGGGTTACACTGACGTTTGGCGTGCTCTTAATCCGTTGCGAACAGAATTTACATTTTACTCCCCTCCTCATAATTCATATTCTAGGATTTATTATTTATTTGTCCCTAGTGCAAATCTGCAATTTGTCTCCAGTTGTTCTATAAGTAACAGTGTTGTTTCCGATCATGCTATGGTAACACTACACATGTTGGTAGGAAGACCTTCAAAAGTTACTAAGCGCTGGAGATTTAACACACTGTTGCTTAAGGAAAACAAGTTTCTTTCATATCTTAATTCTGAATTCAAGATTTTCTGGTCAATTAATTCGGAGTCGGTCGATGATTCATCCATGTTGTGGGAGACATGTAAAGCCTACATCAGAGGACTAGTCATTTCATATTCTATTACAAAAAAATGGAAACAAGGAGAGAAGCAGGAACGCTTAGAAAAAGAACTCAATAAGGCTATGGAAGATCATGTAAATGACCCTTCTTCTGTTAATTTGGAGAAATTGAGTGCAATACCTGCCTCTCTAGACTCATTGTTGTCACAGCAGGCCAATACTAAAATATTATTTTCCAAGCAAAGATTGTATGAACATGATAATAAACCTAATAAGTATTTATTCATTCATTCATTCATTCATTCTCTGTACTGCTTTATCCTTATATACAGGGTCGCGGGAGCCTGGAGCCTATCCCAGGAAACTTAGGGCACAAGGCGGGGTACACCCTGGACAGGGTGCCAATCCATCGCAGGGCACACACACATACTCACATACACACACTCATTATAAGTATTTATCTTATCTATTAAAGAATAAATTTAGTCCATAATTCATTACCTCTATTAGGGATTCTAAGGGAGAGAACTCTATTGATTCTGGGTTTATAAATTCTGCATTTAAGCAATTTTGATTCATACACATTCACATTCCATACAAACTTAAATAATTCTTTTGATTGTGTAAAGCTGTTTTGAGACAATGTCAATTGTTAAAAGCACTATACAAATAAAACTGAATTGAATTGAAACTGAATTATTCTGATTTATATAATTCGGAATATTCTTCTCAACAATATACTGCTATGAAAAGTTTTTTGACGACTTAACGCTACCTACTATATCTGATGAACAAAGAATGGTCCTAAATGCCCCCATTTCAAAAGAGGAAGCCCTAGTGGCTTTTACGTAGGTTACAGTCTGGTAAATCCCCAGGTCCAGATGGCCTGGGGAGTGAAGTGTATAAAGAGTTTGAGCATTTGTTAATAGACCCCCTGTTAGCCATGTATGACCATTCTTTTCAGATAAATAAGTTACCTACAGACGGATTTCTTTGTTGAACGTAGATCTAAAGCTTCTCTCCAAAATCCTTGCTTTACGATTGGAGAGAATACTTCCATCTATAATTGATGAAGACCAGACAGGCTTCATCAAGGGTCGAAGTTCTAGAAAGAGTACAGTTCACCTCTCCCAAATGAAGCGGACAAGAAGGGGGCTAAATTATGTCTACCTGACTTTCTTACAAATAACGCACATTCACACACACACCAATAATTTGCAGTTTTTTTAATCTATTTAATTGTGTGAAATGGCAAATAAAAATAGGTAATAAAACGATTATGATGTGGAGGTGAATTGGTTTAGTCTTGACTTCTGGTCGTGAGTGACAGCGTTGGGGGAAATCTGCTGATTGTCGAGTCGTTGATAGAAACACAGCGATGGAGAAAAAAAGGCCAAAGCTGTCAGGGGCCCAATAAAAAAGAAAAGAAGATGAGGAGAAACGGGCAAAAGATAAAGGTATTCACCAATGTTGTCTCTGTATGATTAAGTTATTCATGTCATCATGTTAATTAGTGGTATAACGTTAACTCTTAGGTTTGTTAGCCTTCTGTTTAGCTTACCTTGCTAAAAAAACCACACCCACACAATAAAAGCCTAATTTACAAACCATCAAAGAAATTCTAATGGTTTCTATTAAATACCACAAAATGTAACCACAAAATTATGCTTTGCAGCAAGACTGTTGCAAGTACAGTTATTTATTTCCGTTGTTTATTATGTTAATGTTGGCTATAGCCAATATATTTACAATATATTTACAGTATACTGTAAATAGCCAGTTTAATTTACACATGTGTAGACAGTTTAAAAGACATTTTCCATTTGTTATAACTCTGTTACGTGACAAAGCATATAATTTGAGGCAGTAAATTAACCAAGGAGCTAATTGTTCCTCCCTTAGATTAGATTAGATTAGATTAATAAAGTGTCCAATGACTGTCATCAAAAACCATGAGCCTCTTTGAGCTTATCACTTTTCTGCACGATAAGGATCTATCTGAGATCTACCCCAACTTTTGGACTGCTCTCAGGATTGCACTTACATCGCCAGTGACTGTAGCTCAAGCAGAGAGGAGCTTTTCCAAACTCAGGTTAATCAAGACATACCTGAGGTCAACCATGTCTCAGAAACCGTTCACTGGCCTTGCTGTCATAAGCATAAATCATGCAATAGGGGAGCATATCTCATATGATGCCATTATTGATGACTTTGCATCTAGAAAGGCCAGAAAAGTCAGATTTTAGTTTCAGTTTGTGGTTTCTGTTCTGCAGTGAAGTAAATAAGTTATTTTTCTTTAGTGAGATTTGTTCTATATTAATTCTATATTTATATAATATTTGTTTGTAGACAGTATATTTATTTAAGTTATGAGTAGTTTAATAAAACGTGTGGTGTGTACAAAATGTGAAGTTTTATTAATTTTTTTGGGGGGGGGGGGGGGGGCGCCGGGAGGGAGTCTCGCCCAGGGAGCAATTCAGTGTAGAACCGCCACTGCCCTTATCTTATCTTTAGATGCGGAGAAGGCCTTCGACCGTGTGGAGTGGCCTTACCTACAGTATTCTACAGTCTGCAAAGGTTTGGCCTTGGTGATAACTTTATTCGTTGGGTTCGTTTACTATACTCTGCACCTTCTGCAGCTGTTGTCACTAACGGTCTCAGGTCAGACAACTTCTCTCTGTCCCAGGGCACTAGGCATGGTTGCCCCCTTTCCCCGCTGATTTTTGCTCTAGCGATAGAGCCACTGGCACTGCCGATTAGGGGGGGAGGCGGCCATTTCTGGGGTCTCAGTGAGTGCTAAAGAGCATAAAATCTCCCTTTATGCCGATGATATTCTGCTTTTTATTTCAAATTTTTAATCATCAGTGCCAAGCTTAGTAGATATTATTAATTAATTTGGGAAATTCTCGGGGTACAAAATAAATTTCTCCAAATCTGTCGCTTTGCACTTACAGCACCCAGTACACGTGTGATTGATATGTCTTCCTTTGCATTTACGGTTTCGGAATCTGGTTTTACATATTTAGGAATTAACATAACCCCCACGATCTGCCAGTTGACTAAAGTTAATTTTATCCCACTGTTGGATAAAATTCGGAATGATCTAATTAGATGGTCGGATCTTCCTCTTTCTTGGCTTGGAAGGATTGCTGTAGTTAAGATGAATGTAATGCCTAGGCTTCTTTACCCATTACAGATGATACCGATTTTATTGTCGAATAAAAGAATAAGGGAATTAAACGGGTGGCTTAGTTCATTTATATGGAATAAGCGGAAACCTAGACTAAAATTTTCCAAACTGCAGCTTCCTGGTTCTTCAGGGGGCTTAGATTTGCCAAACGTTAGAAAATACCAATTGGCCTGTCAGCTTAAATTCGTAGCGGACTGGCTTGGAGAGGACCCTAAATCTACTTGGTTGGATTTGGAGGCTTCACAGTCATCTTATCACAGAATTTTATGTAATACGTGGAAGGCCTGGTCTATTATACGTAAAATGGAGGGCAGGGCTGACTTGTCTTCTTCTCTAACCCCCATCTGTACTGTAATAACCCAGAGTTTTTGCCTAGTCTTTTAGATTCGGGCTTTAAAACTTGGAACTCTTATGGGATATATAGACTTGGTGATTTGTATGCTGAAGGCTCTTTAATGTCTTTCGAAGATTTGGTTATAAAATATAAGCTGCCCAGATTAAATTTTTTTTAGATTCATTCAAATTAGGGATTACATTTTTAAAAGTACTACTCTTATCAGTAATTCCTCCATGTCAAGTATAGAAAGGATTTTGCTGAATCCCCCGTCGCACAAGCAGATTTCGTGTTTTTATATCAGTCTTTGTTCATATGAAGTGGTGAACACCCAGGAGCTCAGGAGATTATGGGAGGGGGAACTTCAATTGACCATTACAGAGGAAGAATGGGAACTGGTCTGGAGGCAGGCAAATGGGATCTCTATTTGCAATAGTGCCAAAGCTATTCAACTTAGGATTGTGCATAGATTACATATTACACCCCTTCTTAGAAGCAAGTTTGACTCAAGCAATTCTCCACTGTGTGTTAAATGTAAGGTGGAGGTGGGAAATTATACCCATTTGTTATGGAATTGTCCTGTTATTAGAACTTATTGGTCAAAAGTTATTGTCTGTATGAGCCGTATGTTTGGACTTGAGCTACAGTTGGACCCATTGTCTTTGATTTCAGGCCTTCCAGTTGGACAATTGCGGAACAAATTCAACAGACGTTTATTTGATATCCTGGCCTTCGCGGCCAGGAAAAATATTTTGCTAACTTGAATCAGTGACAAACCCCCATCTTTGAAAGGATGGCACAAGATTATTAAAGAAATTATTCCCTTGGAATTTTTAACTTGCCTTATTCATAAAAAAGCCAAACTGAATATTTTTTCTGGGATTAGTTCATATTGTCACCGCTAAAATAACATCGCTAAAGTTAATTGGTGGATTGCTGGAGTCACTTTAAGACAAAACTTCATCTTTATCCATTCTACCTTTTCGAATTCTCATCTGTGATTCACTCTCTGATTACCGAACGGGGAGTGTATTTGACTGACGACAAAAGAAGTAGAACTTAGTGTAACTGAAATAATAATATCACTGATTGCATTAAAGCTGATGAGATTATTTTTAGCTTTTAACTATTTCTACAAACTTTTTTCCTGTGAACAACAGGTACTTCAGGTAGTTTATATATCGCATTCTGGTATACTTATAAATATAATATATACTTTATATGCAATTCCAACTACAGGGGATTAAAAGTAGTAGAGCAAAACAAACAAAAATAAAATACCTTGAAATCAGAGATATGAGTAAAAAAAAAAAGCAGAGTGATTGCTGGTCAAACTGATGTGACCAGGAACAAAATAATAACTGAAATATTTCAACCAGTGAAAACATTCACATTCCGTCATGATTGAGGCTAATCTCGGCTTGGAGAACTGACCTTTCCCTAGCATTTCCCTAGCATTTCCCATACACACTCAGTATTATTTCAATGTGCTGACGTTTGCAGTAGTGTGTGGCTTAGATGTATATTCATTCATTCATTCATTTTCTATACCACTTAATCCTGTGTTCAGGGTCGCGGGGGACCTGGAGCCTATCCCAGGAGACTTCGGGCACTGGGCGGGGTACACCCTGGACAAGGTGCCAATCCATCGCAGGGCACACACGCATACACACACCCAATCACACACTACGGGCAATTTAGGAACGCCAATTAGCCTAACCTGCATATCTTTGGACTGTGGGAGGAAACCGGAGTACCCGGAGGAAACCCACCAAGCACGGGGAGGACATGTATACTGTGAGTCAATATTGACTAGAACGTATCAATTGGGCAAGAAATTCCCTATGATCAGGCTTTCTTCCAATCTGGCCTAGTTTATTCCTCAGACACCTACAAATCAATGCATAAAAAAGAGGGGGGGAAAGCCAATCGCACTGTTTCTTTCTGTCACATTATCAGTGAAGCGAAACTACAGGCTGGACTAAACGGCGGCAGTCATGAACAATCTAAATGCATTAAGATGGAGCCTCAGAATTCTGTAAACTTAACTTTTTGTATTTTTTTTCTTTTTGTTCATGATCAACAGTCTTTGTCACTGAAATATTTTACATTTAACAAAACTCTGTACTTTTTCCACTTTTCATTGCTTCTTTTGCAAAAACCCAATTAAAATTGGCCAAGATGGATTTATCTCATTTTGCAATGAAAACCTACTCATATCTCGTCCTTGTTCTGTTGATGATTCTCATTGGTCACAAGGTTTTGATTCATTTCCAGCAGCTCTGACAGTAATTCCAGCTGCAAGGCAAACCCCAGGTTTATATTCATGTACCCTTTATATCTTTTATAATGTATACGAAAACAAGAACTAACTCCTTTCAGACGAACCACACAATTAAATATTGATTACTTTCTGTTACTGGCACAACCAATAAATCGCTTTTCAGAGAACGTGTCTCGTTTGATGGTTGTTTGATTAATAGGATGTGAACTCACCACATCTTCTAACTGCACCTGGATCTGCCTGTGCACTTCAGCCATCTGGAATAAGGTGTCACCTGACATGAATCGCAGATACGAACAATCAGGAAGACGCACTCATGCGGAAATACACAACCTATGCAGTATGTTCATTTAAAGACAGGTAGACCAACCAAAATCAGCACACAGAGCAAGTGCTGTAACAATCAAAACATTTAAAAATGAATATGATATGTTTAAAATCTAAATATAGACATGAGGAAGTAGCATCTCCAGAGTCTCTGTGCCAATACTTTTAAGCAGCCCAGAACTCAGTGCTCTAACAGTTAATATCAATCATAATTCTGATAACTATTTTTTAATGTTCAAATAAATTGTTACCAAAGACAAAATTCTGGATGTTAAATAGGTCATTAGCATAAACTAGCAATGGGTTTAGCGCAAATATTAACCACGTAGCTGTTTATAAGATAAAGGCAGATGTGTTAGCAAATTACTTCAAAAATGAGTCCACATGGCCAAAAACTGACACTCTTAGCGTCAATCACTAATCAAACTTTCATTGTGTTGTTTAGGAAACAATGTGAGTATTGACGCAACATTTTTGCATTCTGAAGTGGAGATTTTGGGGGTCTTCATTATCACTTTACTGTAACTGATAAACCTCTAACTCAGGTTATACTGTACATCCATGGATGCAGTATTAGCTTTCAATGCTAACTGTCATATCAGTGAATGTGAAGTCACATAGAGCTGTTATTGGCAATTTACCAACATATCTGAAAGGAATGTTGACATTTATGACAACTGTGTCTTGTTTATAACGTACTGTAACTGCTCCATGTTACAGCTAACTCAATCTTTAGGCTTTATCTTAAGCTAGTTTTGGTTGCCTAGCAGCAGTGTTCCTAGAACTCCAGCTGAATGAGGCAATACATATATCAGTGAACATTTAATTTAGTCTATATAACAACACAAAAAACACACACACAGTTGTTGATTTGTACATAACAATAAAACAACAGAAATTTTTGCTAATTAACGTTTTTCTCTAATGAACAGTTCCAACCGAAGTTAACATTCATTAGTTTCAACATTAATTTCTCTACAGTCGGTGCTGGTTTGTGGTCTGTTTTGTGTCACCCCTTCAGCCTGTGTGTGTGTATGTGTGTGTGTGTGTGTTGTGTGTGTGTGTGTCCCCACTGAATAACACTCTGTGTGTGTAGTTTGGCATGCGGCCCTATTCTTCATCCCCTCCATCCCTCCGTTTCACTCGTCCACCCCCGCCACTGCTTCCAACGGCACAATGCGATCATGTGGTGTTGTTAATCTTTCAACAAAGACCTCTCTCTCTCTCTCTTTCTCCTTTTCTTTCTCTTGTTCATTTTCCTTCTCCTGTTTTATGGTGCACTCGTTTTTTTTATGGCACACTCATCTTTTCTGTCCCTCTTTCTTCGTTCACCTTTAACTTTTGCTCTCTCTCTCTCTCTGTGTTCCGGCATTTCCCCATTTATGCTGCACTTGTCGTTTTTTAGCCCGTCTACATTCTTTCTTTTCTATCTTTTTCATCAACTTCCTACAATTTATTTAACTCGTTTAAAGCTGGCATATCTCTACCTCCAACTATTTCCCTTTCTCTCGTTCTCTGTCTCTGCTCTTTTTAATCCATCGTCTTTGAGGTGGTGCAATGACCCTTCAGTCTCTCGCCTTCAGTCTCTCCCCTTTTTTCTGTTCCACTTCCCTCATTAACCTCCAATCCCTCTTTTCCCCCCATTTCCCTTTTTATTCTGCACTCGTCTTTGCAGTCTCTGTACTTCTGTCTCCTACTAACCAGCCTTCCTTAGTCTCTATCTTTCCCTTGTTTCCCTTCTTTACTCTCTCTGTCTGTCTCTTTCTGCATGGTTATACAAAAATATAAATCAATCCTCACATCTAGTCTGAGTCACTCTTTCTGTTACGCTGTATTCATCTTTTCAACCCTTTTTACTTCTCTTTCTCTTCATCATCACAGCATTCTCAGTCATTCTCCCAATTTCTCACGAATAATACAACTTTCCCTTTGGTTTAGTCTTCTCTTCCTCTTTCTCGTCCCTCTTTCTCCTTTTATATCTCCACTCACTCTGGCTTCATTTCTTCTCCATTTATTGTCCTCTCCTTTCTACACTTTCTACACATTTGCCTGTTCCCTCTTTTCCGTCTCTCCTTTCCTTCAGTCCTTCTTACCCAATTCCTTTGAGCTCTGACTGTCACTGGCCAGTTCTCCCAGTTTAACCAGAGCATCGAAGTAGCCTTTTGCTGCGACAGTCACTCCTGCACAGGGGAAAGAAAAGTAAATGATGCACCAATCAATCAATAGATTTTACTGTGCGTTTAGTACTATCCACCCTCTTACACATACATGTCCTCGAAGATGTCTGTGATTGGCTAGCGATTGAAAGGAGAAATGCCCCTCCCGGCCTGAGAGAACAGACAATATTACTTTCTTGACTTGGATAGCTAATAGTGTGAGCACATTTCTGTAACCAGGAGCGACTCGGTCAGCAAGAACACACACTTGTTTGCTTTATTTTGCACACCTAGTTTATACAGTAGAGCTAAAGCAGTTTTTTACAAACATTTTGTAGCCAGGGACATCCTTTAGCTGTACAATAACCTGATCAGTTTGGATTTCTTCCTAAACATTGTGTTAAAATAATATATTTTGACACTTTTTATTCCACACAGAAACACATTAGGGCTGAGTTACCTTTTGGTGCTTGGACCCCTAAATCTAACATCTTAAAAAGCTGCATATAGGTTTTTACAGTAATATATATATATATATATATATATATATATATATATATATATATATATATTATTATTATTTATTTTTTTTTAAACTACGGAGCTCCCGGGGGTTCGTGGACCGCATTGGTTCCCCCATTTTCCTTTATGCTAATGACAAAATGAAGCGGGATTCAAGATGGCCGACATTCAATTTGCTATAAACAGCAAGAACAAAGTCTTCTTTACCTGTAAGTGCTTTCTCATAGTGTTTCCCCATTGTGACAAAGTTCTTCAAACTGGGGTTAAACTGGTCCAGTATGCCCTAAACACACATACACAAACAAACACCCATACATCACGCATAACAGTATAGTAGTATATGTATAGTATTAAGTACAGTCCTTTACATCCGGTTGCCAAGTTGTTACCAGTAGCACTATCGTTATATCCGAGACTATTTACAAAACTACACAAGTCAGACGTCTTCTGCTTGTGAAATCTAATAAAAATTCTGACGCTGTTTATGAAGAAGAGGTGTACGGGAAAAAATCAAGAGGAGCTTAGCAAGAAATAACTAAACCAGGAAGTATACAATACAAGAAAGCTTCGGTTGATTTACCTTGTAAACGTTCTCTGTCATTTTGTTCACCTCGTCAGATCTTGACATCATGTCACTGTCACTCGTGCAACTCTTTCAAACACAACCCTGGATTGTAGAATGAAGCCACGCCCACCTGTGGATAAAGAACACAAGAATAAAGCCAAAAAAGAACAACACCTTACACGAGGGCTACGTATACAGATGTTACTATGATACCCTTGCGCTAACATTAAAGCAGAGTCGTAAAGATTAATTTATAGCTAGGTACCGATTGTGATTATTTAATACATTAATTATTATTATTCATAAAGCACGGACACTGGAGACTCCTTACTTTACTTCAACAAACATCTTAAAGAAAACATGAAAAAACATGACCGTATCAACAAATTTATTTTTGAATTAGTTTTTTTTATAACTGTTCCTTAAGAGCATAACCCGGGCGAGACCTTGTACTGTACAAGCGGCTACCATGGAAACAATTTGTGGAAGTTTACTTTATGATTAATATATGTTTTAAATATTCTGCACATAGTACTTAGTATCGAACTCCAAAAAAAGAAGACAGCTTCACACAATGTGTGCGTATGTGTGTGTGTGTGTGTGTGTGAGTGTGAGACAGATAAGGGGAATCTGGAATCTGACTGAACAAACAAATCAGTGATCCTTCCAGATTTTTCCGTCGTGGAAAGAAGCTGGAATTCCAGGGTGGATTATCAGCTCAGACAGGAGCCCGGAGCAAAGTTACCCACCACACACAAACATTCACACACACTGCTGTGCCACAGAACACACACACACACACATTACCCTGTACTGACGAACAACGCATTGGGAAAAGAAAACCTTCTGACCTCTTCCTTTCCTTCTATCATCTTCCTTACTGACTCAACCTGCTGCTTGTCTTTGCTGAAGAGAAACCGATCTCACACACACACACACACACACACAAACTTTTTCATTATTGGATAGAGAGGTTAGGATTCAAACTCTTGTCATACATCACACACATGCAGTAAATGAGGAAGATCACTTCACTGCAGTGCTGTGACCCTGGGACTCAAATGTGGCCACAGTTTCATGCTGCAGATGTTGATTATGCAGAAGATGCAGATGTTAATGTCATGTCTCGTGTTAATTACACTGGAGTATTCAGTTCGTGTGTCAGTTTGGAAACTGGAAGAGATGATGCTGTGTGTGAGAGAGCTGAATAAACAGACTGTGTGTGTGCTGTGTGTGTGTGTGTGTGTGGGGGGGGGGGTTAATGTAAAAGTTAGTATTTATTTAAAGTAATGCATGGTGTCAGTGTTAATTGATGGTGTTCATTAACTTTCCCATGCACCTGTTGATCTGTTCTGCTTGCTGTGTGTGTGTGTGCGCGCGCCTACTCACCGTCTTTGCTTGCATCAACTTCACTCTTTTTCTCTCTCTCTCTCTCTCTCCGTTATTCCCACTGCCGCGCACTCGCTTTACGCGCACCGCCCCTCACGCGCCCATCGTCCAATTAACACGAATCAATTAATCAATTAAGCGAAATATATACAGATGTTATTATATACACATGTTCCGGGTGAAACCTTTGGATGGCTCGCGAGTGCTGTGGCACTGTAAACCCCGTGCACGAGCGTGCGCGCGCCCCCGTTTCTCTCTCTTGTGTGCACGCGCGCGCCGGACAATGTCCCCTCTCACTCCGGGGGCGCGCGCCAAATGGACACGACACAACCTGTTGCGCACTCTGCGCAGGCGTGCATTTGCACCCTATGTAGTACACTTTACAAAGGAGAAAGTGTGCGTTTGGTATTCAGCCCTCTCTTCTGTCTTTCATTGCTCCCACATTCTCTCTCTCTCTCACACACACACACACACACCCCTTCACTCGGGGTGAATAACAATGAGCCTGGACATGTGCAGTGAGGAGAATAATGACCAGAGCTTACTGCCAAATGCATCCCTCCTCCCTACTTTGGGGGTTTAGTGACACAGTGGCTTTGGCCCCTATGTAGGGCACTAATTTGAAAAGTGAGCCCTTTTTGGACTTCAGTCCCAAATTCTTTACAATCCCCACATCCTTCACTACATCCTCCCCCATCCTGCTCTTTCTCATTCACACGGATCTGAGGCTTACATTAATGCAAATTGTGTGTGTGTGTGTGTGTGTGTGTGTGTGGTTACATCAGAATATCTCCTATCTCTTATATTGTTTGGACTGTTACAAAATTCTGACTCTGAAGTCTCCTTTCATAAATATACATAAATAAAACAAAGATTTTGGGCAGAACTGGATTTTTCAATGATATCTTTACATTTCATACATTGAAGGACCAGAAATCAATCTCAGAAAACTGTCTTTCTGTACGTCTGTCCAGCCAGAATATGTCACAGTATCACGCCAAACCGCCTGGCAGAATTTAATTCAACTTCTGCAGTCCTTAGATCTCTGCCTGAAGTTTAATCTGCACCATAAGTGAATCTAAATGTTGCGTAAAAGTGATGTTATGAACAGTTATGTGGTGGATTTAATAATCTACTTTAAAATAATCTACTAATGCGCTACTGTCTCAATGTAAACAAACACCTGCACCAATAGATAGTAATTAGAAAAGATAAAGTGAATATTATTACTGGGATTAGTTCATATTTTCACTTTGTCTGAAATAACAGCGCTGAAGTTATATAAGTGAATTTAACACGCAGGAGTCGATTTAAGACAAAACTTCATCTTTATCTGATCTACTTTTTCCATTTCTCATCTGTGATTCTCTCTCCGATTACCGAACAGGGAGTGTATTTGTCTTACCACCAAAGAAAGACAACTTAGTGTAAACAAGGAGTAAGATACTGAACCTTTCAGAAATTTTATTTCTTTGTATTGATAAGTTAGACAGAGAGTTCTGCCATACATAAAGACACACAGACATGTACGTGGACTTCAACCTGAAATACTGTAATAATAATATCACTGATTACATTAAAGCCCATTAGATTATTTTTAGCTTTAACCTTTTAACTATTTCTACAAACTGTTGTCCCATGAACGATGCGTACGTATGCAAGTGTGAAACGTTTCCTTACACAAATTTTGATATCATATCGATGATATTTTGTGTAATAACAACACTTTTTATTACCAGTCTTGGAGTTCTTGGAGGTCCCTTGATACCGTAGGAACGACACAATGTGGATACATAAACACACAAAACAAGTTGAACACTCTTTTTATTCCTTCTTGCTTTCTAATAACTGATCATTCACTTCATTCACACTTTCACAAGCTCCCTTTATTTATTCTGCACTAATACCCTTTGACCTTTTCATCCCCTTGCTCTGAGTAGAAACAGAAGCGTGGAGGTCGGCGGGTCAAAGCTAAACATTAGCGCCCAGGATGGGAAAGGTAACGGAATTCATGTCGAACAAGGCTGGATCCTGTTTCCCATCACTTTAGGGTCGGCTTACAAAACGATGACACAAGCGAGCCTAGAGTGTTCGCTATCTTCTGTCTCCGACTCATATCTCTCGTTCGTTTCAAAATTATATATTGTTAAACACGCAAACGTGTATTAGCAGTGGACCAGTGATGGGTTTATGGCCTTTGGGTATTCTCGTTTGAGTATTCTACAATAAAAATAAAATAAAAAACAGGACATTACATGTCCTGGGAAGAGCAACAGAGTTTAAAAAGTGGGCAGTCCTGTAATAGGTGGTAACTCAACCTTGGACACACACAAACACTAGGGGGCGCTAAATACTCATTAGCTCATTAGATTATGTTTCTTAGATGCTTAGTATCCGGCCTTGAGCATCGGGCACAGTGCCAATTAGGTCAGGACTGCCTTCAGATCCGTATATACACAAAGGAAAGTGTGTGTGTGTGTTTGCGTGTGCACACATGCACAGAGGTAAAGGGACGATCAAGCACAACCAAGATACACTGTCTATGTAGTGTGTTGCAGAAATATAGATGAGCGCGTGTGCTTTCCTAACATCTGGATCCGGTGTAATTTCCTTTATAATTGAATGGATTGTGAATCCGGCCTTGTTTCATTTCTACAATAATTTAATTTGCCTGGACCACAAAAAAAAAAAAAAACACAGAAATCCAGAGTGAACAGAAACAGCTCTGAGGAAATGGCACTTCACCACATGTGAGCGTCCTCACACTGTCATAATGGACAGCAGTGTCAACCGTGTGTACCAGGATCATGGTCACTTATTTTATTGGGATTTTATGTGATAGACCAACACAAAGTGGCACATAGGTGTAAAGTAGAAGGAAGATGATCACTGTTTATTTATTTATTTATTTTTACAAACAAATATATGAAAAGTGTGGCATGCATTTGTATTCGGCCCTCTTTACTCTGAAACATCTAACTAAAATCCAGACGAATCGACTGCCTTCGGAAGTCACCTTATTAGTAAATAGTCCACTTGTGTGTAATTTCATCTCAGTATAAGTACAGCTTTTTTTGTGAAGCCCTCAGAGGTTTGTTAGAGAACACAAGTAAAGAGTCATTTCAAGGGGTCGCGTCAACTTTTTTTTGGGATTATAATACACACTTTTCAGTATTACAAGTAAATGCTATAAATAAATATTTTCTGATTTGTAAAGATATTACTGATTGAGTGTGAGTGTTTAAATTCAGTGTTTTAAAAAAATAATATTCGCGACTCAAAGATATGACATCACTGTGCAGCGACTGGTTCACTAGTTATTGCTACAGCGCACAACTGTCACTATCACGGGGGAAGGCACTCGGACGTCTTTATGAACTGCGCGAAGAAGTGTACTCGTTCTTGAAAGTCTCACAATTTGAATTCGCCGCTTGCCTGAAAGATCCAGCTTGGTTGTCAAAACTTGCTTATTTGGCATGTATATTCGAAAAAGCTTAACATTCTTAATCTGTCATTACAAGGGCAAAACGCAAACATTCTGACAATGAATGAGAAAGTCAATGCTTTTATGAAAAAGCTGGAAAGATGGGCTGAGCGAATTAAACAAGGAAATGTGGAGATGTTTCCTGAGCTTGAGGAGCATCTGGAGGAAAATGGACTGAGCCATTATGTGGAAGATGATATGCAGGTAGCTGTATCCACCATCAGGCCACGAAAGAAGCTTTTGTGCTGCCAAAAACAAGTGCACCCTTCCCATTGAAAGGTAAACCAAAATTATTTTTTTATGTATAGTAAATGTAGTCAAAATACTGTGAAAAGCTTGTTATGTTTATTGCTTGTTTTTGATAGTGGGGGTCGCAAGATCTTGTCGATCTTCAATTAGGGGTCGCTGGCTTGAAAGTTTGAGAACCACTGGTCTATCACATAAAATTCCAATATTCCAAACAGAAAAGGGGGATGAATACTTTTGCAAGGCACTGTAACACTTCATCACACTGTGCATACTAAAAGAGATCACCTTCGTAAACCGCTAAGAATTTACGATCTGAAAAAAGAAATACGTGCCTTATGACGTTTCCTTTAATAGCATATAACAAACTTGCAATCTAGCTAGATATTCAGAATCCTGTCAGAGACCTGGCTTATGGCATTATTAGCTATTTTGTTGTTGTACTATTCCATGACAGCCCCTTTACTGCAGCTCTAGCTAGCTTATTTTACAGCTTACCAACTGCTTACAGACTGCTTCTTTTAGCTATAAAAGAAGCGGACAATGAAACGAAACAAAACTATAAATCAGTGAAGAGTTAGATAAAAATAACATTACTAAGATATCATTCTGATGATTCCATGCAAATTGAAGTGTGTGTGAGATGTGTTGAGCACAATTGTAAAAAGCAGCAACTTTAGGTGTAAACAGCTGGAAACAAGCAAGCTAGCAAGTTAACTAACGTTCCTTTAACCTGAGATGTTTCTTAAATTAGCTGCAAAAAAAAAAAAAACACTGAGGAATCCTGTGAGCAGAATTGTTTCTCTCCTCATTTTGACCTTAATCTGTGGCCATCTGTAGCCAGCTTAATTCCACCGATTAGCTTGTTAATACTTGTGACGGTGTACACTTTTAGCGACATAGCCGCCATGTCTCCATCGATAATTCTAAAGTTTATTTGCTGAGGAAAATTATTAGGTTGTGTAAATTATCAATAGATACATACAGTATGAGACTAACAACTATCCTGATATACTGATTTCAGGAGAAAAATACCTATATAGCATGAGAGAGTGAGAGTGAGCAAGTGAGTGAGAGAGAGAGAGAGATTAACTCGTTTGCCTGAGTGAACCTGAGTTAAGTCCATCCAAGCTGTTGGGACACACACAGGTAAGAAATTATCTTTATTAATAATATTCCAAAGTACTAAACAAATGCATACACAATTTAATGACTTACACACTAATATATATTAAACTATATATAAAAGTTTTATATACTATGTAAAAAATTAGACCTGACTGGACATGCCATCCTGGAACACAAGTTCCTGATGTGTTTTTTTTTCTCTTATTCCTCAGAAATGTGCTGATAATTTGCTGTTATTTTCTCCTGTATAATTAATTGATTTGTCTTTATACTTGATAACATGTAACTCTGAGTTCTTCTTATCACTGGCCAATCAGAATGAAGAATTCTGTGGCATTAATCTTGATATTGCAGTCTTCTTAGTCTCAACGTCCTTGTCTTTAAATGTGTCATAGTGTGTACATGTCTTATCACTGTGTATACATTAGTGCTGTCTGTTTAATGTCACCCTGATGGAGCGACTGGTGTGTGGACAGGATGTTTAGATAGATCTTCAACTGTGTGTGTGAGAGAGAGTTTATAAGCGTTGGATGGTATTTTATGAGACCTCATGTTTCGTTTTTTTTTTTTTTTTACAGGTGGGTGTTAGAGCCACGCTCTCAAGGATTACTCTCTCACACACACACACGCACTGATCTGTCTATAGCAGTTAAAACGCTTCACACTCAAGGCCACTTTGTAGAAGAGGGAAATCATACAGACAGATTAATAACTTTACAAGACAACAGTGCAAATTTATTCCTAATGAATATATTAAATATGACATGATATTAAATTAAGCAATTATACATGATTTAATTTTGTTAGTGTAGTTCAGTGTGGTTATTTGTCTGCTGTTTGTGTTTGAATCATTTTAATAATAAAGCGAGAGAATAATAAAGAGAGAGAGAGAGAGAGAAAGAGAGAGTTAAGGAGGAAAATAAATCAAAATTTAAGCCAACATAACGCAGAAGACACACTACACAGGAAATGAGACCTCATTTATTTCATCCTCTAAAAAGGACGAGGTTGTCTGGATGGCCGATACCTTTTTTTCTGTGCGTGCTAATTGTCTGTGAGGGAGTTTCAGGCTTGGAGTACGAGCTCGGTGCTCAGCCACGCTTCATCTGTACCCCCATACCCCCTGATGCCCCTTGCGTCCCCTCAGATAGCACTGGCCACCACAGCGGCCATCACACTGGCCATTATGGCGAGCACCATAGCAGGCAACATAGTGGCCATTACAACAGCCATCATGGTGACCCCTGGTGGGATGTGTCAGATAAGGCCACACCCACCATCTTGCACCTGCGCGAGAGCTTAGTGCAGCAAAAAGAAACAATTCTAGACCAGAGGGAGACAATCCGCGAGCTCACGTCCAAGCTGGCACTCTGCCAGGGGTTCGGGCATGGCCTGGGTGAACATGAGCATGGACACACTCAGTTCAGGCATTACCATGGCAATGTAGAGCACACGGGTGATGAGATAATGGGTCTGTCACACCCAAGTTCGCCAGAGCAGATGAGCCACATGCTGGCGACATTAAAGGAGAGACTGGAAAACCTGCAGGTGAGAGAAAGACAGAGAAATGTGTCACTTTCCACATGGCATATCAGTTTTCAAAACAGTCTGCTTGACTTGGTCATGTCTCCACATCACTTGTACTTAGACTTAGTACCCTGTCTGAGTACCCCAGTTTCTTACTATTCTTGTTTGAGATCTTAAAACAGAAAACTATTTGTAACCTCCACCTCCACAATCCCTGATTTTACAAAGGGATTCCTCAGGGATCGGTTCTAGGCTGGATGCCTTACCTGACACAAACCTCATTATTTTATCTTGGGGTCATATAAACTGTGACTGGCACTAATGGTTTAATAGTTCATATAACCCCTTAGCCACCAGGGTTGCTTCCCTGACTGGGAATCAAACCTGAGCCACCATCACAGTCTCTGGTTTCAGGGATGGGTTCTAGGCTGGATGCCCTTCCTGACACAACCCTCCCTTTTCTATTCAGGGGAACAGATAAATTGAGACTGGCACTAGTGGTGCACAAGCTCATACAACCTCTTAGCCACTGGGGTTGCTACCCTGACAGGGAATCAAACCTGAACCCTTGAGGAATCCCTTTTTTAAAGTGTGTTTTTTTTATGTGTAAAAGGGCATTCCCTGAAATTTTAATTACAATCAATCCTTGGTATTTATATTTCTGTAGAAAACACGCCATAACACTGACCCACATCCAAGGGGTGTTAATACTCTTCATGTGTTATCAGACACAGAACACGTCCACCACATTCTCTGCCTCCTTAAAAGAATTGTTGCAGAGGAAGATCTCCGCCCTTGAACAGCAGCTGCTGCATCACACAGCATCCATCACCGACGGCAACCCTCACTACAGCGATGGTGAGGATGGTGAAATTCACCACGACGGCCATCATGACGATGACCACCATGATGGGCAACATGATGGGAATGACAATCACCATGATGACAGTCGCCACGACAGCAGCCAGCCGAGGACCTTGCACCGCTCTCAGGTTCGCAGGACGACGCTTGACGGGTTGGACAAAGTGCTGAAGCAGCTCACACATGGTGCATGATCTAACACACGTGAACACACAGATCATTTCAGAATGCATGATTTGGTATAAATCCTGACCAATTCTTTATTCATTATGATTGCTACTGTTTATAGGAACAAGGAAGAGAAGTAAATCTCCCAGAAGTTTCCAGATTGGCTTCCCCATGCGCACAAACTACATGTATGGAAGAGTGAAGCGAACTGTGACTCGTGAGATCTACGCCATGACGCTGTGCATGTGGCTGAAGGGTGGAGCCTCAGGCATTGGGACACCGTTTTCCTACTCTGTCCCCGGGCAAGCAAATGAACTGGTGCTGATCCAGTGGGGGAACAAGCCGATGGAGCTACTCATCAAAGACATGGTAAGGGAAGACGAAATAAAGAAATAAAAGTCAGCGACAAAAAGAGGTTGAATTTCATGCTGATGCATCTCTGATTGGTTGGAAACAGAAAACAATCCACAAGAGGGCGCTAATGGTTGACTTTTCACAGGGACAAAACCACAATTGATACATTAAACTAATTTATTTATGTTCCTGGGTAGGCAGTGATATTACCTCTCGCTCTGAATGATGGGAAATGGCATCACGTGTGTGTAACGTGGTTGGCACGGGATGGGATATGGGAGGTTTATCAGGACGGAACAAAACGAGGATCAGGGGATAATCTTAACGCCTGGCAACCCATTAAACCTGGAGGAGTGTTTATTTTGGGACAAGAGCAGGTGACACACTCGCACTCATCCATACATGCACACACACAAACACACTTAATTTAAACCTTGTAATCTCATTAATAGCCCTTCACATATGTGTGTGTGTGTGTGTGTGTGTGTGTGTGTTAGGACTCACTAGGAGGACGTTTCGATGCCACCCAGGCATTTGTTGGTGAAATCTCAGACCTACAGCTCTGGTCTCACACACTCACACGTCAGGACATCTACAGTCTCGCGTCCTGCCGAGGTCACATGACTGGTGATATCATAAGCTGGGCGGAGTCAGTCGTGGACCTGCACGGTGGGGTCACCAAATACCCATTTGATCCCTGCCACTAAGGTTGCCATCACACCACCCTGTTACTGATTAGGTGGATTAGTTAGGAAATTTTTGTCATCCCTATAGCTTTGAATGCTTCCCTAGTGCTGTGTCTCAGATTAAAGTGTGTTTTTTCAGATTAGACTCTATGCACTATGTACCTGACTCAGTGGTTTGAGACCGGCCTAAAGAATTCTATATGAAAACGCAGCCTTTTCCCCAAAGTAGGTGTGACTCGAGATTTGCTTTGGCAGAAAGTAAACTGAAAAATACAGCAATACCAAAGAAGCAATTATTAGAGAATTAGCATTATGCTGGAAAGTTGTATGCATAGTAGGTTAGATGTACTTATATAGGGTACTGAGTATCAAATAGCTAGCTATTAAATAGAGTTTTAGAAGCCGTAATTTATACTTTAGTCAATGTGATATTTTTTAACAGAATTCTTTTGTTCTTTCAGACATTAAGTGCACTATGTATAATGCAGTAGCCAGAAAAAAATCCATGTCACACTCAATGTAGAGCACTTTTTTTTATACGTTTGTATAGTAATACTATTTAGGGTGTAGGAGCCATTTTTAAATGATGCATTCAATCCCTTATTGTGATATCTAGTGAACTAATTAATGACCAAGTGAAAAACATATTTAGCTATGATTGAGCCTGGGAAAGTGTTTTTTTTTTCTCTCCAAGTTTCTATATTGTGCTTTTTATAATGTAGTGTGTAACTTCACTGCTTTAATAAAAAAAGATGCATGAGTGACATTTCCTCACTCTTCATTTATAAGTGGGTATGATTACACATGCAAAGAAATAAAGCAGATAATATTGTGTTCAAAATGTTTTCTGTATTGTCAAAAGTAAGCAGCAGGGGTCGATACTTTATCCGGACAGAGTAATGAAAGTAAGAAAGACAGAGTCGTGATTGTGAGGTCGTCTTGAACTTTATTGTCTGGCACTGGTACATATGTGTAACCTTGTGTTGTATCTTTGCTACATTAAGAGACAATTTCCTGTTTATTATATTGTTCAGTCAAAAACAGTGCAATCTAATCCCAAACGGAATGAAGTGCACTACGAAGGACGCACAAGCCATAACAATGTAACACTCCATATGCAGAACAGCCTGCTCCTTTAATACAGAGTCTATCTAACTTCAGACATGGCTACGCTATATTTAGACGTTTTATAATAAAATAAAGCAGCACTTGTTCATATTAACAGGGAAATAATAAAAATAATAATAATCATTATAAAAAAAAAAAAGAATCAAGCAAGGAACACTGCTACATTTCATTCTCGTTAATTAGTAGCTTAAACCACAAGGCTAATTACTGCAGAGAAATATTAGCGTTCCATGTTTATTACTTTTTACGCAAACAAACTGCGAGAATTGATTGATTAATTAATTTATTTTATGTTAAAGTAATTCATATGCAAATGTTGAGGTCAAGAACACCAAATACTCACGCTAAATTAAAACACATACAACTGAAAACTATGGAGCGCTAATAATACTCTCTTGGTAAAAACAAAGCCGAGGCGATCGTATCCGTTTCGGCAGGCACACATGCATCCCCAGTCCATGACGATGAAATTTTATTTTGATAATAATAATAATAATAATAATAATAAAAATAAAATAAAAACATTAAAAATGAAATGAAACAATAAGTTAACACGTCCACGAGCATAAGAAAAAAAATACTAAACATATTTACAAAACAGTAATGACAAAGTGGAATACATTAAGCTGCCATAAAACTCCTTCAAAGCCCACAATCAGAGTGAACTAGCCGTGTCAATAAACACGCCCGCTAATGTGCTTATGAGGTGTATGGAGTCCATTTTCTGTCTGAAGAAATTGTATGGAAATGCAACTTAAAAAAAAAAAATTATAATAAAAAAATGTATTATGCCTTTGAACACACAAGATTTATTTCTATGCTGAGTTTAAAGTCATAACTTAACATTTTTCTTAAATCTCATGTTTGTAATTAACGTTTCATTGATATTTTATGTTCGTCGTTTACATTACATTGATGTTTTGTGTTTGTAGTGAATGTTTCGTTACTAGTTACAGTAGATTACTTTTCATTGATATTTTATTTTTGTACTTTACATTTAATTGACCTAAGTTCAGAGTTTACGTTTTGGTAACATTTTACATTCACGGTTTACATTACATGTTTTGGTAGGGTACAATTCGGTGACATTTCAGCTTTGTAGTTTACGTTTCGTTGACATTTTAGGTTAGTTGTTTACATTTTGTTAGCATTTTATATTTGTGGTTTATATTTCAGTAATATTTTATTTTCATAGTTTACATTACACTCTTTCTAATTCTGATGTTTTGTGTTGGTAGTGTGCCTCTTTACTGTTTTATGTTCATAGGTTACTTTTTATACTTGACATTTCATTAACATTTTATGCTTATAGTGTAGATTACAATTATATTTTGTGTTGGGAGTGAATGTTTTGTTAATATTTTGCATTTGTAGTTTACTTTTCATTACTAGTTCATCTTCAGTGCAATTGTAGTTCAGTTTTAATGTTTAGTTTGTTATATTGATTGTTTTTGTTCATAGTTTATGGTCAATTACGATTTTCTGTTTTGTTTATAGCGGTACTTTACTGTTATGTGTCTGCAATTAGTCATGTTCAACTTTTATCTCAACCCCGTCTCCATAACTCAAAATGTTACATAAAGTAATGCTTGAGCTCTCAGAAACGTGCAATTTCATGGAAAAAAAAATTCTTACTCGTATTTCCATATGATTCTATATGACAGAAAAATAACTCCATAGAGGTATGTTTTTAAAATGTCTATGCATTAAATCTGCATCTAGATTTATTAGGCATGTCTTTGTTTTTGTGATCAGGGTGTAGCCCCAGCGCTACTTTTAGATCTTTATTTTCCCGTATATTGAAATAAATGGACCTATTCAAAAAGCTGTGCTAACGCTGTCACACCCCGCCAGCACTGATTTCCTGTTGTTTAACAGTAAGAGAGGTCATCAGCATTCTTCTGGATCCCTGTGGGGTGATTATTAGGCAGCTACAGCTTTTGATGAAAATAAGACAAAAGCCTTTTATAGGCACGATTTCAGCAAACCGAATGCAACCTGCGTGATGAAGGAACACTAAATCTACTCATAGCTAACTCACTGCTTAATGTGTGCGTCTGAAACGGCATGAATAACAACAACGAGCTTTCTGTCTGAAAAAGCTAACGAGCATGACTAGCGCCTGTACTATTGTAGGGATGAGTCAGCTGTATTCCAAATGACTCCCTTGTGGGAATTCGGTTGCTATGTGAGCTGTTATTTATTTTATGCGATGCAGTGTAGGGAATTCTTTTTGGCTGGGATTATAGTGCACGGCATAGGGTTCGTGAACTGTTACTTCATACCCTAAAAATGTAGTGCACTAGAAGGAGTAAATTAAAACCCTGTGCAGAGAGGAGTGAACCTTTATCTCCCGTTTCGGCACTACACAGGAAGAAGGACGCACTTAATATTACTAGGAATTTCTCAATATTCTAACGGACATATGGGGATTTACTTAGTGTAGAAGTCATTCCGAGAACTGGCAAAGAGCCAGGAGTTAATATACAGTTTCATTGACTTTTGCCTGGAAGCTAGTCCTTTGTGTCTTTAAAGGAAAGTAAATAAAGAAATACAGATCTAAGGTGATAACCATGATGATGATGATAATGATTATTGTCATATCCATGTGACTGATAAGGAACTTCTACAGAGGTGTGTTTCAGTAATGTTCAGAGTGTTTCACAGTATTTGATTTAAGAGAGAGGAAGACCAGCAAACAGCAGTAGTAAGCAGTAGTAGTGTGTAGGGACTGTAGCAGGTACTAGGCAAAGTGATAGTAGTGTGTATTGAAAGTAGTGTCCAGCACTAGTAGTGTGTATGGACAGTAGTCAATGTTTAAAGTCAGTAGTTGTGTATCAGGACGATGGTACGATAATGACGAGAATAATCGAAAAGTCGTCTTTACATAAAAGTATACAAGGACGGTGCTGTGTATGGACGCTACGGACTATTGAGACTTCCTGTTAATAACACTTCTGGAGTACCTTGTTTCTTTTCCCCCGCAAACGGGCCTAGCCTGAGTGGGGTAACTTCGTGAACACCCCGCTGGATGGCGCGAGCAAAGGAGTGAATGAAACACTGAAGCTCACGTCAGCCCCGTCCTCCAATAAACAGTCCTCAGAGGAGGGATAAATAATGATGTGGAGGTGATGGAAGAATGAACAAAGGATAAAGGGAAGGCGAAGAGGAGAAGAAGAAGAAAAGGTCCTAAGCCTGCTCTTCTTTCTTCTTCAAGGAGATACGTTTCTTCCTTGCAGCCAGCATCTCGTAGAAAGGGTCCACACTCACCGCCGATCTGAGACAGAGAGGTATCAGTTAGTCGACTTTATACCACCAAGTACACAAAATTCTCTTTTTTCCCCCAGCCATTCGCAAACTTAACAAAGCTGCAGGTCAATTCGAAATGTGAAGATTTTTTGCCGGCCGACTCAAACTTTTAATTACACCTCTGATCAACACAAGAGACTAAGACACATGAGGAATATCATCTTGTTTAAAACCCATGGCTTTGTATTTATTATTAGTTCTTGTCACATTTAAATGTGAACGCTTAATCAGAAATATTTTGTAATTAAATTATGTTTTAAAAACTTTTAAATTATTCATTATAAATTACTTCTCACCACCCACATGCAGCCCACACGTTTGGAAACAACGTGTCTTATTATGGAGTTAAAAGTTCTCTCAGAAATCCTTTCAGATTGGCTCACGTTAGTAACTGATTAGCAAGAAAAAAAGGAAAGATAATTTTTTTTGAGAATAGGATTTAAAATTCTTGTCAGAAATCATCTCAGGTTAGCTAATATTAGCTAGTAAATTAGCGTAAGCAAAAAAAATTTTTTATTTTAATTAGATTTTTTAAAATCATCTCACATCATGGGAACTTGCCCAATGTTAGCTATCTTAAAAAGGTTATAAATATTTTGAGAAAATCCTGTCAGATTAGCTAGTTAGCTAAAACTAGCAGTAAAGATTTTTGGAACATTATATTGAACTTTTCCCCCCAGAAATCCTGTCAGGACAATAAATGTTAGCTGTCTGGTTTGGTTACAATCATTATAATTCAAGGAACTAAATATTTATTTCAAGAATCCTCTCAGACTACATTATGCTAGCTAGCTGCTTAGTGTTAACAAGGTAGATCATAAATAATTTAAATCTGATAAAAATCTACTCTATCATATTTTTTTCTTCTTCGTAAAACGCTGACTAGCATTAGCAATAGAAATACTTATAAAATTCTCAACATATTATCACACCCTGTCAGATTACTGAATGACAAGTATATGAACTAGCTGACAAGTATAAGCAATATAAATTATGAATATTATTCATAACAATACGATTAGAAATTGCACTTGGAAATCCTATCAGTTTAGCTCCTGGTGGCTAGCTGACTATCATTTAATGCGAAGCATAAGGAATATTTAAACATGTTATCAGAATCCTGTCACTTGTAATTACCTAGCTGGCTAGTGTTAGCAGTGCAGCAGTGCAACTAATGTTTCTGTGGCCTTTACAATGAATATAAAACTCTGAAGAGTTAGAATACTTGATGCTGTGTATCCACTCGTCTTTCTCCTCCGGCGTGGGGGCAGAGATTCGGTAGACCATGTGATTGCCCTCCACCACTCGTCCGTCGGCTTCCGTTTTACACGCCTTAATGAGCTGCCCTCGGTTATTAGGGATGTAGAGCTCGAAGCAGTTCTATACAGATCCAACAGGGATTAAAATTAAATGTAAAAAAAAAATAATCAGGTGGTTGCCAGGCAACTGGAAAATATATAGGCTGAATATACGCTAGTAATCTGGAGAAAGTGTAACGGCTGGAAGACACACAGGTTTACGTGGATCCTCCACTTCCCGGATACTCAGATTCTCCAGGGGGATGATGCCCCTCGGCTCCTTATCCTACACACACACACACACACACACATGTTAAAGAAGCAGAAGATCGCAGCAATGTATGGACCAAAGTGCATTTGGGGATGAAGTGCACACTTACTGTAGTGTACTCAAAATAATACAGGCAGTTATCGGTCAGAATGAACCACCGCCTCTTCCATGTTTTGACTCGACCTCCTGAGAGATAGAGAGGAAGACATCAGTCTTTAAAAAAAAAAAAAAACCTTTTAAATCTCTTCACATGTTAGAATGTACTTCCGTTAATTGAACTGGTTTCTTAAATAAGTAAGAGGCAAAAGAGACAAACTGCAGCTGGATTTGGGAAGCTGGAGCGGAGCACGTACCTCCTGCAGAGAGGAAACCACACGCCAAGCAGAACAGACCAGAGAGCGAGAGAAACGGGGGAAAGAGCGAGACAGGATTAGTGACAGATCACTCGCCCCACCATGCAGAGAACTGAAATGCAGGTTACACGCACACACACACACACTTGCACGCACACACACACACACACACACTCACTGGCACACACACTCACACAGCATGCCAGTATTTTTAAAGGGCAACAGTATAAACTCATCACCATGCAGGTCACCGGTTTGAAAGATTCGCAAGGAGTCGCGAGATCTCAGAGCACAAGTGCACCCACACACACGGGCGCACACACACATTTACCCAGTTTAAGCAGCCAGCCCTCCCGGTCTGGGTTAAAGAAAGTGTGAGTCAGATCGTTCCCATCATCCTCTGGGATTTTGAACGGCTCGTTTTTAATACTATCGTACAGATTCTGCAGAGAGAGAGAGAGAGAGAGAGGGGTGTAGAGAGAGAGAGAGAGAGAGAGGGGTGTAGAGAGAGAGAGAGAGAGAGAGGGAGAGAGAGGGGTAGAGAGAGAGAGAGAGAGGGAGAGAGAGGGGTAGAGAGAGAGAGAGAGAGAGGGGTAGAGAGAGAGAGAGAGAGAGAGAGAGGGGTAGAGAGAGAGAGAGAGAGGGGTAGAGAGAGAGAGAGAGAGAGGGGTAGAGAGAGAGAGAGAGAGAGGGGTAGAGAGAGAGAGAGAGAGAGGGGTAGAGAGAGAGAGAGAGAGAGGGGTAGAGAGAGAGAGAGAGAGAGAGGGGTAGAGAGAGAGAGAGAGAGAGAGAGGGGTAGAGAGAGAGAGAGAGAGGGGTAGAGAGAGAGAGAGGGGTATAGAGAGAGAGAGAGAGAGGGGTAGAGAGAGAGAGAGAGAGAGAGGGGTAGAGAGAGAGAGAGAGAGAGAGGGGTAGAGAGAGAGAGAGAGAGAGAGAGGGGTAGAGAGAGAGAGAGAGAGGGGTAGAGAGAGAGAGAGGGGTATAGAGAGAGAGAGGGAGAGAGAGGGGTAGAGAGAGAGAGGTAGAGAGAGAGAGAGAGAGGGGTAGAGAGAGATTAATGTTCATTTATATCTATACGTTTACTGAAGCTATAGTTCACAATGTCTCTACACAGATGCTTTAAATGTGATTAAAATTATTAATAAGAATTGTACAATGACAACACACACTTGTGCATACACACACACACAAATTCCTACACACACACTTGTACTCTCACTTACTCATACTCCCAAACACACTTGTACACACAATCAAGCGCAGGCAGACACACACACACACGCGCGCGCAGATGTACACTATGCAAGCAAATCAGTCTCATTAATAATTCCCATAAAAGACACGAGTGCATCATGGACGGTGAATGTGAAAATCGTCTTTCGTGTGTGAATCGCCTGGCAGCGACGTGAGTCACTCGTACTCTTTAGCCAATCAGATGCCACCTCACCATTTGACTCAAGGCTTTACTTATTGCATTACTGGATAAATCAATATTTTTAAACTAATCTCTTGAATGAATGAAGTAGATTTTTAGCAACCACTTTTCATCACCTACTGATATAATTGATACGACCTTTATTTGAAGCTAAAGTCACTTTCAAAATGTTCCAAATTTTCAAAAACTCCATTTTGGTTTGTATTGTAGACATTAATGTCTAATGACTTAATTTCCGTTGTAATTAACTCCTGAAGGGCCGTGATTGGTCGAATGTTGAGGTTGCATCTGGCTAAAAAGTACAAGTGACCCACCTTTCGTGGGAATTATTAATGAGACTGATTTGCTTCCATAGCGCGCACACACACACACACACACACACACACACACACACACACACACACACACACACTCTCTCTCTCGTACTCACTCGGAGCAGCTCCTCGGGCAGGTCCCCCCCCTCGTTGATGCCGCGGTTCATGCTGATGAAGCGCTCGACGGTGGGTTTGTCCCTGACGTTGGGGTTGTGCAGGCTGGTGTTCAACATGATGATGGCGAACGACAGCACGTAACAGGTATCTGAAATAACACACACACACACACACACAATGTAAGGACACAACAAACCAGATTCAGGAGGAACCCAGACTGATATCCCTTGTGTGTGTGTGTGTGTGTGTGTGTGTGTGTGTGTGTGTGTGTGTGTGTGTGTGTGTTTGTGTGTGTGTGTGTTACCGGTGCTCTGAAACACTCCGGGGTTGCAGTGACAATATCTCTGTGCAAAAGCTTCCATCATTCTGTCAATCTTCTGGGCTTCACCGGGCAAACGGAAACTCCACAGGAACTGCCTGGAACACACACAGGAAGCGTCACATATAAGACATGGGTGCGCACACACACACACAGAGCCTCTGGAGCCTGCAGAAAGTGTTTACCTGAGAGCCTGAACCAGGTTGAGATCCGTAAACTCGTGAAGATCGACGAACGCCTGCAACACCCGGATGTTGAAGTCATCTCTGAGAGAGAGAGAGAGAGAGAGAGAGAGAGAGAGAGAGAGAGAGAGAGAGACATGGTGAGGGAATGAACGGGAGCCAAGTACAGACAGACAAATAAACCAGGATAAAAAATTTTTTATAAAAAGACAAGAAAAGCAAAAGCAGAAGAGAGAGAGATAAAAAAAGAGGGAATGAAACAGAGACAGAAGGAGAGAAAAGGATCAAAAGATAGATATGAAACAACGGAGAGACAGATACAGAACAACAGTCAAAGAGAGAAACCGTGTGAGAGGAAGACAAACAGAAGAAAAAAATTGTGAGGGAGGTATCGAGAGAGAGAGAGAGAGAGAGAGAGAGAGAGAGAGAGACAGAGAGAATGAAAGAGCAAGACAGAAACAGACAGAGAAAAAGTCAGACAGGGAAGAGACAGAAAGATAAACACAAAGACAGAGCGAGAGAGACAGATAATAGACAGTCAGAAAGAAAGAAAAAGAATAGCAGTGTACGCAGATAGAGGGAAAGAAAGAGTGAGACAGAGAGAACGACAGACAGACAAATTGAGGCAGACAGACAGAGAAGCAGAGCGAGAAGAGAAGAGCAAAAGAGAGATGGCGAGAGTAAAAGAGCAGAAAAAGTGACAAGACATAACAAGAGAGACAGACAGACACAGAAGATGAGAGACAGTCAGATGTTAGACAGGAAGAGCTTGTGTGTGTGTGTGTGTCAGGATGTACCTCTCTCCCAGGTAGTCTCCGATGGCTGTTTTGTTAAGCCCCTCCCCTTTATAGAGGAACTGCGCAATGTCCTCCGGGGTGTGATGCAGCAGCTCGTTCTCCACCAGGAACGCAATACCCTGAGAGCACGACAAGTTTCATACACACACACACACACACACTAATTTATTTATAATTTTTTTACTTGTGCGTTGAGCGTCTCTCAGTTAAACCGGACGTTCCCTAAAACATACGCAACAATCTGTACTGTCTCTTAGCAACCACGAAAAAACCCGCGTCACCTTTTTGGGGTCCATGTTGAACTTCTTCCTCCCCATCGCCACATGCCGGCTCTTCTGGAGCGTTTTGCTGCGGACAGACAAACGTTATTTATTTTCGGGTAACTCTTTCGGTTATTTCACTGGCGTAAAAACCGACGGCGTGCCCTCTGACCTGCCCTCGGTGCTGTTCTCCAGCCCTTCCACCTCCATCATGGCCTCCCGCAGCTCCTCCCGCAGCCTCTGGATCTCCAGCAGGAGCGCTCCTTTCCTCCGACGGATCTCCTCCAGCTCCGCTCGCTCCTCGGGACTCAGATCAGCCGGGACTGATGGGGGAAACAAATAATACAAGTAAAAAATTATCTGATTATATTAAAACTGCTCTTGGCGGCACCGTCTTGTCTGCGCTTTATGTTCAAGGCTACTGTCTCCCCGGTCAGGTGTGAACGTGTTAAATCAGTTCATTTGTAACTGCAGTGTGTGCGAAAATGGATGCCGCACGAATGGAGCGCAGCGATGCTTTGATGGTGTACCTGGTACCAAAACGACTCCGGGAAGAGAATAAACACAAGCATTTGTATATCTGCAAACTAAATTTGGACCGACACTCTAAAGAAGGTGAAAGTTTCTTAAAGAAAATTAATACTGGTGATGGGACACGGATTCATCGGTACGAGCACGAGAGTAAACGGCAGTGTATGGAACGGAAACATCCTCAATCACCAACCAAGAAAACGTTCAAAAGTCAACCATCAGCTGGAAAATTCATCAACGTTTACACTTTTCTGGGATTCTCAAGGGCCAGTACTGGAACATTATAAAAAAAAAAAAAAAAAAACAATCAAAAGTGCTCGTTACGAAAAAGAGCTGAAGCTTCCGATTAAACGCAGAGGACCGCTAACCAGGAGCGTCTTGATCTCATGAGATGGTATACGTGCGCAAACTTCTGACTGCACTTTCGACTTTGTTTTGAAAGGAGTCCTACAAGAGCGAATATACACTTCTGATGTAGAAGTGAAGACAGAGGTGCATATGTGGCTCGCAGACGAGCTTAAAAGCTTTTTGACAGACGGGCAAAGTGTTTCAATTATGAAACTATACAGCCAGGGTGCGGATCATTTCTGACTCGTACAGGGAAGAAAAAAAACTCTTTCTGCTGGCATGCTTGCAAGCCACGTCATGCCAAAAGATATCACCCGAGGGTCTTTTCACATCCCGTTAAAAAAAAAAAAAAAAAGAGAGGGGAAAAAAAGTGTGCATCTGTCATTACTGTAATTACTCATCATGATTACCACATTTAAATATAATGGCCTTCAGGCATATGTTTCACGTATACAGAAGAAGACACACAGCAGTGTGACATTTCTTCACGTTTTACACATATAGCACAGTTATAACATATTTATAACATATATTTTAATGACGTCATGGGCATTTCTTTTAAAATGATTGAGAGCTGATGCACCTTACTGTCAGTAAACACTTGTTTTACTTTATATCTTTTTTTTTTTTTTACTTTTTTTAAAAATAGTAAATTCCCTCTAAATATCATGATGATTGTGGTAAATGTAAGCATTTTAATAATAATAATACCATAAATGACAGGAATGGATGTCAAGCACAAAGCGCGAGACACAAACACATATGTGACGTGTTGCTAGCTTGTTAGCAAATGTATAAAATGTAAAGAAAAACCGCCTGATACGACGGTGCACCATGACCAAATCTGGCACAATAATACATCTAAATAAAAACATTAAACTGTTTATATGGTGTGGGAGAGTAAGAGAGGTAAAAACAAAACGTAATGATTAGCCAACGTCCGTAGACTTCTTTCCCATCCGTATTCAGAAATCCCCGCCCTATTAAAGACAATTGGCTCGTAGCGACAAAATCGCGTGCTTCTATTGGTGGACACCGGTGAGGCCAAACTCCCCACCAATCACAGCGCGAGTTTTAGAAATACGGTGGAAATTAAAAAAAGCGCATGCTAACGTTTTAGCTCGCTCAGCTACGTTAAACAATAACGTTACAAGACACCGTGCAAGCATACAGATTTTTCCGGCTTTTTTAGGCTGACTTACTATAGTCCAGGTCGTCCATTTTCGGGGCTTTGCTCTTAGGCATAAATGTATCAGAGCCGACTGTCATTCACTCGCTGAAAAAAAGACGGATATATAAAATATACCCTCTTAAATTAAAAGGAAATAAATAAATAAACAACAAGGCGGGGTAAAAGGAAGGCAGGGAGGTTTCTAGACAACGGAGGAGTCTGAGTGATACCGGATGTTGCGTCAGTGGGGGCGGAAATAAATATATTAAACGTACTTTGCTGTTGGCCATCTTGGTAAGGACACGAAGCCATTTTGTTTATATATATATATATATATATATATATATATATATATATATATATACACACACACACACACACACACACAGAGCTAGGACAGTTGAAAAATACAAAAACTTACTAAACGTTTTTTTAAAATCATCATAGATGTTACAATGCTCAATTTTAGACTTATATTTTAGACAAATATTTATATAATAAAAATTAAGTGAACTTTTCTAATTAGGTTTTTTATTTCAAATCAAGAGTCATGTTAAAGACGCGTGTGGATGAATTGTAAAAGGGAGACTCTTCTTTATTTGTAACTTTTGTATAAATGTCATTAAATTGTTTTGTTAATGATCACTCATGATTAAACTATTTAGCGATTAAAGCTAACTCATTAGGTGGTGATTGTCTATAACAGTGTAGTTCCCATCATAGTTAATGAAATGTATACATGTTTGCTGTATTTTACAGTGTTGAGAGGGTGTTGTGTTCTTTGGTGAACAAAATAATTTACAACAGGAACTTCTTCCACAATATTAAACATAACTCTAAAGGCACAACAAATACATTTTCCCCCTAAAATGATACCAGTTAGTTCATGTTATTACTTAGTTTTCTATAAAAGCATGACCTCAAGCGATCGCAAGAGATCCCAGTCTAAGTTTATCCTTCTATTGTAGGTTGTTGTTTTTGGACTCAGATCCTGTGGACCAAAGAAACTTCTTAGCAGAGCTGATAGCGATGGGGGAAAGGCGTAGAGAAGCGGAGATAATAGACACAGGACCAGAGTTTATCGTGTGTGCTTGTGGCAGATTACCAAACAGCAACCCAACCACCTAGAGCTACTGTATAGCATGCAATGTGTCATATATTGAAGTTACATTTGAAAAAATCAGTGTTATTGAATAGTGATTTCTGATTGTGTTCCACTTGCTCCTCAGTGCACGTTGCCAGGAGATGGTAGACAGAGGACAGGAAGTGAGGCCGAGACATGGGCTTCCGTATTTACAACTCCATAAAGAGTCTGATAACTTTGCTCCAACTCTCCTACAGGAAGTCTTCTGAATCACTACCATGTTTATGTCACTTCCTCCTGGCCGATAATTACCCCACATTCTTACAAAAGACCAAAAACTTCCACCATTTTTTGTTGTTTAGGGGCCGGACAAAAGCACAGCATTCCTGAGTCAACACTGCGAGGTGTAAAAATAGAAGAGTGGAGATTTGGCTCTTGTGGGCTGCCGTAGTTTAAGCATGTTGACATTCATACTTGTCTTTATTGCTAGAACTCATATTTGCTTCATATTCAACGATCAGCTAGATACACTTACTTTACTTTCAAGTTTTTGTATGCTACTACGAATGGCTAACCTGCAATAAGTTAGCATCGATACAGATATCTAGATATTACCAAAACAATATATATATATATATATATATATATATATATATATGTGTGTGTGTGTGTGTGTGTGTATATATATAAATATAAACCAAGCGCCACACATTTCGTAGTTAAATTTATTCCTCGAAATAAACAAGACATTTTTATACAGAACTATGAACTGTACATTATATATATATATATTTTTATTTAACATTGACTATTAGTGATCATTACAATTTTATTACAAGCATCTATTAACAAGACATCATAACTGGCATCAGGAAACCAAGCAGCAGTTTTATTTCTACTCAAGTGTCTTAAGCTGCTCTAAAGCAATGGTCCAACAAATGAAATAAAACACAGCCCAACGCTAAGTCCAGGATTCCAGGAGTCCACATTTTAGCACTTGGAACAAAAACAAACCCTGAAATATACACCAAGCGTACTCATTCCAAATGCAATCAATCAAGACAAGTTTGTGTCTTTAGTTCAACACTGGAGCTACAAGGGAAAATGTAGCTATTGGACTTTATGCAGCTAAAACTTACCAGAGCCAGCTATGAATGAGATAACTAGTCTTAGCTATGCTGGCTTCGAAGCTCCAGCATGGAACCTAAACTTCATACACCAGAAAGGGCTAAATGAAGAAATCTGTGACAATGCGACAACTGCATATGTTTTCTTTTCATTTGATGACAAGTAATATTTAATTGTAATACATTTTTTTATATTCTTGCTCAAAATATAATTTTATTTGATCAAAAAAAGAAAAATTATAAAGACATTATGTCTTAGATTTTTCTTGCCGGTATTATGTTGGGGGGGAGGGGATTTGTTTACTGTTTTTTGTTTAACTATGTATGTTTTAAATATTTTACCCTTTAAGAATAAAATTCTAATTAAATTTTATCATCAAACATTTTCTTAACAAAACATCAATCTTCAATCAAACTGCATTAATAAAACCAATAAATTAAACAAATGGCTAAATGTTTTTCAATTAGCAAAAAGTTTTTTGATGGATTTCAGGAAAAAAAGAAAAATTTAGCAATTGTGCAACTTGCATTACCTCACATAAACATCAGCATTGCATGCTTTTGCTTAAACAATCAGGCAAATGTACTAATAAAAGATATTTTTTAATATCAGAATAAATGCCATCAAATGGCTGCATCCTATAGACCTAAAACAATCAACTAGACATGTGCTGATTATCGAAGCTTACGATATTACCATGATGTAGAATTTTAAAATATAGCTAAAGCCTTTTTTTTGGGATGGGGTAGTTCTGGTAAGGACACTTTTAAACTCATCCAAAACAATGGCCTTTGGAAGGCAGCTGTCATTATGATGGGAATCAAATTATTTGCACTCGATAGCGCCATATTTATTTTATAAAGGTTAAATAATTCAGTGCGGAACATGAGAGCCAAGTGTCCTTCCTAACATGATTTACACATCCTGATATATCGTATGACTGATTATGGGCACATGCCTAATAGTGAGCTACTCTCACCTAAGACCCCAGACTACGCTCGAACTTAGGCTACCTAAGACGTCATTTAGTATGCACATGTATCTATGGTCCTCGTTGATGCTTATTACAAAACAGTTTGGATGGATCGTAACTTCAGTGTACAAGTTGATCTATTTCCGCCCTTGCAAGTGTCAGCGGCGTTAAGATGTGTGGCCCAAATGTGTGTTGGTAGTCACCTTGCATTAATGGTTGCCCATCCCTGAATTGGGTGTGGATGAATTGACTGAGCTTAAGAGGGCCAACTGGTTTTGTAAGGTAAAAGGTGTAGTGTATGAGGATGGGCTCAATGAGGTTAGGTTAGGGCTTGGCCCAGAATGTGGTAGAAAGAAGAAGAAAGGCATCGGGGAAAGACAAAGGAAGGAAAAGGAAGCAGGAGCTGTGGCATGGTTAAAAAAAAGAAAAAGGAGGAGGCACTTGGTAAATTAGTGGGATGCAGCCAGAAAGTGGGTGGCGAGGAAAGATGGGGTAAAACCACAGGATGAGGTTTGAAAGACACAAAAGGTTTTGTTAATCAAACAGTGACGGAAACAAAGCTTGGCTGACTGGTCCATGACCCTAAATTTGAGAGAATAGGAACAGACGGGAGCAACAGTTAAGGAGGCCATGCAAGATCAGAAAAGATGATAAGAGGCGAGGCATTTAGCTGGATAGAGAAGATCATCTATAAGAAATGACAGGAATAAAGAAAGTGGGTGGTGCTTAAAGAGGTGACAAATCCTGGAAGATTGAGAAATCTGGGAAATTGATTACAGAGGAAGCAGAACTTGGGGAAAGTGAGCAAAAGGCTAACTTGGCCAAACGGTGATGTGGCCATCATTAAACATTTACCCGGAATAAAGGAAATAATCAAAAGAAAACGAGAGGAAATATGGGGGTGTAAAAAGGCCAGTTGGCAGACTGGTACGTCTTGATAGCTAGGCCATCTCCATCTCTTTGTGTGTAATATGGCAGGAAAACTTCTACTTCAACAGGAAAAAATGGAACCTGAAGTGCTCGAACACACTTGTAAGGAAATTTCCATATCACCTAGATTTACCGGTAGTTACTATTTCCACATGTATCTTAGTGTCTAGTTGTCTTCTCTTTATTAAACGCCCTGGCGATCCACTAGTCCCTTTTAAACAATTTCCATTAAAAGCTATTGCTTTTGTTGATGCTGCTGGATTTATTCAATCCTCATATTAAAGTTTCTGTCTCTCTCTCTTTCTCTCTCTTGCATTCTCTTTCTCTCAAAGGTGGACGGCATACTCATTATGCTATACAAAGAAAAGTGTAAAATAACCCGCCCACGTTTCAGGTCAGAATCTAGTGATCTTCACTCCTGAGTCTCCCGCAATGATGCGAGCCATGGACGGATGAATCTGCAAGAAAAGAGTGGAAAAGATTAAAAACAATCCACAAAAATTGTTATTTTGAAATCCATTGGGTTTGGGGTACATCCAAAACTGCATGATTTAACGTAATGGGATCAAAATAGCAACCCGGCAACTGGATGTCCAATTTTGTCACACTAGAGTGCTGGTTGGGAGGCAACCTCAAGCAGTGGCTGAAATAGAAAGTTCCACAGTAGCTGCTCTGTTTTGATGTAATGCACTATTTAGCAGGACGAGGTTCAGGACACAGCCCAGGACTGTGTGTTACAGCTGTACTATCTATATAAATAAAATAAAGGTTTGGTCTATACATTGATCTGAACGCACTCTTTTAATGATATCTTTACATTTCATACATTGGAGGACCAGAAACCAGTCTGTATGTCTGTATGTCTGTCTTTGTCGCCGAATTTGTCACAGCATCACACAAAACTGTCTGGACAGAGTTTAATGAAACTTTGCCAATTCTGTGGTATTTGTCTGAAGTAAAATCTCCACCATAAATGAAATCTAAATATTGAGTATAAGCGTATCTAGCTCATTTTGTTTTGCGACAAATATAGAGCTTTTTCTCCTGGAGGTGGGCGTGGCTATATGCGTCACTTAACAAAAACAATCAGCGCGATAGTTTACAGTGTATAGACACAGCATGGCTTATTCAAAAAAAAAAAAAAAAAAAAAGAAAGAAAGAAAGAAAAAATTTCAAATAGACTATGAATTCTGAACCTTCAGAGATTTATGTTTATTCTTCCTGCGAGAAGTTTAAAACCGTGGTGCTAATAATAACCACGGTCATGAAGCGATGAGAAAAAAAATTGGAAAAAAACATATCCGCAGCAGTCTGAGGGGAGGACTCGTAAAATACATGAATTGCGAGCCCAGTGTTATGCGGTAAAATCAAAATGTTGAATAAATGTGATGTTATGCAGAGTTATGTGCCAGATTTAATAATTTACTTGCTGATGATGCAAGAAGTACAACTTAGGGTAAACATTGCGTAAGTTTCTCAACCTTACAAAACGTTATTTTCTTTGTACTAGTAACGTAGACAGAGGGTTCTGCCGTACAGAAAGACAGACAGTCATATACTGTATGTGGGCTTCAACCTGAACTAATATCACTGATTACATTAAAGCTGATCAGATTATTTAAAGCTTTAACCTTTTAACTATTTCTAAAAACTCTTTAACCGTCAACAACGGGAACTAACGCTAGTGTATAATAAGGCATCATGGGGATTACAAAATATTGCCAAACTTATTTGGACACCTGATTATCACACCTATACATGCTTGTCAAACGCCGTTCCCCACTTTGCTGCTATAACAGCCTCCACTCCTCTGAGAAGGTGTTCGTAGGTGTTCAAATAATTTTGGCAATATAGCATATTATTCTAATGTTTGGAACGAATAATCATGATAATGACACAGCGATCAGTCATTTCCGTACCTGTGCCTGCAGGGGTCCATAGGGCACAAGCTCTCCATCCACCGTCAGCGTCCCTCGTGACGACAGGGGCTGCAGCCGAAAGGCTCGGGCGGAAACATGGCTCACGTAGGGTGACGTTAGAGAAAGATGGGTGCCTCTTTCCATCGCCAAGAACAGGCGGAGAAGTGTCGCCCGTGAGATCCCAGCCCTCACAAAAGTCAGGTGAATGAGTCCATCGTCGAATTTTGCATGCGGCGCTGCAAACAAATCAGCGCCCAGATGCGACTGGTAGATAGCAAGTACTAGAACAAAGTCGCCCTCGATAGTCACCCAATCCCGAGTAGGCAACGGCTGATCAAGGGGGGGCAAGAGGTCATCTTGAGGGGGTGGATCCACAGGGGAGGTAATCTGGGGGCGTGGCTTAAGAAGTCTACCAGGGTGGGTCAGATCAAACGAGAACGAGGATGAGGAGCCGGAAATATTTGGGCCTATATTAGTTGGTGATGAAGGAGGGGATGGGGACAGAGATATAGAATGTGGGGGGAATTTGGGTGGTAGGGAGTTCGAATTGGACTGGTGAAGAAGGGAAAGTGGTCGGGGCTTAGAAGTGTTTGGTTTCTGGTTCTTGTTCTGGTCCGCTGAGGTTTTGGGTTTAGAGAGGGAAAACCGAGTACGACGGAAGGGTGAGGAAATGGTGAGGGATCGCTCTCGTCCTTTGTCCACTGGAAACGCACCACCATGGAAAAAAGTCCCGTTCAGGTCTTCGTCTTCTCTTTCATTTGCCGGGGTTTCTACTTGTTCAGAATCTGCTCCGATCGGCCGACTAAAGAAGGCGGTAGCAATCTGACTGGGTGGGGCGGAGTTTTTACGAACCACCTTTTGTCGGTCTGGGTCTGAATACGCCTCTTCTTCGTCCTCCTCTTTTCCTTCATCTGCGCTATATTCTTGTTTTAAATCTTTCGCTCCATCTACGCCATTGCGTCTCTCGTCCGCTCCTTTTTCATTTGTGGAACTGTCCTCATACCCCTCAGACTTCTGTCTTTCACTTGACTCCTTACTAAACCCGGATGTGCCTTCCGTATTATCGTCTGCCTCTTTTCCTTCATCTACATCATATTCCTCTTCTGTCATATTCCTTGTGCTGTCATCTTCTTCCTCCTCCTCGTTAGTGTCCAGTCTTCCATTCGACGCGGCACTGGACCCAGATGTTCCCTCCATCTTCTCCTCCGCCTCCATCTCTCTTTCTCTGTCCTCAGCAAGGCTGCTCGCCCTCACCACTCCTCTCCCTCTCCCGCGACCTCTCCCTCTCGCTCTTCTCCTCTCCCTCTCCTTGTTTCTCTCCTCCCTCTCCCGTTCTCTATCCCCCTTTTGGAGGCTCCTCTGTTCGCTGAGGCCCATATCAGAGCAGGTGCGATGGATCGGCATTCTACAGTATGCTTCTAGTCCTTCGGTGATGCTGCGGGAAAGGGGTCGATGTGGAGTCTGCGATGGCACTTCCGGGGTGGAACTTGCCCCTCCAGGGGGCAAATAAGACAAGCGGCCCTTATAGGAGCGCAGAGAGGCTAAACGCACCAGTGTTCCCAGTGTGAATCGAGCAGAACCGAGCCCTCTGTAGCGCTCACTCTCAATGTCCACGTCTGAAACAAAGCCCCAGGCTACAGACAGGAAAGAGAAAAGTCTCTTGGGTGGCGTGGGTGGCGAGGGTCGTCCATTCTGATTGGATGATGAAGGAGACGGACTAGTCGTCACAGACACCAGGTCCATGGGTCGGACTCCGCCTCGGCAGAGCAGGAAGCAGCAATTGATGAGGAGGGGCTCGCGAAGGCACATGTCAAATCTGAGAGAAAGAAAGGCAAAGAGAAAGTGTAGTCAAGGCCAGGTGACTTAAAGGTAACAACAAGTTAACATAAGCGTTTCAGCTAAAATACCACTTAAATCATCCCTGAAATTCCTTTTTTGTTCATTCATTTTTTTCTGCTTCACTGTCTGTCACTTTAAATGCAAGGAGCTTCAGACACTCCACATCCCTTTGTGGTAATGCATTTGTCTGGCCAATCAGAATACAGGAAAAACTCACTCACTCACTCATAGTCTATACCGGTTTATCCTGTAACCAGGGGGGCGGTTCAGAAGCCTATCCCAGGAGACTCCCCAAAGTAAATTTTTTATTTTGCAATAATATGTGCCCTTTAAAGAGTATGTGTACACTTGGTAGATAAGCTAGCATCGGTAATATGAGGTGAACTAGTCCAGGAAAATATCAGATAATCAGGTATTACAGGTAATATTAGATGAGTCATATAGATATAAAATATTAATAACACCAGTTACAAATAATATCAGGTGAGTTAGTGAGCTGATATCAAATGAAAATAGCAGCAAATAATGTCACTTTGTTAAGAGTTTTTCCAGGCACAGTGGGGCTGTGCGAGGTACCAGAAGGGTAAGGTTACTGCAGGTAGAGCTACGGTTACGGATAGATGAGGTGATACAGTTAGAGGTTAAGACCAGCTGAGTTTTCAGAGGTGAAGGCAAGGAGACGTAGTACCACTGGTAAAGGTAAGGGACAGGTGAGTTAGGAGCGGTAAAGGTAAGGGACAGATTCGTGTTTTACCCTGCATAGTGGTTAACGGAGCCCGCAAGGGCATTGCCGGAGCCACACGGTAAAATTCCCACTGGAGTTTTAATTGCTTCTTCCCAGTCTGGCCTGTCCATGAGGCCATTAATCACCTGCACAGAGCGGAAGACAAACACGCACCAGTGATGTCACAGGTTTCAGGTAATAACCAAGTGTAGATATGCTGAGCTTTTGAATGAATCACGTTTGTTTCTCATAAGTGAGCAGGACCTCGTGTAGAAGTCCGTCTCCAGAGGCGATGACGATGCCGTCCCACTCGTGGAGAGAGATCTCGCTGATCAGCTCGCGGGCGTGATTCTGCCGCTCTAACACAGCAACACAGCACAAATTATATATATATATATATATATATATATATATATATATATATATATATATATGAAAGAAAAAAACTAAGTAGGTAAAACATTATCATTATAAAAATGATAAAAAAAAGAAAAAAAAGACAATTATAAATACGAATATTTCTTTAAAGCAATTACATAAGAAGAATTGTATAATAATTTAAATATAAACACACACACACAAACACACGGGTGTACCTGTCTGTATGAGGTTGTAGCTGATGTTAGCTTCACTGATCATTGGTAAAATGTGTGTTTGACACCACTGCATCGCTAAACCCCGCCCACTGTACGGATTGACCAATAGCAGCAGGCGACGTCGGCGCGGCAACAAACTTTTGCTGAATTCTAGAAAAAGGCGAGCATGTTTTATGGAGCATAGTAAAGAAGCATATGGACTGTCTGATTGAACACACACACACACACACGTACACACACCTGTGTAGACACTGATATCGATGCCTCTCAGCAGGCACTGCACGGCTGTGTTCCATTTCTCCGCCTCCGCTCTCGTCTCAGCCAGGTAAGCGCGCATTTGCCTGCGTTTAGCCACGCCCCTGCGCCTCCGTCCCATTGGGTACCAATAAAGCACAAAGAGCGGCGGGGCAGGATCCCGGGGGCAATTACACCCTGACAGTTCAGAGAGAGGCAGCAAGAGTTGGGCTTCCTTTCCCGGTCGGGGCCAAACCCGCTGCACGTGGATATGCGTCGGGGTCAGAGTGAGGGCGTAAGTGCTCGACGAAGGGCTGGAGGGTAGCGAAACGCCACCCGCAGGGCTACTAGGGCCACTGTCGGCACCGCTGCTCCCGCCCGAGCTCCCCGCCGACCCCCCGCCTGTGCTCCAGTCTGTGAACTGGCCGTGCAGCAAAGCATCCTGGGTGGTGAACGGGCTCGGGGAAGGACTGCGAGGACTCGGAGAGCGCATTTCTGACAGCCGTCACTTGTCAGGCGAATGTGCAACGTGGAGCCGCGCAATCCATCTCGGAAAATGTTTTCTCTTCTCCTTTCAGAAGCGCGGTCTCTAATGAACGTAATGTTTTGTTTTTTTTCTTTTCAGGACTTCATGCATACGATGACTCAGTTTGTTCACGGATTAGACAGCAAAGAGTTTCTTAAATATTGCGTTTCACAAGCTTGTCCTGCGAATCCACTCTGGTTCCACAAGAGATTCAGCAGGTTTATAAACCTTAGAAGGAAGATCCTGAAGTAAGTGCGATTCAGACGTTAACTCACCTTCGTAGCTAACTTTTCGAGGTATGGCTATAGTAAACGTTTTTTTTTTCTTCGTTTGTTTGTTTTTCTTTTGTTAAAGCGTTTGTGTCACATCAGCAGACTGAACAATTTTTAAAATCCCTAATTGCTACAATTTATTTTTTAAAAACTGAACCTGCCGTCACTGGAGTCTGTAGCAGCGGATGTAGTGAATAAAATGTGAGTCGTTACAAATCTTGGACGAGTCACTTAAAAACATTCCTCATGCATGTTTTTGGTAGCAATCCCAGACAGCACTTTTTCTTTATATCTAGATTAAAAACTTGACATCAGCAGGTAGACTGATCCCTGATTGCATTTACTTATATTTATTGCTTGAAGCAAAAATACTGATATTTGTTCAAAGAGAAATTTTAAAAAATTAACAAGAAGAAGGCGGCGACTGTTTTCCAGTTCTCGACTAGTCAATGTATGAGAACAAAAAGACACACATAAAAGCGCTGATTAATGGTGCAGTAAACGCTAATAAATACGTTTCTATAAGTGTTTTACTTTTTTTTTAATAAATCACAATTCTGCGTTATGCGTGTGCTTTAAAAAATTTAAATAATAATGTTGATTTTAAAAAAAGGCTTGTTAGTGTTGAAGAACTAGCGTGCTGATTGATGTCGTGAGGTATGGGGGTGTGCAAAGTAAACGATACTAAGATTAAAGGTAAAGAAAATGAAAACGAGGAGTCCTGCTAAACTTCCTTGTCTTATCTGACGACGATGTCACTTCCTGTTTTGCAGCAGAGATCTAGTGTCATCGGGAGCTACAGACGCGAAGACACGATCTATGATGTACATCTTCACGTTAAGGCGTAAACATGACCGGAGCAGTGCAGAGCCAGAGGGTGGACCAGGGGTAGTGACGTCACCGCGTTACATCATCAGGCTTCTCATTTTTGTCTGATGTCGGAGAATTCTCTGCAAACACACACACGCACGCACACACACACACACACAGAGGAACGTCAGGATACAGTACAGGGTAGGAATGATTTCAGACATCAATCTTTACCAATTACCATTTCTTTATAATCCTACAGGTGGCGCACTCTGAACTATTTACACATTTCCATCCCGTGAGTTAGGAGGAAATTATTTGCTAAGTTTGTATAGAAATAATAATTATGGCGGAGGACGGAGATATGAGCTGCTCAGTAACAATTTCCATTTGAAGTTAAATGTTAAACTCTTGTATTCAACGTTATTTTGTTGTTTATTGTTTAAATGCTGTGCTTGGTTTTAAAGTGAGAAAATGAATGTTATAAGGAAAGGGATACATTTAATTAAGTTTTTTAAATGCTTAAAATTGTAACAAAATCGAAGTAAAAATGTTTAGATATGGAATCCTGGGTATTTATAAAATTGTGATACTGTACTTGTGATACTCACAATTTTAATTAAATCGGCACCGAGGTATCGTGATATTGTATCGGGAGGTGACTCTTATCGTTAGTGCACAGTATATTTATGACACGCTTTTCACTCTTTTAACACCACATATGTAAAGACTGGTTATTAATCAAGTTGTCCGTACTTTTCTCGTCACATTTTTCGCACCATCCCGGGACCGCCGAGGCTTCGCATGATTAACGACGTCTCGTTCTCAACAATCCAATCACCCCGGCCATGCGGAGACAGCAGACAGTGACCTTTGGTCTACTGATTAATCAAACGGAAAAAGAAGTATGACGTGGAAAGTAAAAAAGTGCCGAATCAAAGATTTAGCGGCAAACAAGTTGCAATATTCCTGCTGATTTAAATTTTTTTTACTGCGTGTGTGTGTGTGTAGTAAGGTTGTGGTCTAAAATATAACATCCACTGTTGTACAGGAGCAGAAGCAGAAGTGTGCTGGGTGAAAACCGAAACCATGCATGACTCCGACGCGTGACGTCACGTGTCACACTCACTGTCCGGATTGTTCCATATTCATAAACACTTAGCCAGTGTTACACATCCACTGATGGTGTCAGTGTAGGAGTGATCATACGTCGATGCTGAATTCTCCATTCTGATTGGCCGACAGGAGACGTTTGAGGTTTCTGGCACGATCCTCAGTGCTCGGATCTTACGATGAGACAGATGCAGGGACGCGAGGCTGCGTCAAAAAGACAAACAACCAAAGGAAAGTGTTCATGAAAGTGCCATTCTGCGGCCTCGTTTCATTTCTGCGAGGTGTTTCGACTAAATCAATTGCTGGCAGATCGCCAGATCAGTTTAAAATACTAAAGAGAGAGAGACAGCAAGAGAGAGAGATTGTATACTGTTACACTTTGTCTCATTGTAATACTGGGTGGAGGGTTTAGGACACGACCCTGACTTTCTCCAAGAGTCCACAAAGGACGCATTCTTCCTCCTCACTTTCTCTTAATGTACTGACGAGAATTCCACAAGAACGCAACAAGGTTATCTGTGTCGTTTCTTTCTTTCCTTTTTTTTCCTTCTTCGGTCTCTCATGAGGGTCGTCATGGAAACTTCAAGGCTTTTATTAGACGCTCACGTTTACCCTTTAGTACTTTGGATTAGACATTGAACCCGGAGGCACAGGGAAGGAACGAAGGCAGAAAGATAAATAAAAGGTAGGTGAAAAGTGAAGAGACGAAAGATAAGAGATAAACTTTTCTCTCCATTATGAACTGATGAAAGTAGGAAGATGATTAAAAGAAAACAATTATATAAGGTTGTTGAACAGGCTTTCACTTCACAGGTGGTTGGTTGTTGCTGTTATTATTACAATCATCATCATCATCATCATGCTCAAGTCTATTGCTTTCACCCAAAGACAGATAATAATAATAATAATAATAATAATAATAAGATGAAGAGTTTATGAGTATGATGATGAATAATGGAAAGCTAAAACAGCTAGCGGCTTAAACCTGAGCACAATCAGAGGTGTCATCAGTAAAGGTATTTGAATAATAATAATAATGATGATGATGATGATGATGATGATGATGAATGAGAGTGTAAGTTGGTGGCCCGTCCGCTCGCGAGCCGCTCAGGCCAACAACAACAACAAACTCCTGCTGCTCTTATTACTGCTACTATCATTATTACTGCACATACTGAACTATACACACACACTCCTTAAATAAAAGGCAAAATGTCCGCGACATATAGAAAACAGTGATAATAACCACACTGTAATAAATAAGAAATAAACTTGCCTTCCAGTCGCCGCCTCGCGCGCACACCGAGTGACACTGAGCCGCTGCCGGAGTCCCGGAAGTGGAGAGAGAGAGAGAGAGAGAGAGAGAGCGAGGGAGGTGGGAGGCGGGGCGTCACTAAGCACTAAGGTTGACTGACAGCCCGCCGTGCCAATCAGAAAGCGCGCACGGTGGACCCGCTGACATTCCGAGCATTCTAAGGAAATTGATCAGCAGAAGGAGGAACGCTCGCGCCGCAATCAAACAAACACACCAGTGTTGAATCAGTCGGTCATTATGACTCATTACGAACAAAATCAGTCAAATCAATACAAGATAAGTCCTTGTTAAAGAGCTTTTCTTCCAATCTTGCACGTTATCCCAATTTTTAACCATTTTTAATGGTTGATTAGGATGACTTTATTCAATAAAATTTATACAGGTCATTATACAGAAAAGGTGGAACGTTGGTGATTACAAATCTCCTGAAATGTATTTCTTTTTTCTTTAACAGAAATAACTTAATTTAAAACTTTATGAATTCACAAAAAAAAACAGGGCTGATTTTATATTTCTTTTTAATACATTTAATACCAGGTGATATAATTATCAGTTTGTCCCTTTATCTTTTTAATTATTTTAGAGAAATAGATGTATGAACTATAAAAAGCCTAAACAAACAAACAAAAAACAAATGAATTAATGAATTAACTAAAATGTTGCACATTACCCTCCCCCCCTCAAGAAAAAATCTTATTAGTTTTCAGTTAATAAGAGTGTAACTTTTAATGAATTTCTCTGCTTTGTGACAATGGCCATGGTTGAAATCCCCATATAAATAAAATGTAATTGAATTTAATTAAAAGAATACATCAATAGAGGAAAAATTTAATAAAATAAAAATAAATACATAAATAATTTATCAAAGAAATTAATAAATGAAAGAACAAAATATTTTCCCACTACACTACTAATAAATGATGTAATAATTAATATGTTGTAAAGGGTTAATTACAATTGAGCACTGACATGAGTTTTAAAATAGCTTTAGCCAATTGTTTTATGTTTCTGCATTATGCTAATTGTCAGTTATTTTGGTTTAAGGTTTTATAATCACATTTTTATTTAGTAATCCATTTTATGAATGGTATTTTATTAATAACATTCATTAACTATTATATTCATCAACTATCGTGATCGTTTTATTTTTTTAATACATTTTGTTTACACAAACGGAAAAGTATGAATAAATCTTGTGATAAAATGAACAGCATTTAAATATTAATAGATGTGTTATTTTTTAGGCAGAATAAAACATTAGCTTGTTACGTGTTAAATGTCATTTATTTTCATTTCAAATATAGTTATGTACTTTCAATAATGAAAATGTTTTTTCATTTAATGTTCATCAAAAGATTTTTTTTTCATGAAATAAATCTGATTAACAGTAACATTAATATCCTATAAAATAAGCGAAACACTAAAATCATGAAACAATAATTGATTACAATTAATAATATGAAATAAATTTCAGTAACTCCAAACTATGGCATCGGTGTTACACAAAAAGGGCTTTATTTGAAATACATTTGACTATTTGAAATTGTTCCTGCGTTAGAGGTCACCAGATGAAGCTCACTGGACAAATGCATTAGGTATGTCAGATGTCCCTCTACATTTGTGTAAAAATGTCACACATGAAGTTTTTGTTTTTTGCGAAAATTTCAAGTCTGTCATCTGTGTTACTCGTTTTATAATAATAACTGTCAAGAATTGAACATTAAAACTGATAAATTAGATTGATTTTGACATAATTGAAAACCACGTGCAAGGCAGGTCATTAGTGTTACCTTCATTAGTGTTACTGTCATTAGTGTTACTGTCATTGGTGTTACTGTCATTAGTGTTACTTTCATTGGTGTTACTGTCATTGGTGTTAGTCATTACTGTTACTGTCATTGGTGTTACCATCATTAGTGTTATTGTCATTGGTGTTACTGTCATTAGTGTTACCTTAATTAGTGTTATTGTCATTGGTGTTAGTCATTACTGTTACTGTCATTGGTGCTACCTTCATTAGTGTTATTGTCATTGGTGTTAGTCATTACTGTTACTGTCATTGGTATTACTGTCATTAGTGTTACTGTCATTACTATCACTGTCATTACTGTTACTGTCATTAGTGTTACTGTCATTAGTGTTGCTGTCATTTGTGTTAATGTCATTAGTGGTACCAGGAAAAGATGTAACACCAGGTACTTATTAAATGTCTAAAAAATGCACTGTACTTCACTTCTTGTGGGCTCATAAAGTTTAAAAGTAAGTTATTGCTATGAAAAAAGTTCTAGATGTGAAAGAAGAAATACATTTCAAGAGATGTTTACCTCTTGATTCCACCTTTTTTGTAGCATGATCAATTTGGCAGATGCAGTTATACAAAGACAGAGAAATAAACAAATATTATTCTTTTATTTTATACCAGAAAAAACGAAAATTGTTTGATTACTTGAAAATTCTAATAATAATGATAAAAAGTGACACTATTTCCGTAAATACAGCCTCAGACCTAAAATCCACAGCCAATGAGAATCAAGCACTTGCTGCTTATTTTTTTTTTCCATATGACTGACATTGAACTCCAGCCAATCCAGATAACGAAAAAAAAAAAATATAACGGAGATGGAAACCTACACTACAAACAACTGCGTGTTTCTTCGAATCACAGGCAAGGAAAAATGGTTGGGGGCGGGACCTGTTACAGTGGAGGCGGGGCTTTTACGTCCATCTTTAATGTAGCTCATATACACTGAGGCTGAGTGACGCGAAGAAGGGAAAAAAATATTTGAGAATAATTTGTGCCAATATTTTTTGTTAAAATAAAATCTAAACAAAAACAACAAGCAACAAAATCAGACGTATTTGAGGAAAAGGTACAGGAGAAACGCGCGCGGCGTTAATGAGCGCTGTGCTGCAGGATGCTAATCTAACTCCTAGCCTTTAGCGTTAGCATTAGCGTTGGCTAGGATGACGTTAGCTTAGCATTCCTGACTGAGAGCTAGCGGCGTGAAAACGGCGATTCCGTGGTTAATGTGTTACTTCAGTGTTAATAGTGTGTGTTTATTGCATCGAGAGAGAGCACAGAGTCGGTCCTGCTTGCCTGCGCGATGCTAAATATGCTAACAAGCTAGCGTAACGTTCTGTTAGCTTAAAACCCAGGCTCGCGCTAAACCTGACTGTTGAGATAGATTCCACATTTTCTGACTATGCATCTGTCTAAATACTGCAAGAGAATGTAAAAATGCAGAACAAAAAACATTTCTTACCTCTTTATTATTTAATGTTTAGTCAAACAGATTTGTTTATCTGCACCAATGAAGTAAATAAGCAGCGCACGTGATCCGAGTGTTTATAAAACACTGATTATTATTATTATTAATTTAATTATTACTATAAAGCTGCAAGTATGAGTGTGTAATTATACTAGAATATAAATATATATTTATATTCATCTCTCTTTCTCTCCCCCATGGCAGGGACAGAAGGTATGAAGACAGCATCATAGCCAAGCCATGGCCGATAAGAGAAAACTCCAAGGTAAAGCATGTAACAGCTCCCACACAAAGTGTTCATCTGGTTATTTCTGTCTACACACTGTAACGGATGTGTTTTCTGTTCCCGAACACGCACAGGTGAAATAGACCGGTGTTTGAAAAAAGTCTCAGAAGGTGTGGAACAGTTTGAGGACATTTGGCAAAAGGTTAGATCTGATGTATTATTATATAAGCACTGTTATCACGTTGTTATTATTATGTATGCCCGTTTGTGTATTGTATTGGTGGTATAGATTGTATATAACATCCTTAAAAGAACGCAACAGGTCTCCAGGTTCTTATTTTGGGGCAGTGTGACTGAGAGTGTGTCTGTGTATGTGAGAAATGATGTGTGTGTGTGTGTGTCCTGCTGTGCTGTTCGGTGAATAAAGAGTGTGCCGTGTGTTCAACAGCTTCACAATGCAGCCAACGCCAACCAGAAGGAGAAATATGAAGCCGACCTCAAGAAGGAGATTAAAAAGCTACAGGTGCGAATCTGTCTGGCATTTCTTTCCTTCTTATCTTTATGAATACTTTTTCCTTTCTTTCCTTAACTCTTTTTTTCCTCATTATTCCATCTCCGTCATCCACCCATACTTTCCTCCTTTCATCATTCGCTCTTCAATTCTTCATCTTCCCGCTACTTCATTTCACTCTCTTTCATTTCAAGTTAAAATTAAAAATTTTATTTTATTTGTCTCATACACAGTACGATATGCAGTGAAATACCTAAACGACCGCCCATGACCTTAAAAATGCAAAAAAAAAAACAGTTAACAAGAAATAAATAGAACAAAATATAATAATCTTTTAAAAATTTCACCCATTTTTTTTTTCCAATTTCTTCATTCTTTCTTTTCTAGCATCCTTCACTCTTCCTCCCTTTTTCCCTTGCTTGTGCTTCTTTTTCGTTCACCCTTCCTTCCCTCCTTCTTTCCATTCTTTTTCCCTTTACTATTCCTTCCTTTCTTCTCTTGCTTGTCATTCTTTTTTTTTCTTGCTTTTTCCCTTATTCTGCCGTCCCTCCTTCTTTTTCACAAGTCCACCATTCCCTCCGTCTTTTCTTTCGCCCTTCACCCTTTCTCTTCTTGCTTGTCCTTTTCCTTTTCTATCCCTCTCTTTCCTTTCTGTCCTTCCTTCTTTCACTCATTCTTCCTTCCATTTCCCTTCCCTCCCTCACCCTTCCTATTTTTCCACCTGCAACCTCAGATATCTCACTTTCTCCTGCCGTCACACACACTTGATCACTTTTAACTCAACTGTAACACTCGGGTTATTAGTAACACACATCACATATAAAGTTTTCCTCAGCGTGAGCACACGGCTTACACTTTAAACTGGCTAGTGCGGGTGCGCAGCGCTCACCCTGTCCTTGATCGTCTCCTTCACAGAGACTCCGAGACCAGATCAAGTCATGGGTTGCGTCCAACGAGATCAAAGACAAACGGCAGCTAGTGGATAACCGGAAACTCATCGAGACGGTGAGAAACAGTGATCCGGTTCACTTTTTCCTCACATGAAATCTAGAATAATAAGTGATCAACATGTTGTTGTTGTCTTTCTGTAGCAAATGGAGCGCTTTAAAGTGGTCGAGCGGGAGACGAAGACGAAGGCGTACTCTAAAGAAGGACTGGGTTTGGCTCAGAAAGTGGATCCAGTGCAGAAGGAGAAGGAGGAAACAGAACAGTGGCTCACGGTAAAGTGCAGCAACAAATCTCACAGCGTTATTCATAAATTAAAAAAAAATCTCAGTATGATCAGTTAGCACATCATGTTCAAATTGTTCTTATCTTACATCATTCAATACATCGAAATGACCTTAAACTAACTGAAAGGTTAGTTTATTGAGACCCGGCCTGTTGTTTTTTTATTTTTACATCATCTGTCTTTCTGTCTCACTGTAGAACACCATAGACTCTCTGAACAGGCAAGTGGATCAGTTTGAGAGCGAAGTCGAGTCTCTGTCCGTCCAAACGAGGAAGAAGAAAGGAGACAAGGAGGTCAGTTTGTCTCGCTATTACACTCCCTGTCTCTCCGTCTACGTGTTAAAGCATCCCTGTCTGTCTGGTTTCCAAGTAGAACTTTAGCAATTTCATGCACGGTGACGATATACACACTGATAAACACACCAATATGGTACTGTATGTCAGGAGTGTGATCGTGGGCTGCATGTTAGGGGTGTCAGGAGTTTTCGGGCCAATCGCAGAAATCAGAATCAGCTGATACAGATATGGGGGGGGGGGGGGTCTAGGGCTGCACGATATTAGGAAAACATGCGATATTGTTGTTGAATATTGAGATAACGATATTTCTTGCGATATAACCTTTCCCTAGAGCAGTGGTTCTCAAACTTTTTCTGTCATTCCCCACTTAAGGGGGTTAGCGAATTTTCAAGTCCCACTTGTCAACAAAATAATAACGAAATCAGCCAAGTTTACTGTTTATTGAAATATCAATTTCTAAACCAATAAGATCAAACAACCCCAAGTTAAAAGCAGATAAAATACACGTGTAATTGTTATAAAAGGCTTACGTTGTCACTTATCATTGCATAATTGACCCCATGTTTATTAGCTGCTCAACAATCGTTTGTAGTTTTTTTTTGCACTGGCCAATTCTGTATGCAACTTTGAATGAAGCCATTTGTGCTTTGCTGTCCACTGATTCAGATTTTACCATGTGATTCTCCTGCTGTGTGTATTCTGCCAGCTTTCTTTGAAAGAAGTCTAGTGGCTTATTAACGTGACTGGAGTGTGTTGTCTCTAAGTGTCTTCCTAATTTGTTGGGTCTCATGCGGTCTGCTGCCAGCGGTTTAAGACACAAAACACACACAAGCCTCTCCTCTGCCCCCACCATCCCCTCCATGAATCCAAGCTCAAGATAGGCTTCATTAGGGGTGGGTGATATAACCAAAATCTTCTAACACAGGAGAAGCAATTTTCTACCTCGATAACGATCATAATTGCTATATCACAATATAGCAATTTGTATCTGAAAATACATAAATAAAAATTCAAACACTAAGAAACTGTTTAACATAATGAAATTTTATATAAACTGTGAATTGCTGAGGTTTGCAGCATTTTTTTTTTTTACTTTGGCCATAATCGATTGGATGCTTGGATTTCAGATGATAGAAAAGGTTTGACGTGTTTCCACCACTTGTTAAAACAGTGCACTTGCGTACCTTCCAAATCACGTTCATCTCATTCGTATCACTTTTCTTATACCCAAACCAATTCCACACCACAGACGAGGCAGCTTTTTTCTTTACAACCTCCTCATTCTTGGTTTCGTCACATGTAAGCAAACTCACTGCTGCTGCACCGTCTTTTTCCATTGTCGAAGTGTATGTGAAGCCAAACACATCAAAAGTGGGACGAAACCGCGGCACCCGATTGAACCAAATATCTGCGCAAATACAGCGCAACGCGACTATCTGGATAGCGCAGTGATGATCTGGTTTATTCGCACAGCCCGGTGGATCGGATAACTATTTAAAATGTCAGGACTGTTTAATATTGCTTCCGCCTTGCCATGCCTGTTTTGTACGTGCGCATCCCAGCGGGGTAAAATGTATTTTGATGGTCGGCGCAGTCTATTTCTGTCAGAGTCGCGCAGCGCTGCCCAGTGGGTCGCGCAGGTTTGAGATTCGAGCAGCGCTGCTCAAGTTGGCCCGACGTTAAACCGTTATTGTTGCACTATGGTTCCACTTTTTCTCCCGGTCCACAACTGATGTTATTTTAAATTTACTTGTATTAATGATCCATTTCTTTGTGTGATTGTTTATTTTTTTCCTATTATTTTCCACTAATTTCCTCTCGTTCATTGTCATGTCTGTATTCCCCACTAGTGCGGCGCGCCCCACACTTTGAGAACCACTGCCCTAGAGAAATGCATTTTTTATTATTATTATTGTCTATTTTTTTTTATTATTTATTTATATGTAATGATCATACTAAAATAAACAGGTAATAGATATTCGTCTGATGTAATTAAATCTAATTCAGGCTAAAAAGAAACTAGATTTCAAGGAAGTTGCAAATATTTAGACTTCAAAACACTATGAATTACTTAAAACCCTCAGCAGATATTCTGACTTCTGGTTTGCTGTTACTATAAACCTGCCAACACAATATGAATTACTTTCAAACATTACTTTTTATTTACATGTAACCATACACTCATCAATAGTGTCTTAAAACAAGAGCATTTTTTAAACTAAATATTCTCTTTGGCTTGCCTGTTACTTTTTTTTTTTATTTTTTATTTTTTATAAAAATATTATTAAACAAACAAAAAAAAAATTCTATTTGTCTCACACACACACACACACACACTAGGACCGGCACTAGGACCCGGAAGTATAAGAGAAGTAAACAAACCACCGCATACAGCTTAGTCACTGAGTTCATGCATGTCGGTGCAGATTGTTTACTTTCTGATTCGAGTGTGTGTTTATAGGACGCGGGTTAAATGTGTGTTTTTCCCTTGCTCCCCTTCTGTGAGAGTCCTTAAACTAATTCGCGTGGTTATCCTGCCCACTCGCTTGCTTCCGCGTTTGGATTTACCGTCCACGCTATAAAGGGCTAACGGCTAATCGCTAAGTCTTCTGATCATCCCGGGTTAGTTCGCGACAGAATGAAGTATAAAGATATAAATAATATATAAATATATATATATATAAGCGGGTATAAACATAGTAAGGGCCCATCTGATTGGTCAAATTTGAACACACAAATGCTTGGCACATAAAGTATTTATCGCAACTCTTTGCGATATGGTTATCGCGCATGCCATTACCGTAATAACGATATTTTTTCGATATATCGTGCAGCCCTAGGGGGGTCATCCATTTAAAGTGTTCTGCTTATTTTGTAGTATTGTTTATTTATTAATGATTCTAAACAGCAAAGATCTGAGGAAGTATCATAAATGTAAAGCTTTTATTTATTGTAAGGCGACATTCTCTTATTAATTCATGTAGAGTACAGTGGAACCTTGGATTACGAGCAAAATTTCACACATATAACACACACACTCTGCAGCGCAAGAGAAAGAAAAACTCACACACACATAACACACACAAACACTGACACACAGTAAAGGCGAGAGAGAGAGAGTGTGTGTGTGAGAACTGGCAAATTATGCATGCACACACATAACACACTCTGCAGCGCAAGAGAAAGAAAAACAAACACACACACACACACACACACACACACACACACGGACGTTGATTATACCAGTAAGAGATGAGCACTAAGACCCAGCAGGGGAGATGATGACCCGCAACGCTTGAGTGTTGGCTCAATTGTGATCACGTGACGCTCAGCGTCAAATCAAGAAGCGCATGCGTGATACATGATACTTTCACCCAGATGAGGATGGGTTCCCTGTTGAGTCTGGTTCCTCTCAAGGTTTCTTCCTATTACCATCTCAGGGAGTTTTTCCTTGCCACTGTCGCCCTCGGGCTTGCTCACCAGGGAATATCTGAACATTTTTGATTCATTTACATTCACATTCCATACAAACTTAAATAATTCTTTTGATTGTGTAAAGCTGTTTTGAGACAACGTCAATTGTTAAAAGCGCTATACAAATAAAACTGAATTGAATTGAATGATACTCGGTGCTCGTAAACCAAGACGACGCTCGTTTTCTAAACCAAAATTTATTAAAAATCTTTGTTCTTCTTACGGAACGCTCGCAACCGCGTTATTCGTAATCCGAGGTTCCACCGTATAAAGAAACCAGTAGAATAGCCTCTGCTCGACTAAGGAGCTTCAAGCGGCTCTCACACATGCTAATCTAAAACGCGACTGTCCTGCTATATACTCACTCATTATAACATGGAACAGGGCTGCGTCAGTAAATCACTGCACTCAACGCTTTTAAAAAACACACACATCAGTCAGAGTGTATTAGGCGAGTTGATCACGGCTACTCATTAGTAAGCAGCCAGGCCGGGTGTTTCTTTATGAATATTAAAGAATTATCAATTCTCTGTGCAGATTTTTCTGCGTTTTTGAGTTCATCATCCAGAATGTGTGTAGCCGTGCTGAATAAGTCGCTCACTGTCAGCCCGCATGCATGCAGCGGTGAGGTGAACCCGGCCGCCTCGGACCCAGCTGGGAACCGCCCTTTATTTCTTTTTGTTATTATTTTTCTAATTATCGACTTAAAACTTTATCGATTTAACTGTTACCTTTGCTGCTAACTTATTTTTTTTCCATACTCATATGATACACAATGCGTTCTTGTTAAGCGGTGAATAAGGTGTGTTTTGTTAAAGCAGATACGTGGGGCATAGGGCTGGGCCGATAAACGATATCATATCGAATCGCGATTTATTTGATTTTAAAAACGATGAAAAGCTCTAGACATTTTTTGCTCGATATGGATTAATCTAAGAGCCAATCACACAGCAGAACAACACGACAACAACCAATCAGCGTGCAGCTTGCGCGTGCCGTGCAGGTCAAAGTTAATTTCCTGCCGCACTTTGCGAAGCAAACTTGACACCAGGACGGCCAAAAAAAAAAAAGTGGAAGCAGCTAGGGCTGCAACTAACGATTATTTTGATAATCGATTAGTTGGTCGATTTCTTTTTCGATTAATCGATTAATCGGATAAAAAGTGACCGCTTTAATTAGCTGTTTTGCTTAACTATATAAAACCATAAATCAGGGTATTATTTATGTATAAAAGTAAACTTTAAAAAATGCAATAGCCACATAGAGTATAATGATCTTTAATTTTGACATTTAAACCTTAGTTTATGTAAATCAACATTCTTTTTTAACAATAATTGTAGATGGCAAGTTAACAGTGTTGATATGGTGTGTGTATATATACTGTATATATATTATACACACACACATATCTATATCTATATCTATATCTATATATATATATATACATACATACACACACACACTAGTTTAAAAAATCCACTGACATATTCAGTTGTTAAGAATGACCTCAATTTTAAATTCTCTTAAATTAATTAAACTTAATAAGAAGAATAATAGACTTCTAGATTATTATGATATTATTTTTAATGAAAGTGTCTCTTGCTACATCCTTGTCACGGTTTATACATTATTTCGATCCTCTCAGGTATTTTATCCTTTTTTGTTGTCTCAATAAATAAAAAAAAAATATTTTTTATATATATATAGACCATTTTGCTATACTAGACATTCTCGTAATACGGCGACGTAGGGAGAGAAAAAAAATGGCCGCTACTGAGTTCACTGTTTATTTTGCCCTTTTTCCGCATTTCCCCTCTGTATAGCGTGTAGGATGATGGGATATATCCGGTCCTCCGAGGTGTAAACTGAACGTGAAGAAAACGAACTAGAAGTGTTTTCCTTGCGTTCGTTGGGATTTGAACACCAAGAAAAAGCTGCATGCAACGTTTTTTTTAAAACCCCGTATAACCGCGCAGGCGGACAAACGCACGTCATCAAAGCCCGTGTGAACTCTCTCACTGACTCCTTTTTTTTTTTTTTTTTTAGTCGTGGCCAATTCCTCCCCGTCGCTAGGGGCTCCCACATGTGTAGAAAACCCTCGGCGCTTCATCCGCGCTCACCGGACACTACGACCGGCAGAAAACCGCTCGATTTTAACGCCCGATAAGAGGTGTTTAATGTAAATTGCTCCCATACCTTGGAGGACTTGGGGCGCGCGCTTTTTCCTGCAAACGCTTCTGTAACCTCCATTGCGCGAGCGACTGTGTATCTGTGTGTGTATTTGTGCATCTTGTGGTCGCGCGCCTCAGTAACGTGAGCAGCCCAACTAATCGATAACGGCATTCGTTGACAACGAATTTCATTATCGATAATTATCGATTTTATCGATTAGTTGTTGCAGCCCTAGAAGCAGCGACGAAAGTGAATCTAACCTCGAGTTATTATCCAAAGATGTTGAAATTGTCGACAAAAAAGGTAGCACGAACTCCGTTATATGAACAGGAGTTGGCGAAAGCTGTGTAGTTTATCAATAAAAGCAGCTTCCGGTTTGTTTGGCTCCTTATTGTGCAGCGTCTCTTTCTGTGGCTGAAGTTTAGCTCGTTATTCGCCTCGTTACTAACGGGAGTGTTCACGTTGGCGAAAGCTGCGCAGTTTATCAATAAAACGTTATTTTGGTGGTTTAAACCATTCTGGCCAAGCAAATATGAACTATACAACACCTAGCAGGTACCCAACTATATAGTAAAAGTGAAATTGTCCTGGCCCAGATTGATAGCTGCATAATTCCTTCCATGTTTGTTGTCATTGTATGCTTAAGCCATTATGTCAGTTTATTGGGGACAGCCCTAGTGTGTGTGGTCTAAATGTTGTTTCTCATTATTGTTTAAAAATCTCAAAACATTAATATATCATCACAAGATACTTTTTATCATCACAAACAAGTATTTTTTTTTTTTTTTTATAAAAATCTTTGCCTTGTAAAGATTCTGAGCATGTGCCTATAGTATCTTAATTTTTAAGGCCAAATCTGTCATCTGTTTTTGTTAATAAACTATACTTATAAAATGTAATTTAATGAACCCTTTAATTTTTGTGGCTTCAGTTTAAGTTGTTCAACATTGATGTTCAATAAATAATCATAGATAGTAGATAGTGTGTGTTGCCTTCAATTAATCAGTCAAGTAATGCAGCCTTCTTTCAAAAATCTCTCACTTGTGAGCATATTTACTGTACAAAACAGTACAAAAATCGTTTATTAATCGAAATCGAGTTAAAATGTTAAATTAATCGAGATTTTGATTTTAGGCCAAATCGCCCAGCCCTACCTCACGGTGTAGGATCCTTTAGAGCAGTGGTTCTCAAAGTGTGGGGCGCGCCCCACTTGTGGGGAATACAGACATGACAGGTGGGGCGCAATGAACGGGAGGAAATTAGTGGAAATAATAGGAAAGTACCTATTCTAATTCATGCTTTTCTTTATTGATGATGAAGAGCGTATGCTCAAAACTGAACAATCTCACACAAATAAATGGGTCATTAATACAAGTAAATTGAATTGAAACCTGATGCGCGACCCACTGGGCAGCGCTGCGCGACTCTGACAGAAATAGACCGCGCCGACCATCAAAATACATTTTACCCCGCTGGGATGCGCACGTACAAACCAGGCATGGCAAGGCGGAACAATATTAAACAGTCCTGACATTCTAAATAAATTGAGTCGCGCAGGTTTGTGATTCGAGCAGCGCGATCCACCGGGCTGCGCAAATAAACCAGATCATCACTGCGCTATCCAGATAGTCGCGTTGCGCTGTATTTGCGCAGATATTTGGTTCAATCGGGTGCCGCGGTTTCGTCCCACTTTTGATGTGTTTGGCTTCACATACACTTCGACAATGGAAGAAGACGGTGCTGCAGCAGTGAGTTTGCTTACATGTGACGAAACCAACAACGAGGAGATTATAAAGAAAAAAGCTGCATCGTCTGTGGTGTGGAATTGGTTTGGGTATAGAAGAAAAGTGATACGAATGAGATGAACGTGATTTGGAAGGTACACAAGTGCACTGTTTAAACAAGTGGTGGAAACACGTCAAACCTTTTCTATCATCTGAAATACAAGCATCCAAACGAATATGGCCAAAGTAAAAAAATGCGGCAAACCTCAGCAATTCACAGTTTAAATAAAATTACATTATGTAAAACAGTTTCTTTGTGTTTGAATTTTTATTTATGTATTTTCAGATACAAATTGCTATATTGTGATATAGCAATTATGATCGTTATCGAGGTAGAAAATTGCTTCTCCTGTGTTAGAAGATTTTGGTTATATCACCCACCCCTAATGAAGTCTATCTTGAGCTTGGATTCATGGTGGTGATGGTGGGGGCAGAGGAGAGGCTTGTGTGTTTTGTGTCTTAAACCGCTGGCAGCAGACCGCATGAGACCCAACAAATTAGGAAGACACTTAGAGACAACACACTCCAGTCACGTTAATAAGCCACTCGACTGGCAGAATACAGACAGCAGGAGAATCGCATGGTAAAATCTGAATCAGTGGACAGCAAAGCACAAATGGCTTCATTCAAAGTTGCATACAGAATTGGCCAGTGCAAAAAAACTACAAACGATTGTTGAGCAGCTAATAAACATGGGGTCAATTATGCAAAGATATGTGACAACGTAAGCCTTGCATCAACTTCACGTGTATTTTATCTATTTTAAACTTGGTGTTGTTTGATCTTATTGGTTTAGAAATTGATATTTCAATAAACAGTAAACTTGGCTGATTTCATTATTTTGTTGACAAGTGGGGCTTGAAAATTCGCTCACCCCCTTAAGTGGGGAATGACAGAAATAATTTGAGAACCACTGCTTTAGAGGCTTGCAGTTGTGCATAAACCTACTATTCGGCCACCTTTAATCAATGCTCACAAGCAGAAAAGGTTGCAGTTTACTGATGAGTGTCGTGCAACCCTGGATGGTCCAGATGAATGGAGTAGTGGATGGTTGGTGGATGGCCACCATGTCCCTACAAGGCTGCGATGTCAACAAGGAGGTGCCGGAGTCATGTTTTGGGCCAGAATCATGGGGAGAGAGCTGGTAGGCCCCTGTAGGGTCCCTGAAGGTGTGAAAATGACCTCTGCAAAGTATATTGACTGACCACTTTCTTCCATGGTACAAAAAGAAGAACCGTGCCTTCAAAATCATCTTCATGCATGACAATGCACCATCTCATGCTGCAAAGAATACCCCTGTGTCATTGGCTGCTATGGGAATAAAAGATGAGAAGCTCATGGTGTGGCCACCATCCTCCCCTGACCTCAAACCCATTGAGAACCTTTGGAGAATCCTCAAAAGATCTATGAGGGTGGGAGGCAGTTTGATTCAAAACAGCAGCTCTGGGAGGCTATTCTGACATCCTGCAAATAAATTCAAGCAGAAACTGTCCAAAAACTCACAAGTTCAATGGATGCAAGAATTGTGAAGGTGATATTAAAGAAGGGGTCCTATGTTAAGATGTAACATGCCCGGTTAGGATGTTTTTGATTTAAATAGTTTTTGATTTCAGTAAATATGACCTGCTAATGCTGCAAATTCAACAAAAGACCATTTTCAGTTCTTTACAACCTATAAAATGTTTTAACTCTGTTCTGCATAATAATTTGGAACAGTGCGTTTTCATTTTTTTTTGTAAATAAATATTATCATTAGGAGGTTTATTCAATAAAATTTAAATTATACCCTAATAGTTGATGACTTGAAAATTGTTTCAAGACTTTCATTTGCATTGACTAATTCTGAAAATCAGGAAAAGATATAATTTGCGTAATAATTTGGAACATGGTGTAATCACAGTATAAAGAAACATATGTAGTACATATGAAGGAACTGCAGATAGGAAGTGAAGTCGTAAGAGGGGAGCTGAGGAAACATCACATCACATCACACAGTCAAAAATATGTGTATATATGTGTAAATAATGTTTGACTCAAAAATAATAATTTGGATCAAGTCTAAATGAGTGGTTCGTGTCTGTCTTTGTAGCAGTTATTATTATATGTGTGTTTGTTTAGAAGCAGGATCGCATCGATGAGCTGAAAAGGCTGATCGAGAGACACCGGTATCACATCCGTATGCTGGAGACCATCTTGAGAATGTTAGACAATGACTCAGTGCAGGTGAGTTTTAAATATTTAAAGATGACAAGATTCGTTCCTTCCTATTGCAAGCAGCTTATCCCATCAACGATCTTCCCAAAAAACGAACTTGGATTCGTAGTAATGTGTGACGTCCCTTTTATTCCTGTCCCTTTACAGGTGGATGCGATCCATAAGATAAAGGACGATGTGGACTATTACATTGACTCCTCACAGGATCCAGACTTTAAGGAGAATGAGTTTCTGTACGACGACCTCGACCTCGAAGACATCCGTAAGTCTGGGTGTGGGTGTGGGTGGAAGGCTGAGCCTTTGATTAAAGCTCTAGATATTTGTAGAATAGTTCTGGGATTATTTAACCTCATCCACCATTCTGTCTCTCTCTCTGTCTCTCAGCGATGCTGGCCACGTCTCCGCAGGGACACAACGAAGAGGAGATGAGCACTCCCACCTCCACCACATCGTCATCCCCTATCCCTCCATCTCCAGCCACAGCTACCGCCGTAATTGCCCTTTAACTTTTTTCATGTACAAGCTGACATTCGCAGCTTGTGGTCCAGGAATTAACAGCATCTTTATCTTAATTCTTTCGCATTTTGTCACAGAGTGCAAAGTGCAGATAATTAGAAAATTCTAATTATTCTGGTGTATAATTTTTATTAAAAGTTGTTAAGTGTGTGTGTGTTTTATTTATTTATTTATTTATTTATTTATATTTAGGAGATCCCTGAAGAGGAGAAGAAGAGAGGCCGATCTACTGACAGTGAAGTGAGCCAGGTGGGGTCTGGACCAATTACAACACAACAAATTAACATTTGTATACATTTTACTAATTTATTGCAACACCTTTTTCTCCTTTTTTTTCTCAGTCACCCGTGAAGAGCAGCAATCCCCTGTCTTCTTTCTCCTCCTCGTCCTCGTCCTCCTCAGGCTTTTCCTCCTCGTCCACCTCCTCCCTCGTTTCCATGGCAGCTGTCGTAGGGGGAACCGCGTCAGTTTCCGGGGGCAACACGCTCCTGGGCAGTTTCAGCAGCGCCGTCCAGCAGCACCCACATGGCAAGCTGTCCTCCTCTTCCTCTTCGTCGTCTTCGTCGTCGTCCTCGTCCTCTTCCTCTGTGACGTCCAGCAGCACGTCCAGCCCGCCCAGCCACCCCAATTTGCCCTCTTCCACCACCCCGTTGGTCCTGCCCACTTCTAACTCTCAACCGCTGATATCAGCGGGGCTTAACGTGGCCAAAGCAGGCACGGCGGTAACGAGCAGCAGTATGCCAGGCTTGATGCCCAGCAATATGGCCGCCATCATTCCGAGCCCGATGTCCACTCCTTACGCCCAGGCAGCGGCTGGCAGCGGCCCGAGCGGACCCGCGGGCAATACCAGCAGCAACAGCAGCGCGGTTTTGGCGGTGGGCGGAGCAAACTCTAACACTAATTCTACGGCTAACGCCAACGGGACAGTGCAGATAACATCCAGCGGGGGTATCTTAGGTCTCGGGCCAGCACCATCAAGCCACCAGGGGGCAGCACAGTTACCTATCAGCCCAGTGGGCACGGTGCCAGGGGGCGGAGCCAGCATGGGCCCTGGGAACGGGGGCAGTACGGCATCATCAGGGGGCATCATGGGTAACGTGGCACCTGCCCGACCGCCCAGTGTGGTGAAACAAAATGGAGGATCAAGTGAGTGTAGCCCAGTCTAAAATATTTTCTAGGGTGGAGCCGCGTATTAGAAAGTCGTGACCCGAATTACAAAGTAAAAATGATGATACAGGGAAACGGCACAGGGAAACCTTTATACAAACTTATTTATGTTTTACCTGGCGACACCTGCTCTCAATTTAGCCCCGCCCATCTCTTGTCTTAAAGAAGTCTAGGGTTAAAGTCTCTCAAAGGTAACAAGTGATGCAATATAGTATTGAAGTTGAGATTCAGCTGATATTTTGTGTGATCTCTACTGAAACATGTGCCGAAAAATCTAACTTGAGCGATGTTTGCGTTTTAAGACCCTCTAGCCTACAGTGCCGTGGTGGCCGACAGCAGCTCAGACTCCTCCCTTAGCAGTGCCAGCCTATCGCAGAGCAGCCAGCCCTCGTCCACCAGCTCCTCGGCCAATCAGACGTAAGCCTGCGCTTCAGAGTGTCACGCGGCTCTTGTTTCTGCAACAGTACTCCGGTTTCTGCTCCTCGTTCTCACCCCTCACCTCTCTGTCTCTCTTCCCTAGTCTGGATAACGGCCCGAGCCTGCTCAGCTCCATCCCGCTGCTTCCGTCCTCTCAGTCTCCACCGTTTTCAGACAGCACCCCCGGTGGTGGGAGTTTACTGAACGGTCCGCACTCGTACACACCCAACACGGAGGCGATCAAGGTTCGTCTCGAGTCCCAGACGTGAGTAAAACCGGTGCAGTCACTCGCTCTTTAACACTTCTCGCTCTCTTGCGCGTAGGCTCCTGAGCCTCTGAGTTCTCTGAAGGCGATGGCGGAGCGAGCGGCGCTAGGACTGGACGGAGAAATCCCACCGCTTCATCTGACAGAGCGAGGTACGTTCCTGAACACACCCACAGATAGACACACACACACATAACAATGTATAACAATTCTAAATCTGGCCAATGTTGTGATTATTAGAATCTGGCTTAAATGTAAATTTTTATTTTTTTTTTTACTATAGATTTGTTTTCAGGATCCTCGGCCGCCCCCGGCCCTGCAGTTCCCTCCCAGCCTGCTGTCACGGAGGTGAATCTTCCACCCACTCTGGGGGCGTGTCCTCTAGGACCCTCCCCTCTCACTAAAGAGCAGCTGTATCAGCAGATCATGCAGGAGGCTGCCTGGGCGCACATGCCCCTCCCGTCAGACTCGGAAAGGATCAGGTATACACACACTACACCACTAGAAGGTGCTGACAGTCTAATATTGTTACAAATACAGTGGACCCTCGCCGTTCGAACGCCCCGCATAGTGAATTTACGACTTACAAACCAAAATTTTGGTTCGACATGCGAACAATACTTGTTTGTGTGAGTGGAGAAAGTGTTTTTGGGCACGATTTAGTGAGGATATAGCACCATATATATGTGACATCCTATGAAATTTAACAAGGATGGTCCCAAGAAAAAGAAAAAAAATGTGAGCCACTTTCAGTGGAAATAAGAAAAATAAATATTCAGTAATACAGTAAGGTTTGGTGTTTTGGTTCTGCATTATACTGTCGCGAGACTGCGCCGTTGATGCAGCGATTGATAGAAATAGACCAATAGATCAAATTACAGGGATTAAAGTTCTCCGTCGTTACGACGGATTTCCGTCAATCACACTGTTCCGCCTGACCTTAATGTTTAAAATTCACTTTTCATAATTTTAATGCTGTGTATATATAGGCTTACATGGGTGTTAAATTAAGGAAAGACAGTGTATTCAGCCTGCTGAGGAGGATGTGATCAAAGCCTGGAGTGGAGCGACTGCACGTTCCTCTCTCCACTCTAAGCGTTTTGTTATCACTCCGGTATGGATCCACTCCGGGTTTTGGTTTAGTTTTGAAGAACTACATGTCAGGCTGAGGTATAACTATATTTAAGATAGCATGGACACACTTAATGCAGGAAGGCTCCGGTGTTTCGGAGATTGATAAAAGTGTAAAAATAATAAATGGAGATGGGCTTGGCTTAGCGAAATTGGGGAGAATGGCAAGCCTTTTAGTTCGTGGACTAAAAAAATCAAACATCCAGGTAGGTGTCTTTGCACAGTATGCCACAGGAAACTTCAATATGGCAATAATGGCAAAACAAAGTGCGAGTTCGCCATCAGTCAGCAGCTAGTCACAATGCTGCGGTTCGTGCTCTAACAGTACACATGCTCCCTGTCTGCTGCGACAAGAACCACAACGGAGATTCACACATCTGTGGCCGACCGTGTGCGCGATGTAAAAGTGCGCCTATGTTCTTTCATAGCGGAGCATGACCTGTCGCTCACAGTCTCACAACCACTAGTTAATTTAATGCAATCAGTTGTCAAAGACAAGTGTGCACTTTCAAGATTGTCTATAGACTACGTTTACACTGCCAGGCAAATGTGACCCAATTCCGATTTTTTGCTCACATGTGACACATATCGGATATGTTCTGTGTGTAAACAGGAAAAAAACGCATGCATTCCGATATTTCGAGATCGGTTTCAGGCCTCCTTCATATGTGTAAATAAATCGGATATAAATCAGATATGTGCTAATGTGATTGTCGTGTAAACAGACGGATCGGATTTCCTGAGTCATTGTGTTCTGTACGTCATTAAAACTGCGACTTCTTCACGGTTTAATGACGTAATGTTATTCTCCGGTGGAAGCGCGTGTGGAATGATAACATCGCAGGTGACATGGAAAAGGAAAAGACACCCCCCCCTCCAACACACACACACCTTGTGTTAATGCTTATTTGGGCTAAATAACATTAAATCAGTATTTGATGAATAAACATATGTGCAGGCTGCAATTATGCTGTTTTTTTTCTCCTCCGTTTTAAAACCATGGTGCGTGAACTTTGCATATATAGCAGAGATAGCGTTAAGCATATTTCACCTTCATCTTTCTTGGCTAGTGTGTAGCGCAAGAACCTCCCTTTAAGTATGCGCGATGTTTCAGATGGTATGGCAAGTGTAAACACGTGAATCGGATATGAGTCATACTGTAGTTAAAAGAACGTGTAAACAGACGGTCAAAAAAATCAGATATAGGCAACAAATCGGAATTAAGCATCGAGACCTGCAGTGTAAACGTAGCCTATGCACATGCCTACTACTTGCACACATGGCATTGCTGCTTACTGGAAATCCGATTTGTCATCTAAGCTGAAAACGAAGATACATAAAACATGCACTGAAAAAGCACTTTTGGAATTTAATGGTGGTGCTATTACTTTTTTCTGTTAATAATTAAGAGTTTCACAAAACATTGTTTGGTGTTATAAGATAAATACAAACATGCACTGAAAAGATATGTGGTAGATGGTTGATTATTTGTGAAGGTATCTTCTTCTTCGTCTTTCGGCTATTCCCTTTCAGGGGTCGCCACAGCGAATCATCTGCCTCCATCTAACCCTATCCTCTGCATCCTCTTCTCTCACACCAACTAACTTCATGTCCTCTCTCACTGCATCCATAAATCTCCTCTTTGGTCTTCCTCTAGACCTCCTGCCTGGCAGTTCCAACCTCAGCATCCTTCTACCGATATATTCACAATCTCTCCTCTGAACATGTCCAAACCACCTCAATCTGGCCTCTCTGACTTTATCTCCAAAACATCTCACATGGGTTGTCCCTCTGATGAACTCATTCTTGATCCTATCCATCCTTGTCACTCCCAAAGAGAACCTCAACATCTTCAGCTCTGCTACCTCTAGCTCTGCCTCCTGTCTTTTCTTCAGTGCCACTGTCTCTAAGCCGTAGAGCATCGCTGGTCTCACCACTGTCCTGTACACCTTTCCTTTCATTCTCGCTGATACTCTTTAATAGCTTTTAAAATATGCAAACTGGCAATATTAAAGCGGTTTAGTCTCCCCTAACGCTATTGGTCTCGACTATTTAAATAAAGTGTTTGTTAAAGTAATATGGCTCGGCCTGAAAAAAGTTCAGTCAGAAGATTTTTTTTCACTTTAATCCCTGAAATTATCAGAGTTCATCACCAGATCATCTCTGCGCTATTCAGATTGTCCCGCTGCGCTGTCCACTGGGCCACACAGATATTTGGTCTGCCCACGCCGGCTCAATCGGGTGCCACGGTTTCGTCCCACTTTAGATGTGTTTGGCTTCCCATAGACGTGAATGTGTATTGCGTGGTTACATAACGTGGAACGTCACGTGATCTCAATCGCGATTAAGATGATACACCAAAATCTCTTAACCGTTGACAAATTTCTACCGGTTAATTGTGTATACCCGTATATCGCCCACCCCTAGATCCTCCGTCCGTTCATTTCTGTGGAAATCCGTAACTCGAATGTTCGTAAGTCCGAGAGTACCTGTACTGGGTTCTGATTGTTTGAAACTTTTCATAGTTTTAGTGGCACTGTTTCCATATGGCAAAAAAAGAATCAGAATTAAAGGTTAAGTGAGGTTTAATGTCTGTTTAATGTCTGTTTTACTTTATTAATGTCTTTCTAAATGTTTTGATTCTTTTCATATGCAAAAAAATTAAAGTGTTGGAAATTTTTTATTCATGTTTGGCTGAAAAGGATTATCGGCATCAACAATGTTTTCTACAGGAAAATGTTTTGCTGTACAGAATTTTTACAAAAACCTTATTGTGAGGGTCCACTGTACTGTGAATACGGTATATGCTATATGTGCACCTGCCCTAAATATGTTTGTGTGTGTGTGTAGGCAATACATGATGAGGACACCATGCCCTCTAATGCCCTTCCACCATCACACTCCTCCTCATCACTGCGACTCCATTGACTTCTATCAGAGACTCTCCACAGAGACCTTGTTTTTCATCTTCTACTACCTGGAGGTGTGTGTGTGTGTGTGTGTGTGTTTAAAGGCGAAAGAGTAGTATGCAGACTCTTTGTGTCTAATCCATGCGGCGTGTGTTTTTCAGGGCACGAAGGCTCAGTATCTGTCCGCTAAGGCCCTGAAGAAGCAGTCTTGGAGATTCCACACTAAATACATGATGTGGTTCCAGAGACACGAGGAACCAAAGACCATCACCGATGAGTTCGAACAGGTTCAGAGTTTTTAAATGATTTACTCGACTTGTCGTGAGAAAGTGTAAACCGCTAACAGTGTTGTGTGTAACGCGTTAGAGCACTTGGATAACTTTTAGATGTAACGAGTAATCGAACGCTTTAGGTCAGCCATTTAAGTACTCAGTTATTTAGTTATATTTTTAAATATGTAATCCGTTATTCAGACAATCCTACAAGCCCCGCCCCCACCGCCTATGGTAGGCTATTTTGTTTGCGGTTGGTCTTTCGGCTGCTCCCAGCAGGTGGCTATTTGGTTTGTAAATTCTAAAGCATAAGTTGTTTTAAAAGCATAATAGTTCAGTTCTGTGTTTTAAAAGCATGTGCACTTTAATGTAAATCATTCATATGTGTTTAAAAAGCCTTAATCTGAAAGTGATGATTGTGTTTGTGATTTAAGGCTATATAACTGTAGTGCCATAACTTGAAGCCTCTGTGGAAATATGTACTAGGATGATACCCACTTTTACATTTTCCTTTATGTAAGGCTGTACAATAAAGGACTGTAGACGGGGCGTGGTGTCTGTTATTCCTGCTGTTAGTGGTTTACAGATTATGGGCCACACTAAGAAGTTTTTATTTTCTGCAATGGAAAAGTAACTAGTTATTTTTATCAGAAGGTAATGCTTCAATGTAACTTTTTACTACTTTAGTAAACTTTTTAATGACAGTAATTTAGTAATGTGATTATCTACTTTAAAAAGTAACGTCCCCCGACGCTGACGGCAAAGTACGTCATTCTTTACCTGCATTAGGAAATCGGATTAGCTACGGCATGGTTGATTATTTCCTGCAGTGCGTTTCGTTATATTTTTTTTTTAAACAACTATTGTTCGTTGAATAACTGGTTAAATATTATTAATTGTCTGAATTACATCGTAGAAGCTGAATACAATAAATAACACATCTAGGAACTATGGAATCCAGCAACCAATACGGTGGCCGTTTTGTTCAGACACGACTGACTAATGAAGTCCTTTTTTTTTTTTTTTTTTTGTCCCCCCTCCTTTTTTAGGGAACCTACATTTACTTTGACTATGAAAAATGGGGCCAGAGAAAGAAGGAGGGCTTCACGTTCGAGTACAGATACCTGGAGGACCGAGATCTGCAGTGACACACAGATCCAACGCACAGAGTGAATGAAAATAAATGAGAGAGCGAGCGATATATATATAGAGAGAGAGATGTCTTCAACGACTGCAGCTGTTGACATTCCAGGAGAGGAGTGCAGTCTACGTTGTGAAGATGATAAAGTAGGACATCATCAGTGAGAGAGAGAGATGGGGTCGAGTGCCTGTTTACACACACTTTAATCTGTTTCAAATTAAAGGCCCGTTCCGTTGTCATCTAAATGAGTAGAAAGAAAATTTATAAAGATCTGTAACACACCTTCACGTGACCTCGAAAGAAACGAAAAGCATCACTGTTTGTTTGTGCTTTGTGAAGCGAGTGCCGTGTGACATCATTCAGCGCCGGGCTTGTCCAAACGAAAGGGAAAATTTTACACTTTAAAAAGCCTTACGCGTGATATTACGTGTATTGTAATGTAAATAAATTTGAGAGCCAGAGTGTAAAGAATGAATTGACGCAGACATAGCCGCAGTTAAATAATGCAAAGCATTAAAAAAAATAAAAAATAAATTCACATGATAGGAAATTTGCAAACAATCCGAAGCATCCAAGCAGCTGTGCGATTTAAAAAGGTCGTTCTCCTCGAGGTTCTCCAGACTCTCGCTCCCAGACCCAAGTACGTCGTCCCCCCTCCCGTTCCATCCTGGATCACTGAAAGTTTTACCGTTGAATTAGTGCAGTACGTTTAACTTAACGTGAGGTGCGGAGTGACTTCATGGAGCTTTCACCACACGAGCACAAATACACAGAGATCCTTTAAAAAAAAAATTATTTAACATATTTCTTCAAGCTGCAATAGTTAGAATTGTTGTTTTTGCCGCCGCCCCCTTCCCTCTCTTCCGGACAGCACTAACGGAGCTCGGACACGTTCAGGACAAAACAGAGGGCAAGACAGAAAAGCGAGCGGACACATTAAATTGCTATGCAATTGAACTCTTCTCGGCCTGCGTCACCTAAACGGCGTTATTACGATGACGACGATGTTGATGATTATTAATATTATCGTTAGTGGCTGTCCTTGTTTTTTGTAGCATCTTCATCCCAGGCGTGTGCAGGAGGCCCAACACACGTGATCGATTCCGGGGTCACGAGTATAAATAATCTTAAGATAAGTAAATTTCAGAGTTCTGTTTTTATTGTTTCGGCGATTTCTGCTCCAGACGTCCTTTAGATGCATAAGTTCAAGATTGGGTCACTAAACTAATACTAAACCTGTTTGCTAGTTCCTTCCGCTTGAATAAGTGAGGTTAAAAGTGTTAAAGTACATAAAATTCCCCTTTAAACACATTTCACTTTTCCTTTCTTATTTTAGAAGGGGAAAAAGATTAATGAGAATTCCATCCGAGACTGGAACGACTACATCCAGACTTTTTTTTTTTTTCCTTTTTCAGCACATGGACTGAACGTGCAGCTGATTTGTGAATTTTTTTTTTCTTCTCCTGAAAGACGTGATGTATAAATTAATTTCACAGCCTTTTAGCAAGGCTGAGTGTGGAAAGAAGAAGAAAAAAAGTGTACAATTTCAATAAAATACTTTTATGAACCAGACTCATCATGCTTTGTCCTCAACATAAATTACTATTTTGTTAGTTTTTTTTTTCCACCCAAATGCACAAAGGTATTTCCAAGAGACATTTTTAGTCCCTTTCAAATTTATTCAAGCCAAAATAAAACGGATGCGATGGAAATTAAACGATAAAAAGAAAACAATATAGATTGAAAAACTTTCTACACACGTGTAGAGGAAAACAAAATTAAAAACAGTCTTTATCCAGAGCGAGCTTGTGTATTCCGGTACGTTTCAGGCTCACGCTTTGGCTCCTCCCTCTTTCTTCACCTTGAGGAACTCGGCCATGTTGGAGAAGTATTTCTGGTTGGCTTCGGCCACTTTCTTCTCTGCAGCCTGCGGATTGACGATCTCCAAACCCTGTGGTGAGGGGGGGGGGGAAGGGAAAAAAAAAAAAAAAGACAAGTAAAGTGTTTTCTTCTCGATCTACAAGAGATGAACTTTTTAACCTGTACAGGCAAGCATGGCTGCTTCTCAGATCACAAATGATCTGAAGTAACCATGGCAACCTGATTATAATTTCAGAAACTGCAAGAAGTTAACACGACGCTCATCCGTAGTGAAGCGTTTCATCATGTCTTTGTGCAATACAGGTAGTCCATGTTCCAGGAGCACGTTCGTAAGTCGGATTTGTTCCTAAGTCTGACAAAGTGAGTCTTACACACCTTTGACACGAATATACAATGTAAAGCATAGCAATCCATGTGACTAAATCTCTGTCCCCATTCCCCCCCTCCCCCACACTGCCATCATGTGGTCAAAAAACTTAACCACCCCTTAATCGCACACGTCAAATGTAACAGTGTTGTCTCTGCGCCTTCAAATCCTTAGGGCAATCCCGGACACCATTTTGTTATTATCAGAGCTGTTTTCCACTGTATTTGAATACAGATACTACAATGATTTGTTTGCATCTACGAATGTCTGTAGAACCGCAATCCGTTCATATCTGCGGAAATTTGTAACACGAACGTCTGTAAGGCGGGGACGACCTGTGCCTACCTGTAGTATTTATCAGTTATCAGGAAACATGACACGCGTTTGTGTTTACCTGTAATGGAGTAAATGCCACACTGGAGCTCGTCCCCGAAGACCTGTCCCTGACGGTGGACTTTCCTCCATACGTCATGCTCTGCTTCTGCAACGTCCGCTACAAACACAGTCGAAATTGAACATTGATTTGAATTGTTGCAATACAAGCAAAATTTCATCATTATTCCTGTGCTAAAAGGTGTGTTCAGAATCGGTGTGCGTGTGTGTAACGCGGTCACACCGCCGTGACGTCGCGTAGTGTAGTCATACCTGCAGGGATTTGGAGATGCGAGCTTTCGTGGCGTCGTTGACCTGCGCCTGTCTCACCCTGCCACTGCCCGATTTGCCCAGCTGCCCTAAGCTGAAGCCCAGGTCCTCCTGGTAGGCGTCGTCTTCAATCTGACACACACACACACACACACACACACACACACACACACACACACACACACACACACACACACACAGTTAGTTACACAGCAGCGTTATAAAGCAGAGCCTGACCCCAGTCATGATTTGGAATCAATTTATTAACGTCATATTGTACAGTTTATTATAGATAATTGGTTTTATTTATCAAAGCAAGATAAAATCTATTAGTAGAAGTGTTTATATGACTCATGGGATTCTCAGAAAAAAAATCCAGTTTGTTTAAGATTTTACAAGAAACTCAACTGATTTGTTTAAAATTGTGGAATTATCCATTAAATATGTGCTTCAATTTTAATTTCTTATTCATTTTATTTTCAAAAAATAACATCGTTTTGTGGGTTTTGCATGAAAATTCAAAAATCTGAGTGTGAAAATGACCAGAAGAACTCCGGCATGTTCTCCAGCACGCTCAGTAAAACCCAACAGCTGTCTGATTTACAGTACTGTGCGTCTTTGCCTAAACGCCATGAGAAAAAGATGCTTTTGAAAACATTTCTACATAATAGAAACTTCTATAAAGACTAATAAAATAAACACAGTCAATATCTGGTGTAAAAACTCTTTTGCTTTGAAAATAATCAGTTGTGTTAGATCCATCTGGTCACTTTGTCACACTCACTTCTTTCTATTTTTCTCTACTCCTGTATAGGAAAGCATGCAAATATTTTTTCTGTTGTGTTATTTATTAATCGTTAAGGTATGTTTGGAAATGGAATGGTTTTGGACACAAGAATACAGGTATGATAAACATGTATAATAACATTTGGAATTAAGAAAATACGGTACATAAGACTTTTGTGAAACACTGTACGGTGTAGTGCGAGTCTGCAGTATTAGCATGTATGTGATGTTAGCCTGAATCTGCGGTATTAGCGTGTGTGAAGGTTAAGTGTCTGTAATATTAGTATTTATGATCTTAGTTTGAAGGTAGTGTATTTACATGCGCTGATGAATAACTTTTGAAAAAGACCCGTGTGTGTGTGTGTTTGCGTGTGTGATTGTTGTACCTCAGCAAATGTCATTCGGTTAGCGTGCTTTCTGATCTCCGTGAGTCCCAACCTCTCCTTCATTTTACGATACCTGAAAATCAACATGGCGTTTGAGTGAACAGTGAACACACAGACATGCACAGGTCTTAGACACACTCACACGCGCGCTCACCTTCTGCCTCCTCTCTTCGTCCTCGAAGCATCAAGCGGTGCAGGGAGGGGCTTCACCTGTTTGACGGGCGGCGGCTCCTGCCACTTATCAAATTTACGCTCAATCTCCTCCTTCAGCTCATAACCCACCTACACACACACACACCAATTTTAATCTTTTCAGTATGTTTGAGTGAGCTGTGCATGTGTGTGTGTGTGTGTGTGTTGGTGTGCCTGCTCCTCACCTTGCCATCTGCACCCTCGTGAAAACTGTCCACACGGGCTGCGAGTGTGCACTTGGCTGAAACCAGACGCGCCGCCTTCCTCCTTAGATCCTGTACACACACAATCAGTTATTGATTTGGGACAGAGCCCGTCCTCAACCTGACACCATTTATATGCGAGTGTGTGCTTACTGGAGGGAGGGACTGGACGACGTCACAGTGGTAGATGTACCCTGTGTGTGGGAGCAGTGAGGTGCTGCTGAAGCCTGACAGCGTCCTCCTTTGTGCCCCCAGCAGCATCAAGTTACACGCCGGCATCTTGGACAGGTTCGTCAGACCACCAGCCACTCCTGGTCGAATCAAGAGTAAAGAGTCAGAGTTTGCCGTCTCAGGTGTTCGTGGATTTTTTCCCCTCAGATCCTGACTAATAGTTGTTTGCAGAAACCGTAAATATCCCCCGCAAATTCTTTATGCCTTTTTTTTCACAGCAATATATAAATTTATGCATTTTAATGCTAAACTATTAAGAACGATATCATTGACTAATTTTGTAACATAAATATTAACATAAATTCAGCTTCTGACAAACCAGCTCTGCAGGAGACACTGCAGTACAGAACTGTACGGTACACATGGGTTTACATTTACATTCCTTTGTTTTGTTTAATATTTTGGTAGCTATTAAGGATTTAAACTATAAAAATATATATTTTTCAACCACAAAAATTTCGCGCTTTCACAATTCCTGAGTAGGAATTTTTGTATACTTGTATAAAATAAATGATGTTTAAACCCTGCCTCCCCCCCAACACACCCATGATCTTGGCGGCCGTTGAGGCTCCAACGATGATGGACAGATTGGGGGCGATGAAGGACATCCTGGACTCGACGTATTCGTAGATCCTGTGCTTTGATTGGTTGAGCTCGAGCGCCATGTCACATGCCTCCTCCAGTCGCAGGAGCTCATCCTCAGCCAACATCGAGCTGGAAACAACAACAAAACCCTTATACATTAGCATGCAGCTACAGGAAAACAATCAGTGAGTTTTTCTTCTTCTTCTTTCTTTTCACAGAATAGATGTTAGATTACAGAATTCCTCTAGAGCCCAAACTAGGGCCCGCGGTAATGTTTGATTTGGCCCGTCACACCATCCGAGAAAAGAGAGGGGGGGGGGGGGGTGCCTTCGACACAGATCGTCATTTATAGTTTGACATAAAAAAAAAAAAAAATTTATTAAATGGAAATTAATTAGATTTTTTATTAATCAATAAAACGTCAACAAATTAAACACAGTAATGGAGAAATCAAAGCGGTGGCACACAGAAGAGAGAAATTTTTAAAAAGTTTGGCAAGACGAGTTTTTAATTCACTGAAGTCAAATCAAAGGCAGTATGTCTAGTTTGCAAACAGTCGGTTGCTGTTTTAAAAGAGTACAATATCCGTCACCATTATGAAACAACATTCTGCAGCTTTCTCAAAGTACAGCGGCGAGGCGCAAAAAACAGAAGGCTAACGAGATGCTTGCTAAACTTCGATTCGAACAAAGCGCGCTGCTACGTCCTTTAACAGCACAAGAAAGCGCCACACGGGCCAGTTATCAGATTTCCGCTCTAATTGATAAAAGTGGAAGAACCTTTGCAACTGGAGAGTTCGTCAAGGAATGTCTTGCAGTGGCTGCAGAAGCAGTTTGTCCTTCTCGGGTACGAATGTTCTCACAAATTAGCCTGTCAAGAAATACTGTCACCCAACGCAGAGATGACGTGGCTCAAGACATCGGCGAGCAAATTAAGACAAAGGCAAGTGCGTTCTCTGCCTATTCTATAGCCTGCGTCGAGAGCACCGACTTATCTGATTCCGCACAGCTGTTGGTATTTTTGCGTGGAGTAAATGAAACTTGTGACAAGAGCTGGCTGACATTGAGACCCTTTCTGGTACTACTAAGGGACAAGATCTCTTTTTTGCTGTTTGAAAATGCAAATCTTTACAAATAAAATTGCATTAGTTAATCAGATTAAAGTTGTTTTATATTTATTTTAAATATTATGAAATAAATAAGGGGAACCCGCCACACCATTCGAGATATATATAATGCAGTTTGATATATGATGCAAAATTTACTTTTGGCCCACAGCACCTCAGTCAAGTTAGATTTTTGGCCCTTCATAGGAAAAAGTTTGGGCACCCCTGCTCTAGAGGATTCTGGGAATTTGGATGAACTCGAGAGCAAGAGTGTGTGAGAGTGTGCTTACCCCTGTGTGGTGGAGGCAGTAACACTCACCACCATGATGGTGGCATTGGTCAGAATCTGCTGGAGCATTTCATTGTTCTTACACTTGTCCAAGTTGTTCCCCAGCTCCTACACACACACACACACACACGTATCCATATAATACATTGCTGTTACCTGATTTAAAGCAATTTGAAACAGACAAAAATAGTTATAGGTTATTTTTTTTTAAAGTGTTTAAAGGTGTACAGTACTTTGACGGTCCTGATGTAATCCAGTGTGCTCGGCACCAGCGACTCCAATTCCGGGAACCTCTTCGAGTATTTATCACGCACAAATTTATGAATAATATCTGCATGGTAAAAAAAGCAAACAAACTAAAATTTATTAATTAATAAACCTGACCACATTGTATCTGTCCAATCATAAGTTCTTTGGCTGTGTTCCAATAACCACCCTGAAAAAATCATGCGCACTCACTATGATGTGATGTTACGAAACCATTAGAACACCATGGCACTAATGATTAAGTTAATATAAAATGTGTAATTTTGTAATATAAATAAGCATCAGAATATAGACAATACTGTTTCCTATCTTGCACAATGTGTAATAACATTATTTTTCTATTTTTACTGCATTTTCTGATGAAATTCTCAATTCTCATTTCATTTAGCAAAGTCCAGATTGACAAAGCAATTATACAGCAACCCAGAACAGCTGGAGGAGAACAGAAGGAAGAACCCTAGCAAAAAAAAAAAAAAAAAAAAAAAAAAAACCCTACACACCCTACAGTGTTCGATTCATCATCTCTCTCCACTTGTCCCGGTCTTCTGTATCTTCAACACCTCAACCAGCTTCATATCCTCAGTTATTGCATCCACAAACTTGTACCTCACCTCCTCTGTGTCTCCTGCCTGGCAGCTCCATGTATCAACATTCTGCTACCAACATACTCACTCTCCCTCCTCTGAACATGTCCAAACCATCTTAATCTGGCCTCCCAAACTTTGTCCTCCAAACGTCCAACATGTGCTGTCCCTCTGATGTACACATTCCTATTCCTGTCCAACCATGTCGCTTCCAAAGAGAACCTCAACATCTTCAGCTCTGCCTCTTCCTCAGTGACACCGTCCCTAAGTTGTACAGCATGGCCGGTCTCACCACTGTCTCGTCCATCTTCCCATTGATTCTCGCTGATATTTTCACACAGAACTCTTGACACCTTTCTCCTCCATCACTCTGGACTGTTGACCCTGAGTCAATTTAAACTCCTGGACCTTCTTCACCTTGTATTCTTACTGTTCCACTTCCCTCCCTTTCATTGTACAACTGTTGTGTACCAGGTTGTTAAGAATTAATATACGTGTGACAAGTTCTGACAAATAAGAATGTTGGATTTGTCCTAGTTGTTCAATTTATATAATTTTTTTACTGGCATGGTAAAATGGTTCATGTTTTTTTAGGAACACATTGAAATGTTGCCCTGTTAATCAGTTTTAATGCTTTTCTTACTTTTTTTTTGGTTTTGTATTTTTGAATCACAATAAAACTGTTTTAAACTTGACTGCTTGATTGTGCAAATATCAGTTTTTTTCTGCATTACTGAAATAATTACCCTCATTTCCGAAACCTATAAAGTGGAACCTTGGATTGCGAGTAACACTGTCTGCGGGAGCTTTTCAAGACGAGCAAAATCTCGAAATAAATTTTAACTTGATAAACGAGCAGCATCTTTATATACGAGTAGTACACATGCGCTTTGTCTGCTGAATGTCACATGATCACAACTAAGCCAATAGTTCTTTTCTCTCATGCATTTGTAAAAGACGTCCTAAACAGTAGCCTCCTCCCCCATTCTCTTGTCTTCAGTTGACTTCAGGTTCACACACACACACACACCCTTCAAAGGTAAAGCGCAGGTTAATTTGTTTTATTTTTACTTTATATTTTGTGCTATTTATTTTTATATGAATAATTTTGGGTTGTGGAACAAATCGCCTGGGAAATCTGCTTTGATCTACGAGTGTTTTGATATACAAGCACACTTCCAGAAGAAATTATGTTCACAATCCCAAGGTTCCACTATATACTATATTATTACCAAAACAGATGTTTATTAGATGTTAATTTTATTAATAGAAAATTGTACTTTGATTTTAAATGCATGTGTAAAATGTAAAAATTATGTCCTTTCAGGTTTGCATGTCATTTTGAAAAACTGTCAGGTTTCATTGAATTATAAAAAAAAAAAAAAAAAATGCTTGTAGATTGTGGAAGGTGTTGCAGTAATGAGAGAAAATCAAAATTAAAAGAACTTAATTTCAGAATTATTTCAGAAATTCAGAACGAATTTTGAGTAACTGCACGACTATTAATCCATTTTTAAAAATCTGAAAATTTATTTGTTTTTCTAACAGTATTGATGTTTTCGGTAATGAGAATTTTTAGGACTTGTTTTGGATATTATGTTCAAAAAGGTGTTAAATGGTAAAAGTAAAAGTTTTTAAATTAACATTTTACTTCAGACTGTTGCTAATGTCTGGAAAAAAATAATTTAAGCATTTTTTTTATTTTCATGCTTGAAATTTGTTTAAGCACGATTTCGTGAGAATCATCCATTTATCATCCTAATATACAGAAATGTACAGTACAGTATGATAAAGTCGCCGTAGTCCACCAGCTACTAATTAACGACCCGTACACACTATATAGTGCACTAAATATCCAGTAAGAGGAAGTGCCAGGGTTCTCAGTTCATTTCTATTTTTGCATTTCAGGTTGTAAAATGTTACAGTTCCTTTATAATCCTACAGGTGGCACACTCTAAACTATTCACATACTACCAGGCAGAACAGCATCCTGTATGATATGAGTGAATTATTTGCCCTCTTTTTAAAAATTTTTTTTTAAGATTTGTAATGAAATCTGGGTGGGGAAAAAAAAATTTATTCATTATATTTCAAGGCTCGAAATAAATTTTATTTGGTAGCACTGGTGCTCCCAACTTCAGAAAGTTAGGAGCACCCACCAAAAATTAATGAGCACCACAACTACAAATTGTATATTAACAGATTTCTTTAATTTGAAAACAACACCAATCAACACTAACAACAAACAGCCACAACAAATCACTGAAGCTTTACATATCCTGTGGCCAGGATTTGAAATTCGGTTTTCTGGCTCTAAATTTAGTAAAGGCAAGCTCTTCTTTGGCGATAGTGTATGCCGTGTTAAATTTTACGTTCAGTTCTGCCAACTGCGCGGAACGGCTGGCAGTATCTTGATGATTAAAAGCCTCAACGATCGAACCTGTTGAAACTGAACTTTTTGCTACACACTTGTCCCTACATTTCTTGTGTTTCGCACCCTCACCGTGTTTGACCAAGCTCTCGCGCTTAAAGTGCGTACAGTCAGTGGCGAACGCTGTTACCTGCAAACTCCGTCCCACAGGTTTTACAGTTAATGCAGTGCATAGAGCCATTTTCATAGCGGAGCCACTTGAAGTCTTTCAGCCATTCCCTACGAAAACTGTACGCCTTCTTTTCAGCTGGTGAATCAACATTCACTACATGATCACTATCACCAGCGCCATTATTTGTAATTTCCCCGCTGTAGTTAGCGCCGTCACCTGACTGAGTGATTGACAGCTATTATTAACCAATCTAACATCTCAACGGCAGAACGTCATCGTATCAGAACACATACATACTGTTAACGCATTAATCTGTTTAATTTGTAGAGAAATAAAAACAGGTAGCACGGCAACAATTACATGCTCTCGCACCAATGCTCCCAAATATATTTTGAGGTCGCATAGATGAAATTTCGGGAGCATATGCAACCAAAATGGTCGCAATTTCGAGCCCTGTATTTATAAAATTGTGATACTGATTCGCAATACAAATCAAATTGACACGTGGGGTATTGTGATTGTGTGACTTGTGTATAAACGGAGATGAAATCAGAGCAATGCCGAACTGTTTTACTCACTCAGTTCGTTATCGATCTCCATGGTGAGGTTATTAGCGGCGACGATGAGGCGGTACTCGGGATCGGCTTCTACCGGACCTGAAACTGTGAGTGCGAGAGAGAGAGAGAGAGAGAGAGAGAGAGAGAGAGAGAGAGTGTGTGTGTGAGACAGCGTGAACCATACACTCACAGTTACGCATATTCAGTAACTTATGTTACTGAACAAGCCACGGCTTACCATCTGTGGATTTGCGTGGATTCCCTACGTAATGAGCAATCTTGTCCATGATCTCAGAAAACTGAAAAACACAGACACACAAAATTAAACAAATCTCAGAAGAAAAGGGGTTCTAGTGGAACTGGAGGAGAAATTCATTTACAGCTACTTTTCAACTTCCGAACGAGTTCCGTTTTGGGAGCATGTTCGTAAGTCGGATTTGTTCTCAAGTATGACAAAATGAGTCTTATATGGTTTTGCATACCAATCCACCTGACTAAATATCTGTCCCCTTTCCCCACACTGCCATAATTTGGCCAAAAACCCTAACTGTGCCTAAGGAGACGAAGATCACAGTGAAATGTCAAATACTGCATTGGACGGTCAACTCTGTTTTGTTGGAAATTTTCCGAAATCAGGATTATTCACCATCATCATAGACATGTACGACATTGGACACATCAAAGACATTATTCACCATGTCCCTCTTTACACACACTACTATTTCTTTCATTTCACCGTCTTCAGCTTTGGTGTCCAGGCCGTGCGTGAAAATAATTCCACATACTCGTGATTTCTCAGAGAACAGAACCACGGATGCAGCTAGACGAGCGACATCATGACACTCACCGCTTTGCTGTTGCGCAGTTTCGCTATAGACGCCACATTCTCTGTCCCGCTGTAGTCTGTCTCCATCTCCTCTGGAATGTCCTCCAGCCCTCCATGTCCTTCTCTGTTTACAACTTCTCCATCCATCTGGTCCTCTTCTCCACCTGGATACAGTCCATCTTCTCCTTCATCTCCAGCTTCCTCCAAATCAGCCAGGAGTTCATCTGCTAAAGACATCTGCAAAAACAAAATAAATATATAAATCAATGTATTAATAAAAAAAAAAAAAAAGAAAAAAAAAAGGGGGGGGGGGTTAAAAGTCTTCCCCCAGAGATACGACAAGAACAGGACAAAAATACAAGTACATTTCAGTCATTGTACCAAACAACTCTGTATGACAGTCATGGTTGAACATAATGAGGTTGCCATGGTTACATTAGGAGTTGGGATTAATGTCAAACAGGAATTAACGAGCTTAACTCATCCGGCTACCTAGTTAGCTCGCTTTGTGGGAAGGAAACTTGGCTTTATTTTTAAACTAATAATGAATTTCTTGTAAACTTACCTCGGAAAAGTGTCTCTAATCTTTCGGGGAAATGCAAAAGTGTCCAAAAATGTTTAACCCAGTAAAATATAACAACGCGCGCGCACGCAAACAAACGTTGTAACAGCGCTTCAGCGGTCGCACAGGAAGTGCGTCACTTATAGCGCAGGCAAGCGCAAAGCCTCCTGGGAAATGGTGTTTTAACCAGAATACATGCCCTCCAGCGTAACATTGAATTTTTTTCTGCTTCTTTTCTATTCATATGTCTCCCCGAGCATATACAGGTCCTTCTAAAAAAAATTAGCATATTGTGATAAAGTTCATTATTTTCTGTAATGTACTGATAAACATTAGACTTTCATATATTTTAGATTCCTTACACACAACTGAAGTAGTTCAAGCCTTTAATTGTTTTAATATTGATGATTGTGGCATACAGCTCATGAAAACCCAAAATCCCTATCTCAAAAAATTAGCATATCATGAAAAGGTTCTCTAAACGAGCTATTAACCTAATCATCTGAATCAACTAATTAACTCTAAACACCTGCAAAAGATTCCTGAGGCTTTTAAAAACTCCCAGCCTGGTTCATTACTCAAAACCGCAATCATGGGTAAGACTGCCGACCTGACTGCTGTCCAGAAGGCCATCATTGACACCCTCAAGCAAGAGGGTAAGACACAGAAAGAAATTTCTGAACTAATAGGCTGTTCCCAGAGTGCTGTATCAAGGCACCTCAGTGGGAAGTCTGTGGGAAGGAAAAAGTGTGGCAGAAAACGCTGCACAACGAGAAGAGGTGACCGGGCCCTGAGGAAGATTGTGGAGACCTTGGGGGACCTGCGGAAGCAGTGGACTGAGTCTGGAGTAGAAACATTCAGAGCCACCGTGTACAGGCGTGTGCAGGAAATGGGCTACAGGTGCCGCATTCCCCAGGTCAAGCCACTTTTGAACCAGAAACAGCGGCAGAAGCGCCTGACCTGGGCTACAGAGAAGCAGCACTGGAATGAAAGCAAATTTTGCATGTCATTCGGAAATCAAGGTGCCAGAGTCTGGAGGAAGACTGGGGAGAGGGAAATGCCAAAATGCCTGAAGTCCAGTGTCAAGTACCCACAGTCAGTGATGGTCTGGGGTGCCATGTCAGCTGCTGGTGTTGGTCCACTGTGTTTTATCCAGGGCAGGGTCAATGCAGCTAGCTATCAGGAGATTTTGGAGCACTTCATGCTTCCATCTGCTGAAAAGCTTTATGGAGATGAAGATTAAATTTTTCAGCACAACCTGGCACCTGCTAACAGTGCCAAAACCACTGGTAAATGGTTTACTGACCATGGTATTACTGTGCTCAATTGGCCTGCCAACTCTCCTGACCTGAACCCCATGGAGAATCTGTGGGATATTGTGAAGAGAAAGTTGAGAGACACAAGACCCAACACTGTGGATGAGCTTAAGATCGCTATCGAAGCATCCTGTGCCTCCATACTGTGACAACTAAGCAGTGCCCACAGGCTGATTGCCTCCATGCCACGTTGCATTAAAGCAGTCATTTCTGCAAAAGGATTCCTGACCAAGTATTGAGTGCATAACTGAACATAATTATTTGAAGGTTGACTTTTTTTGTATTAAAAACACTTTTCTTTTATAGGTCGGATGAAATATGCAAATTTTTTGAGATAGGAACTTTGGGTTTTCATGAGCTGTATGTCACAATCATAATTTTTTAAACAATAAAATGCTTGAACTACTTCAGTTGTGTGTAATGAATCTAAAATATATGAAAGTCTAATGTTTATCAGTACATTACAGAAAATAATGAACTTTATCACAATATGCAATTTTTTTTGAGAAGGACCTGTATATCCACCCACTTCCAGTTGCTATTGTAACGCTATTATACCTACTGTAACATGGACAAAATTGTGATGGCTAGAAGACTCGGTCAGAGCAACTCCTAAACTTTTGTCTTACGGATGTTCCTGGACTGCAATGATCACAACCTACCAAAAGTGATCCAAGGAAGGAATCGGTGACAGCGTCATGGATGGCAAAGGCTTACAACTGAACTGAACAAAGGTAATTAAATGTGCCTTACTGCATGTAATTCCTCACTTAAAAACTGAGCGCAGCACTTGAATGATAGAAAATTACTTGTTGTTGGTCTTTCAGCTGCCCTCATCGAGGGGTCGCCACAGCAGACCATCTGATCTTCACACAACTTGGCACAGGTTTTATGCCGGATGCCGTTCCTGAAGCAACCCTCCTAATTTATCTGGACTTGGGACCGGCACTGCACTCAGTGCCTGGGGTTTGGGCATTGGGTGACAATTGAACCCAGGCTTTCTGCATGGCAGGTGAGAAACCTACTATTGACCCACTAATGCCCAAACAATACAAAATTACTAATTATGCTAATAAGTGCAGGTGACTTTTAGTCCCGACAGAGTTTAGAGAAAAAGGCAGATTTTAGGTTTTTAATTGAGTAATAATAATATGCGATAATGTAAATGTGTTTCTGTTGCACCACTCAGAAGCTTGTGCACTTTCACAAGATCAAGTTGAGTCCAAGACTGATTGGTCATGTCTGATCAAGCTGAAATATAGCAAATCTCAATTATAAATGTAACAAATTATTAAAACATTTATTTTTAAGTCAGTGTGGTAATATATGAACTGGCAAACAAAAGAATTGCGATTTAGAACTGAATAAATTTTTTTCACGATTTTTTTCATTCACATATTGTGAAAAAATGTATTCAGTTATATACAGAATATACTGTATATACAGAGGGGCCCAAAAATGTATACACACTTCACAAGTTGTTGTCTATTGGGGCCTCTGAGTGGCGCAGTGGTAAAAAGTGCTCGCCCTATCACCTGGACATCGCTGGTTTGATTCCAGGGTGATCCTGTAACCTCTCACAGCCGGAGGTCTAGAGAGAGCTGATTGGCCAAGCTCTCTTAGAGGGGCGGGATGAGAGGTACTTCATGCTCCCACATTAATCACGGCTCTACAGTGATTGGCTCTACCAATCAGGGGCCTCTGTGTGCTCACGCAAGCGGAAGGAGCGGATAGCGCTGTCCTCTGAGTGTGTTATGCTGCCCTCAACGGTGCGTGAATGAGCAGTTTGAAAAGATGCGGTTGGCTGGCATCACGTGGTTCGGAGGAAACATGTCTTCGTCTTAGTCTACGGCCCACGCGACTGAGTGGTAGTAGTGCCTTAATGTGGGAGCCCCCTAGTGACGGGGAGGAATTGGACACGACTAAATTAGGGAGAAAATCGGGAAAAAAATCCAAATAAAAAAAAAGTTGTTGTCTATGGACTTTTTGAGAACTTCAATCGAAGTTTGAACTTGAGGCGACAGGAAAACGCTGAGGTATCCGGGCTAGGCAAGAGGCTAACCCACAAAAGCCGGCTATTCCTACCATTGTACTGGCTAACGTACGCTCTTTGGAAAATAAACTGGATCACATTCAACTTCTACGCTCAACGTTCAAAGTACTGTAAGATACTGTTGTGTTTTTGTACAGTATTTAGCAAAACATGGCTCAAGTACAGCATTTCAGATAGTGCCGTTCAGTTCGACCAGCTAACATGCTACAGAGCAAACAGAGCTCTCGTCGAAAACGGTAAGACCTGTGGCGGCGGACTTTGTGTTTACATCAGTGGTGTCATGATGCTGTTATGGTCTGTAAGTACTGCTCTTCCCTGGTGGAGGTTATAATCATAAAGTGTCGACCGTTCTATCTACCGAGAGAATATTCTGCCATTTTAATCTGGGCTATATATGTACCCCCAGCTCCAATAACAACAACAGGAGTGAGGCACTAAATGAACTGTACCAGGAAACAATACACATGAAGAAAAAAAACTGGTCTAAACAACTCAAAGAGGAGCTTACTAGGCCCCCCCCCCCCCCCCCCAAGATACAAGTACGGCCGGAAGGATCTTCTGGGGTACTCCAGGACTGCTTTAACACCACAGACTGGGATATATTTAAGCAGGCTGCCACACATAACAACTGTACAGACCTTCAGGAACTGCCTACATCAACAAGTGCATTGATGATGTAATGGTTATAAAGACCATCACTGTCCGGGCCAACCAGAAACCGTGGCTAACAGGAGAGGTCTATAGACTATTGAAGGTACAGAATGTTGATTTCAAAACTGGAGACACGGTGGCCCTGAAGACAGCTAGGGCCAACCTGACCCGCAGCATCAAGCAGGGAAAGAGACAGTACTCCAGGAGGATAGCCCATCGCTAAATCGAGAGACACGCGGAGCCTGTGGCACGGGATACAGACCATCACCGATTACAAGTCCCCACCGCAAACATGTGACACTTCTATCTCTTTGCTGAATGAGCTGAATGCATTATTCGCTCGCTTTGAAAAGCACAACAGCACCACAGCACAGAAGTGCCCAGAAGATCTTTCCACAGGATCAATGCACGCAAAGCCCTGGGTCCTGACAACACTCTGAGAGACATGCAGGGGAACTCATTGATGTCTTTATGGACATTTTTAACATCTCACTGAGTCAGACTGTTATCCCCACATGCAGAGGTGGAAAGTAACGAATTACATTTACTCGCGTTACTGTAATTGAGTAGCTTTTTTGTGTATTTCTACTTTTTAAAGTAGTTTTTAAAATCTGTAATTTTACTTTTACTTAAGTACGTTTTGTTTGAAGTATTGTAATTCGCTACATTTTAAATCATATTCGCTACTGAGTAAAAAATAAATGAATGAAAATACTAAAATAATGATAATATTACGCTTGCGTGTGTGTATCATGCGCTGCTCCAGACTCCACTCCAGGTTTTCTGACTGTCCCCACATCGGCATCTTCCTGACCTTCCACACGGTCGCTTCCGCCCTGAGAGTGACGTCATCGACTAGCGCGACCATATACAGTGGTGTGAAAAACAATTTGCCCCCCTCCTGATTTCTTATTCTTTTGCATGTTTGTCACACAAAATGTTTCTGATCATCAAACACATTTAACTATTAGTCAAAGATAACACAAGTAAACACAAAATGCAGTTTTTAAATGAGGGGTTTTATTATTTAGGGAGAAAAAAAATCCAAACCTACATGGCCCTGTGTGAAAAAGTAATTGCCCCCTGAACCTAATAACTGGTTGGGCCACCCTTAGCAGCAATAACTGCAATCAAGCGTTTGCGATAACTTGCAACGAGTCTTTTACAGCGCTCTGGAGGAATTTTGGCCTACTCATCTTTGCAGAATTGCTGTAATTCAGCTTTATTTGAGGGTTTTCTAGCATGAACCGCCTTTTTAAGGTCATGCCACAACATCTCAATAGGATTCAGGTCAGGACTTTGACTAGGCCACTCCAAAGTCTTCATTTTGTTTTTCTTCAGCCATTCAGAGGTGGATTTGCTGGTGTGTTTTGGGTCATTGTCCTGCTGCAGCACCCAAGATCGCTTCAGCTTGAGTTGACGAACAGATGGCCGGACATTCTCCTTCAGGATTTTTTGGTAGACAGTAGAATTCATGGTTCCATCTATCACAGCAAGCCTTCCAGGTCCTGAAGCAGCAAAACAACCCCAGACCATCACACTACCACCACCATATTTTACTGTTGGTATGATGTTCTTTTTCTGAAATGCTGTGTTAGTTTTACGCCAGATGTAACGAGACACACACCTTCCAAAAAGTTCAAATTTTGTCTCGTCGGTCCACAAGGTATTTTCCCAAAAGTCTTGGCAATCATTGAGATGTTTTTTAGCAAAATTTAGACGAGCCTTAATGTTCTTTTTGCTTAAAAGTGGTTTGCGCCTTGGAAACCTGCCATGCAGGCCGTTTTTGCCCAGTCTCTTTCTTATGGTGGAGTCGTGAACACTGACCTTAATTGAGGCAAGTGAGGCCTGCAGTTCTTTAGATGTTGTCCTGGGGTCTTTTGTGGCCTCTCGGATGAGTTGTCTCTGCGCTCTTGGGGTAATTTTGGTCGGCCGGCCACTCCTGGGAAGGTTCACCACTGTTCCATGTTTTTGCCATTTGTGGATAATGGCTCTCACTGTGGTTCGCTGGAGTCCCAAAGCTTTAGAAATGGCTTTATAACCTTGTCCAGACTGATAGATCTCAATTACTTTTGTTCTCATTTGTTCCTGAATTTCTTTGGATCTTAGCATGATGTCTAGCTTTTGAGGTGCTTTTGGTCTACTTCTCTGTGTCAGGTAGCTCCTATTTAAGTGATTTCTTGATTGAAACAGGTGTGGCAGTAATCAGGCCTGGGGGTGACTACAGAAATTGAACTCAGGTGTGATAAACCACAGTTAAGTTATTTTTTAACAAGGGGGGCAATCACTTTTTCACACAGGGCCATGTAGATTTGGAGGTTTTTTTTCTCCCTTAATAACGTAAACCTTCATTTAAAAACTGCATTTTGTGGTCAATTATGTTATCTTTGACTAATAGTTAACGGTTTTTGATGAGCAGAAACATTTAAGTGTGACAAACATGCAAAAGAATAAGAAATCAGGAAGGGGGCAAATAGTTTTTCACACCACTGTATAAACCGAAGAGAGACACGGGAAAGAGGAAAGAGGTTGTGATTTTGGCGTTTTGATATTTGGTTGTGTATTCCGGTTTGACTTTTTGCCTCCCATTGACTTTGATTATTGCTTTGTCCCTTTGGTTTGGTTGGTCTTTGTATATATTTGTAGATAATTTCACTGTATTTCACTGTGCACTCACTAGTAGTAGGGGCGTGGCTGCCATTTATTTTGGGAAGAGGGAATTTATTTGGAATGTTTTTGGTTTAGAGAGTCCGGGAAGGTACCTGTATTTTTGTTTGTAGGTTTTTATTTTATTTATTAATTTTTTTGGCAGGTAATCTATCTACTAAATATAAATCCCATTTATTTTATTTTATTTTATTTTATTTTGGGTCCACCCTGAATCTGATCCTCCTATTCCTGTTGTGTGTGTGTGTGTGTGTGTGTGTGTGTGTGTGTTTTGTATATACAAACCTCATTATTTCATCAGTTAATGATTGGATCTAGTTCTTTCTGCCATATACCACCATTTCCATACAGTTTAAAATAGAACCCTGAACCATTCTTTTGCTGTATGACCCTAGACCAGGGGTGTCAAACTCATTTTAGGGTGAGGGCCAGATGAGAAGAAATGTGACCATGTGCGGGCCGAATTTGTTTTTTTAATCATAGTCCATCAAATTACAACAAATACACTATATTCTGTAAAACTGCATGTAACAAGTCCTCAGAAACTGTTCATTAACACTCTTATTCCTTTTTGGGGGGAAAACAATGCCAAGTAATGGCAAGCAAAATCCTTTCCTTTGAACATGAATATTACTTGTCAGATAAGAAATAAAAAATGCTGAAGACTCTGTGTACAGACTGTTACATTAAATATGAAGCTATAGTCTACAATATAATTTAGAAACTAGAAAAACACTTCACAATTTAAAAAAACTGCCTTTAACAACTCAATAGTTTAGAAAGAATCATATACAAAAATAAATTCTTTATGGTTAATGCAAATGAAAAAAATATATCATTCACTTTGGATATGAACATTAACTCTACACTACAAATGAGAACTTTCCTTTAACAAAATTTTTTTTTTTTTAAAGCGGATTAAAGCATTAACTTTTTCCATTTGAAACTGTCCAGTGTATTTATCATATTTCTCTGCGTGTATGTCATAGTGCCGTTTAATGTTGTATTCTTTTTGCACAGCCACGGCTTGTGAGCGGATTAAACTTACCGGCTTGCCGTTGACCTCACAGAAGAAATACTTCTCTTTCCATTTCTCCTGAAACATCCACCCTTCCAGATCAATTTTTCTTTTTTTGGACATTTTTCTAAAATCGCGAGTGCTTGCCACACATCTTCAAATAGCCGAAGAAATTAGATTTAGGCGCCAATTTAGAATGCGCATGCGTGTTAGAGGTTTCGGCAGAAGCGCAAGAGAAGAGCAGTTAAATGATCAATGATAAAATAAAAAAATGAATAAAACCAAACGCAATATTGCAGCGAATACCCGGACATACTTTATTTAATACTACTACTACTACTTATAATGATAATAAAAAATATTTGATATTTAATATTATTGTTCAAATCATCCCGCGGGCCGTACTGGACACCTTAGTGGGCCGTATTCGGCCCGCGGGCCGTATGTTTGACACCCCTGCCCTAGACCCTTAACACCATATTTAAGTGACCACTTTGATTTTCAAGTACAAGAAAGACAACAGCTTTATTATGCAAAGGTGTTCCTTCAGTTAAAAACAACTAGTTTGAGATTTATATCTGCTCATGTTTGTTGAACTCCACTAGAATGCCTCATCCCACCCCCGCTGTTAAAAAAATAAAAATAAAAAAGTAACTCGGTAACTTTTACTCTGAGTAAAAATTTTTATGAGCTACTTTTTACTTTTACTTGAGTAGATTTTTATAAATGTAACTTTACTTGTACTTAAGTAAAATTTCACTGATGTAACAGTACTTGTACTTGAGTACAAAATTTTATTACTCTTTCCACCTCTGCCCACATGTTATCCTGACCATAATCCCAGTACCAAAGAAAACATCCTGTTTTAATGATTTCTGCCCAGTTGCACTTACTCCTATCATTATAATAATAATAATACATTTTATTTGAAAGCGCCTTTCAGAACACTCAAGGACACTTTACAGAGTAAAATAATAATAAAAAAATAAAATAAAATAAAAAGCAGGCAAAAGAGCAGACAATTTACAAATCATAAAACATAATACATAGAACAGTTGCAAGATAGGAAGTTATGTGGGATAAGCTATTTTGAATAGGTGAGTTTTTAGTCTAGACTTAAAAAGAGAGAAAGAAATTATGTTTCTTATATCAGGAGGTAGGGAATTCCAAAGTCGAGGAGCAGAGCAGCTGAAAGCCCTGCTCCCCATGGTGGCAAGACGGGGGGGAAGGAACAGAGAGAGAAAGAGAAGAAGAGGATCTGAGACACCGAGATGGGATGATGATCTGTACCAAATCAGAAAGATATGGAGGAGAGAGATGATGAATAGCCTTAAATGTATACAGAAGAATTTTAAAATTAATGCGATATTTGACCGGGAGCCAATGAAGCTGCTGCAGAACAGGGGTGATGTGATGAATAGAAGAGGTCCTGGTGATAATACAAGCAGCAGAGTTCTGGACACGTTGAAGCTTATGAATGGATTTTTGAGAAAGACCAAAAAGAAGTGAATTACAATAATCGAGCCGAGATGTAACAAGGCTGTGAACAAGAATGGCAGTGGCATGTGGGGTAAGAAAGGAACGGAGACGATTAATGTTACACAACTGGAAATAAGCAGACGGAGTGACATTATTGATGTGTGAATTAAAAGACAGAGTACTGTCGAGGATGACACCCAAGCTTTTCACACATGGAGAAACAGAGACCGGCAGGTTATTGATAGCAATAGAAAAACTATTAGTACTGGATAATGTTGATTTAGAGCCTACCAGGAGAAGCTCTGATTTATTGCTGTTGAGTTTCAGAAAGTTAGAAGAGAACCATGAATTTAGTTCAACTAAACAGAGGGTGAGGGAAGATGGGGGGAGAGCAGAATCAGGTTTGGTGGACAGATAAAGCTGGTTGTCATCAGCATAACAGTGAAACTGAATATTATATTTACGAAAAATGTGTCCAAGCGGGAGAAGGTAAATAATGAAAAGAAGGGGCCCCAGGACAGATCCCTGTGGGACGCCAGTGACCAGAGGAAAGGGCTGAGAAGTGAATGATTTCAGTCGAATAAACTGAGTACGATCAGACAAGTATGATATGAACCAGGCTATAGGAGTATGGGAGAAACCGATTGAGACTAACCTACTAAGGAGAATGGGGTGAGAAATAGTGTCGAAAGCTGCACTCAGATCCAGGAGAATAAGAATAGAAAGTAAACCGGAGTCAGCTGCCATAAGGAGATCATTGGTTATTTTTTATAAGTGCTGTATCAGTGCTATGAAAGGGGCGAAAGCCAGACTGGAACCGTTCATACAGATTATTATTAGTTAAATATGAGTGGATCTGTGATGGCCCGTCATCGGCCACACGTTGAAGGGTAATATGTGCATTCACAAACATGTACACAGACCCGTTCACTGCATTTATTGTTTAGTTAATTGGTTTATTTATTTACATTAAACAAGACACAAACACCATTCATTTAATTTAAATATTTATTTACAAGTGCATCATATCTGGATGGAGTGCACACATCCTAGTTTATGTTGTACTGTATATTTTGAGTTAATATTATTTTTCTTTGAGTTTAAGTTACAGTACCGTCGAGCTGTTGAGGGGTGAATTGCTGGGGCTGTTGCACTGAGCTCTCTGGTCCGTCAACTATTAAGGTCTGGCATGCCGCATCAACCACAACTTTGGTTCCACCGGCTGTACCAACCTGTAGACCAACTGTGGGAGGGAATTGGTTGTCTGCCATTTTATGTTTGTGTATATATAATATCTATATGGTTTTGATTCTTTCCTTTTCTACTTGTTCTGTTTTTTCAATATCTGTTTAGTTTATATTAGTTATTTAACTGCCCCATGTTAGTTAGTTTGGTTGTTCTAGTTTGTTGTGATCTTGTGGTTCCCCTATGTGTTTAAAAATGGACTGGTCCACCCCTATATATGTGTCCCCATTGTCTTGCCTAGGAGAGATTTTATTTTGGAGGGTAGTTGTTTTCATGTTAAGTTCTTCCTGCTGTGGTCTGTTGGATTCAGTTGAGTTCTCCTAAGTTTATTAGTTTGAATTTAACTTTGATTCTTTTGACCTTTTTGAGTAGCTTATTTGATTTGGAATTTGAATATTGTTTTTTTTAAGTTAAGTGTAATTGTTTTAATTTATTAAAACTGTTATTTGGGTGAAAGTTTGGTTTTCTATGTCCCCTCATTTATCTGGGCTGCAAAGGCCCTCACAGGATCTGTGCATTATGAAGTGCTTTGAATGGCTAGTCATGCAGCATATCAAGTCTGCCCCCCCCCCTCCCTGGACCGCTCCCTGCACCCCTTCCAGTTTGCTTATCGGTCCAGTCGCTCAACTCATGATGCCATTGCTACTGCAAGTAAGTCGCTCTGGATAAGAGCGTCTGCCAAATGCCTAAATGTAAATGTACTGCCCTCCACTCAGCGGTCACCCACCTAGAAAACAAAGACTTTTAACATGTGTTAGAATGCTGTTCATTGACTTCAGCTCAGCATTCAACACCATCATCCCATCATCACTCTGATCCAAACTGATCCAGCTGGGGCTTAACACCTCTGTGCAACTGGCTGCTAGACTACCTGATTGGCAGACTTCAGGCAGTACGGGTTGGCAATAACATATCCAGCACCATCACTCTGAGCATGGGGGCCCCCAAGGATGTGTGCTGAGCCCCCTATTCTTCACTCATGACCCATGACTGCACACTGTCTCACAGCTCAAACTTCTTCATCAAGTTTGCGGACGACACGACTGTGGTGGGTCTCATTAGCAACAGAGATGAGACTAACTACAAGAGTCAGATGAGCTGCCTGGCCAGGTGGTGCACAGACAACAATCTCTCCCTGAACGTGGAAAAGATGAAGGAGATTGTTGTCGATTACAGGAGAGCACATACCCAGCATTCTTCTCTGACCATCAATGATGAGTGAGAAGCACCAAGTTCCTGGCTGTTCACATCACAGAGGATCTCTCCAGGACCAACAACTCTGTAGCACTGACCAAGTCCAGTGGTGTGCTTTACACCACTGCATCTGATGCATCAAGCAGGGAAGGAGACAGTACTCCAAGGGATAGCCCATCACTTAAGTGACAGCAGATGCACACAGAGCCTGTGGTACAGGATACAGACCATCACTGATTACAAGTACTGAGAGACTGTGCAGGGGTACTCATTTATGTCTTTATGGACATTTTTAACATCTCACTGAGTCAGGCTGTTATCCCCACATGCTTCAAAGTTACCACCATAATCTCAGTATCAAAGAAAACATCTCCTTCCAGTTTGTTTATCGGTCCAAACGCTTAACTGATGATGCCATTGCTACTGCACTCCACTCAGCGCTCACCTACTGTACCTGGAAAACAAAGACTTATGCTTTAGAATGTTGTTCATTGACTTCAGCTCAGCAATTCAACATGATCATCCCACAACAGCTCACTTATAAACTGATCCAGTTGGGGCTCAACATCTCTCTGTGCAACTGGCTGCGTAACTTCCTGACTGGTTTAATATGATGTTGGCCCTGCTCCCTTTGCAGCAGCAGCAGCCGACTCTTCTGGAAAAGCTTTCCACAAGGTTTAGGAGTGTGTTTATAGGAATTTTTGACCATTCTTCCTGAAGCGCATTTGTGAGGTACAGTGATGTTGGATGAAAAGGCCTGACTCGCAGTCTCCGCTCTAATTCATCCCAAAGGCGTTCTATCGGGTTGAGGTCAGGACTGTAGGTCAAGTTATTCCAAACCAAACTCACTCATCCATGTCTTTATGGACCTTGCTTTGTACACTGGTGCGCAGTCATGTTGGAACATGTTGGAAGTATGAAATTGCCCAAATTGTCTTGGTATGCATGAATATTAAGATTTTCTTTCACTGAAACTAAGGGGCCGAGCCCAACTCCTGAAAGACAACCGCACATCATACCACACCAAACTTTACACTTGGCACAATGCAGAACACGTCTCCACCGCTCTATAGTCCAGTGACGGTGTGCTTTACACCTCTGCATCTGATGCTTTGCATTGCACTTGGTGATGTAAGGCCTGGATGCAGCTGCTCAGCCATAGAAACCCATTCCATGAAGCTCCCTACACACTGTTTTTGAGCTAATCTGAAGGCCACATGAAGTTTGTATGGTCTCAGCACCCCCCCCCCGACCCTCTGTGATTTCATGTGACCTCCCACTTCGAGGCTGAGTTGCTGTCATTCCCGATCTCTTCCACTTTGTTATAATACAAGAGATAGATAGATAGATAGATAGATAGATAGATAGATGATAACTGTTTACTGCTTTTTATAGAATATAAGTTTTTTGGAATGTAGAAAGTTTTTCTTTCAAGACATTTTCCTGTTACATGCAGTTACATGTCTAAGTATTTTGCGGAGTACAACATTAATCACAAGCTTCTGTTATTTACAAAAAAAAAAAAAAACGATAGCAGGATTTTTTTTAATAAGCCAATACAATTTATTTTCATCAAACAGTTCGTTAAATGTTTCACAGTTTCCTTTTTGTTTTTTTCATCCCCAGAATAATCCTTAAGAAAACTCGAAATGAAACAGGTTGCTGAAATCCACTTTTACAAATGAGCTGGTTTTACCCCTGACGCTGATTTATCAAATTAAATATGAACCTAACTAATGATTTTGTGTGTGTGTGTGTGTTTCCGATTTCTTTGCTTTTAAACGTAAATGATGTAATGTGCCAAACACGCTTCAAAATAACATTTATGAATAGACACGCTAAAGTGACAAATCAGTACAGACTAACATCTAGGTAAGTAAGTAGCTAAATAATTTTTTCAAAAATATTGCAAAGCTCATGGGGGCGGAATAAATCTGGCTTTTGATGCAGGTAGCACCTGATTAAAATAATGCATAACATCTGAAACAAAGTAAATGTGCAATTTTTTTTGTTTTTTTTCTTTTTCTTTGGGTGGGGGGATAAATGCTAACTAAACAAACAAACAAATAAATAAATAGCAATTCACAATTAAAGACACTGTGTAAAACAGAAATTAGACAGTTGGTAGCAGTATTTTTTTTCTTGCGTGCAATCTAAGAATAAAAGTGAAATAAATCCTAAAATGAGTTTGTACACCGTTGTAATGTCACTATTCATTTGTACAAAGACTAAAAGAGCACTGCACTGGTAGATACAGAGGCTTCGAGTTCGCCTCGACTGCAACGAGAACAGGTTTACACTTACTGTTAGGCGTGTGCCGATAATCAGGGCTGCGATACGTATCGTGATGTTTAATGCTTAATGCTGTTATTCGCATCTGTGTGAATTGAACTGTTATCTCTGTCGAACCTGACCTCTCAACACCGCGATAATATTGTAACCTATCACCTCAGCACATGCCTAACATTTCTACTGAAGCTCACAGACAGACAGGTACTGGTCGAAGAAAGTGCTTCCCCTTCTGAATACAGAATACAAATGTACTTTAAGAAGCCATGAAAATAGAGCAGTTAAGCTGGTACAACCGTAACGAGACTCCTATTGCATAGCCGTGAACTCCGTTTCAGTTTTCCTGAAATATTTTTATTTAGTTTTTTTTTTTTTTTCCTCCAGCCTCAAAAAAAACCAGGAGTCTGAGTTTAAAAAAATAACCTCTGGGTGACGAACGTCACTCAAGAGCGCTACATATTTCCTTAGGGGGTGCGTGTGTGTGTGTGCGCACGTGCGCATCGAAGCGTGTCAGACTAAATGAGGGTCATCAGCGGGGCTGACGGTGAAGCGCGACGATGCTGATGTCACTGATGAGCTCGGTGCTGATTTGGACTTTGCGTGCTCTTTGTTCTTGCTGGCTTTGTGTCCGCTTGGTCCTCCTGGAAAAAACAAAAACAAAATCATTTTAAAGATATTTTTCGATCATTAAACGTACATTAAACAACCGAGGAAGTAAGAATGGTGCTCTAAAAACGATGCTCTAAAAATCGTACCAACGTCCCCTTTTTTTAGTGTAGGACGTAATTAGTAATTCTATGAAAAGCAAACCTTTCGTTTTCTTTTCTTCGTCCGCTTTCATCAGTGTTTTCCCCTGCTTCACCATGTGCTATGGTGAAATGCAATCATGATTACACACTTTTCAATTAACTATTATACTAACCGTGTCCATCCAAGTGGGCGGGCTTTCCAAGAGGAGATGGACTCGTAGGGGTGGAGCCGGAACTCAGCTCATTGGTTGGCGTTTCCTGCGAAATAAAAACATTATAATAATGATTTACTGACCAATCCAGATCCTCGCACAATGCCAAGTCATTTAGGTGTTCTTTCATTGGATTACCTGATCAAACAGATAGACAGTGACATCATCAAAAAAGGAGACGTTCCTCCCGTGGTCGCGGTTCTCTTTTTCGACGGGTTCCTTCGGCGATTTCAGCAAGCTCCGCAGCCCCACTCGCTTGTGAACGTCGGTCTCCGTGACGACAATGACCTTCCTAGAGGAATCGTCCTCGTGCTCTTCGTCTTCCTCGTCCTCCTCAGGGTCGCTTCCTGTTGAGAAGGCCCTTCTCCGGCTGAGTCTGTTTTCCCCTGCTTCCCAGAATCCTTTGGAACCAGGAGAAAGGGGAAGCGAGAGAGGCAGTGGGGGGAGAGAGAGGGAAAGGCGGGCCAGTTTAGCTGGAAAAGAGGATGATGATGACGATGATGATAATGGTGATGGTGTGATGAAAAAAAAAGAGAAGATGTGTGAGTGTAAAATAGACGCAAGTGCTGAATTGGAATACCAGTTTGAAATGATGGACAGAACTGGAGTGAGGACCGGTATAGTCCGTAACACCATTTCTTTATTCAGGCGTCAGTTTCAATACCTGTTTATTTCTCCTTAATCTGGCAACCTCATATGCTTAAACTAAACGTTTCACAAGCTGAAAGCAACCCATTAAATGTAACTATAAATTGATCAAAAGCATGACATACCTTTATTTAATAAATAAAACTATATTAGTGTTGATTTATGAGAAATTACTATTAGAAGTTGATAACTTCATGTTTGAGTAATTGTCATACTGTTGATTATTTTCTTATAACAGCATGACCCAAAGTATTTAATTCTTTACAGCCCAATATGTCGCTCTGCATCCCAGTGTTCAGCTACAAGCTAGTTTTGAGATTTAGAAACTAGAGATCATGTCCTAGGTACGTCCGAGGAGTTTTTGGGTGAGATGTCTTAGGTGACCTTTTCACTTTGCCTATATAAGCTAATATGTAGCTAATAAATATACCTTTCATAGCTTGGTTAGCGGCAGGTGGATCAGGCGTGACTTCAGCCTTCGTCGTCATTTTCGTTGTCCCCATTTCCTGTTCAGCATCTTTCATTTTGGGCAAAACCGGGATAGATGGGACAGCGTCATCTTTACTGCGGAGATCAAATCAAACCATGGAAATGTGTTCAGAAAAAAACTGTGCCACATGACAGGTTTTAACAGAAACCTGCAATGGGAAGTTGTATTTCCATGGTAGGACATAAACATCGGCACTTTTAATCCAAAATTTGACAAACCTCTCAGTTCCTCTTGACATCTGTCCATTGGCAGCATCACCGGCAGTGCTGACGCTGGTTTCTGCCCATGGATGCAGAACAACACTTTCAGTCACGGTGGATCCCCAAAGCACATTGGTTTGAACGTTCTCACTCAGGGAGTACTGCAGTTTTTCTTCACAAACCTTAAAACAGTGGAAGATTGCAAGAAATAGAAAGAAATCACTCAATATGTCTTGGGTATGCTTGCACTGCATACATTTTTGAAAAACGAAAATATATAATCAAACTCTGTTTGCAAGACATGCTTTACCTGCATCATTAGCCCATTTTTAGCTGGCATTTGCGAAACCAACCTCTGACCTTTGGCACCTTCGCTCAGCTGACATGGTGAAAGTTCTGGTGAGAAGTTCATGCCATCCTTCTTTTCCAGTAAAAGCTCATTTTCTTCCAGTTCATCCACGGAAATGTGCGGGATTCCCTGAACCTCCTTGCTCAGATCAACTCTCGTGTTCTCATGGTCATCCTTGGTGTTAGGCAAAGCCTGATGATTCTTCTTCAAGGATTCTAGTAGTTCCAAATTTCCTAGCAAGAGGTCTCCCAGGATATCTTCATCCCCAGAAATGCAGCACAACTTCTCCAGCTTTTCGAAATCCTCCAAAGGTTCCTCGTCCAAATCCTTCCACTCTGAGATGAGCAATTCCGGGATGGAGTTCAAGGAGCTCTGAGAGATCACAGAGTGAGACTTGCTATTCCTCAGGTCATCCTCGTTTATGCAATCGGATAACAGGTGGGATGGATCTTCAGAGATCAGTGACGGTTTTTGCCCCAAATTCGCAGTAATGCCTTTGCTGTGGGTACTGGTTGAGCATTCAGGTGTGGATCTGTTAAAAGAATCGTTAGAGAAGACCAATAGACTTTCATGGTCTGTGACATCCACCCAGGGTTGATCAGCCGAACCAGACTTGATCTCTATGTGGTGTACCATGTTTGGGAAATTGTTTGGGCTTTGGCAGTTGGTCACTTCTGCATGCTGGGAAGCATCACAGTTCAATATATCCATAGACATTAAGGCAGGAGAGCAGCACTGGACGTCGCTGCTGTGGATCGTGCAAGATTCGGTTTCGGCATTAACGGTGAGATTGGGACAAGATGGAGAATCTGACCTGTCATTTTCAAGAAATAAATCCCCACCTGTCTCTCTGCTTGATGTTTGGCAGTGATTATTTTCAACAATCTGACTAAAATATATGTCTTGATGTACTGAAGTTAAGTGAGGTTTAATGGCCTGAATCTCATCAGTTTCAGATGGTGCAATGACCCAGTTATTGTTGTGATTGGTATAAGACTCAGTCTGAATCTTTATACCTTCACACCCTCCTGATTCAGCAAAATAGTGTTCGCTTTCTCCAGCCTCTTTCTTTACATCAAGGACGTCAGGTAGTCCACTAAAGATCTGCTTTCCTTCACTTCCTGGAAATTCATCTTCTGCCTCATTTTGGATGGACACCTGACAATCACTGGAGCTTCTCCTTCCAACACCATTACAATGACTGACCAGTTCTTGCTCTGGGTTCTCCAAATTATCCACTTCCACTTTAAGGTTCTCACCCTGACCTGGATCCCTGTTCTCCACATAAAGAGTCTCACTGTTTTCTTCCTGGTGGATACCCATCCTCTGTTGAGATTCAAGATCTTCTGGAACCCAATTGGACAAAATTGGTTGATTTTTGCTAGGTTGTGGCTTTTCATCAGCGCAGGTGCTTTCACATGTCTCCATAACGATCGGATGAGGTTCACTTTTTGCTAATTCATCGTTTTCCATTTCCCAAAACTCATGGCTCGTCCCAAAAATCTCGTTCTCTGTGCACTTGTTTGGTCCTAAACCTGGAAAGAATTCTGACGCAAGTTCTTTTTCAGAACTCTTGTCTGATGCCGATTGGTTGTTTTCAGGCAATGCCCACTGGTCGTTTTCAGTTGATGACCACAGGTCATTTTCAGCTGATTCCCACTGGTCATTTTTAACAGATTCACAGAGGTCATTTTCCTCAGGTCCTTTCTTGTAATTTTCACTGGACACCTGTGTGCTCTTTTCAGGTGAAGCCCACTGGTCATTTTCCATTGTCCAGATTTGATCATCTTGCTGAAGTGGATGGCAAATAACTGAATCTTTCAACAATCTGTTTGTGGAACCAGGTTCTTCAAGAATCATCTGTAATTCCTTTGCTTTCACAGTTAGTTCCTTTGAGACATCCTCCTCGAATTCATCAAAACATTCCTTTGGAGAAACTTCTCTCAGGTCTTTATGCTCCTGTTCGATGTTCGAAGATTTCTTTGTTGTGAAGCAAAGCTCAGCTTCAGTTAACAGGTTTTCAGCTTCAGACTTTGCCTTTGATTGCTCCTCCATTTCTTCTGTAAAAGAGAAGTTTCTCAAGCCCAATTCATTGGCATCACTGTCTTGTTTATCCAGTGTCTGCTTTCCTGACCTAAGGGCTTCCTTCTGAATTTCTTCACCTTTTGATGTGTATGTCAATTCATATTCATTTTTTTCTGAATAAGTTTCAAGAATTTCCTCCACAATGCTTGTCTTGTGAATATTTTCTAAAGGTTGTACTATTGTTTTGGTGAGTATTTCCACATTGTGATGGTACTTCTCTTCACTTAAATCAGTAACAGGAGATATTTGAAAGGGAAACCTGGAGGCATCAGTTTCTGGGAAAGTTTTTAGCGGCGAATCCTGAATTGCACAAAGCAACTCATCAATAGCACTGTTTTCAGTTTTGGATACCTCAGAATTCTCCAAGTCTGAAAGCAAGGTGCCATCTCTACCATGTTTAGGACTTATTTCAGTAATGTTTTTCACAGAATCCAGGACAGCATTGAGTGATATTTTAGCTGCTTTGCCATCCTGAACATCATCCTCTAGCTCAGTTTTTTCTTCAATTCCCATCAATGCACCTCTATCACCAGGTCGACCACTGCCTGGACGGGAAGATCCTAATCCGTCGGAACCTCTTCTGGGCAAACCATCCCCACCATCCCAGTCATTGTCTGAAAAATAGGCTGAATCTCGATAGGGGGTTTCGGTACCCAAGATCCTCCAGCCAGTACCTCCGCCATTAGCCCATGGGTCTCCGGGTGTGAGGCAGTCCATAGAGCTAGAGGTAAGAGGTGACATTGTCGAGTCTGTAGGTGTCATAGTAGACAGGGATTGTTCAGAATTTGGTTCCCTTGGAAACGACAGAGGTAACACCTCGCAGCTTGCTTCACCAAGAGACAGCATAGAGTCAGCTGTACTCATGCCCTCTTTTAGGCTGTCGAATTCTTTACCACTGTGTTTGGTGCTCATAAACAAATCTGTATCTTGTTCATCAGAGGTAAACAATGTCTCTGTTGGGGAGATTTGAGGAGAGTCTTGACTTGTACAACTTTGAATAACTAGGCCACATACTTGTTCAGTTGTGGAGGCAGTGCTATCTGATAAACTACCACGATCAGGAATATCTCCATACAGAGATGCTTTTACATCAAAGAATTTATCTGAACTTTCGAATGATTCTGTTCTGAACACCAGTGGATCGTGTACATGGATTTCCTCCACAATCTTGTTACCAGCGCTCTCAGTTTTATCAGTAAAGATACTCTTATCGCTAGCGTCTTTTACATCTTTATCTACGATATCCTTTGACATACACTGAACTCCAGACTGTTTCAATAGTTCTGAGCTAACATTATAGATCAGTTCTTCCCTTTCACCCCCAATTATGTTGACATCTATTCTTTCGGTTCGCACTGGGGATATCTGGTCCATTAAAAGCCCTGTTTTTGGCAGGATGTCTGAAGGAACGAAATCATCAGGGCTTCTGGGTTTCACATCAGTTTCTTCTTTATCTGTGTGAGCATAAGTGGATAAATTTGGCTCTTTTTTGAGGTTTTGTAGTTCTGATGCTATTTGCAAAACAGGCATTTCTGGACGGAGTGCAACTTTTATTTCATTTCTTTTAGCTCTTTTGGTAACTTGGGCGTAAATTGCTTCTTTCGTATCGCTCAAAGGCGTAGCTAATGTTTCAAATTTTATATTTGGTGTTGATGTTGGGTCAATGCATATGGACTCATACACAGGTGATATTGCCTCAGGTGACTGACTTTCTTCCTGTTTGTTTTGTCTTGTTATTATCTCAGTGAGAAACGTCTCAGCTGATTGGATCTCTTTTAGAAACTCGTCTCTGGTCATGTCTTTCTTCTCTGACTCCATGTTTCCAGGGTTGACCTCAGACAGAAGAGATTGAGACCTCTTCATTTCTTGTGTAAAAACATCGTCTGCTTCAGCATATGTAGACAAATCTTCAGGGCGCGCATAGGGGAATGGCGTGGTCCCAAAGCGGGACACTGGGACGCCCCCATCACCATCATAAACATCTTCACAATCTGACATTGCACTGTCAATCTCAGTGAGGAACAAATCCTTCTTTTTAATACCACCATCTCCTGCAGTTGCATTGGAATCCCATGCTGAGTTTAGTTCGGTGAGGAGGGACTGAGAGCGTCGCATCCCTTTAAATTCACTATCCTTTTCATTATCTTTGCCCCATGGGGTTTCCCCGACACTGGAGTCTAATGGCTCGTTGGAGATTTCCGTCAAGAACAGGTGTATTGGTGACTTCCTAGCAGCTGCAACTCGCTCACGATGCATCTCTGCATCCTCCTCCTTCCAGAGAGCTGGAAGAATTGTGTCAAGACGTGATTGGGTTCGTTTCATGCCTCTGGAGAACAGTTCTGCAGTAGCGGGATCCGGGTCAACAACCAAGCTGATGTGCTCGATGATAGTGCCACTGCTGAGTCTACTTGGAGATACAAACGGGGAATTATAGTCATCTTCCGAGTATGTTGTGCTGGAGGAAGACTTCCTTTCGATTTCCGGAATCGATTCTGAGTGAAACATTTTAGAATAGGGTGATTCTCTGCCTCCCGGGGACTCGTTCTTCATGTTGTGCAATGACTGGGAACAATTACCCCTGCCAGCAGTCTGCTTCTCAGAATAGTCACAGCTTAACAGGTCTCTTTCTAAGTGTACCGCAGGATTGTTATGTCTGGGGAATGCTTCGCCTTCGTAATTGTGGAAGGGATCCTTTTGGGGTCTGTAGTGAGGAGGAAGGGGTGGAGGACAACTCTGAGGTGGAGGAAACATGGAGGATGGAGGGATGGATGGAGAATGTGACGGAGATGGGGGCAGCCTCTGGTGTGTCCTGTTGAATACCAGATGATCGAAGTTGGCTTTTGAGGATGAGCAGCTGCTCATAAACAAGGAATCTGAAGTTTCTGATTTGCTAATGGGATAAGAGGGTGCAGGGTGGTAGTGACCTAGGCCATATGAGCGGGCATACATAGGTGGAGGAACTGGGAGAGGCCGAGAGAGTAGATTGCTGCCTGAAGACATCGACATTGAGCGAGGTTTTGGTGGAAGGATTGGTACTTGGGAAGTTACAGATCCAGAGCGTCTCAGGTTCGGGTCTCTTTTGACATCTCCGATATCTACTACCGCATAATCGGTCACTCTGTTAGAACTTTCTTTACTGAGCTCTACCAGACCTGTGTTTGGCACCAGGACTTGGATTTCACTGGATCTCACAGTCTGGAGTGTCTGAGAGGCACCTTGTCCGACATTATTCTGGTAAGTAGTCTTTCCCTTACCCAGCGTCCCACTAGAAATCTCTACCAACTCCAAGTCACCAGGACTAGACGAATCCTTTTGGGACAAGAATGACCTCCCTTTAAGAGTACTGGATTTGTCCTGCGGGGTGTGTTCCTCCAAACGGATGTAGTACTCGCTGGCTAATGAAGGGCTACGTGCACTAATCACAGGCACGACTGTGGGCGTGTCCAAAGACTGACGATGACCGGAGTTGGGCGTTGGTATTGGCTGAGGAGGGGGAAGTGGTTTATAACCCCTCCTACCATGTGCTTTTTCCCAGAAATATTCAAAATTCAATCCTTTGCTAGTCTCAGTGACTGTCAGGATGTCGTCAAGCTCGTGTGACGAAGGAGGGATCGAATTCACGGGATCCAAAAGAGGGAAGGAGTTACCGTCCTCTCTGCTGTATCTTCTCTCTTTCTGTCGTTCACCTGCACCTGACTGGAATGCGCTGGGGCGAAGCGAGTCCCATCGTCTTTCGAAAGACTCTTCGCTTTCTCCTCGCCTCCGTCTGCCATGTGCTTCCTCATACTCATCTTCTTCCTCATCCTCTGCCACGCTCCTCCTGCTAGTCCCTTGTTCTGCGGCCAGGAGAGAGGAAAGGAGGATGAAGATTTCGTTGACTGTTGGACGCTGGGGAGGTGGAAGCCAGCATGACTGCATGACCTCGTACCTAAAAACAGACAATTGGCTATAAATTTTGACCGTTTCCTCCCTTGCTTCATTGTGATGCGTTTATGACCAAAGGTATTTAACCCAACATGTAGGACCAGCACTTAATTATGAATATAGCAGAAGAAGGAGAAAGTGAAACTGACCAGTAGTCGGCGTGGGAGAGTTTGAGACGGGGTTGAGCCAGCGTAATCTGTCTCTCCTTAATGACAAAAGTGAGAACTTCTTCATCACTTAAGTGGCGATGTGGTTGCGCGCCGAATTCAAACAGCTCCCAAATCACCACGCCTAAGGACCTGTCGAATCAGTAACACACAAGCAGCATTTATATATGCTGGTCGCCACTGAATATTTACGTAGAACATGACATCAACATCCTCGTATACTTAAACATATTTAAAGTGTCTTGTGATTGATTTATTCTAATAAAAAAAATCTATAGGTGGTACGAATCGTCAACTCGTCACTAATTCCAAAAGGAAGGCACCTGACCCTCTGAAAAGCTAAAAAAATACAGATGAGCTATAGTCTCTTATCTGTACAACAAGCGGAAGAATTCACAAGGTTGTTGTGTCTAATTAATGGGGCATTAAGTGGATACAGCGTATTAACACCTGGCAAAGCTGCTGAGCCTGAAACACTATCAGTCTTAAAGGCGTGCTAAGAATGGTTCACCAACAAACAATTTCTGTTCATCATTGGTCTTAGCGCAGTACAAATAATGGTACATACCAAACGTTGCTGGTCTTGGTCTGGTCTGTAACCACTAATTCTCCTCTGAACTCCTCCAGAAGTTCTGGAGCGATCCAGCGCAGCGGAATCCACAGCTTATCGGGAGTTAAATAATAGTCCTCCTGTTTGAATCGGAAAAAAAACAGAATCATTCTTCTTTCTATCTTCCTGATAAACTGTTTTCCTGCTCTTTTTCCAGGCCCTTCACTAACTGTGCAGTGTTCTGGAAAACATGTTTGACCAAGTGCCAAGCTGGTCCATCCTGCCTCATAGACACACATTAAAATTTGGTTTCTCAATGATAACCATAGTATCGTTCTAAATTGTCACACAAATTATTTATATTGTTGGTTGCACTACGTAGTATTTATTCTGGTTTGAAGCTGGAGTGAGCTCTTGGCATTGTGACCACTGCTACGGAATCGTGTTCTGCAATCAATAACCCTAAAAAAAGGTTTAGTCTTTCCTGCTACATTCAGACACAAGATAGCTTCAGAACGAAGTAATAAAGTGTTACCTAAAAAAAGGTAATCCTGTAGTAGTACCTTATAGTGGTTGTGCGAGAGGCCGTAGTCTCCAATCCGGACTGTCAGGTCTGAGGTTAGCAGGCAGTTCCTCAGTGCCAGATCGCTGTAGATAAAGCAGGAGTTCATTAGCCATAGATTCTAAACCCTGTCCCTCAAAAAAGCTACCCTGTAACGAGGGTTATTCTGACCATCCAGCAGCAGTCAGACATGTCCAATCAGGACACAGAGGGTCTTCGGACACATTTGGGCTTCGCTTTCTGCTCACCTGTGGATGTAGTTGTTCTCATGAAGGTGTAAAAGACCTGACGTGATCTCATACGCCATCCGCTGCAATGTCAAAAGGTCACGGTTCAAGAGGTCAGGGGTCATGCCGTCCGACTTCCTCTGAGCTCTCAAATACCGCTTGAGATCGCCCTGGACACAATGGTATTAAAAACAAAAAAAAACACTTATTTGTGTCCAAGATGTTCATGTTATATTAATATTAAAAACTCAAGACCTCTGGAGTAGAAAAAGCTCTTCATTAAGCAAGCTAAATGATATAATTGTCTATAAAAGTCTTGACGCCCCCATTTCTTTATGCCCCATTTCTTCATTTCATATAACACGAGAGCGGAAATGAGGTTGCTGCTGAGGTTGCTGGATAGACAACCATTTGGTCAATCGTGTCTTTGTCCACTTGCATAAAATATTTCTGTTCAATCTACATAATTTTTTCCACCCCGATTTTCTCCCTAATGAGTAGGGGGGGCTCCCACATTAAGGCTACTTACTACCATTCAGCCAGGAGGGCCGAGGGTTGTCACGTGTTTCCTCCGAACCACGTGACACCAGCCGACTAGTCAGACATTTAGACAGACATTTTACAGACTTTTACAGACAGACAGATAGACAGACAGACAGACAGATAGATAGATAGAACGATCTTGATTCTCACCAGCTGGCAGAACTCCATAACCAGGAGATAAGGGATATTCTCACTGCACTGACCCAAACACTGTAGGATATTGGGGTGGTGGAGACTCCTGAGGAGAGAGAGAAAAAGAGAGAGAGAGAGAGAGAGAGAGAGTTGCCACTAGGGTTGGGTACCGAAAACCGGTGCTAATACGGCACCGGTACCTATAGAACCGGTATGTACCGGACCGGAACAGAATGCGAATTTCGGTGCCTCATTTCGGTGCCACTTAAATGCCTGAACTGTTGAATTAAATATTTGTTCTCTAGATTCATATATTTTTGTAGATTAATACTTTATTAGATTAAATAAAAAAATTATAAGCACAAATCATCAGGAAATGAGAGACCATCTGACATGCGCTTGAATGCCGCAACTACCGATACACTCGCTTGTGGACAACAGCTGGCACTATTGGTGTGGACGACCCTCAGTCCCAATCACACCAACTGTAGCAAAAAGGAGTCGCCAGTTATGATGCCGACAGCAGACTTTCCACAGGTTAGTAGTAGGATAATGTAATGTTAATTGCAAAATGCAAATCTTGCATTCGTGCTAACAAATAGTCAAACGATTTGCAAAATACTAATGTAACATGGATTCTGTTTATAATTGTGGCTTTCCAGCTAGTACTAGTAGCACTACAACAGTGACCACATTTACCATTGCAAAGAAGGCTATACATGTCCTGTGCAGGGCAATAAGTCAGGAAAGGTGTCGTATTTTGCCAGAAAAGGCAAATATGGTGAAATTTCTGCAAAAGAATTGCTAAAATTTGAAGCTTATATATTCATATATACTTTAAACTTTTAATATATTGTTAAATTTTAAGCATTAAATTTTTTGTTCAATAAAATTTTTTTTGAGTCATCCACCATAATTTTGTGGCTTTTGTAAAGTATCAGTTTAGGCACCGTTTTGGCACCGGTACCGTTTTAAAAGTATCGATTTGGCACCGGTATCAAAAAAACCCCAAACGATACCCAACCCTAGTTGTCACTGAAACTGGGAAAGACACACTTAAAGTCTAGGAGAAAACGAATGCCATATACACAGAGAAGCAAATGACTAATTAAACTGGATTATCATGCATAAATTAGATCACTTTGTAATTGTTGTAATTATTTATCATAATTAATTTTATAGTATTATTATACAGGTCCTTCTCAAAAAATTTACATATTGTGATAAAGTTCATTATTTTCTGTAATGTACTGATAAACATTAGACTTTCATATATTTTAGATTCCTTACACACAACTGAAGTAGTTCAAGCCTTTTATTGTTTTAATATTGATGATTGTGGCATTCAGCTCATGAAAACACAAAATCCCTATCTCAAAAAATTTGCATATCATGAAAAGGTTCTCTAAACGAGCTATTAACCTAATCATCTGAATCAACTAATTAACTCTAAACACCTGCAAAAGATTCCTGAGGCTTTTAAAAACTCCCAGCCTGGTTCATTACTTAAAACCGCAATCATGGGTAAGACTGCCGACCTGACTGCTGTCCAGAAGGCCATCATTGACACCCTCAAGCAAGAGGGTAAGACACAGAAAGAAATTTCTGAACTAATAGGCTGTTCCCAGAGTGCTGTATCAAGGCACCTCAGTGGGAAGTCTGTGGGAAGGAAAAAGTGTGGCAGAAAACGCTGCACAACGAGAAGAGGTGACCGGGCCCTGAGGAAGATTGTGGAGAAGGACCGATTCCAGACCTTGGGGGACCTGCGGAAGCAGTGGACTGAGTCTGGAGTAGAAACATCCAGAGCCACCGTGTAGAGGCGTGTGCAGGAAATGGGCTACAGGTTGCAAATTTTGCATGTCATTCGGAAATCAAGGTGCCAGAGTCTGGAGGAAGACTGGGGAGAGGGAAATGCTAAAATGCCTGAAGTCCAGTGTCAAGTACCCACAGTCAGTGATGGTCTGGGGTGCCATGTCAGCTGCTGGTGTTGGTCCACTGTGTTTTATCAAGGGCAGGGTCAATGCAGCTAGCTATCAGGAGATTTTGGAGCACTTCATGCTTCCATCTGCTGAAAAGCGTTATGGAGATGAAGATTTCATTTTTCAGCACGACCTGGCACCTGCTCACAGTGCCAAAACCACTGGTAAATGGTTTACTGACCATGGTATTACTGTGCTCAATTGGCCTGCCAACTCTCCTGACCTGAACCCCATAGAGAATCTGTGGGATATTGTGAAGAGAAAGTTGAGAGACACAAGACACAAGAATCTGCAAAAGGATTCCCGACCAAGTATTGAGTGCATAACTGAACATAATTATTTGAAGGTTGACTTTTTTTTTTGTATTAAAAACACTTTTCTTTTATTGGTTGGATGAAATATGCTAATTTTTTGAGATAGGGATTTTGGGTTTTCATGAGCTGTATGCCACAATCATCAATATTAAAACAATAAAAGGCTTGAACTACTTCAGTTGTATGTAATGAATCTAAAATATATGAAAGTCTAATGTTTATCAGTACATTACAGAAAATAATGAACTTCATCACAATATGCTAATTTTTTGAGAAGGACCTGTATATGCAGTTTAGGTGTGTGTTGTTTTCCTTTCATTCTGAGAACAAACACATCATACATTCATCCTGTATATATAAGCGATTATGTAAGTGATGGTTAAGCTTGCAGCGATGCATGTCAACAAAGCAGTCTGAATAAAAAATGAACAGAGCCAGAGAGAGGGGAGGGAGGGGAGGGTTATGTGTACAGTGCCGTATATAGGTCAGATCTGCTGAGTGCTCAGTAACCCATTTATAACAATAATGCGCTTGATTTATCTCACACAGTCGCCCCGCGCTGGAGACATTTTCCGAGCGTAATCGCGTAACAACTGACATCTGATAAGGTGCTGTGTTAAAATAAGCAGTTCTGAGGATCACGATACGTGACCACGCCCCCGCTGCTCTCGCGAGAGCTATCGAATAAGCATTAGATTAAAATGAACAGAAACACAAGGGGATGGCGTTCATCTAAAGCAAGCGAGGAAGATTTTTATGAGATTATGCACATGATATACTGTATATACTGTTAAATACGGCGGTTTGTGGGTTAATACTTTTCCTGCGCGTAATATGAGCGCTACGAACACAGGGTGGGGAAACACACACGGAGGAAAGTGCTATCCACCCTCTTCTGCATGCAAAAGCTTCCAGAGACGAACGAGTGGTGCTTTTATTGACACCAAAGAGAGAAAGAGAGAGAGTAGCAGTTTCGGTTCTTGTTTCAGTTTAGCATGTTTATAACTCATCATGATGTGCTTTAGGATTTAGGAGTCTTTAACTGTATTACACTAATTCTTCTTAGGCACAATGGGTTATTAGTGCTGCACAATTTACAGTGGCTTGCAAAAGTATTCGACCTCCTTGAACTTATCCACATTTTGTCACATTACAGCCACAAACATGAGCCCTTTATCAGAAAAGAATCAGGGTCCGGATAGAACTTCCACTCGGTCTGTCTGACCCGGATCCGCCATTTAGTGATGCCTGACCAAGATAAATATCTTGTATAAAGGGTACATTTAATACTTACATATCACAGTAAGTCACAATCACAATACGTGTCAAAATAATCGTGATGTGATTTTTTTCCCCCCTCAAATCTATTACAGTTTTGCACAGGATTAAATCAAACATGGTAAAGTAGGCAGTTAGTCATGCAATTAAAGGCTGGGCAAAGTGTCCTACTACTACTGCTACTGCTGTTAGTATTATATTTAGGTTTTTATAGTTTATTCTGCTGATGCATCAAAGCGCTGCAACATCCTGCAGTTGGGACGAGACCTGGGGCGCTTCCTGCCGCATGAGAAATTAGCTACGTACCAATGGAATTTTAACCATCTGATCGACTTTCGGTTTCTAAAACGACAGAATGACTGGCTGTGAATTCCGCTGCCATCATCATCATCATCATCACTACGTCCTTATGTGGTCAAAGCTTTTCTTGCATGACACCGCATTCTGATTGGTTTGTTTATAAATTCTCCTGACACAAGTTTCCTAGTCGTGTCCTTTTGCTTTTACAGACGTTCTCACCTGTACGGCTCGGCTTCGGCCAGGAACTTACGCTGCTCCAGAGGACTGGCACTGACCTTCAGCTCTTTAACCACCACCTGAGAGGGGCTGCAGTCACACAGCACCTCCGCCAGGATCACCTGAAGAAGTGCAGGGGGGCGAGGAGAAAGAGAGAGAGAGAGAGAGAGCAAGCGAGGGAGGATATATTAATGTCCAAATGATCATATTTTTATTTCTATGTTTATTCTATGGTTTATTTAATTAAAATGTCATGAATAAAGTGCGTACCTTTCCAAACCAGCCATTTCCGATTTCCTGCAGGTAGTTGAGAGTGTGTCTGCGAAAACACTGCGTACTCGAGCCTGTGTGAATAAATCTCTGTCTTAAGTTTTATAGCTGATTATTATTTATGCACTGTATAATGATTATCATATGTGTTCACATCTTGTGTGTGTGTTCACCTGTGCCATTAGGCAGTGTTGAGCATGCTCTGTCTCGCAGAGGAAGTGTGTAAACCTCAGGCAGAGACACACACGAGGACACACTGTCCTCAGGAACAGGACTGGAACATTCTTCACCATCAGCATTATCAAACTCCTTAGAGAGAGAGAGACACAGAGAGAGAGAGAGAGAGAGAGAGCGCAGGACAGAGTGATGGAATATAGAGAGTGAGTGGAGGAATGGATGAGACAGCAGGAAAAGTTTAAAGTGTAGTGTAGTGCAGTGTAGTGGAAGACAATGAGACACAGTGACACCAAGACAAAGAGAAAAAATGGTGAGAGGGAAAAAAAGAGATGTATAGAGAGAGGGAGTGAGGGAGAATGATACAGAAAGAGAGAGGGAGAGAGAGAGAGAGAGAGAGAGAGAGAACAATGCAGGGAGTGAGACAGATAGGAAGACAAACAGGTAAAGTAGGACAATGAGAGATAGGTGTGAGTGAGACAGGGGGTGAATGGAGAGAGAGAGAGAGAATGAGAAAGATTGAACGAGAGGAGAGTGATAAGTGAGACAGTTAGTAAGACAGTGAAACAGAAAGAGACAGAGTATGAAAAAGCAAAAGACAGGTAGTGATAAAGTGAGGCAGAGAGAGAAAGAGAGAAAGGAAAGAGAAAGACAGACAACATAAGACAGGCTGTACAATAAAACGTGAAAGTATAAAAGGTAAAAGCTGCAGGCGAGACTCACGTTGAAGCCGACGCTGCCTCTCTTACAGCACAGACAGGTGAGGAGCAGCAGGATGAAGGAGACCAACCCTGAGCACGAGAGCAGGATGACCACGTAGGCTGGGGGGGAGAGAGACACGTCCCGAGAGAAAGACACTGGAACAGGGACAACAGACAGACAGCAAGGTAGAAAGAAAGAGCAAAACAAACAAAAAAAAAAAGGCAATGCAAATGAGAAAGAAATTACAAAAAAGGCGAGAAGGATGAGGAAAATAAGGCAGTAGCAAGAGAAAAGAGAGAGGGAGAGGGAGAGAGAGAGAGAGGGAGAGGGAGAGAGAGGGAGGGAGAGGGACAGAGAGCGAGAGATGTTGTATTCAAAATGAAAGAAAGATAAGGAAAAATTAGGATGTCATAAAGGAAAGGGTGCAGGAGAAGGGTGAGAAGGATAGAAGGGAAGAAGAGGAAAGAAGAGATCGATAAGTCAGATATGGCAGTTAACTACACACATCCATCCTAATACTGTCGAGTGACAATGCGGCTCATGAAACGAAAGAAAATATCAGAGAGAGAGAGAGAGAGAGGTTGCATAAATTCCTTTTTTGGGGGTAAAAATCACTGAGAAGGGAGAGGAGAGTTAAGGTTAGCTCTTAGCATGAACGTTCAGAACAAGAAGACAGGAAATGCCCAATGAAGTGAGCTCATTGGCGAGCTGGTGAGAAAAGGAAGGAGAAGAGGAGGAGATCAGAACGGAGTCGAAGGTTAGGAGGAGAAATCGCAGGTTAGAGTTTGGGGAAGTCGAGGAGCCGGAAAAGAAAGCCATCATACGAGACAGACAGTCCGTGTGGTCACTGAGAGGGGCGGGGTCGGTACCGGGCCTGTGTCTGGGAGGAGTGCGGACGGCTGTGTCCCAAACGCTGGCGTCTCATGCAAGGTCATTCGCACTAAGATGCTAAAATTGTGAATTAGTGTATTATTTCACTACTTTATTATACATGTTAAGTTTTGTGACATAACATGTCAATCATGGTGCATTGTGGGAAAGCACTGCCAGTGACTTAATCTCTACCGGTCTCTTTATATGCCTAATGTTCCAGTTCTAGTGTGCGCATTAAATTGTATTAAACACTAGAGTTTGGGACAAAACCAAAGATTCACTCAGATTAAGTGAGAAAGGGGAAGTAAAAAGGGGGAGGGGCTTTTTTTTCCTTTTCTTAAATGAGTACCTCGACGGGCTCGACTGTGTGGACCGAACCATCTGTGAAAGAGAGAAGGGAAGGGTGCATGGGGGTTAAAATAAAAACTTCAGAATGGTAATTTCTCTCTCGCAGACTCATACATCAAAAGCATGAAAAGCATCCAAATAGTTTGTAACCATAGTGTAAAATGATAGATAAATACACAGATAGATGATGCTGTACATAGATACATCTTGAGACGGTGAGTAAAAAAAACAAAACAAAGAAAAGGATATCACAAGAAATCATGATTGGAAACCACGACAGGCTGTTCTTAGACATATAGTGGAACCTTGGATTACGAAGCGGGTTCGCATTTCAAAACACTCATAAACCAAATTTAATTTCCCCATAAGAAATAATGGAAACTCTAATTATTCGTTCCACAGTCCCAAAAATAAATACATAAAAATTATTAGTACAAAATATAAAACAAATTAACCTGCACTTTACCTTAAAAAAAAAGTAAAAATAATTCCTGGCAGCACTGTGTGTGTGTGAATCTAAAGTAAGCTCCCCTCTCCCCTTCTCGTCTTACAGTTACCCTTCGTCCACTCTTTTCACACACACGCGCACACAACGGAAACACTGTTGGATCGGAAAAATAAACAAGAAATCTCTCTAATGACACTTGATTGAGCGACACACTAACGGAATCACTGCTGTAAAGTAAAAATAAAACAAATTAACCTGCACTTTACCTTTGAAAAGAATCACGACAGAGCAGTGTTTCTGTGTAGAACAGAGAGAAAGAGTGTGTGTGTGTGTGTCTGTGAAGACGAAAGTAGTGTGTGTGTGTGTGTGTCACGGTGTCCAATGAAGCGCACACAGACAAAAAATAAAGTACGGTATGTTTTACGCGCACACACGTGGTCACAGTGTTATAGTAAACAGTACACGCGTGCACGATTACCCACAATTCCGAAGCACAAGAGAGAGAAAACCGTTGGCTCAGATGTGATCATGTGACGCTCTGCATCAAAACAAGAAGCGCATGCGTGATACATGATACTACAGTAGGTACTCGGAAAACTAACAAGTCTTGATTTACAAGTCAAAATGTATTAAAAATCTTTGCTCGTCCTGTGGAACACTCGCAAACCGCGTTACTCGCAATCCGAGGTTTCACTGTATGTTTTTACTTATATTTATACATTTAGGGGTGGGCGATATAACCAAAAACTTCTATCACAGTAGAAGCAATTTTCTACCTCAATATATATCACAATATAGCAATTTGTATCTGAAAATACATAAATAAAAATTCAAACACAAAGAAACTGTTTTACATGATGTAATTGTATTTAAACTGTGAATTGCTGAGGTTTGCCGCATTTTTTTACTTTGGCCATATTCGTTTGGATGCTTGGATTTCAGATGATAGAAAAGGTTTGATGTGTTTCCACCACTTGTTAAAACAGTTCACTTGCATACCTTGCAAATCACGTTCGTCTCATTCGTATCACTTTTCTTATACCCAAACCAATTCCACACCACAGACGATGCACCTTTTTTCTTTACAATCTCCTCGTTGTTGGTTTCGTCACATGTAAGCAAACTCACTGCTGCTGCACCGTCCTCTTCTATTGTCGAAGTGTATGTGAAGCCAAACACAGCAAAAGTGGGACGAAACCCAGTGGATAGCGCAGAGATGATCTGGTTTATTTGCGCAGCCCGATGGATCGTGCAGCGTGAACCAACTTGAGCAGCGCTGCTCGAATCACAAACCTGCGCGACCTACTGTTTTTTATTTAAAAACAATTTACTTAAAATGTCAGGACTGTTTAATATTGTTTCTGCCTTGCCATGCCTGGTTTGTACGTGCGCATCTCAGCGGGGGGAAATGTAATTTGATGGTCGCCGCGGTCTTTTTCTATCAGCGTCGCACAGAGCCGCCCAGTGGGTCGCGCAGGTCAAGTTGGTTCATGCTGCGTGATCCACCGGGCTGCGCGAATAAACCAGATCATCTCTGCGCTATCCAGATAGCTGCGTTGCGCTGTCCACTGGGCCTCACAGATATTTGGTCTGCCCACGCAATCGGGTGCCACGGTTTCGTCTCACTTTAGATGTGTTTGGCTTCCCATAGAAGTGAACATGTATTGCATGGTTATGTAACGTGCAACGTCATGTGATCTCAATCGCGATTAAGACGATAGACCAAAATCTCTATCGGTTGACCGTGTCTACCGGTATATCCCCCACCCCTATATACATTCATGCTATATTTCCAATATAAATCTAACATAAATAATCTTTTTTCCCCCTTTGTTTTAAAGTAGAGAAAACCGATTTGAAGGAAAACAATGTTCTGAATACAAACCAAACATACTCTCCATATTTTATGCAATGACGCACTGGATATTAGGGATGGGAATCACCAAGGACATTGCGATGATATCATCATGATCAATTTCACAAATACCCACAATTTTCAAAATCTTTTTCCAGAATTTGTTACTATTGCAAACATACTTAGCAAATAATTTGCTCCTACCATGTAAATAGATTATAGATTGCAGCTGCAGGATTATAGAGGAACGGCAATATTTTACAACCTTACATGCAAACATATACAGTGGTGTGAAAAACTATTTGCCCCCTTCCTGATTTCTTATTCTTTTGCATGTTTGTCACACTTAAATGTTTCTGCTCATCAAAAACCGTCAACTATTAGTCAAAGATAACATAATTGAACACAAAATGCAGTTTTTAAATGAAGGTTTACGTTATTAAGGGATTAAAAAAACTCCAAATCTACATGGCCCTGTGTGAAAAAGTGATTGCCCCCCTTGTTAAAAAATAACTTAACTGTGGTTTATCACACCTGAGTTCAATTTCTGTAGTCACCCCCAGGCCTGATTACTGCCACACCTGTTTCAATCAAGAAGTCATTTCAATAGGAGCTACCTGACACAGAGAAGTAGACCAAAAGCACCTCAAAAGCTAGACATCATGCCAAGATCCAAAGAAATTCAGGAACAAAAGTAATTGAGATCTATCAGTCTGGTAAAGGTTATAAAGCCATTTCTAAAGCTTTGGGACTCCAGCGAACCACAGTGAGAGCCATTATCCACAAATGGCAAAAACATGGAACAGTGGTGAACCTTCCCAGGAGTGGCCGGCCGACCAAAATTACCCCAAGAGCGCATTGACAACTCATCCGAGAGGCCACAAAAGACCCCAGGACAACATCTAAAGAACTGCAGGCCTCACTTACCTCAATTAAGGTCAGTGTTCATGACTCCACCATAAGAAAGAGACTGGGCAAAAACGGCCTGCATGGCAGATTTCCAAGGCGCAAACCACTTTTAAGCAAAAAGAACATCAAGGCTCATCTCAATTTTGCTAAAAAAACATCTCAATGATTGCCAAGACTTTTGGGAAAATACCTTGTGGACCGACGAGACAAAAGTTGAACTTTTTGGAAGGTGCGTGTCCCGTTACATCTGGCGTAAAAGTAACACAGCATTTCAGAAAAAGAACATCATACCAACAGTAAAATATGGTGGTGGGAGTGTGATGGTCCGGGGTTGTTTTGCTGCTTCAGGACCTGGAAGGCTTGCTGTGATAGATGGAACCATGAATTCTACTGTCTACTAAAAAATCCTGAAGGAGAATGTCCGGCCATCTGTTCGTCAACTCAAGCTGAAGCGATCTTGGGTGCTGCAGCAGGACAATGACCCAAAACACACCAGCAAATCCACCTCTGAATGGCTTAAGAAAAACAAAATGAAGACTTTGGAGTGGCCTAGTCAAAGTCCTGACCTGAATCCTATTGAGATGTTGTGGCATGACCTTAAAAAGGCGGTTCATGCTAGAAAACCCTCAAATAAAGCTGAATTACAACAATTTTGCAAAGATGAGTAGGCCAAAATTCCTCCAGAGCGCTGTAAAAGACTCGTTGCAAGTTATCGCAAACGCTTGATTGCAGTTATTGCTGCTAAGGGTGGCCCAACCAGTTATTAGGTTCAGGGGGCAATTACTTTTTCACACGGGGCAATGTAGGTTTGGATTTTTTTTTCTCCCTAAATAATAAAAGCCCTCATTTAAAAACTGCATTTTGTGTTTACTTGTGTTATCTTTGACTAATAGTTAAATGTGTTTGATGATCAGAAACATTTTGTGTGACAAACATGCAAAAGAATAAGAAATCAGGAGGGGGGCAAAAAGTTTTTCACACCACTGTATACGTCAGTATAGAGTTGGTCCCTCATGCCACTATATAGCTTCCTCTGCTCTCTGGAGGCTCTCCACAAGATGTTGGGGTGTTTCTGTCGGAATTTGTTCCCATTCATTCTGTAGAGCTTTTATGACGTCAGGCTCTGATGTTGGATGAGAAGGTCTGGCTCACAATCTCCGTTCCTTTTCATCCCAGAGGTGCTCGATGGTGTTGAGGTCAGGGCTCTGTGTTAGGGCCGGTCAAGTTCTTCCACACTGAACTAGGCCTGGGCGATAAAACGATAACGATATGTTTCGCGATAGACACGTGATCGATATCAATAAAAAAATTGGTTTGATAGAACGTTCTATATTTTTTATTCTCTGTCGGAAGAATACGCTGGTCGCGAAGCTAGTTTGATTGCTGTCATGCGCACTCGCTCCACGAAAGGCTCTAGGACCCGGAAGTAGTACGATCGCGATTCAGGAATCATAAACGGAGACAAGATGGTGTTGACATTTGCACCCGCCCACCCGCCAAATGCGGGTAAAATTCGGCTGTGGCGGGTAATAACTTTAGTCTCACTAGCCACATTGGCGGGTAGTTTATTCTTTGGTATGACAATTGGTATGTTTGCATCAATATGCACAACTAACATCTATAATATTACTTGCTTTTTGTGTGAGACAACCAGAGGAAAAGAAACGGTATTCTTCTTTTACTGCATTCAGTGCACACGACACATATAGTATTTCCCCCTGGTGGACCGCCAGTGAATTAACATCAAACTCAAATATATTCCAACAGTATACTTCTGTTGTAGTTTTCTCTAAAGGCATCTGATATAATTAACGCATTGCACTATTTTATTACACTTTATTAAGCATTTCTTACATTTTCTTTTAATTTTGCACCTTAAATGTTAAGAGATAATTGTTAAGTGTTCATTGTGACTTTAGACTTATGTTTACATTTTAATTATTAGATTTTTCCATGGTTGTTGACATTTCTGTCTTAATAACTGAGGGGACTATGATCATAGGAAGGTTAAGTTTAAAATAAAAATGTTTAAATATAATATATTCTTCTACTGGTCCTTATTTTAAATGGGTCATAAAAAATATCAATAATTTCGATCGACTGATATGAAACACTGATATCGTGATACAGTTTTCAGCCATATCGCTAAGCCCTACACTGAACTCATCAAACCATGTCTATATAGTCTTTGCTTTATGCACAACAGACATCTTGGAATAGAAAAGGGCCTTCAACAAACTGTTACCACAAATGTCTTGGTATGCTGAAGCAGTAAGATTGGTGATAAGAGTAATAATTAACAGGTTTGGCCAAATACTTTTGTCCACATATTTAAATTCAAAAAGTATTGTAAAATTATTTTAATGATTGTAAAGTCGATGCATGAATCGCCACACAAAAGAATCATGATACAGTACATCTCTGACTCGATCCCCCCCCCCCCCCATTTGTACTGGATAATATAAAGACATTTTTTGTCTGTATAGTTAAACGAGGGGGCGGGGTTTAACGCAAACGTTTTAAATTGTCATTGTTAAAAGAAAACATGTTCTCTCCAAAAATAAATGTAAATTTCACATAAATGTGAACAAAATATGACAAACTTCTCTACTGTATAATGTATGGAAATTATTGGGGGGGGGGGGGGGGTTGTAGCAGCCAAAATAGCAGACAGTGCGCATGCGCAACGCGACGTACTGTTTCAGCGTTACAATATTACCCCCACAAATAAATAAATAAATTAATTAATTAATACATAAAGGCACAACATCATAGTTCATGGTAATCGACTGAAATATTTCTTTAAATATATATACAGCATTTAATATTTTCCTGATTTTTTTTTTTTATCATTCAAGTGAATTCTTAACACTGAGCTGCACAGAACATGTCTGCCCTTTGATGTTTATAGCTAAGCTAATGGAGCAGCCCTTCTTCAGCACAATATAAGCTGCTGAAATGTCGTCTACATGCAGCGCGAGCCTGTATTTATGTTTATACATTCCGAGCCATGGTGTTAGCGCGCAGTAGCCCCCCCACCACCACCACAACCACCACCACCACCACCTCCTCCTCCTCCCCCCACCCTGGCCGACCCGTCTCACCTTCCGGCTGCGGGGCTCCGTGCGCTCTGTCCGGGATGTAGCCCGACACGAGCCCCGCCAGCAGCATCACCCAGCTCGGCGTTAGCATCGCGCCGATGGCGGCGGCATCCGAGCGGCTACCTTTCTTCTTCTTCCTCCTCCTCCTTTCTCTACTGTCTGTCTGTCTTTCTTTCGGCGTGCTGTTTATTTTCTTCCGTTCTCCTCCTCCTCCTCCTCCGTCAGGGACAGATGATGTTTTTTTTTCTTTTGTGCTCCTCTCAACCTAACAACACCATCCTCAGCATCACCATGTCCGCTTTCATCGTTAATTATTTCATTCTAATTTAACACACACACATTTAAAAAAAACACAATAATAATATTAATCCAAAACAACAAATGACTTCCGCTCTCAGGGTATCCCCCCTTTCTCCTTTTTCTGTTATTTTCCGTTATTATCCGCCTGTCTAGAGAGGGGCGCGCGCGCGAGACGCTCTTTCGGGGTCGCGTCTTGTCGCGTGCGTGCGTGTCTGCGTGAGCGCGTGCGTGCGTGCGCAAGCGGGCGAGCGCGCGCGTGCGTAAACCCGCTGGTGTTGATCTCGTTACATTTCTACGGAGCCCGTTGTTGTTGTTGTTGTGATGATCACTCAGCCTCGTGTAGCTAACTATATTTCTGACAGGCGTTAAATGATTACATGTGCTAAAACACACACACACACACACACACACATTATATGAATCTAATCTTATGGCAACGATTCGATTTATAAGGCCACTGAATCCTAATAAAATATATTTTAATACCTGTATTCTAGTGGGAGCTCAGGCCCTTATTATTATTATTATTTTTATTTTAACAATTTTTTAAAAATATAGGCAATAATTATCCACATTCTGGCTGTAGAATTAATTTTAATTAACTTTTAGATAGGACAAAAAGTTTTTCGACATAATCTCCTTGCTTTTCAAAACAGTTTGGCCATCTGTCAACAAGCTTTCGTATTCTCGCACTAAAAAACGTTTACAGCTGAGCCACGAATGCACCGCTGTCTTCCTCGTCCTCGTAGGACCGCTTTCTATGGTTCAAACCGGTGAATGATCAGGATTATAGGGAGGATGCTTTAACACCTCAAAACTAAGTCGACAGTGTGGGCAGAATGGTCTCAATATAACGAGCACTGTTAATTGTTAAACCTTTTCCCTGATGATGTTCCAATACTTCTAGCCCATGAAAATCCCAGAAAACTGTAAGCACTGATACATTTTTCAGCTGATCGTTGACTTTTGAAGTTTTTCTCAGTGGGCAACTGAGGATGTTTCAGTTCCATATCACGTTCACTCTTCTTTTAGATATTGAAATCCACATTTTGTTTGCAGATATGTGAATGCTTCTGTTTATTCTCTCCTGTTACAAATGAACTGATGTAACACATCCACACCTGCACAGCAGTGACTGGGGAGACAGTAACCTTGAACAGAAAGTACTTATAACAGTTTTACTATACAGTTTTAATATAAGCAAAGTCTGGATAATTTTTAACTCGCACTCATATTTTGATTAAGACCAATTTTAGTATTAGTAATAAGTAATGAGTTTCTCGCCACATTTCATTAAGAAAACAAAAAATGGAAAACTGCTTGCAAAAGTGTTCAACCATTTTATTGTTGTCTATTGCGGTGTATATAAATATAAGGATTCACAAGGTTTCTATAACATAAAGCACTATCTAGGAATCTAATGTTATAGTGTAAGCAGATTAACATTAAATCATAACTCATCTTTATCAAGCTCAGCCTATGTCAGCTATTACCTCTTTAATCTGTTTGTAACAAAATTAAACTATGCACTTTCTGTAAATCAGCGACTTGAACCGGAGTGGTAAAAAAAAAAGTCTCAATGGCTATAACTTGAACAATTAAATAACTAATTCTTATTCTCCATTTCTTCACATTGGTGTTATGTATATACTAATGTTATGTAAACTATGCCATAAAGAATATTGGATATTATGCAATAGTTATTTCCGACTAAGCAATTTGATTGGACGAGAGGCGTTATCACCACGAATGGTGATAATAGATCCAGCAGTTAAATATACAGTAGTTGAAAGCAACGATGAGCATGCCCAAACACTTCCCAGGTGCACCATACAACCTGTGTTTTTTGAGCATGTTAAAACCTCAAAAAAGCCATCACCAAATGGGTGCAACTTGCACACTTCACACACTATGATGTAATAGGGCCCTAAATATTTGTCATGTTAATAAAGCATCATTTAAACCTTTGAACTGTCTGTCTGTGTTAGTGTGTTTGTATGTGTCAAGTGAGTGTGTGTGTGTGTGTACTGTATGTGTGTGACAAGTGTTTGTGCATGTTTGTGTGTGTGTGAGATAAAGATTGTGTAGGGGAGTTTTATGTTAAGACCTCCAAAAAGCATCACCCTATGATGTCCCTCAATATAACATTGTGCAGTATAATGTCACACAGAATGTTATTAGCCCCTTTTCAGCAAGTTTAAGCTATTGTGACAGCTGATCCATTTGAGATATCAAAGATCCCGGATAGGGATCCTAATTAGGTATCCTAATGCCAGCAGATTCCAATCTTTCTTCCAATTTTCATGAGTTTTTGAGCATGGTAGATGTCCAAAAAGCTCCGGATGGTGGGAAAAAATATATTAATCCTTAGAAGAACAAAAGGGCCCTTGCACACTATGATGACATAGGGGTGATGTTATAGTGCTTGGGCCCTAATTACCTTCAATCACAAATCTGATTTCCAAATACCTTCCTAACCCCTGATTAAGGGCAATCTGCTGCCATTAGGTTGCCTGAGAGTCTGGGCTCTGAAACAAGGGACAAGTGTGTGTGGAACAAGGAATTATACACCCTACACATCAGGCTAGCTTTCCATTGAACATTATTTGGGATTCAACCCCGGAACCTGAAAATTAACAGAACATAACATAAGTTTAACATAAGTTTATTAGGACGGTCCATCGCCTCCATGGTTTATTCTCATTTGTAGATTACAAAGTACCAGTAAGAACTGAAGTTATTTAGTTCCGCCAGTCACATAGGGATGTGTTGGAGGAGTATAAAATTGGTTAAATAACTAAAAATATATATAATCTGTTGCTAATAAACGTGTTTGTGGAACTGTTGTATAAAAGCCATATCACACTCGAGGTTGTGCTATATTGCTGGATATAGCATGGCTGTGATGCCTTCTAAGCAGATAGAAGGTACTGTAACTGTAGAGCACTAAAATGATATTTTAATAATATCAGAAAATACTGATGTATTATTATGATGATTGTCTTTAGGGGCGCTAAGAAGAAATGTAAACAGGTCTATAATTGCATGTGATCGATACGACCTTGATTTATAAGATGAAGATATTTGACTGTAACATTGACTCTGCCATGTTGTAATAGAATATGATTTCACCTCACAAGATACATAGTCAACGGCGATTTAGAATGCTAAAATCTAATACAATTTCATTCCAACCCATAAGGTGCTGTCGACATTAAAACTACTATCATAAAAGGTCATTTTGGCTCAGATAATATTTAATAACATTGAAACTGCTACAATATAATACAATATGATTTTCACTTATAAGGCAACGATATTTAACGGTAACTTAGAAGGTTCATTTTAAAGATAAAATTTAAAACCATTACAGTGTTAAAACAATCGAATTTCTAATCATAAGGTGAGGATATATACTACTCACAATAAGTTCAGGATATTGTGAGAGACTTAGTGGATGTCATACATATGGTGTTTGCTTCACTTCAGACATATTTTGGGATAGGGAGGCGATTGTATTGGGATGATAAACACCTCATTTTGTGCTTTCCATGTAATGGTCTCATTGTATACAGGTGTGCGTTATATTGGGGCCAATCCCAAAAGACAACCTTTTTCAATGTGGCATCAATTTCAACATTCTGTGGGTATAAAACGCTAGTATTGTCCGAGTTCATCATTCAAACAGCCATGAACACACAACGATACTTAACGGACAAGCGGCCATCAATGTCCCCTGACCTGAACCCCATACAGCACGTCTGGGACCAGTTGAAGCAGAGATTGGATGATCGTACCACACGCCCATGTGACCTGGCAGAACTGCGTGTAGCACTTGTGGAAGAGTGGAACGCATTGCCTCAGAACATCATGAGGCTAGTGAAGAGCATGAGACGTCGCTGTCAAGCTGTCATTGCGGCAGATGGTGGAAACACTCGATACTGACATTGTCAATTTTTATTATTTGGGGCTATCCCTGTTATTGTCTAATGTTTTGGGGAAATAAATATTAAACTAATGAAAATGGTGTTTCTTCTCATACATTATTAATAATATCAAAGGGAACGTTACTAATTTCATTCAAATTCAGAGCAAATAGGAAAAGCACTCATGTAAATAACAATGTCCCTAACTTATTGTGATTGGTGTATGTTCTATGATATAATACAATTTCAATGTATATCTTAGAGAATATATATATTATTAAGTTATACTTAAGCCTTTGTCACAAATACATTACTGAACAGTGAAATACTTTCTTTGCATAGTCCAGGGTAACTGGGGTTAGTCATGATAAAGCACCCCTGGAGCTGACAGGGTTAAGGGCCTTGCTCAAGGGCCCAACAATTGCAACCTGGTGGAGCCTACAAATCTGCAAATTTGTAGCTTAGCCCGCTGAGCTACTACTGCCCAATATTATTATTGTAATCTCATGAAAATACATTCAGGCAATCTGTAAAAAAAAAAAAAAAAAAGTATCAAACATGAATATAAAGCACCTGTTATTATTTTTTTAAAGGCTTGCTTTTTTTATTCTTCAAAAAACTATTACTTACAGTATATTATTATATTATAAAACTATTAACTATTACCCTCATGGGTATAAAAGATAGAAAAATGGATAAAACAAACAGCACATTTTTAATACCTAACATCTAATTTCCAGGGAGAATCTCAACATCAAATTGTATAATGTAGGCAGATTTTCTTTTGTTAATGAAATAAATTTTCTCCTCTGAAAATAAAACATCAAACAACAGAAAATGTTTATTTGTAAATTGTTTGATCCCAACAGTAAGGGACTTATGATTAATTATATATTGTGTAGATAGATTAGCAAAATGGATGCCTTTTATACTTTGACAGTTGAACCATTTACAAAAATTTATAAATGTTACAGCAACAGAATCAAAGTCAGCAATTATCTTAAAAGTTTTTAATTCTTAACACAACACTACATAAACCAGATATTACTGTGGCTTCCAACTTACTTAATCACCGAGTAGAAACCAGAGGTCTTATTTTGGCTCACGGTACTCTATGTACACTCAAGAAAAAATATATATAATTAATAATCTTTACTTTACACACACTCACATAAACACACCTATGAGATACAGAGGCATGAACACAGTGTGCGCTTGTGTGTGATAAATTACACCAGGCGTTCGTTTCCGTGGCCTCTCTGACTGCCTGTGTTTGGATGCCACTTTTTGATGACATCATCACGTCACACATTGCTGCGGAGCATTAGGTCTGTGAGACGTTCAGATGGAGGCCGAGTTTCAGTCCGAATAAAACAAAGAGTCTAGGGATTCGAATTCAGGAAGTCCTGTACTATGTCTCTGTCTCTTCTCGGTCTCTTGCGAGCCAGTTCAGGAAAGTAAGCGCTATTGTAAGGTCGGTCTCTCTCCGCCGGCTCCTTCTGTCCATCCTTGGCCACACCCACTCCGTTCCTCTGGTCCAGCAGGGCCTGAGCACGTCTCCTCTCCTCGGCTTCCCTCTGCAGCCGCTCCGCACGCAGTTGCTCCTTTGAACTGAACAACAAAGCACATTGACTTATTTATACTCGGGGCTTTTTAGCATCAGTTAGATAGATAGATAGATAGAAAATACTATCTATCTATCTATCTATCTATCTATCTATCTATCCATGACTATCATCCACCTATCAATTATTCAATCAAATCTGTCTAGCAGTCCATCAATCCATCTATCCACTTCCCAGCCCTTACATGTGTATCACCCACATACATTATCTGCACTACACCCTTTCCGTCTTAAGAAACGTCCATGTCTGAAGAATGAAAGGAATCTCCTCACCTCCCTGCACTCATCCTCCCCCCTTTATCTCTTCTCTCCTTCTTCTTGTGCTTTTCCTCCTTCTTGTCTTTCACTGAGAGAGCTTTCTTGATGTCCTTCAGAGGGTCCAGGTGGTCCTGCACAGGCATGAGCAGACACACATTCCCACGTACACAGCATTCATTCTACTGATGCACATCGCACGCTGTATATACAGTCCTGTATATAGAGATCATGATGGACAGTACCTTTAACTTCCTGTCCTTCTTCTCTCTCTCTTCCTCGCTTATAGCCTTCCTTTTGCCCTTGTCTTGTCTCTCTTTCTCCTTTTCTCCTTCTTCTTTGTCTCTCGCTCTCTCCTTCAGATACCAGGGTGTGGCCTCTGTACCAGGGGCGGGGCCAAGAGACACCAACAGACCGATGGCACGCTCCTGTTTCTCCTGATCAACAAGCAAAAGAGGACTAGTCAGTCAGAGACAGACATAGGGGACGTAGGTGTGTGTGTATTTCAGTTTGTTTGAGCTGGATGTGAACCAAAGCAAAATATATTTATTTTTTGTTTAAATACGTCTCTGTTTAACAGGCAGAACATGTGCAGAGATCACAGTTGTCCATGCAGTGAGTTTCAAACCTTTTGTATGGTGATTTTATTGCCGGTTAAACAAATTACTCACCTCTTTTAATTAGACAGAAATTTTATTCTGCATTTTTAACGGATTATTACGCTACATGGAAGAATATGTTAGCGAGTGTGACTCATCTAATGCACATCTATTTAAGGGATTCAACAGCTAGGGTGAGAATATCACATTCACTGAATTCAGAGTGCGTAACACTGAATAACAGCACTATCTAGGATTTGAATCAGTCCTTTCTATGACTCTAGCTCATTGTAGAACTACACAGTCTGTATAGTGGACAATTAGTGCAACAGGTGCCATTATTACATGTCAGTTTTACAGCTCGTGGTCACCGGAGATCTGTCATCATTCTGACGATTTGGGAAACATTACGGCTTTATCGAGCATCCTGAACACACACCTTCTCTTCTTTCTTCTCACGTTGGTACTCGGCGTTCCCCTTCTTCTCTGATGAGTCCTCCAGAGGAAACAGGTTGAGATGCTCGGTCCCGCCGGTTTCCTTGGACGCCTCTCCCTCGTCTCTCTGTCCCGCTGGGTGCTCTAGCGCCGCACGGGATTTCCTACGGAGATAGTCCGTCCGAGCCTTCAGGGGGAACACGGAGGGAGAGGGAACGAATAAAAAAAAAATACAGCACTAGAATCATTGGCAACAACAACAACAATAATAATAACAACAATAACAAAGATATTAGTCATGATATATATACATATCCAATCGCTGGTCTGGAAGCGAGCGTGCCACCTCAAACAAACACCTCAAATGTCTCTGTGGCAGATTTGCCCAGTTTAATTTTTTCATTTTAAAATATTAAAAAATTTAAATTAGGGGGGGAAAAGAGGAAAAAAATTACAAATATTATTTCTCTTAAAATATTCCAAATCTTATTTTTCTTTTGTATATAAACAAAACTAGATTAAAGTCAGTAAATTAAATTTGATATATATACTTGAATGTTAATATATACGTCAACGCTAATAATTAACGTCCTACAAGGTAGCTGATGGGGTTGCCATGGTTACCTCTTGCTCCGCGCGCTCCACGCGCCGCCGAACTTCTTTCTCCTCCTCGGCCGCGAGCGCTTCGTCACGACGCACGCGCGCGACATTGTCCTTATTGCGTACGTGCCAACTCTTCTTCGGCAAAATATTCATTTTTTGGGGGGACTAAAAAAATAGACTAAAATGATAGTAAAAAAAGAAATTTATAACTAATAAAAGACAGGCCCGTAATAGGCTATTCCATAAACAGGATAATGTGCTATAGCTAGTTAGCTTGCTAGCTTTAGCGAACGTCGACAACTAAAAATGTAATTTAGTCGTACGGATTCATCTTAAATATTAGGATGTTTTAAATATTATATGTTAAGAATGAATAATCCCCACCAAAAACATTTCGCTCATGTGAATAAAATACAACGTAACAAACATTCATGTCTTCATAAGCGAGCTAGAAGTAAACACCGGAAGTAGTCGAACGTAACATGATGATGTCATCACGTAAATCATTTCCTGGGACGTGTGGGAAATATTAGCTGCAAACACAAGATGGCGCACAAGCTCGAGAAAAAAAAACCAGCGCAAAGCCGAGAGGATATTAATCGAAGATTATTTTTACACTCACTCATCGTCTATACCGCTTTATCCTGTGAACAGGGTCACGAGCCTGGAGCCTATCCAAACCTATCCCCCCCCTTATGGCACGAGACGGGGTACACCCTATACAGGGTGCCGATCAGGGCTGGACTGGGACCAACGAACGGCCCTGGCATTTTTGGCTCACCATGATTCTTTAAACAATATGCTGAGGCATATGACACATCAAAGGATATATGAGCTCACTGTTTTGTTTCAAACATTAAACCACAGTAACCTGCATGGAAGCGAATAACCTTGGTAAAGAACTATTCTTAATTATTATTATTGTTATTATACAGTCTTTTATTAGCAGTTCTCTGTCTTTCTCCCTCACACACACACACACACACACCGTGAGTCTCCTCCAACCTAGCAAGGATGAAATTCTGCACATAACTCAGTCTACTATTAAATGTTTTTAAGTCTGACTGCAATAATTTGAGCATTATAATAATTTGAGCACAGTGTTAGCCTACAAATCCTCCTATAGTAAATAGTAAATAGTAAAATCCTAGTTTACTATTTAGTGAAGATGTCGGCTACACTTAACATTTTCATTGTTAATTCCATGGGCTATCATCATTCTGCATGTGTGTAGGCTTACGTGTGTCTACCTAGAAATCCGATAGTCAGCCATGTCATTTATATAACTCTGGGGGTTTATTTGTTGTACTGCGTGAAGATTGACAACAATTTCGATCAATCGTGACAGACGTACAGTAAGACCACTCGTTAATTTGATGTGGATGGCAATGTACCTAAAAGCAGTAACTAAATCAGCATACTATCATCTCAAAAACATTGCAAGAATTAGATGTTTTGTTTCCAATCAAGATTTGGAGAAACTTGTCCATGCCTTTATCACCAGCAGGGTGGATTATTGTAATGGTCTCCTCACCGGCCTTCCCAAGAAGACCACTAGACAGCTGCAGCAAATCCAGAACGCTGCTGCCAGGATTCTAACTAGAACCAGAAAATCAGATCACATCACACCAGTCCTCAGGTCCTTACACTGGCTTCCTGTAACATTTTAAAGTACTTTTACTTGTTTATAAATCACTTAATGGCCTAGGACCTAAATACATTACAGATATGCTCACTGAATATAAACCTAACAGACGACTCAGATCGTTAGGATCGAGTCAGTTAGAAATACCAAGACAAGTTTACACAAGACAAGGGGAGTCCGCCTTTAGCCATTATGCTGCCCGCAGTTGGAACCAGCTTCCAGGAGAGATCGGATGTACTAAAACATTAGTCACTTTTAAATCTAGACTTAAAACTCATCTGTTTAGCTGTGCGTTTATTCAATGAGCACTGAGCTACGTCCGAACCGAATGCATTATTTTATGTTTATCTAATATCTTAAATTGTTTTATTTTTATTTATAAATATGTTTTAATTTGTTTTAATTATTTCTCTATTTTAATTTTAAATTAAATTAAAATTAGTTTAAAGCTTTATTGCTATTATCTTTTATTTCATTTTATGATTATTTTCTTTTCTTCTATGTAAAGCACTTTGAATTACCATTGTGTATGAAATGTGTTACGTGCAGAGGTGTAGTGCACGTATGTATATAAATGCTATACAAATAAACTTGCCTTGCCTAATTGGCAGACGGTTCATTTGGGAGTAGCAGCTAGGTAGGCTAGTGGTGCAGGTTGTCGACAAACACTCAAATGCACAAGTGACACACACACACACACACACACACACACACTACAAAAAAGCCCTCGGTCCTCCCTACATACAGTAAATGTCCCTCCCTTCACTCTGCCAACATTTCGGCTACTTCTTACCGGACTCGTAGCTATTCTGAAGCCTTCCTCAATCTGTCCCTGCTGGGTCACGTCTCACCACCTCCTCCTCTTCCTCATCTGTGTAACTAACGTTGATGTTACTCTGTTCTACACTCCCTTGTGCCGCTCCGGCAGCCTGAGCACTCTGGACTGCCTCTGCACTCTTGCTAGATGTTGATGGCCCTAAATGTGATTTTCGCACATTTTGCGGCTTCCACTTGTAGGCTTTTGCGTCTTTTTTCCTGCAGCTTTTTGATTTTGTCACAGGGAGATGAGGGCTGACCAGGAGGGACGCGGGGCGCGACCTGAGATTTCATTGGACTAGCTCAATGTCTTTTAAGACAGTCAACCAATGTGCCGCGATTCGTGTCTCAGATACTCTACCGTTGCGGTAATAAATAAATTGGCCTAATAAACTTTTTTAAAAATATTAAATTATGACTGACACCCCCGGCCCAAAAATGTGCGTCAGCCCACCGGGCATTGCCCGGTGTGCCCTATGGCCAGTCTAGGCCTGGTGCCGATACATCGCAGAGCACACACACATATACACACACTCACACACTACAGGCAATTTGGGAACCTGCAGGTCTTTGGACTGCGGGAGGAAACCGGAGTACCCGGAGGAAACCCACCAAGCACGCGGAGAACATGCAAACCTCATGCACACAGAGATGGGAATCGAGCCTGGCCGGGAATCGAACACGGCCCCTGGAGGTTCAAGGCAACAGTGCTAACCACTACACCACGCCCATTATTTCTACAATAATAATAATAATAGTAAAATAAATACATTAATTAAACCACAACAACAATAATAAAAATACAATAAAAAAACTGTAATGATGTAATATTAAAAAAAAAATAATTAAACTCTTTAGGAAGAATTTGACAGAAAACTTTATATATGTACACATTAAATTATACATATGATATATTATATCTATACATTATATTACAGAATATCTTTGTAGCAATAGAAAGGAAAAATCCACAGTTGTCTATTTGACATCTATTTCAGTGTGCATCTTTAAAGCGTTCTACATTTCATACAGATATCTTATTCTTACTCGATTTTGGCTCTGAGACATGGAGCAAAACATTTATATTAATTTTACCGCAAAAATAAGAAGGATATTATTCATGACTCCATGACTGCATATGATATGATATAAGAATGTCAGAAGTCTCTCTCATAAAAGCCACCATTGCTAAAGTCTCTAGCCGGCATGGCTTGGTCTTCATCTGGCTCATATGCAGAATTGTAGTTTTCTTCCCATCTTTGCACGGCACCCCTCGCGCCTCTGCCGTCTCTCATTTCTCTGCCGTCTCTTAGTTGTGGTTCTTGTTCATTTCTGGAAGCCTTTGTGTTCAGCTCCTTGATCTGTTTGACCAGGAACTGTTTATCTCGTCCTTCCTGTTATCAAAGAATAAAGTAAAAAAAAAATGCATGTGGTATACAGTGTGTTATACAGTGCAATTAGCAAGCACGTTAAAAGCACGTTCAAAAAAACAAAAAAACAAACACACTCAGATTTAAAAATCTTGATAGAAACCTGGTGCAAACAGTCAGTGATATCAGGGCTGTAGTGTATCAGGGTAGGGTGCACTCACTAGTTTGTGTTGTTTCTTCAGCAGGTCAACAGTTTTCCCGTAAACTAAAACCATCACAGCCATGTAGCACATCAACACACTGCAAAAGAGCACAGAAAATAGTTTTACATTACGGAATTTATATATCGTATTCATCATACTGCATTCTCTGTTCTGATTGGTCAGAAGGTTTTGACATGGTTTCTGACCAGCGTTAATTTTGGCAGCTTATTCTGGTTAGTTTCCATTAGTTTTAGTCACATTTTAGTCTTTTAATCATTAATAGTTGTAGTCTATTTTTAGTAGACAAAACCGAAAAACATGTTAACTTTCATAAACAATAACAGAAACTTTATTTTGCATTTAATAATACAATAACAATAGAAACATGTTCGGCCATGTTTTTCATTCAGAAAATTTTACTTTCATCCCTCATGATCTATACGCTTCATCGTGTATAAAGTGTTGTGGGGGACCTGGACTGCACAATGTCCACAACCCATCGCAGGGCACACACATACACAACACGTGCTCATTCACACACTACAGGCGATTTGCCAACGCCTGTTATCCCGGTCTGCATGTCTTTGAACTGTGGGAGGAAACCTGCAGTACACAGAGGAAACCCACCACGCATGTGAAGAACATGCAAACTCCATGGACACAGACACGGAGGAGGGAATCAAACCCGACCCTGGAGGTGCAAGGCGACAGTGCTAACCACTATACCATTGTGCATAATTTCTTTTTTTTAGCAAATTATTATTCTTTTTCTTTTTTTACACCAATCACAAGGTGCGCTTCAGTTTGTATAGTACATGCATTCAGATTATTGGATAAAAATAAGTAATATATTTAAAAAAAAATTCACGCATGACCAAAAAACTTCCAGCTCCATGTTCTTTTTTTTTTCATTTCTCTCCTTTTTTTTTATGCCTGGCATCTAGCCTTTCCTATACATGTAAAGCTTGCTTGGAGACAAGGGAGGGGTGGGGTGGGTGCTTTAGGGGTTTATAAAGGGGTTATAAAATCTGTATTGAAACATTACATTCATTCATTCATTTTCTATACCGCTTAATCCTGTGTTCAGGGTCGCGGGGGGCCTGGAGCCTATCCCAGGAGACTTCGGGCACTAGGCGGGGTACACTCTGGACAGGGTGCCAATCCATCGCAGGGCATGAAACATTACATGTTTACCCTATTATATCCCTGTTTAAAATCAATAAAAATATTGTTGAGTAAAAAATAAATAAATAATTTTAAATAAATCCATTTATCCGTCATTCATACTATCGTGTAGTTTTTTTCGCTGAAAAAAATATGCAAGATTTCATCATCAGTTTTCAAAGGTTAATTCAGTTTTAGTTTTGTCTTTGTCATGAAAAAGAGGTCATCAACGAATATTTACTGTCATTTATTTATTATTTCAACTGACGAAATGAACACTGTTTCTGACATCAGTGCTGCTGCAAATCACAAGATTATTTTAACACGTTATCGTTTCTTTCGTTGGCGGTATGGAGGTGTAAGATAAATAAATCTTTGGATAGATATAGAGCTATAGATCACTACTAACCAGGATAAGAGGAAAAGCGGGATGGAGAAAGCCTGTGAGCCGATAAACAGCAGAAACTCCTGCGTCGTGTTGGACAGCGAATGGAAGGAACCAGGAACGACTTCCCACATGGAAGAGGAGAAACGGAATGGACCACAGCCATAGGACGGATGAATACTGCAGGGAATGATAATAAAACCTAAACAAGGCTGCTGAAGCAATTTCCTGCATACTATATATTTATATAGCTATCCATAGCTAACCATCTGTTAAATAGTTAGATATTATTTCTGTGTGTGTGTGTGTGTGTGTGTGTGTGTGTGTATAGACTCACCTAGTTACGCTATAAACAAGCACCACGCTGGAGATCCCCAAACCGAACAGAAGAACCAGGAGGAAGAAGAAGTTGGAGGTGGTGGAGCGAAACGTCCTCAGTGCCGGGCGACAGTTTTGAAATAGAGTGACCTGAAAAAGAGCAAGAGATGCACATGAAATGGACAGAAAAACAGAAGGATAAGAGGAGTTTCAGATATATTGTTTTAAATGAAAAAAAAAACTAAACAAAACTAATACTATGGCTACTATTATTAGAACCACTACCACTTCCTCTACATCTAGTACATCTACTAGTACTATTACCTTTTTGAAGTAGAATATGATGATGAGCTTGATGGTGTTGATGAGCGGCAGTATGGGACAGAAAAGAGCACCGCTCCACACTACAGTCTGACCGTAAACAAGCGCTAACACATTTGATGCAACAACAAACTCCTGACGACCCACCCACTCAGCCAACTTACACGAGCAATGATCCACTACTAGCCTATAAAACACACACATCAAATCTTTGACTCCACCATTAGAAAATATGCAACCAAAATAGATCTGACTACTCCGTAGTGATGGGAAGTTTGAATCACTTTAGTGACTCGGTTCTTTGAATCTCGTTCATCAAAATGAACAAATCTTTTTTTTGAGTCATTTAGCTCATTTCGTTCATTTAATCAGGAATAAAATAAAATGTTGCATTTTCAATAAACAGACCACCAATTCGTCTACATACACACATTTTGCCTATAGTTCCAGTAATGAAAATATTACAATGCAGCTAAGGACATATTATAATAAACAGAATGAGTAGCTCAACTCTCATATCTTCTAGTCTGAGTCGTTCGTTCTTTTGAATCAATTTGAGTCACGTGTCAAAAGAATGAATGACTTGGAGTAAAAGAGTCACTGAGAAAGAATCGCTCAATTCTGTTTCCTGTACATAACATACTGAGGTTTTGCGATGCTTTTCACATGCACGCCCAGTAGAAAATGAACAAATCACTCTCCGAGACGACTCGTTCTACTGAGTAACATTAAAGATTCGATTAAAAAGAACGAACTGTTCATGAACGACCCATCACTACTACTCTGTTTATGTTATATATTTCAAATTGTCATCATTGCTAAAACAAGAGACAGATAGAGAAATTATGAAACAAAAGACTAACCTGCGGGGAAACTCCACCAGTATCACCACCGCGATTGTAATAAGAAAGTCAAACAGCGTGAGTTTGTACATTTCTTGTCCAACACGTGTCTCCCAACACTGTGGTGATGGAAGAAAACAAAGAAAAAGAGAAACACCACCAACATGAACGTTGTATAAAGTCAGATTAATGATCAAATTAAACATTCTCAACAAGATTAATACAGTAAATAAGTTTCCACTGTAAATTATCACTAGCTAAAGATACCACAAGCAGTTATAATTAGCTACCTAAAGTTGACACAAGAAGTTATTACTAGCTTAAGGTAGAAAACAAGGTTATTACTAGCTAAAGTTACCACAGGAGGTTATTATTAGTTAACTTTATGACAAGATGTTATACTATTTAAAGTTAACACTGTAAGTTATTACTAGCTAAAGTTACAATAGGAGGTTGATACTAGATAATGTATTCACCGGATGTTATTAGCTAAATGTATAAATAATTAGAGTTCAAATTATAAAGTATGTCAAATAAATTTGTTGTAAAATGCTATTACTAAAACATAAACACAAAAGGTCATAACTAGGTAATTTATGACAAGAAGTTATAACAAGGTTATAACAAAATTACTCCAGTAAATTATGACTTGTTACCTGAACAAAAATAAGAATTTATTACTAGCTAAAATACAACATGAAGTTATTACTTATATACTTATATATAAGTTATTACTATAGTTAGATAAGTTCCTATAGTTAACTAGTTCGATAGCTAGCAATACAGGAGATTTAACCAGCTAAATTTATGACAGACGGTTATATCTAGTTATCTAAAGTTAAAATAGCAATTTATTGCTAGGTAAAGTTACAACAGAAATGTACTTACAGTACTAGCTAGCTAAAGTTACTACAGAAAGTTACAACTAGCTAGCAAAAGTTACCACAGACAGTAACAACTAGCTAAAGTTAAAACAAAAAGTTGTATGTACCTTCCACAGGTGGCTAAAAAAAAGGCTATACCTAAAGTTAACTCTGGTAGTTACTACAACTTTAGGTTCAGAGGTGTCAAGTAACGAAGTACAAATTCTTCGTTACCTTACTTAAGTAGAAATTTTGGGTATCTATACTTTACTGGAGTAATTATTTTTCAGTCGACTTTTTACTTCTACTCCTTACATTTTTAAGCAATTATCTGTACTTTCTACTCCTTACATTTTAAAAATAGCCTCGTTACTTTATGATCAGAACGCGCACCCCCCTCCCCCCGTCGCATTATCAGAACGCACCCCCCCTCTGTCGCATGATCAGAACGCGACCCAACCCTTTTAAACCCTAGTATCTATACTTCTACTCAAGTAATGAATGCGAATACTTTTGACGCCACTGTTTAGGTTACAACTGGAGGTTTTCACTCACCAAAGTTAGCATGAGAGGTTATAAATATCTAGGTAAATTTATAGGAGTTCATAGGTTTTTACTAAAAAAAAAAAAAAAGACTACAGAAAGTTGTAAGTAACCAGCTAAATTTAACATAGGAGGTAATTACTACCTTAATTTATGACAAGAGGTTATCACTAGCAAAGCTAAAATTACTTTAAAAAGTTGTGGGTTGTTCCCTAAGTAACCAACTAAATTTAACATAGTAAGTTATTACTAGCCAAAGTTACAACAGGAGGTTATTACTAAATTACCAAAGGAGAGTATAACTAGAAGATTATTACTAGCTAAATATTGGAATGAGGATTAGTTATCTGAGTTATCACTAGCTAAAGATACCATAGAAAGGGTTTAGTACCTAAAACTACCAGAAAAAATATTAGTAGCTATATTCAAGTTAAATGTGCATGTACTGTATATGTAAAGTACAGTATATACTGTATATTTGTTCTCTGTGTATTATTATTACCTGATAAGTTTTTCTGTACATGTAGCCACAGGGTGAACAGTCTTCTTTTTTTCCATAACATGTGATCTGATCCCACAGACTGAACAGGAGAACAGCTAAACTCACAAAACGCAGGCCCACGGCCCTAAATAGAGAGAAAAAGATATATATTATAACTAATATTAATATTAGCACATGATTTGTGTGTGTGTGTGTGTCTCTCCTACCGTAGCAGGGCGACGATTACAGTCATGCCAGGTGAGTATTTTTCCAGTTTAGCGATCTGATCACACAGAAATGGAACGACAAAATTACTGGCTGTTATAACGATGGAGGGCAGATACTCCAGCAGCAATCCCAGGATGCCTGTCAGTTGTACAGACTGAAAAAAAAAAAACAAGAACAACTCATTAGGTCCTTCGTTTTCACATGGATTTTAGGCTAATACAGTTATTGTTGCATTTTTGACAGTGTTGTCTTTAGTTATAATTCTGTTATAGTTATCGTTATTTATCGCATTGTTGTGGCAAAATTGGAAATCTTTGTAGGGTTATGAATCACTTGTTTGCATCTGGAAATTACAAGCTAATTGTGAGTTAGCTAATCTAGCTAATTAGCTGAATTTTATAGAACTAAAACATATTGGTTTGTGAAATGGGAATTTAAGTAGCAATCAGTACTAGCACTGTTTTACCTGACTATAAGTGGTTGCAGAAGCAATGGCAACGCAAGCCCCCGCTATCATTGCCAAGACGATGAGGTTTAGGAAAGTACGTAGGGAATAAAGCAAGAATGCTTGAGCAAGAGTGAGAGACTCAGCCTTTTTCTTAATCCTCTCCTCCTCCAGATCCACCTGGCAAAAGAAAGAGGGAGAGAGAGAGATGGAGATGGTTAATAAGAGAGAAAGGTGTTTGGAAGCCTATAGTACTTATTAATGTTTATTTACTGATTTATTAATCCTTGGATTACGAGCATAATTCATTCCGGAAGACTGTATGTTACACTCGTAAACCAAATCGAATTTTCCCATAAGAAATAATGGAAACTCAAATTATTTGTTCCACAGACCTAAAAAAAAATTAATACATAAAAATAATTAATACAAAATATAAAATAAAAATAAAACAAATTAAGTTGCATTATCGGTTAAATAAAAAAAAGTAAAAATAAATCCTGACAGAAGTTTTTCTGTTTATGCGCACAGGCGAGAGGAGGTGTGTGTGTGTGTGTACAGTATGTGTGTGGAGGGCCACGGTGTCCAATGACAAAGTGCAGGCTGATACAGAAAGGAGGAGCGAAAATGAATCTTTAACCTCTCTAATAAGACTTTTGCTTTACACGCGTGCTGTACACACATGCAAATAGACACAAAATGTGTTTTACGCACACACGCGGTCAAAGCATTATAGTAAACAGTACAAGCGTGCACAGATGTTGATTATACAAGTGAGAGATGCACACTAAGACCCAGCAGGGGAGACGATTACCCACAATTCTGCAGCACAAGAGAGAGAAAAACTTTTGGCTCAGTCGTGACCATGTGACACTCAGCGTCAAACAAAAAGTGCATGGTGATACATGATATTCGGTACTCGTAAACCAAGACTTGTTCGTTTTCCAAGTCAAAATTTATAGAAAATCTTTGCTCATCTTGAGGAACACTCGCAAAACGCGATCCACCATGTTGAGGAATGTAAACACTATTTTGAAAACTTTCATTGTACATGAAAAAAGACATGATGGAATAGACCATTTTTAAGTATTTAACAAAAGATGTGAGCATGTCTTTAAATCCATATATGGAAACAAGAGTTGCGGAAGTTGCTCTCACCTGTAGGCGATAGCGCAGGTTGTTGTGTTTTACTTTGGTGGCTCGTTGATCCTGGAGGCCGTGATCCCACCCTGTAAAAATGAGCACACTGTACCCTCCCAAGCGTCCTCCGTCCATTGCTACAACAAGCCGCGCCACTCCACCCATCCTGTCCATCAATCAGAGGCTTTCGTTCACAGCATGCCTACATTTTTAATGGTTCTGGATGTTAATGCTACCTACAGTAAGCTATTGTATATATTCTTGTGCGTACCGAACCACGATGCAAAACAGGCAAAAAAGGAAGTAGAATGCAGAGGTGAGCAGGTACGCCAGTGGAATGTTGTATGAGAAGCCATTGCTTAGGCCCTCGGTCCTGTTATAAAATCCATAGAACAGGTAGGAGTACTCCATGAACCCCTGGAAGAGGAAGGAGAACTGGAATGTTACACGCAGTTAGCAAAAAGCTTTATAGTGATGTAAGTCATGGCTGTTACACTGGCTTTAGATTTAGCTACTTGATCTATTTTACAGTCCCACTATCAATGTTTATGCGATACTCTGGTTTATTACTATTAGATGGGAATTATCTCATAGTTCAATGAATCAACTATCAAAAGTATTAAAAATAGAATTGAGATACAGGTGTGATGGAAATCAGATGTCCACATACTGGACATTTGGCATAATTAAGTGTAATTTATATTAAACAGTATATTGTGATTACATAATGTTTCCAGGAATTAGTTTCAATTTAAGTATTCAAAAACTAAAATTACATTTACATCTGCGCAGAAACCTAGGCATGCAGTTGCATCTGTTAAACATAAAGAGAGTTCCTAAATGTGTCTGTATGTGTTTGTCATACCGTTCCCGAGAGCAAATCCAGGAAGTAGGTGTAGTAAACAGTAAGGGGTTTAGGCTGAACATCGTATGGCAGACACTCTTTCACATCTGCAGTAAAAACAGTGATTTCACATTTCATAATCTGAAAGGTTTTAAGGTCAAGTCCTAGTAGCCGATTTGTAATTGGCTCTGTACAGTAAGTCATGTATATAACGGGTTTTAACACAAACAGTCAGGTGAGGTGGAGACATTAGTTAGAGAAGCAAGCAAGAGGCCAAGGGTGGAGCATGATGTGATGCTACTACCACCATGCTTCACTGGTAACGTAATGTTTGGTTGTGAGAAAGTGCTGTGATTTCTCTAACCCAAATATCTCAAAATATGGGGCAGGGTTTGGGGCGGGGCACAGGATGCCACGGCTTGGGCTTAACATGATCTGTAGCATTATACAAACTTCATGAGGAAAAAGATAAACAAGAGAGTGTAAAGAGGTCTCAAACTAAACAAACAGAAACACAGAACTGGTGACTACAATCTGAAACCAGTGATTTTATAGGATCAAAAGTCATATTTTTAAAATCATATTAAATACAAGAAAAAAGAAATTAAACTTTTACTTGTAAGGTTGATGGTGGAAAGGAGTAGTTGATCACTGGAGTTGCTTGACTGGAAAACGATGCTGGGTATGATCACAAATCCAGCCATTAATAGGAAGGACATAAAGTTTAGAATAACAAGGAACCTCAAGAACAGGAAGAAGGACTGCACGCCACCTCCAAAATGCCCTGTTTAGAAAAAGATCACAAATAGAAAATGTCTCCAGTTCATTTCACCTTGATGTTCTGAGCTCGGAACAAATCTAAATGACTTTTGTGTTACCTCCGATCTGGTGCATGGACCTCCTCCAGAGCTTAACAAAAGACAAAACGCTTGACACGTCCTCACGAAAACGCCGAAAGCACTTGGAGTGACGTAAGCGCCAGGAACCCCAACTAGATACAATGGGGACTCGCATCTGCTGCACCTGCCTAAGACAGAGACCGAAGGTTGATGCCTATCTGCCTGCAGTTATGCAATTTCATTACAAATTAAAAAGAAACAAAACACATATCGTACCATATAGCTTTCTTCAGTCCCATGTGAAGTGGGAGCTCTCTGAGATTTTGCGTTTTGTCAGAATTTTCATCGTCACCTTGGTCTTCCTCCGGGTGTGAGCTCCAGTCAAACTGTGCCGCACCCTCGTTCACTTCACGGAAGGGAGCTTTGCGTGCCCTGAGGGAGCCATAGTGGTCGGTGTTGTAGTCTGGAGAAGGGAACACTAAAGATATAGATAGAGTGGAATTAACTAACAACGGAACAACACTCATTATCTCATTACACTGGCACCTGGCAAGGCGTGGAATAAACTAGGCAGCAAATGAACAGCCAGTTTTTGAAGATGTTGTGTTGCAACCAGGAAAATGGGCAAGCATAAGAATTTAAGTGACTTTGACAAGGACGAAAATGCCCTCCAAATTTCCCAACTCTCAATCAGATCGAGTGTCTGTGGGATGTCCTGGACAAACAAGTCTGGCCAATGGAGGCCCCACCTCGTATCTTACAGGACTCTTAAAGGATCTGCTGCTAATGTCTTGGTAACAGGTACCGCAGAGCACCTTTAAAGACCCTATGGAGTCCATGCCTCGACGGGTCACAGCTGTTGTGGTAGCCCAGGGGGTACTAGTACAGTTAGTATAAAAGCAGTGCATGCTGGGAGCATGTCTCCGTTTGGTCCGTTTCATTTGCTAAGATAGTGTGGCATCCTGTTTCAATGTATTTCTGGTATTTAAAAAAAAATCTTTTCTTAAATTTGACTTTTTGTAAATTCAAAAAGTGTTTACTGTTATTCATACAGTATAACGCTTCTGCTGGGACAGAAACAGTGTATTCTGAGATACAGTATGTACTCCTTAACACAGACAACAGAACATATATTTACAGTATGTCTGTTTTTATGTCATTTTATGACTTATGCTGCTTAAATCTTGGTCCCAGATACCACAGCACACCTTCACAGCTCTTGACAAGTAAGAGCTATTTTGGCGGAACAGTAGAAACCTATACAATACTATCCGTATACAGGAAAACAATCTCTAAAGTGAGTGTATCCATGTTGTAGGGAGCTGTAAATCCCAATTAGACATGTAGTGCACTACACCGTGAAATATTTCAGACGGATTTTTATAGGAAGTGCCAAGTTAAATGAACCATGGAGTCTTGTTATTGTGCATAAACGTTGTAGAGTTTATAATCTGTCTAATCTCCTTTGTAGGTATGGGAACTAAGAAAAGATAAAGCCAAAATGACTCCCTGTCGAACAGACTAATGCATTCGTTAAAATGTTTGAGACTTCAGTACTTTTCTACAAGGAGCATTACACTAGGATATTAAAAGATTTTCCATACAGCACAAAATCTCCTAAAGCCAAATTGAAAACCCATTTTTTTCAGGTTCTGTGGGTAATTTAAGGAGCCATAGGTACCATTAATGGTTAAGTTCTATAAGATATAAATCTTTGGATAACCAAAGCATGAAGTTGACTAAAAGAGAAATGTACTAAAATGAAAAAGGCAGACCCTGTCTATCTTTAGGAAATAAAGCGGAACATATAAAAGTCTATAGAAGTGTTTGACAAGTGATAAAATCCTACCTGGTGTATTTAACTCGCTCAGCTCCATTGGAAGTGTGCTAGATACACCATCGAGAAATGAAATCCAAACACAACAGACTTAAACACTCACCAGTCTGAGTGACGTGACTAAGTCTGTAGTTACTGTTTAAAAAAGACTGGTGTAAATGTGTGCGTATCAAGGAATTCCTGTGCCTTGCCTGGACTTTGAGCTTGTGGAGAAGGAAAACGCATCTTACAGACACTTCCTTGTATGAGAGGACATTAATCTCCCATTGTGAGGCCGCAGTGTGTGTGTGCGTGTTTGGTTAGAGGTAGAATTTCAAATTAATTGGGGGGAATGAACCATTGAACTGGTTTGGCCTCATCCTAAATATTACCTTCCGTTCTTAGCAGAACAATGACTAAGACTTAAATACTAACACACACACAAATACACACACATATACAATCCTCAATCATTAATAATGCTTATTGTCAATATGAGCTCTGAAACTGGTTGTTCCAAATCCTATGGATGTGCTCCAAACCACATTGTACACTGTAGGACATACAAATCCTGCTGGTTAACCGTGGACCTATGACAAGTCAGCTTGATTATTCTATTGCCCTCTATGTATGTCGGTGTTGGCCAGGTTTCGCTTGCGTGGATGCAGTTGGCCCAAAACGCTGCTGTGCCATTTTTAACGGGAAGACCTAAGTCAGGAACACATAGTTCCTGTCCTGTCATCCCTATACTGGCTCTCTGTGCAGTTCATATTTCTGGCCATAAAGTCCAGCCGGTGTCTCAGGACTGGTAAACAGCTTTTACGTACAGTTAATTTACATGCAGAGGTATTCTTCTCCCTGTTTTTATTTATTAATTAGTTTATTATTTCATTTGCTTATTGTATGCAATGAGGGTGCAAAAACTTTTTATTGTTGTATTTGTATTTTCTTAGTACAGTCTGTTTCTACGTCTGCAGCTATTTTAGTATTGTACAGCTGTCTGGTCAACTGTGCTGCTCTAAATGTCCTTTAAAAATAAATTTGACTTCGACCTAAAAGCAAGTCAAATCCTAACAAAACATGAACGAATGCACCACACAGCATGGTATACTCAAAAAAAAAGGCAAGGACACTATGAAAACTGAACCTTCAAAGTTGAATGAACAGATCAGTGTATGACTATTTTTCCTGCGGGAAGTTTCAAACCCGTTTGTCTCATATTTTCTGAAACTTGTGTGTGCTAATAAAAAGTAGTGACATGAAGCACCACTATGAGATAAAACACTGATCTTTAGAGCAAACATATCTGCAGCAGTCCGAGGTGAGGGCATGTACCATACCTGACCATGATAGCCCAGTGTTATGTGTTAAAATGAAAATATTGAGTAGAAGTGAGGTTATGAGCAGTTTGTGGACAGAATTTTATACGCATTTTGTGAGTGTTCGGCAAGATGAGCAAAGAATTTTAATAAATTTTGACTTGGAAAACGAACAAGTCTTGGTTAACAAGTACAAAGTATCATGTATCACGCATGCGCTTCTTGTTTTGACGCCGAGCATTACCAGTATGTTCGATTAAAATAAATATAAAATAAATTACAAATAATTGATGTATAGCTAATATAAACTCGCTAGTCCAGTCATTCAATGACCATAATTTATGCTAGGTTTGCTTGCAGTGGCCTTATAGTATGTCCTTTATGGATAACTAGCATAATAGCCAGCTCATTATTATGCTCAGCTATTATTATTCATTATTATTATTATTATTATTACATTCATTCATTCATTTTCTATACCGCTTAATCCTGTGTTCAGGGTCGCGGGGGACCTGGAGCCTATCCCAGGAGACTTCGGGCACTAGGCGGGGTACACCCTGGACAGGGTGCCAATCCATCGCAGGGCACATTATTACATTTAATGTAATTTAAAAATATTAAACAATAAAACAAAGAAGTTCATATGTTCTCGTGATTTGCTGATATCATGCTAAAGACAGAAGCAGTAGCTACTGTGCGCTAATGGCTTCTGGGAAGTCAAAGGCAGACATTAGTATAGTACATAGTACAGAGATCATATCTGGAGTGTATGTGCGTGTTAAACATTTACTACTCTAGTGTCTTTACCAGGAAATTAAAACTTCCTGCTGAGAGCAAACACATGTCCATACACACACATTCATTCTATGTCACCTATTCTGTACTGGGTCGCAGGGACCTACTGTATGGCCTAAACACAATTAAAAACCATAAGTGAACCTGATCTGCATGGGAGAAAAAGCACAGGAAGAACATGCAAACTCCACGCACACAGACCCGAGGTCTCAATCTACATACTATATAGTGTACCACTCTCTTAGGCATTAAGAACTAAGTTTAGTGCCCTAGATTGAGTTAGGGCCATAAGAACACACTTGTTTTTAAATTTGATCTGGAGTAACTTTACTGTATATGAGACTGACAGTGATTATAAAGCTCCAGTCAAACACTGGCATTCAGGCACGGTATGCAATAAATAGTGTGTGTTTGTGGTTTGGAACACATCCACAGTATTTTGATAGTGTTCATGTGGGTTACGTTATACGAGGGTGAGTCCCCTCTAATTTTACTGAGACGTATTTCCTTAAATTATATGTACAACCAACTTCTAGAAACCTGGGAGTTTTTTCCTGGACAGTTATTTAAACTGGATACCCAAATTAACTTTGTTATTAAAGTTTTTTCAGCCTAGGGATTTTGTCCAAGGTCAAACCATTTTTAACTTAAAAAGATCTTGAAAAGGTTATACACAGTTTTATTTCAAGTCACCTTGACTATTGTAATGCCTTCTATGTCGTTGTTGGCCAGGCCTTGCTTGCACTGTTGCAGTTGGCCCAAAATGCTGCGCATTCTTTAATGGGAACACGTAGATCAGGAAGACATCGTTCCTGTCCTGGCATCCCTACATTGGCTCCCTGTGAGGTACTGTATAGGTCAAGTTTAAGCTCTTGTTTATAGCCTCCAAAGCCCTTAATCATCTAGCACCACCATATATTTATTTCTGACCTTTTAAAGCCATACAGTCCAGCACGGTCTCTCAGGTCTGGTGATCAGCCTTTACTTATAGTTCCTAAATCTAGGTCGAAGAGTCGGGGCGGTCACTCTTCCTATATTAAAATCTCACATCCTTTTTAGACTCTTTAGCATTTAATACAGTGAGATGAGGTATTTTCTATTTTGAGTCTCACTGTTTTTATTTACAGTTTTATTTGTTCATTTAATGCAAGAGTGGACTTTTACTCACTCACTCACTCATCATCTATAGCGCTTTATCCTGTATTCAGGGTCGTGGGGGGCCTGGCACACCCCGGACAGGGTGCCAAATTGCCTGTAGTGTGTACTGTATGTGTGTGTGCCCTGTGGTGGACACACACATACAGTACACACTACAGGCAATTTGGGAACAGCAATTAGCCGAATCTGCATGTCTCCTCGTGTGAGAAGAAACCGGAGTACCCAGAGGAAACCCACCAAGCAAAGGGAGAACATGCAAACTCCAGGCACACAGAGACGGGAATCGAACTTGGACCCTGGAGAGACCCAGCACCCAGCTGGATTTGGATGTGATTTATTGTCTGTTTCTATGTCTGCAGCTATTTTAGGATTGTACAGCATTATAGTCGACTGTGTTGTGTTAAACAGCCCCTATTATGCTTTTTCAAATATTATCTTTCATGCAGTGTGTCATGTGAACATAAACTATGTGCACTATCTGTGACGCTGACAGTGCACGATAAATTAAGTTTTTGTCTCTTAAAAAAAAGTCGTCTCACATTCGCTTAAACGAGTCGTTAGTAAATCTATTTTTACTCTGTTACAGATCCACGTCACTCCGTAACATATTTACATAATGTCGGCCCACGTTCTATGTCGAGAACAACTTGCCCGCTATCTTACAATTAACTTTACCACACTCATGTTCAAAACTGAACTGAAGCAATATTAGCAACCTTTAAAATGGCATAATAGGATCCCTTTAAATGTGCTTTAAATATTAATTTGGCATTGACCAATTATCTGCACTCTAGAATGCCTGTAGAATTTATTTGAATTAACTTTTTGGAAAAGACAAATACGTAAATTTTCAACATTATCTCCTTGCTTTTCAATACACTGTTTATCTGTGGACAAGCTTTAAACATTTTTTTTTTTTAACTTTTCATCAAAAGTGAATCTTCGGCCTTGTAGGGCTGCTTTCAGGGGAACCAAACATGTCCAATGGAGAAAGATAGGAAGGATGCTTTAACACCTTAAAATTATGCTGAACATATGAACTGATGTAACACGTTCATATCTGCACAGCAGTGACTGGGAAAACAGTAACCATTACTAACGCTGATAAGACAGTGAGACGAACAGAAGTTTTAATATAACCAGAGTGCGGATCATTTTTGACACACCCTCGTACACCGATCAGATTTAGCATTCTTACCACCAGATCTTACCGCCAATTAAAGTCTGGGCTAAACCTGGGCATTAGAAGGAGAGTAAGCGATTCTAATACAATATAATTTATTTATTCTGTTTGTAGAGATGGTTTGCAAGCTGGCTCTGGGAAGCTGTGTAGCCCTGCTGTGTTGCAGTTGCCTCCTGAAGAAACAATAGTGACAGTTACATTTTGCTGACTCACACTCACATTTAGCGAACATTAAATTGGTGTGCTGTGTTGTTGTTTGTTCTATACCTGCTTACCAGTTTTTATTTAAAAAAATGTTAGCAAAACTAACTTTTGCTATTTAAAAAATATATATATTCCAGTGTGCTTGCACATTGTTTGTTAATATTGATCAGCTAGCCAAAATGTTAGCATCTACTGTGGCAGTGTACAACGCTAAACAGTTTAGCTAGCTTGACTATTAGTTAATAGCACTAGCAAGAGGAAAAACAGCTATTGTCTAGACTGTAGTTGATGATTAAAAATAATAACAGAAAGATTACATGGTGCTTTATCAGACAGATACAAGACTGACCTAAAAGAGTAATAAGTTCTGCTCTGCTGATTATGCAGTATGTCATGGTGGACTTTGCAACCTAATCAAAAGGTAAGCAATTATGTGGAAATGAATGCAGAAGATAATAAGGATGTTCATTTGCAGAAGATTGGTTTGTTATAACATGATTACCTCAGATACAAGTATGATTCCTCTTGTAGTTGGTGGTGTTTGCTGGTGTTAAATGAGACGATGCTATGAAATACACCGTGATTTACGCTTCACTAAATCATACACAGTTAATGTTAACTAATACTGACATTTCAAAATTTCCAATCAATAGCTAACTAGCTGTTATGGCGCTGAAGCCCAAATAGTGTTAAATGGAAAGCTAGTATGCTATGTATGGTTCCTTGTTCCAAGTACATTTAGGCATTTGGCAGACGCTCTTATCCAGAGCGACTTACATTTTTATCTCATTACACATCTGAGCAGTTAAGGGTTAAGGGCCTTGCTCAAGGGCCCAACAGTGGCTTGTGTGGTTTGAACCTGGGACCTTCCGAACCGTAGTCCAATGCCTTAACCACTGAGCTACCCCTATATGAACGCTGTAGTAGTGCCCTTGGCTAGGGGTTAGCCTTTTTTAGAAGCTAGTTAGTTTTTTAGCTTGCGTTAGACGTGAACAGAACATGGATGGTTCAGAGGTGATTCAGAACGACTGAGAAGCAATTTTTAAGGAGATGTGGAGTGTGTTGATTAAGATGACAATGTTATCCTGAAAGTTCTTCCATGTTTGGTTTGGTACATGGGTTTTGGCACTGGCATCCGGTCCAAGCGACGTCCCTTTTGCTGCACCTGTCTGTGCGGGACCATGGTGCACCGACATTGTGGCGTCAGGTGCAAAAGGTCTACTTAACAACACGGAACAAGGTTCATTCCAACTTGAACTTTTAATATCAATTGTACAACGGTTTAGTCAAATCATAGTGAAAACAGTGATACACTTTTTTTTTTTTTACTTAACTCGTGTAAAATATTTAAAAATACACAAGGTTTACGTTCATATTCAGCGAGATGGACTGGCAGAAGTACGGAAACATTTTCCTGTGAAAAGCAAAACGACACTTGCATCACAGACTTTCTGACGGAAATTTCTGTCCCCTAAAAATCGCTGTGTTGTGTCATGGACAGGAAGTAGGCTCTGTATAAAGAATGTTCCAGTAAAGCAAGGTGCAGATATGGAGCAAATTGACAGAAAACTGAATTAAGATTTTCAGACCCATAAACAAATACAATAATATATAATAAACCCCAGTAGAATAAAAGTGCTATGTTACAAAGATGGACTCCTCATCTCTCGGTATAAACACGTACATTGAATCACTTTAACTTTCAGGCTCCGTTATGGAAGCACTACAGGTGGTCACATGACCCCTGAGAACCTCTGATCACCTCTGTTCCTACGGCAGTGCAGAGTTGGCTGATTGGTGCAAAAGCAATGACTGATGGGTAATGTAGTATTTACATGCTGGGTTTGAATTTCATATCACTTTTGTCATTTTGTGAACAATACTGGGTGTAGTTGGGCAGTTAGTACAGCCGCAGAGCATGCTGGGAGATGTAGTTTCCTTTTGGCAAGTTATACTCACTAGCATGACACTTGTTCTAATGTAAACATTGACATGCTTTTGTTTAATGAGAAATGGCAGCATTAATGCAGTGCATTCTGGAGAAACCGGTGAAGTGATGAGAACAATTTTTTTTACTTTTTTCCCCCAACAACACTGCTGTTGGTATAGAGGCAGTGTACTCTGGGATATGGAGTTCTTAAACACTTTATTGTAACGATAACCTGTCCTGCCCAACAGTATTAATGTGCAGTGCATGCTGGGAGACGAAGTAATTGTACACCGGTAACTAAATTAGTATTAGTATATCTGTTTTTGTTTCCTCCCTACATCTGTCATCATTTGTTTCGTCTTCACGGCACACAAATGTCAAAATCTGTTCAACCCCCGTTTCAGGTCTGTTTTTAACACAACACAAATCTTCATCAACCCAAGCGATGCATCTTTCTTCTTCCTTTTCATGCATCTAGCCTACTAGCTTACTTTCATTCTTCCACATTCGTGTCTTTGATTTTCTATTTCTCCCTTTTAAAAAAAAAAATGTCTAAACTACTGTCGTTTCTTTCTTCCATCGTTCAATCTTTCTGCCCTTCATTCCTTCATCTTCCTTTTGATGTTCCCTTATTTCTATCGTTTCCTCCGTCTGTTCATTTTCTAAATTTCTTCCCTCAACTCTCTCCCTTTATTTTATTAATTTAATTTCTTTCCTTGTGCTTGGACTGAGACTGTTTGAAGTGTGTTTTAGAGAGAGTGTGTGCTAAAAACAGAGCCGAAACAGGGGCTCAAATGTTAATGGTACTTGGCACGGAAGCAGTGCATGCTGGGATTTGCAGTTCTTACAATGCATATGCTCCAATTATAACCTGAAATCCCATAATGCACCGCAGAACTCATTCGGCAGTTTGTACTGAGAGGAGAGTCATTTGTCGTTCTCCGTCCTCGGCCTCTCCTTCCTCCCTCCGCCCATCAGCCTCCCGCCGGCGATGCAGACGAACGCCACGCCGTGAATCAGGAAGTAGATGGAGCTCCAGTAGTACAGCGTGTCGCTGGCCTTGAGCAGGACGAAGCCCATGCACATGTAGTCGTACGCACGCATCTTCAGGAACCAGTGCACCCAGTCGAACACCTGCTGCCCCCTAGAGCCGAGACGTGTGCGCACGCACGACTCCATCGCCAGCTCTGCTGCGATACACACGGGGATGGTGAGGAACGACAGGTAGTAACCTGCGTGCAGCCCGTGCCAGTACGCGCTCACCAACATGGTCCATCCTGCTCTGGAGCAGGGGAAGAAGAGAGAGGATGAGAGATACAGAGATACAGTTAAATATAGTAAGGGTGGACAGAAGCAGAGAGACAGGCACAAAGGAGGAGTGAGGCAGAAACGGAGTGCGTGTGTGTGCGTGTGTGTGAGAGAGAGATACCTCAGCGCGTAGGCTCTGAACGGTGCGCTGCTGTAGATGTACTGGTGAAGCCACCACTGCACCGTCATGTTCCAGTAGCGCATGCCGTGTCGCACTTTCACACAGAAGTCCGTATTGTAGCAGTCGATGTTCTGGATGGTTCTGAAGTCGTACTCGACCAGAGCACCGGGTTCAGGGCTAAATCCAAACACATACACACACACACAAACAGTCCATCGATGTTTATGTTACTCTGATATGCAGTAATAGTAATATGGAACCAGAGCAGTGCATGCTGGGAAATGTAGCCAAACGATATGTGTGTACACGACTCATTGTACCATACAGACCTATATTGTACTGTAGGTCCGCCTCCTGGTTTAGACTCCGCCCCCTTTGGGTAACACCCAAGTCCCGCGGTGATGCAGCCGGCCTCGGCTCCGCACCACGCCGAGTAGAACCGCATGCGGAACACGAAAAACACCGCCACCATGTAGAAAAACCTACACACGTACACACTTGTGTTCAAGTCGAACGTCAGATGCAGGTTAACATGGAAGAAGAAGACGGCGACGCACGCACCTGAAGAAGAAGTTGTGCTCGAGGAAGTCGTCGGTGCGAACATAAGACAAAGGGAAGAGAAGGTTAACGCTTATGAAGAAAGCGGCGTAAACGGGAACCATCTTTAACCTGTTCAGGCACGGTGCTTTACACGGGAGCGAGAGCGGCTCGGTCTGTTCGAGCCAGTCCACGTACGTCTGATAACGAAAGAACGGCCCTGAGAGAGAGAGACAGAGAGGGGAGGAGAGATGGAACACCATGGACATTGTTCTGGATGAAAGGTGCAATAGGGAAGATTTTATCTAGAATATGATAAATGGGTGGAGCTAAGCGTATAACACCGCACATAAAAAAACAGATTTTTCAAAACGATTCATAAGGATGCTCACAAATGCACTTCCTCTGTACTAAGCTCTTATGCAGGCCCCGGTTTTAGCAGGGGGGCGATGCAAAGGGGTGGTCGACATATAAAAAACGCCTACTGCACCTTTAATGGCCTGATTACATTTTGGAACTCGTTTAATCTGATGTTGCGAAGAAACAGAATTACCTGTCATGACTCCGACATAGCAGTAGCTGTAGGAAATGATGTCATACAGCGAGGGTTCATGAGCCACACGGCCAATCACGGGCGACTTGGAGAACGAGCTCACTTCCTTTTTCTTTTCAAAGTGATAGCTCTGAACCTCGTACGCCAAACTGACCATCTGTTGCACATGACACATTATACAACTGTATCATTCTTTATTTTTTGTCTAACGCGGGTTATGATAATAACACGACAGCGGGAGAACCCGGCGTCATGGCTGACCTTCAGCGTGAGGAGAAGCTGGATGGCGTTAGCGAATGGTGATGGAGAAGGAAGTCCGAACCACGTGACCATACGGAAGAATAAAAGATAAAGGAACGTCCATCCGAGAGAAAGGGCCGGGGCTCTCCTGAAAAGAAATAAACAAAATATAGAGTATATAAAGAATAACCGCAATATCAAACGTTAGAACTTTAGTAGTTTAGGGATTCAAAACTTTTATCCATTTACAATGACTTACATTTAAAAGTAATTTTTAATAAAAATATTTAAAAAGTGAAGCCAGGGTGTCTCTGACGCCCCCTGCTGGCTGGCTGCAGTACAGTTATTTTGAACCCCGCCCATTAAAACGTTTCAACAAATTATTCTCTAGCTCAGTTGACCCTGATATCCCTCACAGCACTGTTCCTTATAATAAACGCACAAACCATCTATCGATTCCTGAAAAATAATTCATGATTGTATTTATTTTCATTTACATTCGCTAATTATTCCGACATTACCTTGAGTAAAATAATTACACCAATGTATGCTAGTTAGAAAATCATAGCGGTCATTAAATAAAGACAAAATTTCTTTCAATATTCAAAAGGTTGTGGTTTGTCATGTTTAAATGTGTCGCTTGCACAGAACCACAAACGCAGAGCAGAACAGGAAACCAGTACAACGAGCAACGCTAATGATGAAATCACTGAAGACGACATGAAGACGAAACGCACGACCGACGCCCAAACATGCTTTGGATGTTTTTAGTAACAACAGCTCACTGAATACTGAATTGAAAAGGGTCCAAGGAACAAGTGACTCTCGGGTTTCGATGTTAACCTCATTAACCTCAATTATTCTCCTTTAAATGTAAATGTGGGCGGTCCTAGGGCTAGGTTAAAAATCTGGACACACACCTCCAGTTGACCCGTATAATCAGCCATGTTCCCAGCACGGTGCACAGGGAGTGTAAAACATGAATCCCGCATGTGGCAATGGTGATGAGGAGACCCAAACTCAGTGCTGCCCCCTGCTTCACTGGAGGACCTGTTACACAACGCAATACACAAATAATGTTGTCGAAAGTTATTCGTTATGCTGTTTTAATAATATAGAGTGTTATTGTATGTTAGATGTACACCAGATCAGAGTCTCTGTATAAGACAAGGTTCCACAAGGAACCCCTTTTAAAAAGCTAGGAATCTTAATTAGCTGAAGAAAAAAAAATTATATAAAAGATCTGGTTTAACCCGATGACTGGATGGTGACCTGCTGAGAGTCGGGACTTACTGAGGTGGCGGAACAGGAACCCCACAGGTATGGATGCGGCGATGACCCCCAGGTAGACCAGCTCATCTGGAGACATTTCTCTGTTCATGGTAAAAGGAAGTAATAATCAGAAGAGGTCCTACTCAGCACACTGACCAGACGTCAGCTCCAGTGTATCAGAGCCGAAATGGCTGATAAACACAAACTAGGAATTAATTATGAGTAAGAGAGCCAAAATGGCCAACAATCATCTAACAACTAGAGATAAATGTTAAACAACGGCAGGCCAAAAGGTCTGACATTCTAGGGTTAGGGTTAGGTCTGAGAATGTTACCTAAATATGAATCCTGTAAGAACCAAAACTAGACACAAGTTCTAAAATAGCTGATGTTCTACTAAAAAACATCACGAAGACATGAATCGTAAAGAATTAAAGCCGAAATGGTGACGTTACACTAATAACACTTAATAGAAATTAGTTCTGAGCTATACAAGCCAAAATGGCTGACTTTCTACTAAGAGTGTTAACTAGACATGAATCCTGAACTATAAGAACAAAAATGGCAAGTACAAACTTACTAGAAATTAATTTTTAATTATAAGAGACAAAATAGCTGTCATTCTTTTAACAGCGGTTTTCATTATTTAAAAAAATACATAAAAAATAGGAGTCCTGGTAAGATAGATACGCATGAGAGACAAAATGGCTGACGTTCCACTAAGACCACGTTCTACAAATGTATTCTGTACTAGAATTACATGGAACTAATTAGAACTACGTTCTACTAAGAATACTAGACACCAATTCCTAATTATGAGAGTCTAAATTCACTAACAACACTAGACATAAGCATTTGGGAGTCTTATAACAGAGCAGCGCATGTACAGTATGTACAGTGATGTGAAAAACTATTTGCCCCCCTCCTGATTTCTTATTCTTTTGCATGTTTGTCACACAAAATGTTTCTGATCATCAAACACATTTAACTATTAGTCAAAGATAACACAAGTAAACACAAAATGCAGTTTTTAAATGAGGGGGTTTATTATTTAGGGAGAAAAAAAATCCAAACCTACATGCCCTGTGTGAAAAAGTAATTGCCCCCTGAACCTAATAACTGGTTGGGCCACCCTTAGCAGCAATAACTGCAATCAAGCGTTTGCGATAACTTGCAACGAGTCTTTTACAGCGCTCTGGAGGAATTTTGGCCCACTCATCTTTGCAGAATTGTTGTAATTCATCTTTATTTGAGGGTTTTCTAGCATGAACCGCCTTTTTAAGGTCATGCCACAACATCTCAATAGGATTCAGGTCAGGACTTTGACTAGGTCACTCCAAAGTCTTCATTTTGTTTTTCTTCAGCCATTCAGAGGTGGATTTGCTGGTGTGTTTTGGGTCATTGTCCTGCTGCAGCACCCAAGATCGCTTCAACTTGAGTTGACGAACAGATGGCCGGACATTCTCCTTCAGGATTTTTTGGTAGACAGTAGAATTCATGGTTCCATCTATCACAGCAAGCCTTCCAGGTCCTGAAGCAGCAAAACAACCCCAGACCATCACACTACCACCACCATATTTTACTGTTGGTATGATGTTCTTTTTCTGAAATGCTGTGTTACTTTTACGCCAGATGTAACGGGAAACACACTTTCCAAAAAGTTAAACTTTTGTCTCATCGGTCCACAAGGTATTTTCCCAAAAGTCTTGGCAATCATTGAGATGTTTTTTAGCAAAATTGAGACAAGCCTTAATGTTCTTTTTGCTTAAAAGTGGTTTGCGCCTTGGAAATCTGCCATGCAGGCCGTTTTTGCCCAGTCTCTTTCTTATGGTGGAGTCGTGAACACTGACCTTAATTGAGGCAAGTGAGGCCTGCAGTTCTTTAGATGTTGTCCTGGGGTCTTTTGTGGCCTCTCGGATGAGTCGTCTCTGTGCTCTTGGGGTAATTTTGGTCGGCCGGCCACTCCTGGGAAGGTTCACCACTGTTTCATGTTTTTGCCATTTGTGGATAATGGCTCTCACTGTGGTTCGCTGGAGTCCCAAAGCTTTAGAAATGGCTTTATAACCTTTACCAGACTGATAGATCTCAATTACTTTTGTTCTTATTTGTTCCTGAATTTCTTTGGATCTTGGCATGATGTCTAGCTTTTGAGGTGCTTTTGGTCTACTTCTCTGTGTCAGGTAGCTCCTATTTAAGTGATTTCTTGATTGAAACAGGTGTGGCAGTAATCAGGCCTGGGGGTGACTACAGAAATTGAAGTTATTTTTTAACAAGGGGGGCAATCACTTTTTCACACAGGGCCATGTAGGTTTTGAGTTTTTTTTCTCCCTTAATAACGTAAACCTTCATTTAAAAACTTCATTTTGTGTTCAATTATGTTATCTTTGACTAATAGTTAACGGTTCATGATGAGCAGAAACATTTAAGTGTGACAAACATGCAAAAGAATAAGAAATCAGGAAGGGGGCAAATAGTTTTTCACACCACTGTATGTTTGTATGGAGCACTTTGGTCCTGGAGGAACCGAATGTATATGGTTGAACGAGCCAAAATTATGAAGATTCTTTGAACAACTGTTCATTAGACAAGACTCCTACAAGATGAAAATCCAAAATGACTGATATTCTACTGAGAACGTTAACTGGACATGAACCCTGAACTATAAAAGAAAACAAAATGATTGACGTTCTATTGAAAAACACAAACTAGACATAAATTTCAAAGCATGAGAGCCAAAATGGCGTCATTCCACAAAGATCACTTAGTAGTAATTACTGTACAGTAGGTCTGGACTATACAAGCCAAAATGGCTGATATTCAACTAAGAACATTTAACTGGACAAAACATCTGCGTGTATGAGAGACAAAATGGCAGAAGTTCCACAAGGAACATTAAGTAGAAATTAATTCTTACTAATACTGTAGCTCGAGACATACAGTGAGTATTTGGGAGTCTTTTGGAGTCTTTTCGAAATGGATCATGTTCTAGCAAGCCCTACCTCCACACGCACATTCGGAACAGAGCTCTACAAGGCAAAGTTTCATAACTGGATATAAATTTGAGAATCTGTTCAACAACCGAAATGGTAGACATTCTAGTAAGATCACCAAGTAGAAATTAATTTGAGCTGTCTAAAGTTTTGGATAAGCAGAACTTTCTAGTGAGGCTCTAGTGAGTTTTCTATGGTGCTGCTGTCACACAGCATTTACATGCGATGGAAAACATGGGACGTGTCCAAAATAACTCTCGCATGTTACCACAGAGATGAGAGATAAGAAGCTCCAGATCAGGTTTCTGATCTACGGTTAAAACAAATAGCTCTCAGATAAGCAAATGAGGGGAGAGTCGTGTTTCAGAGATGATGCACCCTGGCATTAATTTATGATTCATGATCAGCTACGGAGAGTGTTTTTTTTAAATGGAAAAAAACGGGAACAAGATTTGAACCGGGAAAAAATAATTAGCGTATTTGTCTTTCAGCATCACATTATTGTAATATGATATAGTCTTAATGATGTCTACGATCCACTCGAAGAAATATTGATAACATTATTTCAGTCAGGGTGCTGCATCGATATACAAGGAGCGTTTACGTGAACAAGGCTGTACGTCCATGAATGAGGTCCATGCATCATGTAGCCCACTACCGCTGTTCACGCCGGATACTTGAAACTAACTTGTTGCGGAAGAGCTGCGTCGACCCAGTGCAGGTTGTGAGAGATAGTCAAGCCGAGCGTTAGCGTAGGTCCTTCCTACGGTTGTACAACCAGCACTGATCTCTGTCTAAAGTCTATTTGTAGTATAGTGTAAAAACATATTTTATTTTTACACTACAGACAAACATCTGTTCCTGCTGTCACTTGGTGCTGACGTTAGATGCTGTCAATAAAGGTTTAAAACACAAGGAATTTGGGGCCTCCGAGTGGCGCAGTGGTAAAGTGCTTGCCCTATCATCCGGGAATCGCTGGTTCGATTCCCGGGTGATGCTGTAACCTCTCACAACCGGAGGTCTAGAGCTCTCTCAGAGGGGAGGGATGAGAGGTACTCGTGCTCCCACATTAATCACGGCTCTACAAGCCATTCAGGGGCGTCTGTGAGCTCACGTAAGCGGAGGGAGCGGATGGCGCTGTCCTCCGAGCGTGTTACTCCGCCCCCAATGGTACGTGAACGAGCAGTAAAATTAGGGAGAAAAATCGGGTTAAAATCCAAAAAATAGTAAAAAAAAAAAAAAAAAACAACACATGGAATTTGTTTGTGCAGCAAAACAACAGAATCAGAAAGAGCTTTATTGCATACTTGGCAGTAAAGCCTTTTCTGATCTGATCTTACCTTACGATTACAGATTGCAATAATTAATGATTTTTTTTTTCTTGTTTCCAGCCTCGATGGGATTTTTTCCCCCTGCAATACATCTTAAATGGGGGGGGGAGGGTGCTTAAGCACCCGCCCCTTTATTCCAGGATGCCTCAAGTGCCCTTTTCTTGTTTTTTTTTTTTTTTTGTGTATGTGCGTATGGAGCCCTGTCTTTGCCCCTCAACAACAAAATGTAACTATTATTCTAAAATTTGCTAAATAAAAGGATCTGGCTTGATTCAGTCACATGACTGCCATTAACCAATGCTCGCCCTTGAGGGCAGAGCGCACTCGTTAACGAGCCGGGTACGAGCTCGCAAAGTGCACGTGCATTTTCTGTAGGCTGGCTGGTGCGGAGCTGGAGGAGAAGCAGGCAAATTAACTGTAAGGTGCAGACTGTAGCAAAACAGTAAATAGGGTGTACAGCACACACTATAGTCTATAACAACAAATGAATTGAAATAAATGAGCGTGCTGTTTGTTCAACAGCGCGACAAACATTACCTGTCCTTTTATGAACTGCACAAGTAGTGGTGGTCATTAACTGCTAGCTACTGGGTAAGGGGGTTACAGGGGGGTCTGTAGCTCTGTGTCCACCATTTTAGAGAACATGTTTTATTTTAAAGTAAGTTACAGGACTTTTCCCTTCTTTTCTGGAGGGCTTTTATTTAACTAAAAACGATCTAATATGGATACATAATTATGGATTATTATATTTATGATATAAAAAAAACAATTTAAGTTTTTAAAGAAATATATTAAGTAACAGATGATAATAGGTTTATATTTCAAATTAGATAAAATGCTGATTTTACAGCAGTAAAATTATTGTATTTCTACAGTTTAAACATTTAATAAGCACTGCATGTTTGTGTTTTTTATGTGTATAGAATTTTTTTTAATCCATTCTCACCCTACCATGACCTTGTCTTCTGTACTACTAATATCCTGGTTTCAGTTTATTTCCCAGTTTTTTAAATCTGTTGCCTTATGGTTCCAAGCATTGTCACCAATCTTTTTACATTTAATTTTTTTTTTATCTCAAAGCACTTCTTTAATCAGCTACCTATGGACTTTTTAATGTCTACAGTCTCAGAACAACACAACCCTGCCCTCCAGCACTATCAGCAACAGGAGCAGCAGTAATCCCTCAACAGTAACATTGTACGCCGGTAAAACATAGGCTACATTTGCTTTGCATTGTCCCCACCTGATGACAGTCATACAGTATGATGCAATTCCATATTAGATTCGTCATGAATGTGAGTTGTTGTTATTTAGCCTGTTCTACTGTATCTTTTTTAACTTTGAGCACCCGCCCCTTAAACGTCTCTGCACGGCCCTGCTTAAAACATTAAGTATTGCAATACTTTTTAATAAAACAATAGGTAAGGCTGTATAAAGTTATCCTGGTATGACGATGGAGAAAATTTATTGTGTTTTGGTTTAAGATTGTGGTAATGATCATTATATCTTCAATCATCATGTCACATTTATTGGACACATAATAAATGTCAACAAATTACTACAGCTATGCATACTTGCATACAGCTATGCAATTACATATACACCTTTATTTTATTGTTATTGGATAAATACTTACTGTTTTTTTAATTGCAACATGTTAGAGTTCTGTCCACTACTAACAGGTAACAGCATAACAAGATCAAAAGCATAACAAGATCATAGTTTTTTAATCCTGCATTTTAAGCTTATAAGAGCATTTTAAATCTAGGACTTGTACCCTTAAAACCTTTGCTTATTTTCTTTTTATTAATACTTACATGTGGCAGCTTTAATCGTGTTCCTGTCTTCAATTTCAACACACACACTGGGCGAATCACTTCCTGTTAGCGAGCACACCGCACGCGCCGATTGGACGACGTGACGTTGTGATAAACTCGAGCTCCGATTGGCTGGTTTGGGATCCCGCCTACTAGGAAACGAACGCTCTAGATCACGTGACCTAGGCAAATTGACTCGATTCGAACTGAATCTAAAATTCTGTTTTGATTCACTGGTTTGACTTTGAGATGTCTACGGTTTTCTTTTTTCCCCCCCAATTTTCTCCCTAATTTGGTCGTATCCAATTCCTCCTCGTCTCTCTCTAGGGTACTCAAATGAGTCTTCTTGATCACACACGCTCTTTACCGTATAAACCCTTTTCTATGTACAGGTACAATCAGAAAAATAAAACCAGAAAACAGCATATAACTTTAAACTTACATTGATTAGCAATATAAACAACACACCTATGAGTCTGGACAATGGGATAAACTGTGTGGGGGCCAATAGTGTCAAACATTTATCTGTTCAGTCTTTGATAATACTGCTGCTTTTTGTTGGAAACAGACAGACATAAAAAATGTGAAAGATAGTTTCTGATGCAATGACTTCAATCAATGTTGGGGACAAAGTGTTAATGTACCTGAGAGGCTGCGCTTTCAGAGAACTGAACTGTAGAACTGAACAGAGAACTGGAGATGGAAGGTTTCTCAAGTCAGATGGGAGTGGGTCTCCAAAGCAGTAGGTAAGAATAGAACATGGAACCCATGTGAAACCCACCAAGCACAGGAAGAACATGCAAACTATATGCAGACACACCTAAGACAGGGATCAACCCTTAAAATTTCATAGCTACTAGGCTATTTATTCAAATTCATTAATATAGACAAACATTGTTTTAATGTAATTAAACAAAGCATCTTTTATTAATATCATTGTTTTTTTTGTTTCTATTCATTAAATAAAGTCACTTTTTCTAAATCAAAGTGACAAAATCCTTTTTTTTTGTAATAAATATTGTATTGTATTAAATAATGTTCCAAATCGTAAAATACATTTATTAGCCTTAGAGTAGGGTACTCTAAGGCTAATAAATGTATTTTACGATTTGGAACATTATTTAATACAATACAATATTTATTACAAAAAAAAAAGGATTTTTCGATCTCTGTAAATCACACTGCTATGCAGTTAAACCGAGAGCACTGAATGCTGTCTGTCACTATTTTTAATCATTTATGTGCATAACTCTATGGTAAGGCGGCGTGGTGGTGTAGTGGTTAGCACTGTCGCCTTGCACCTCCAGGGTCTGGGTTCGATTCCCCGGCCAGGCTCGATTCCCGTCTCTGTGTGCATGGAGTTTGCATGTTCTCCCCGTGCTTGGTGGGTTTCCTCCGGGTACTCCGGTTTCCTCCCACAGTCCAAAGATATGCAGGTTAGGCTAATTGGCGTTCCCAAATTGCCCGTAGTGTATGATTGGGTGTGTGAGTGTGTGTATGTGTGTGTGCCCTGCGATGGATTGGCACCCTGGATTATGCGATGGATTATACCCCGCCTAGTGCCCGGGATATAGGATAGGCTCCAGGTCCCCCGCGACCCTGAACACAGGATTAAGCAGTATAGAAGATGAATGAATGAATGAACTCTATGGTAGTTAATGCCATATGCACTGTGTAATGTTTTATATAGACAGTTAGTTTTTCCAATTAAAACAGTAACAGCATGGGGGGGCGCTAGTGTGCGAGTGTATGGAGTAGACGTGTGTTAACACAGCTCCTCTTCATTATATTAATAATTTAGGATTACATACCAGATATTTAAAAAATTTGAAGCCAGTCAACCAGTTTTACCTCTCTGAATCTCTGATTGACATAATAATTCGCAAGGTTAGTCATGTCGAAGGCAATTCAGTCTAAACTTACTGCTAGCCATAAAACTAAAGAGGCTAATGTTAGCTCTCCGTCTGTGGCTAGCAAACTAACCCGCTCGGAGTCTTCTCACTCAGTGGAGATGTCACTGGCCATGTGCAGAGAGCTTTGTAAAGAGATGTCAGAGGCCATTCTTCGCGGCATTAACGAACGTTTCGACGCATTTGAGGTAAAATTTCAGTCTCTTTTGACCTCTCAAGCCGACCTGGAGTCTCGGGTAGTCACTCAGGAGCAAGCTATCAGTGACCATGAAACCCGGATTCAACTTCTGGAAAAGAAATGTTCCGAACTGACCAGCGCTAACAAGCAACTGCAAACTAAAGTTTTTGACTTGGAAGCACGTTCCCGCAGAAAAAACATTAAAATTGTGGGCATTCCGGAAGGAGAAGAAAGCGGCAAACCCACAGAATTTGTCTCCAAGTTGATTTCCAAACTCTTCTCAGCGGAACATTTCCCAAAGCCTGTGTCTATTGACCGTGCTCACCGCTCGCTCCAGCCAAAGCCGGCACCGGGCGCCAATCCGCGCACTATCATGGCGCGTGTTCATCATTATCAACAGAGGGAACTGATCATTCGCCTCGGTAGACAACAACCTCTGGAATATAACGGGAAGAGAATCTTCATCTTCCCGGACTACACAAACGAGGTATTGACGCAGCGCCGCGCTTTTCGTGATGTGCTGCGAGTCCTTCGAGACACAGGTGTCAAACACAGCCTACGTTACCCGGCCAAGTTACACATCCATCATCCAAACGGAGCACCCACCATCTTTTCAGATCCAAAAGAGGCAACACGGTTTGTGGAAGAGAATTATTCTCGTTCAGAGGTTGTCAAATAATAAGTTTTTTTTTTTTATTCGTGGCAACCCAGATAGCAAGGTGACATTGATTCAATGTTGAAATTTCATCAGAATCATCATTTTGGTTGAGGTTGATTTTTCAATGCTAAATAATGTTGAATCAATGTTGATAATTCAATGCTTTTCAGTGTTGAAAAGACCAACATTGAATCAATGTTGATTTTTGGTTGTGGAACCCATCCTCATTCAACAATGTAAGGCAAATTAAATTAACTAAGTGCATTTCTATAAAAATGTGTATGCATGTGTGTATGTGTTTAAAACAGGTTAAAAAATTGACTACAAGAGATTTGCCATGGTGCTTAAAAAAAAAATAATAATAATAATTTTATATATATATATATATATATATATATATATATATATATATATATAGAGGAAAAAAAATAATTTGACGGTAAGTTTTGTGTATTTACCTTGCTGTCTAGTTTACTCACTTGAGAGCTTAATTCCTGTTTGCCGTTCAAAAGTACTCAATTTTCGGCTCGCATTTAACATCGGAGGGTGTTTTTACACTGTCGCCACGTCAGTATAATACACTCTACAGGCATGAGAATTCAATATGTTGTAGTCTGGAAGTTCCTGCCACTCACGGTGAAAGAATTTTGGCGATGCGACCTACGGTATTCTGTTGGGAAGCATTTGTTTGAGATCTTAGTTCCTGTTTCCCGTTGTCTGTGTCAGACCCAGAGCAGTGTGCGTGCCCCACATGGAAAGAACCTATATGAGGATATATGCGCATATATGAAACCTATATGCAGTATATATGCGCATATAACCGCACCTACAGTATATGGGGCCAGGGGTAGCTCAGTGGTTAAGGCATTGGACTAAGGTTCAAACCCCACAACCACCAAGTTGCCACTGTTGGGCCCTTGAGCAAGGCCCTTAACCCTCAACTGCTCAGATGTATAATGAGATAAAAATGTAAGTCGCTCTGGATAAGAGCGTCTGCCAAATGCCTAAATGTAAATGTAAATATGAGGATATATGCGCATATATGAAACCTATATGCAGTATATATGCACATATATGATAATATATATGCTGCATATATGCGTATATATGCCACATGTAGGCAACATTGAGGTGCATATATGTGCATATACAGGCCATATAGGTCTCCTGTATTGCTTCTTTATATCCACATATAAGCCCTACTGTATATGTACATACAAGATATGTCTCCTATGGCAGGATCTGGTCATTTTAGCTCATATCTCACTTTGGCAACTGTCATACATGATGCCTAGCTCATATTTTCTATTATCAAGGCAATAACTAAGAACTAACAAAAAAAAAGCAAAAAACTAATCCTAATTGGCCACATGCAGTATATGAGGATATATGCACATATATGAAACCTCAGTCTCCGTGAAAATCTTTTTGAAACACGTCACTAAAATTAACTGAAATGAGAAATATATCTATATAAAGCTTAAAGTGTCTACTTTTAAATGATGCAAGTCACATTGAAAACAAATATTCTCAGTTTATGTAATCCGTATGAAACCAAGGAGAGGCACAGAATTTCTGTCACACTTGTATGCTAATGACCCGAGGCAGGACACGCCCACGCGCCAATCACACGGAAATCAGTCCAGATAATTTACATACTAGACCACGCCCCCGGACACCGGCATGAAAAAACGAACACAGAGAGACAGGCTTGAAAATACTCCCATTCAGTGAGTTTTCTGCACGTTTTGGAAGATGGCACGCGCTTACACATCCGAGGAAACTCTTCAGAATGTTCTGGAAAGTTTACATTTACCTCAGAAGAAGACTGTGTGACTCCGACGACGAACGGGAGCATTTTGAACAGAGAATAGACCCATGCTACACTGGGTAAGTTATTAAGTCTTATATAACTCTTATTCTGATAATATTAAACTAATATTAGTAAATATTTTCCTCACTACAGCTAGCTCTTGTCAGCTTGTGTGACACATTGGCTTTCAATGCCATTTATATAGTTTAGGTAAATCATGCTAGCATGCTGCCTCATGTAGCACAAACATGATATTTCCCGGTGGCTAAGCTAATGCCTTATGGAGTTTACAGATGTTTATATTCACCTTGTTTTGGATAGCTTTAGATTATGGTTGCTAATGTGTATTTGGCTCCATTTTGGTTAGCTTATAACACTGCTATCGGTAATGTTATTTAGCACAAACAAGCAAGTTCCAGGTGGCTAAAATACAGCCTTATGTAGCTAAGTGATGCTTATGAATATTTCTTTGGTGTAAATGTATATAATCCCTTTTGTTTAGCGTGTATTTACAAATACCTGATAAGATGTAATTGTTTAGAATGTGTTCAATATGTGTGTAATGTCCAGTGGATGGTGTTTTTTAAAACTCAAATTTAATTATGGCTGCAGTGTGTAGTATTATCTATCACCATCATTGATGCTGTCATGTGACCTACAGAAGAGAGGTGTATATTTTTCATGTTGAAGTGTGGATACATTTTTGGTCATCTCTGTACTGTATATATTGTGCATCCATATTAATTGCACATCCATTTACTCTGAACAGTATAGGTTAACATTTTTTTATTTATTTGTTTTTAGGAATGTGTCTGCATCACCCTTGCCTTCACCAGCCCCTCACATCAGGACACGCAAGCTCCGTTCAGATGGACCTCTTGTATTTGTGAAGTGGATGGACACACGAGAAGTATCTACCTGTTCTACCATCCATTCTGCGTTACAGTAGACGCGGTGAAGATGAGGGTGAAATTACAAGGTACATGGACTACAAAGACATTTCCATGTCCTGTGACTGCGTACAACCAGCACATGGGGAGTTGATCACTCTGATCAGCTATTACAATACTATACTACAGTGGTGTGAGAAACTATTTGCCCCCCTCCTGATTTCTTATTCTTTTGCATGTTTGTCACACAAAATGTTTCTGATCATCAAACACATTTAACTATTAGTCAAAGATAACACAAGTAAACACAAAATGCAGTTTTTAAATGAGGGGTTTTATTATTTAGGGAGAAAAAAAATCCAAAACCTACATGGCCCTGTGTGAAAAAGTAATTGCCCCCTGAACCTAATAACTGGTTGGGCCACCCTTAGCAGCAATAACTGCAATCAAGCGTTTGCGATAACTTGCAACGAGTCTTTTACAGCGCTCTGGAGGAATTTTGGCCCACTCATCTTTGCAGAATTGTTGTAATTCAGCTTTATTTGAGGGTTTTCTAGCATGAACCGCCTTTTTAAGGTCATGCCACAACATCTCAATAGGATTCAGGTCAGGACTTTGACTAGGCCACTCCAAAGTCTTCATTTTGTTTGTCTTCAGCCATTCAGAGGTGGATTTGCTGGTGTGTTTTGGGTCATTGTCCTGCTGCAGCACCCAAGATCGCTTCAGCTTGAGTTGACGAACAGATGGCCGGACATTCTCCTTCAGGATTTTTTGGTAGACAGTAGAATTCATGGTTTCATCTATCACAGGAAGCCTTCCATGTCCTGAAGCACCAAAACAACCCCAGACCATCACACTACCACCACCATATTTTACTGTTGGTATGATGTTCTTTTTCTGAAATGCCGTGTTACTTTTACGCCAGACGTAACGGGACACGCACCTTCCAAAAAGTTAAACTTTTGTCTCGTCGGTCCACAAGGTATTTTCCCAAAAGTCTTGGCAATCATTGAGATGTTTTTTAGCAAAATTGAGACGAGCCTTAATGTTCTTTTTGCTTAAAAGTGGTTTGCGCCTTGGAAATCTGCCATGCAGGCCGTTTTTGCCCAGTCTCTTTCTTATGGTGGAGTCGTGAACACAGACCTTAACAGAGGCAAGTGAGGCCTGCAGTTCTTTAGATGTTGTCCTGGGGTCTTTTGTGGCCTCTCGGATGAGTTGTCTCTGCGCTCTTGGGGTAATTTTGGTCGGCCGGCCACTCCTGGGAAGGTTCACCACTGTTCCATGTTTTTGCCATTTGTGGATAATGGCTCTCATTGTGGTTCGCTGGAGTCCCAAAGCTTTAGAAATGGCTTTATAACCTTTACCAGACTGATAGATCTCAATTACTTTTGTTCTCATTTGTACCTGAATTTCTTTGGATCTTGGCATGATGTCTAGCTTTTGAGGTGCTTTTGGTCTACTTCTCTGTGTCAGGTAGCTCCTATTTAAATGATTTCTTGATTGAAACAGGTGTGGCAGTAATCAGGCCTGAGGGTGACTACAGAAATTTAACACAGGTTTGATAAACCACAGTTAAGTTATTTTTTAACAAGGGGGGCAATCACTTTTTCACACAGGGCCATGTAGATTTGGAATTTTTTTTCTCCCTTAATAACGTAAACCTTCATTTAAAAACTGCATTTTGTGTTCAATTATGTTATCTTTGACTAATAGTTAACGGTTTTTGATGAGCAGAAACATTTAAGTGTGACAAACATGCAAAAGAATAAGAAATCAGGAAGGGGGCAAATAGTTTTTCACACCACTGTATACAGCACAAAACAATGAAGTCGTACAGAAATATTTCTCTACACTGCTTGGACATTGCTCCCACCAATGCTTACCCTGCATGTATGTTTTGTAATATACATTTTTTTATCTTGCACTGTTTTACTCTGAATGTCCGTCTTTTTTCAGTTTTTATTTTGTACTGTTCCTGTTGCAGTTTTACCCTGCATGTAAACGAATGTCCAGATTATCATTAATCTGCATTTATACATAAAATCCTATTAACTATTGGGAAGCTAAACATAAGAATCAGTATGAAACATGAAAAGTTTCTAAAAGTTGCCAATAAATTAATATTGTGATGTGAAATAATTTTTCAGATTGAAGTTATAAAGGGCTCTGGGGTGTTTTGCCAGGCAGAAGTGTGGAGAGCAGCCCGCCTTGCCACCTCTGCTACTGCCATGGTACGGAATCTGCTGCTGGGCACCTTCGACTTGGAGACTTGACCAAATTAAAAAGGTAGCCATTATTGGTGAGTAAATGCATAATGCGTTGAGAAGGGAAAACAAAATATTTAAGACTTTATAAGTTCACCACTTTAACCATAACCTACTTGTATCAATGTTTATTAGCCATCAATGGAGACTGCATAAGGTAGAGCACTCATTATTGTTACTGTATCTGCTTGGGACCTATAATACTAATTCATCACTTGCTCACTTCTTAATCCTACCTTTCCTCTTCTAAAGCCACATTATATTGCGCTGTAAGGTGTGTAGTCCTCTATTTTGTAGAACATATAAATTAATCATAATGCTGTCAAAAATAATGTCATAAATAGATTTTCTTTATCAATTAACTTCTATTAATTAAATAAAATTTTTAATGTAAATTTTTTAAGTTTAATGGAATGGCTGTGTGAAAGATGCTGAAGCTGACGTGCCAATGGTCTTTTATATTAATGTTGTTCGGAAGCCTGTGTAATGATGTAGTTTCGACATCTATCGACTGAACAGCGTTTTTTCGACTTGTTTTCATGTTATTGTTGTTCAGCAATGGCATGGACGTGATGTTTTGGCAAAAGAAGGGTGGGATGGTGGTTGATGGTGACTGAAAGCGGTGACTGAGTAGATTGGACGTCACAGCAGCTCGTGAAAAGGCAGAGCTACTTTATGCAAGCTGTGTGCATTCTACTCTGGATTGACTGTTTTGAAACTTATATGGTAGTTACATAGCCCCTAGACCTCAGTTACCATGAAAAAAGCCATGAAATTTCAGTTTTGACCATATGGGATCTTAAACAAGGACGTCATCATTTTTTAATTATTGTTTGTTCGGGGAGGAATTACAGTATAGACCACAATGTCAGCATGATCTTGCGTTGTTTCCTTATCACTTCTTGTGTGCGTTTGGCTGTAGCTTGCACACCAGACAGAGTTGTTGGCGATTCATCCTATTGTAAAGTCATGCAGTGTGTAATCTCCTGTCGCCAATTCATTGTGCAGTGTGAACACAGCAGCAACTAAATGCTACCACAGATAGTACAGTGTGAAAACAATGGTGATCCGATGACTTTGAAAATCATGCAGTGTGAGTTTGAGGAGAAGGTAAAAAGCAATACAAAACAAATAATGTACAGTTTATGTTGTCATTACTTTGCTCTCAAACTAAATGCAATGTAATAATAGGCGTTATTTAATAATAACATTAACAGTGCAGCATGCATCTAACTCTGGGTAAAAAGCTTATAATAAAATCACCAAAATAAGTCTTCACGTTAAGAATAAATATGCAAACAGTACGGTATCTGAGCGTACGGATTGGAAATTTGTGCATACAGTTTGTTAATCCGTGGCCACGATTTGTTAAACTGAGGGAACAGTTTAAGTATTTGTGAGTGCGGGGGACAAATTGCAAAACCGTCGCCACGGATTGATTTTCTTTTTTAATTTATTTATTTTTTTGGTCCTACAGGTTTTTTTTTTTTTTTTTTTTTTTTTGCACATAAAAGACTACATTGTTACATTAAGTATATTTGTTTTCATAGCATTGAATATGTACATTGTAGGACAACATTTGCAGATTGTGAAATAACACATACAGGTCCTTCTCAAAAAATTAGCATATTGTGATAAAGTTCATTATTTTCTGTAATGTACTGATAAACATTAGACTTTCATATATTTTAGATTCATTACACACAACTGAAGTAGTTCAAGCCTTTTATTGTTTTTATATTGATGATTGTGGCATACAGCTCATGAAAACCCAAAATCCCTATCTCAAAAAATTAGCATATCATGAAAAGGTTCTCTAAATGAGCTATTAACCTAATCATCTGAATCAACTAATTATCTATAAACACCTACAAAAGATTCCTGAGGCTTTTAAAAACTCCCAGCCTGGTTCGTTACTCGAAACCGCAATCATGGGTAAGACTGCCGACCTGACTGCTGTCCAGAAGGCCATCATTGACACCCTCAAGCAAGAGGGTAAAACACAAAGACATTTCTGAACGAATAGGCTGTTCCCAGAGTGCTGTATCAAGGCACCTCAGTGGGAAGTCTGTGGGAAGGAAAAAGTGTTGCAGAAAACGCTGCACAACGAGAAGAGGTGACCGGGCCCTGAGGAAGATTGTGGAGAAGGACCGATTCCAGACCTTGGGGGACCTGCGGAAGCAGTGGACTGAATCTGGAGTAGAAACATCCAGAGCCGTGTGCAGGAAATGGGCTACAGGTTGCAAATTTTGCATGTCATTCGGAAATCAAGGTGCCAGAGTCTGGAGGAAGACTGGGGAGAGGGAAATGCCAAAATGCCTGAAGTCCAGTGTCAAGTACCCACAGTCAGTGATGGTCTGGGGTGCCATGTCAGCTGCTGGTGTTGGTCCACTGTGTTTTATCAAGGGCAGGGTCAATGCAGCTAGCTATCAGGAGATTTTGGAGCACTTCATGCTTCCATCTGCTGAAAAGCTTTATGGAGATGAAGATTTCATTTTTCAGCACGACCTGGCACCTGCTCACAGTGCCAAAACCACTGGTAAATGGTTTACTGACCATGGTATTACTGTGCTCAATTGGCCTGCCAACTCTCCTGACCTGAACCCCATAGAGAATCTGTGGGATATTGTGAAGAGAAAGTTGAGAGACACAAGAATCTGCAAAAGGATTCCCGACCAAGTATTGAGTGCAGAACTGAACATAATTATATGAAGGTTGACTATTTTTGTATTAAAAACACTTTTCTTTTATTGGTCGGATGAAATATGCAAATTTTTTGAGATAGGGATTTTGGGTTTTCATGAGCTGTATGCCACAATCATCAATATTAAAACAATAAAAGGCTTGAACTACTTCAGTTGTGTGTAATGAATCTAAAATATATGAAAGTCTAATGTTTATCAGTACATTACAGAAAATAATGAACTTTATCACAATATGCTAATTTTTTGAGAAGGACCTGTATATTAAAAAAAATCTAATGTGTGCATTGTATCTATGGAAGATTGTAGGACATTTCAAAACATATGTTGCATATCTGTACATTTGTAAAAGTCACATTTCCAAAAATTTAGGACCCACCTTCTGTCATTCATAAACAACTACCACTCCAAGTTTTTAGAGCATTGTATAGTTCTAACCTTTTGTTTGTTTTTCATTCTTTAGATGCACTACTACAACAACAGCTGAAAGCTGAAGAAAAGGAGGCCACAGAGTTTCTTTACTTCAACAGTTCAGAAATGGCTTCGTTATGCCCCAGAACGGCTGGGGGGGGGAATTGCTCGTGGTGGAAAACCATAAGTTCAGACTCATGTCTTATTATCTGTTTTGCTGAGTAAATACATTTCAACTTACGAATAATGTTTCAGTCATCTGTTGTGTTTCTGACTTGGTTGTTTCTATTTGCATTTGACTGAATTTTGCTGAGGCAGGCTGCCATTTTTATATTATGGTTTTCCAGTCTCTTATCTTGGCAGTTAGATTCTGTTTTATGAATTCAGAATTAACAATCTCTTCTAATAGTTCTCTTCTAAAAAGTCATATTGTCATCCAGTTTATAATAATTTGTATGTAAGTTGTAGTGTGTTTTATTATATAGTTGTTTTATTGTAATTGTGATGTTACTTCCTGTTTAAATGGGTATGGAGCATAAATAAATAAATATGTTTACATGTAAACTGAAGGATGTTGAGTTACTGACTTTTTGTTTAAAAAAAAAAAAAAAAAAAAAAAAAGCTTTTCAGCCCTACATGGTCTCTGATTTAAAGAAATAAATCAAAACGGACATGATTTACTGTCATAGAATCTTGCTGTTCATAAAGCAAGACTAAACTATAATTGTTTCAATGTTGATTCAATGTTGATTCAATGTAAAATAAGTGATTGAATTTACGTTGAACAAACATTGATTTTATGCCCATCTTGATCTATTTTTCATCATTGAAATAACATTATTTCAAGGTGCAAACCTGATGAAAAATCAACGTTTAACATTGAAATTTCAACATTGATTCAATGACAAGTTGGTTGATGCTTTAATGTTGATTCAACGATGATTCAATGTTGTTCTGCTATCTGGGAAGTAACTGGTTGTGCCAAGTGAATTCTTGAACTGGTTGAACTGGTCCAATTCATGTTAAAGATGGGAGTCTTAAGTTGAGTCCAGCGTAATAATTATAGACTTTACACTGATGTTTCACAATCTTTAGCTTCATAATTTGTGTACATCACTGAAGAAGCATCAATATATGTACATGTATATATGTGTATTTTTTTTTTGTCAATGTTTTATATCAATATAATTGTTTTCTTTCAGCCAGTAACTTATATTACACTCCCATTATGTTCAGTTATTTTATACTGGTATGTATATAGTTTCTTTTCATCTTCATCGAGAGGTTCTGTTTCTATACTGTAGGTGTTTAAGGTAGTTTTTGCAGTTATTGTTCTTAAGTAGCTCAGCAGCCAATCGCCCAGCAGCTCCTTCTGTTCTGATGAAAAGAGTCGCGCTTTGCCTATGTAGGCTTTTGTTATTGTGGATATATGTCGTCTTTGTCTTAGAGTTTTTATTTTCATTTTATTTTCATTTACTTTCTTTAGTTGCATGATGCTGCCAGGTATTCACCATCATTCTTATTGTAAGCATGCAATTAATGTAATGTCCTGTCTATCCCTAAATGCACAGGTTTCAACAGGGTGTTAGGGTGGGTAGTCATCATCTCACTTTGGTTTCCTGGAACGTCAGGGGAATGGGTCATGTTATTAAGAGGGGCAAGGTTTTTAAACACCTTAAGTCCCTTTCAGCAGATATAATTTTTCTACAAGAAACCCATATTAAAACCACAGAACAACGAAGATTAAGATGTAACTGGATTTCACAGGTTTACCAATCACCCTTTACTTCCAAAGCCCGAGGCGTTGCCATTCTCTTTCGCAAAAATGTTCCCTTTCAGCTTACTAATTTGCGCACAGACCCAAATGGAAGATATATTATTATTTCTGGCAGTATCAACTCAATCCCTGTTACTTTCCTCAACATATACGGTCCAAATTTTGATGACCCATTATTTTTTAAAAAGGTTTTTAATCTGCTTTCAGATGACAATAAAACAAACATTATAATTGGAGGGGACTTTAATTGTGTTTTGGATCCCTATTTAGATAGATTATCCTCTTGTCCCCCACCCAATATTGCTTCACCTCAAACTTTAAATAATTTAATTAAATCTAGGAATCTCGTTGACATCTGGAGACTTCAACATCCCACAGATAAAGATTACTCCTACTATTCTCACGTTCATAGATCCTACAGTAGAATCGACTACTTCCTGGTGGATTCTAATTTAATTAAAAGTGTGAATAACACCAAATATCACAGCATACTTATCTCTGATCATAGTCCCCTTCTAATGACCGTTGATTTTAACCTTCCCAAACAACACTACTCATGGCGTTTCAACCCCTTGTTATTAGCTGACAATAAATTTCGTGAAAACATGGCAGTGAAGATAGGTGAGTTTATTGAAACAAACGACACAGGGGAGGTCTCAGATTCAACTCTCTGGGAAACACTTAAGGTGGTAATGCGTGGTCATATAATTTCTTATGAATCTTCTGTTAGAAAGGAAAGGGACAAGCGTCTAACAGAAATTGAAAGCATCCTTCCCATGCTTGAATCAGCATACCAAATTTCAAAATCCCCATCAGAGTTTAACGAAATTGTGAAGTTTAAATACGAATATAACTGCATTCTAGGATGTCAGGTTAATAAATCACTTCTTAAACTGAAACAAAAGCAATTTGAATTAGGAGACAAGCCGCAGAAACTGTTAGCTCAGCAACTTAAAGGCTCTCAAGCTACTCGGTCAATTTATAGAATTAAATCAAATTCAGGAGTTTTGCTTACCAACCCTAAGGACATCAACAACAGGTTTAGAGAGTTCTATAGTGACCTCTATTCCTCTAAATGTAATGTCGCACAATCTGACCTAGATATCTTTTTTGACTCTCTGGATAATCCAAGGCTCAGCGATTTGGCTAGGGAAGAATTGGACTCTGATTTTACCAAGGAAGAACTACTTTCGGTGATTAAATCATTTCCTTCCGGGAAGGCTGCGGGACCTGATGGATTTTCTAGCGAATATTATAAAGCATTTTCAGACTTACTAACTCCATTATTACTCAGAATGATTTGTCATTCCGCAAAAGAGAAGAAATTACCCAAAACCTTGTACGAGGCTAATGTCTGTCTCTTACTGAAAAAAGGAAAAGAAGACAGTGACCCCGCCAATTATAGGCCAATTGCTCTTCAAAACGTTGACAGAAAAGTTATCACAAAGGTGCTAGCAAACAGATTGAGTAAATATCTTACATCTATTATTCATCCTGATCAGACTGGGTTTATTCCAAGAGGGTTTTCCTTCTTTAATGTCAGATGACTACTTAATACAATATACGCAGATCATGGCATGACTAATCAAACAGCTATTGTATCCTTAGATGCACAGAAGGCTTTCGACCAGATAGAATGGCCATATATGCTTGAGTCGTTGCGGCGTTTTGGCATTGGTGAATTATTCATCTCTTGGGTAAAAATAATTTATAAAAGTCCAGTATGCTCAATTATAACCAACGGTGATAAGTCAGTTTCATTTCCTCTACATCGTTCGGTTCAACAAGGTTGCCCTCTTTCACCTGCTCTTTTTGCTATTGCACTGGAGCCGCTTGCCTTAAAAATCAGAGGTCACCCTGATATTGAAGGCCTAACAGTGGGTGGCACTGAAACACTGATTAGTTTATATGCTGACGACATACTGTTATTTATCCAAAATGTAGAAAAATCAGTTCCTAATTTCTTGGAATTAATTAATTCATTCGGTAGATTGTCAGGTTATACCATCAACTGGACAAAAAGTGATCTCATGCCACTGTCGGGTATCTATAGCCCAGGTTTCCTTGAAAATATATCATTTAAGATAGTAAGCGACCAGATCACTTACCTGGGCTTAAGAATTCCCAAAAATCCTAAATTAATATTTAAACTAAATTTTTTAGAGTTCACATCTAGGTTAAAGCAGAATATAGATTGCTGGAAAATTCTCCTGTCAGGAGCGGGGGAAGGCAGGAGAGGGAAGAACCCAATAGCAGACACAGATTCTCTTAAAGGAATTTATTAGGGCACTAAAGGGTTAAATAAACAGCGACAGGAGGAGTGTATATGTGTGGGTGTGTGCGTGTCTCCGTGAGTGAGAGAGTCGGCGCGCAGCAGGGAGCGGCGCGTGTAGGTATGTGTGTGTGTATGTGTGTGTGTGTGTACGGGGCGAGAGAGAAAGTCGGTGCGTGCACAGGATGCTTCGGGGAATACCTCGTGATGAAACTAGAGGACTGGGTGAAGACGTCAGAGAATCATCCGTGAACCCGGAAGTGGAAGCGCACGAATTATCCTCGGTTGTAGCGGGAGGAACGAGCGAGCGCTATGCGGTCCGCTTGTGATCAATCAGCGTCTTTAGCCAGGTAAGGGTCGATAACCAGAAGATCCAGCCACGTGAATGAACAAATCCAAAGGGCGAGTCCAGAATCAGATTCCTAATACAGGCAGGGTCATACACAAAAATCAGTCCGAGAATCAGGCAAGGTAACAGACGGAGAAGGCGAAAGGAAAATCCAAAGGGAGAGCTGGGTCGGCAACGAGTCAAAATACAGGGAATAACAATAACACACTAGACGTAAGGCACACGAGTGAGACACTGCGGCGCCGGGTGGTTCTTTCAGTGTGCTTATAAAGCTAAGAGATAATTGACAGATAGGGTTCAGGTGTGTCTGAGCGATAGGTGGGCGAGTAGGGAAAAAAAAGCGAAGTGGAATTTAGGATCTGGAGGTGCTGGGTTGAGCTAGGTGGCTCGTGACAGTACCCCCCCCCCCCACGGACGCCACCTGGCGTTCTAGCCAGTGCGTTAGGGTGTTGGCGGTGGAAGTCATCAATGAGTGATGGGTCCAAGATGAATCTGGATGGAATCCAGCTTCTCTCCTCTGGGCCGTAACTCTCCCAATCCACTAGGTACTGGAGGCCTCTGCCTCGTCGTCGGACCTTCAAGAGTCTGCGTACAGTGAATGCCTCACCTCCATCGATGATTTGGGGAGGAGGAGCTGGGTGGGCGGGTGGATTCAGTGGGCAAGAGACCAGAGGTTTGATCTGGGAGACGTGAAAGGAAGGGTTTATCCGACGCATGGTGGAAGGAAGACGAAGTCTGACAGTGCAGGGATTGATGACTCTAATGATGGTAAACGGACCAAGGAATCTGGGGGATAGTTTGCGAGAGGTGGTCTTGAGGGGGATATTCCGAGAGGACAGCATGACCCTTTGGCCCACTCGGTACGGCGGTGCCCTCGAACGGCGTCGGTCAGCTTGTCGTTTAAAGGCTGAGACAGACTGGCGGATTCTTGACCTTGCCTTCAGCCACACCTTCCGACATCGACGAACAAAAGCTTGGGCAGAGGGAACCGAGACCTCTTCCTCCTGAGAGGGAAACAGGGGAGGTTGGTATCCCAGACAGCACTGAAAAGGTGAGAGGCCAGTGGCCGATGTAGGCAAGGAGTTGTGGGCATATTCGATCCACGGGAGCATCCTATTCCAAGAATGGGGCTCCTTTGAAGTCATACACCGTAGGGCTGTTTCAAGGTCTTGGTTGGCCCGCTCGGTCTGGCCGTTGGTCTGTGGGTGATATCCAGACGATAGGCTTGGCGTGGCACCGATCAGCTTACAAAAGGCCGACCAGAAACGTGCAGCAAATTGTGGTCCGCGGTCCGATACGATATCCGTCGGGAGTCCGTGAAGCCGGAAAACATGAGTGATTAACAGTTCCGCTGTTTCCTTGGCAGTGGGGAGACCGGGCAGGGGAACGAAGTGAACAGCCTTGGAAAAACGGTCTACTACTGTGAGGACGCAGGTGTGACCTTCTGAATCGGGGAGCCCAGTGACAAAGTCAAGGGCTATATGGGACCAGGGTCTATGCGGGATAGGAAGAGGTCTGAGATGACCAGCGGGAGGCTTGTTGCTGGTCTTACTTCTAGTACATGTGTCACAAGCGTTCACAAAGCGGCGGATGTCGTCCCTCATGGTGGGCCACCAGAAGCGTTGTTGGACCAGAGCTAATGTGCGAGCTGCTCCTGGGTGGCAGGCTAGTCTTGAGCTGTGCCCCCATTCCAATATACAGGGTCGCTCTGCCCTCGGGACAAAGAGTTTGTCCCTGGGTGTTGCTGGAGGGCTGGGCTCTTGATGGAGTGCGGCTCTGACTCGGGACTCAACGTCCAGAAGTGCTATCCCTACAAGGCATTGAGAGGGTAAGATGGTGGCCTCGGAAGCTTGATCCTGGAGTGGGGAGAAGTGACGGGAGAGCGCGTCGGGCTTGGTGTTCTTAGAACCCGGGCGATAGGACAGGGAGAAGTTAAAGCGGGAAAAGAACAGGGACCACCTTGCTTGACGGGAATTGAGGCGTTTGGCCGTCCTGAGGTATTCCAGGTTCTTGTGGTCCGTCCAGACCAGGAACGGCACCTCAGATCCTTCTAGCCAATGCCTCCATTCTTCTAGTGCGCGCTTCACTGCCAGTAGCTCCCGATCACCTATATTGTAGTTCTTCTCCGTGGGAGAGAGTCGGTGAGAGAGAAAACAACATGGGTGTAGCTTGTTGTCCTTGGCAGACCTCTGTGATAATACAGCCCCGACTCCTGAATCTGAGGCATCCACCTCAACGACGAACTGTAAGGAGGGATCGGGTTGAAGGAGAATCGGGGCCGAGGTGAAACGTTCCTTGAGCTCGTTAAATGCCTTGGCGGCTAACTCAGTCCAAGTGAATGCGACCTTGACAGAGGTCATAGAGATGAGTGGTGCGGCTACTGTGCTATAATTACGGATGAACCGCCTGTAAAAGTTGGCGAAACCCAGGAAACGCTGGAGCTCCTTGCGGGTGGTTGGGGCCGGCCAGTCAGTTACTGCTCGAACCTTGGCAGGGTCCATCTGAATCTTAGATGGGGCGACAATGAAGCCCAGAAAGGAGACCGTGCTACAGTGAAACTCACACTTTTCAGCCTTGACAAAGAGCTGGTTTTCAAGGAGCCTCTGGAGAACCTGGCGAACATGGAGCTTATGGTCCTCTAAGGAACAGGAAAAGATGAGAATATCATCCAGGTAAACGAAGGCGAAGACATTGATGAAATCCCGGAGTACGTCATTGACCAGGGCTTGGAAAACTGCCGGGGCGTTCGCCAGCCCGAAAGGCATGACCAGGTACTCATAGTGGCCAGACGGCGTATTGAAGGCAGTCTTCCACTCATCTCCCTTCCTGATTCTAACCAAGTGGTAGGCACTGCGGAGATCCAGCTTGGTGAAGACTTGGGCCCCCTGTAGGAGATCGAAGGCTGTGGACATCAAAGGCAGGGGATAACGATTCTTGATTGTGATATCATTAAGCCCCCTATAATCGATACAAGGGCGTAGGGACCCATCCTTCTTAGCCACAAAAAAGAAGCCCGCCCCAGCGGGTGATGATGATGGTCTGATGATCCCAGCAGCCAGGGATTCCGAGATGTACTTGTCCATGGCCTTTCTTTCATGTTGGGAGAGTGAGTACAGACGTCCCTTGGGAGGAGTCGTGCTGGGAAGGAGGTCGATCGCACAGTCATAGGGGCGGTGAGGAGGAAGAGAGACAGCCCGAGACTTGCTGAACACCATCCTGAGATCAGCATAATCCTGCGGAACCTTGGAAAGGTCAGGGAATTCCTCAGATGGGGCCGAAATGGGCGTGGGGCAGTGAGCAGACCTGAGACAGGAGGTCAAACAGAGGGAGCTCCATCCAAGAATGGAGTTACTCCTCCAATCAATCTGTGGGTTGTGACGGATGAGCCAGGGGCGCCCGAGGACTAGCTGGGATTGAGCCCTTTGCATTACCAGGAATGAAATCTCCTCCGAATGGTTACCCGATGTCCTTAGGGTGACTGGTGCAGTTCGCTGAGTAATTGGAGGAAGGAGCGTACCATCGAGGGCGCGGACTGATAATGGAGATTCCAGGGGAAGTGTGGGCACGTGCAGCTCTTTGACTTTCGCAGCACAGATTAAATTCTGGTCCGAACCGGAATCAATGAGAGCGTGAAGGACGCCGGAATGGTTATCCAGGAGAAGCATGACAGGGAAAAGTGAGCGGCTACTAGGCTGCTGCGCTTGGGGCGTCCCCTGCAGTGTGCCCAGGTTCACTGGTGGGGGTTGTTCCTTTAACGGGCAATGAAGGCGCAGGTGTCCGATCTTCCCACAGTAAAAGCACGCCCCGACCTGACTTCGACGTTGCCGTTCCTCCAGAGAGATCCGAGCACGTCCACCTTGCATGGATACGGCAGGAGGGTTGGCTGAAGTGGGTGGAGTTAGGGGGATGCTGGCTCTGAATTGGGGATGGTTAGGTGTGTGATGCCTTTCTCTGAGGCGTGAATCCACCCGTCCTGCTAAATCCATTAAACCGTTTAGGTCCTCGGGAAGCTGCTGAGAAGCCAATTGGTCCTTGACTAAATCTGAAAGTCCATTCAGGAAGGTGTCATAAGAGGACTGGGTGCTCCATTGAGTGGCGGCAGCCAAGGTTCGGAATTCAACAGCATAGTCATAAGCAGATCTGGAACCCTGGCGAAGCTCCAGTAACCGTCTCGCGGCCTCCCGGCCTGTGTGAGAGCGGTCGAATACTTTCCTCATCTCCTCGGTGAAAGCACTGAAAGTGGAGCAGCAAGGATAGTTGGCATCCCAAATGGCTGTCCCCCATTCACGGGCTCTTCCTGTGAGGAGGGTGATAATATAGGCCACTTTTGAACGTTCAGTGGGGAAGGTTGATGGCTGGAGCTCGAGTAACAAAGAGCTTTGCGACAGGAAGGAACGACAGGATCTGGCATCACCATTGTATGGCTGGGGATTGGGCAGACGAGGCTCGTGCGGAGCTGAGGGTGTTAGGGTGGATGGAAAAGCAGCACATAATTGTAAAAGCTGGGTAGATAACCGAGATAATGTCTGGGAAATTTCCTGGAGGTCCTGCTGATGAGCATTTATCAGGGATCTTTGCTGAGCAACAGTATGACGCAATTTAGCATTGGAACGGGTCCTAGACCTGAGCTGAACCTTAGGTCGGAGGCTAGGCCGTGGGTAAAAGATGTCTGCTGGGTCCGTCATGGCCGCAGTGTACTGTCAGGAGCGGGGGAAGGCAGGAGAGGGAAGAACCCAATAGCAGACACAGATTCTCTTAAAGGAATTTATTAGGGCACTAAAGGGTTAAATAAACAGCGACAGGAGGAGTGTATATGTGTGGGTGTGTGCGTGTCTCTGTGAGTGAGAGAGTCGGCGCGCAGCAGGGAGCGGCGCGTGTAGGTATGTGTGTGTGTATGTGTGTGTGTGTGTACGGGGCGAGAGAGAAAGTCGGTGCGTGCACAGGATGCTTCGGGGAATACCTCGTGATGAAACTAGAGGACTGGGTGAAGACGTCAGAGAATCATCCGTGAACCCGGAAGTGGAAGCGCACGAATTATCCTCGGTTGTAGCGGGAGGAACGAGCGAGCGCTATGCGGTCCGCTTGTGATCAATCAGCGTCTTTAGCCAGGTAAGGGTCGATAACCAGAAGATCCAGCCACGTGAATGAACAAATCCAAAGGGCGAGTCCAGAATCAGATTCCTAATACAGGCAGGGTCATACACAAAAATCAGTCCGAGAATCAGGCAAGGTAACAGACGGAGAAGGCGAAAGGAAAATCCAAAGGGAGAGCTGGGTCGGCAACGAGTCAAAATACAGGGAATAACAATAACACACTAGACGTAAGGCACACGAGTGAGACACTGCGGCGCCGGGTGGTTCTTTCAGTGTGCTTATAAAGCTAAGAGATAATTGACAGATAGGGTTCAGGTGTGTCTGAGCGATAGGTGGGCGAGTAGGGAAAAAAAAGCGAAGTGGAATTTAGGATCTGGAGGTGCTGGGTTGAGCTAGGTGGCTCGTGACATCTCCCTTTGTCTATGATTGGCCGTATTAACTCCATTAAAATGGTGTCCCTCCCCAGATTTCTTTATTTGTGTCAAAATTTTCTCACATCTGCATTTTTCAAAACCTTGGATTCAGTTATTCTTTCTTATATCTGGAATTATAAAACTCCCAGGATATCCAAAGCTCACCTGCAAAAGCCCAAATCTCAGGGTGGACTTGGCCTTCCAGTGTTTAGACAGTATTATTGGGCTGCTAATGCAAGAGCATTAATGTATTGGAACACCTGCAGCACAATGGATCATGCCCCTGATTCCCCTTTATGGGTAAAAATGGAAGCTAACTCAGTTGGTGACTCTTCCTTACAGGCCTTGCTGTTTTCTAAGCTGGGTAAACCTAACTCTCTTGCTAATCTAAATTATACAACAAGAAACTCTATCAGAATTCTCAACCAGATGAAGAAGGTGCTCAATATCCCAGATACGTCAGTAAGAACCCCTATCTGTTTTAATCATTCTTTCCTGCCACCATGGTCAGACAAATGCTTCAATGCCTGGAGTAGGAGTGGACTAACTACCATCCAAGATCTTTATATTAATGGTAAATTTGCCTCCTTTGATCAGATAAGGGAGAAATTCCACCTTCCCAATTCACATTTTTTCCGCTATTTACAAGTAAGGCATTATGTCAGAGATAAAATAAAAAACTTTGAAAATATACCAATCCAACATCCTTTCATTGACGTCTTGGTGCGGCCTCCTGACTCCAGACAGTTGGTCTCATTGTTTGTGTCTGTTTTCATCAGTCAAATTAAAACACCTACTGATCATCTACGAAAGGCGTGGAGTAGCGAGTCGGGCATCAACCTGTCTGAATCCTTGTGGATTGAAATCATGGCCAGAATGCATTCTTGTTCCATTAACAGTAGACACCATTTAATTCAGTTTAAAGTCGTACACCGTCTTCACTACTCAAAGTCTAAACTGCACAAGATTTATCAATCTGTTTCAGCTCAATGTGACAGGTGTAAAATTTCAGAGGGTACCTTGTCACACACTTTCTGGCATTGTCATACACTTACAGGATATTGGTCAGACATTTTTTCTTGGTTTTCCAAAGCATATGGCAAAGATATTAGTCCTCATGCTGAACTAGCAATCTTTGGTTGTTCAGAATCAATGCTGCATCTACCTAAAGCCTTACAGAAATATTTGATGCTTGGTATAAACACCGCCAAAAGGCTAATTTTAACAGACTGGAAATCTCACTCTCCGCCATCTTTTCAAAGGTGGATTTTGGAAATGGCGTCTATTATCCGGATGAAAAAATTAAGGTACACGCGATCCAAATCCTTGGATAAGTTTTTAGATATTTGGGGTCCGTTTCTTGCCTATTTGGATAAGGACAAAGACAGGAATACTGTTCATATTTAACAATTTATAATTTACTGATGCATGTTTTACATTTATTGTACCCACCTGGCAGCTTAGTTATTTATTTTTTAAGTTTTATTTATTTATTTATTTATTTTTAAGTGTATGTGCGCAATCACCTGCGATGGATTGGCACCCTGTCCAGGGTGTACCCCGCCTAGTGCCCGAAGTCTCCTGGGATAGGCTCCAGGTCCCCCGCGACCCTGAACACAGGATTAAGCGGTATAGAAGATGAATGAATGAATGAATGAATGAATGAATGTGCGCAATCATTTAATTGTTAGTTTTGGTGTTTTTTTTTTTCCTTTGTTATTTTTCAGGTGCTGTGTGTAGTAAATGTGTAGTTATGTTTTTGTTAATAATGTAAAATTAATAAATATAATAAAAAAATAAATAAAAAAAAACAGTAACAGCATGATAGTTTTATAAAGTAAACTATAGGTTCATAGAGTGTGTATTAAGGGCATCATGTTCACTAGAGGAAACAGTTGGTGTGATGTGGGTGAACACAGTGAAGATTTAACTGATTAATCCCTCATGACATTTTGTAAACTGTATTTATGAGAAAGGACTGCACTGATACAGATATAACTATTTATCAAAAAACACACACCTCGGCTTAATCCTTCCTCTGTGATGGTGAATTGAAGACGGCGCTGAAAGACAGGGAAGAGCCGAAGGAGCCGAAGTCTGCCGACACTTTCATATCAAATTTAAAGGGGACGATGAGCGATCACCAATTTGGGTCAAGTTTATGGAGAATTTTTAGGTGGGCTGAGTACAAATGTTAGGGGGGCTAAAGCCCCCCTAAAAATGGCCTAGCGACGCCCATGCCGAAGACTATCACGTGTTTCTTCTGAACCACGTGACGCCAGCCGACCGCATCTTTTCGAACTGCTCAACCACGCACCGTTTGTTGCAGGCTCTGGAACGTTTTTGTTGTTTTGTCCTGGAATTGTGACTTTGTGAAAATTGTGAAAAGAGAGAAAGAGCGATAACCCAATATTCGTGGACGTAAACAAGTACCAGAATAACCATCTGGCCACCAAATTCGCCTTAATTATTCTGTCTTTTCTGACATTTGCCTTGCGACCAAGATGACTACAACTTGTTGGTGCCAAGAGAGGAGTGTGATGACGATAACGATGATGACGACGACATTGAGGATTTGGAAGTCGACGATACGACCTCCAAAGACGACAAAATCAACTGGGCTCACAGTCCGACAAAAGGTCAGAACCCGAAGAAAGTAATAGTGGCACGAGCCCGGACATTGGATGATGAGGACCCCGCTGCTGCTATCCTGCAAGCGGTCAATGACTTAACGTAGAAGATGGATGAACAGACGGCGCTGCTGTGAAAGTTTGAAAAGCACATCGATAGGAACACATGGAAATAAGGAAGAATAAAGAAGGTATACTGTAGCAGAACTCCAGGAGAAAGTTATTGAGCTGCAGAAAGAAAACAAATCCCTGTGCAGCTCCTGTGAGGAACATGCTCGTTACAAGAGGAGGTGGAACCTCAGGCTGACTGGTCTTCCTAAGAAAGACGATGAGAACACGAGAGGCAGTCATTGGGATTCTCACTAGAGTTGTACCCATGTCTGTGGATAGACTGAGAAAAAGTGTTGACACTGTTCATCCGTGTCCCCAAGAGCAATAATTATTCAGTTCGGTATGAGGACGGTCCAGGACGACGTCTGGAAGAAATCGAGGGATGCGAGAGTTTGTAAAGAGATGAACATCCGCTTTAAGGAAGACTTCTCCAAAGAAGATCAGGAGGCTCGAGCCAAACTGTGGCCACTGGTCCAGGACGCCAGGAGTAAAGGGAAGAGAGCATTTCTGAAGGAAGGCTAAGCTCTGGTTGACAATCAAAGAGTGGACCCGAACTGAACATTATGTGTGACTGTTTTTGATTTCTCAGGTATGCTGATGTTGAATCAGCTTTAATGTTTAATATGTTCCCTGATTGTTAAGGGTTATTGCACTGTTTTATATATGACAGCTGCTCGTTCCTGCGCGTCTACTACATTTTCTTTTTCTTCAGTAGTTCTATAGACATGTTTTATGTTCTCTTTTATATCGTTGAACGTTAGGGGGCTGAAAAACATTGTGAAGCATAAGGAAATTTTTCTTTTCTGTAAGGAGCAAAGGGCTAACTGTGTCTTTCTGCAAGAGACCCACTCGGCTGGCGGCTGACAAAGTTCTGGAAACTACAGTGGGGAGACCCTGTTTTCTTTAGTCACGGTATATCTCATTCAGCAGGAGTGATGATTTTATTTAATAGGTTCCCGGGTAATGTCATAGACTGTAAAAGTGATTCCGATGGTCATTGGCTGATGGTGGTGTCAGAGATTAATGGTTCAAACTACATTATGTTATGCGTGTATGGTTATACCAACAGAGCGCAGAACAAAAAACTTCTATATTTCCTCTGTGACAAATTGGAGCAATGCAAGTTAAGCTATTTAGTTGACATGGTTATTGTGGGAGGAGACTCTAATGTTGTTCCTGATCCTTTTTTAGACCGTTTTCCATTTAGGGCGTCATGTCACATCTTTGATGATACTATTTTAAATTTGGTTACCAAAGTCAGTGTGTGTGACTATTGTAGACTGGAAAATCCTTCTGCGACTCGGTATACTTGGTTTAATTCATCTAACAACGGCCAATGTTCCAGGATTGATTATTGGTTAATTTCAAACAACTTGATCAATGATATCTCCAAGTGTGAAATTTCAGCTTCTCCTCTAACTGATCACTGTTTAATTTCTTTGTCCATCTCATTAACTAAAGAGGGACATCGGACTCTTATTTGGAAAATTAATAACAGCCTTCTGCATAATGACAATTTTTGTACTGAAGTAAAAAATCTAATTGTGGAAATTAAACCAACTAGAAATGTCACGTTTGAGCAAATGGGAATGGTTCAAATTCAAAGTTAAACAGATGGCAATTCAAATAAGAAAATCTTCTAATAAAAGAAAAAAAAACAGGAGCAAAAAAACATTATTGAGGGCATAAACAAACTGTGCTGCAAACAGGATTCATCATTAGACGAACAAATACAATTACACAATTTTCAATCTCAATTGGACAAACTGTTTTTGGAGAAAGCAAACGGTGCCTATGTTCGCGATGGATTGAAGAGGGGGAGAAAAACTCTTCCTACTTCTTTAATTTAGAGAAGCAGAGTCAAGCTAAAAAAAAGATTCAATCACTGAATATCGAGGGGGTTACAACCGATTACCAAAACCAAGTAAATGAGGAAATATTACAGTTTTTCCTCATTGGCGAGCTGATGAAGGGTTTGAATTGGGACAGGTGGAATACTGGGTGAATCCGGAGCGCCGCAGGCAGCTGGAGCCGGTAGGTGACAGGATTGATTCTGTGGGTGATGCGGTATGGTCCGATGAACCTGGGGGGAGAGCTTTTTGGACTCGGTGTGAAGGTGGAGGTTTTTTGAGGAAAGCCATACCTTGTCACCTACATGGTACAGTCGTCCCGGGGGATGTCGACGGCGGTGTTGGTGGGTGTAACGGATGTTGGCATGTTGAATGGCCCGGTTGGTCGTGATCCAGAGCCGCCGACATCTGCGGACCAACTGTTGGGCCGACGGTACATCAACCTCCGGTTCTGGGTGGTTGAACACGGAAGGTTGGAAACCGTGACATACCTCAAATGGGCTTAGGTTGGTGGCTGAGGAGATGTGGAGGTTATGTGATAACTCAGCCCAGATGAGGTAGCGGGCCCAGGAGTGCTGCCGGTCTGCCACGAAACATCTCAGATAGCGCTCCAGTTGTTGGTTGGTCCGCTCCGTCTGACCGTTAGTCTGTGGGTGGTATCCGGAGGACAGACTGCAGGTGGAGTCGATCAGACGGCAGAAGGCCTTCCAGAACCGGGCTGTGAACTGGGGCCCTCTGTCCGAGACGATGTCCTTGGGGAACCCATGCAGACGGACTACGTGCTCTAATATCAACTCTGCTGTCTCCTTAGCTGACGGGAGTCCGGTGAGAGCCACCAGATGCACGGTTTTAGAGAACCGATCCACGATTGTGAGGATGGTGTCCTTTCCTTCGGAGGCCGGCAGGCCCGTGATGAAGTCGACGGCGATGTGCCTCCAGGGCCGTCGAGGAACTGGGAGTGGTTGTAGTTCTCCTGGGGTTGGTTGATTGGAGCTTTTGGCCCTGGCGCACACGGGGCATGCCTGAACGAACTCTCGAACGTCCCTTGTCATGGACGGCCACCAGAAGTCGCGCTGAAGGAATTGGAGGGATCGTCGGGTGCCCGGATGTCCTGAGATGGGTGATGAGTGCCCCCATTGGAGGACCTCTGGTCTTATCACCTCGGGCACGAAGAGTCGTCCAGGTGGCACACCTGCCGGTTCGGTCTCTGTACCTTGTGCCTGGCGGACTCTCGTTTCCAGGTCCAGTTGGAGGGGGGCGATGATCCTGGATGACACCTTAGATGGAAGAACCGACGCGGGGTCCGTCCGGGGGAGGTCCACCTCTAGCTGTCGTGAGAGGGCGTCTGCTTTGATGTTTTTGGACCCCGGGCGGTATAAGAGGTGAAAGTTGTAACTTTCAAAAAAGAGAGCCCACCGCGCCTGTCGTGGGTTTAGTTGTCTAATTGTCTTTATGGTGATGAGGTTTTGATGGTCTGTCCAGATTATGAATGGCTCGCTGACGCCCTGGAGCCAGTGACGCCATTCCTCCAGAGCCCACTTTATGGCCAGCAGTTCGCGGTCCCCTACCCCGTATCGCTGCTGAGTGGGATTAAATTTTCTGGAGAAAAAGCTACATGGGTGTAGCTTTTGATCTGGACCTCGTTGCGAGAGGATAGCTCCAGCGCCCACATCTGAAGCATCCACCTCTACAACGAATGGTTGACTGGTGGAGAATCGGTGCAGTGGTGAAACGGTGACACAGTGACCGGAAGGCAGATATGGCGGCCGGGTTGAGGTGAAACGGAAGGGGTGATGGACGTGTCAGGGCCGTTAGGGGGGCGGCAACTGTACTGTAGCCCCGGATAAAGCGACGATAGAAGTTCGCAAACCCGAGAAACCGTTGAAGCTGCTTAAGGGTCTTGGGTAGGGGCCAATGACGCACAACCTCTAGCTTCTGCGGGTCCATGGCCACACCCTGGGGCGAGATGACAAAACCCAGGAACGTGGTGGAGCGCTCGTGAAAAGCGCACTTTTCCAACTTACAGTACAGTTGGTGGGCGAGTAATCTCTTGAGAACCGCTCTGACGTGCTGGGTGTGTTCTTCCATAGTTCTTGAGTAGATTAAAATATCATCCAGGTAAGCGAATGCCCACCGGCCGAGCATGTCATGAAGGACATCGTTGATCAGATGTTGAAATGCGGCGGGGGCATTGCACAGTCCAAACGGCATGACGAGGGTTTCATAGTGTCCGGTGGGTGTGATGAAGGCCGTCTTCCACTCATCGCCCTCTCTGATGCGCACCAAGTTGTAGGCGCTCCTGAGGTCCAACTTCGTAAAGATGGTGGCGCCAGAGAGAGCGTCCAGGGCTGAGTTGGTAAGAGGCAGAGAATGTCGGTTTTTGACGGTGATGTTGTTGAGCCCCCGATAGTCGACACAGGGGCGAAGTTCACCGCCTTTTTTCTTCATGAAGAAGAACCCCGCGGCTGCAGGTGAGGAGGATGTTCTGATGGTGCCTTGGCGCATAGCGTTGGTGACGTATTCCTCCATCACCTTAGTCTCGGTGGAGGTGAGCGAATAGAGGTGGCCGCGGGGTGGAACCATACCAGGTTGGAGGTCAATGGCGAGGTCGTAGGGGCGATGAGGAGGAAGATGGGTGGCTCGTCGTTTACAGAAGACCTCCGCCAGGTCTCGATATGGCTCGGGGACAGCGTTGGTGTCGACGTCGGGGGCCTCGGACTCCCTAGAGCACGTCCCAGCCACTGCCCGTAGGCATAGTTCGTTGCAGGTCGCACCCCACTGGAGGATCCGATTTTGGGTCCAGGAGATTAGAGGGTCGTGTTGGAGCAGCCAGGGGTGGCCAAGAATGATGGGAGGTGACGAGATGGGGGTGATGAAAAATCTGAGTTGCTCCTGGTGCTGGTCGATGGAGATCCATCCTATCGCTATCCTATAGCGAGTATCTCTCTCCTCTCACCGGGCCTGGGCGTTTCCCGGTCTGTGAGGACAGGTTGCCCGGTGATGTGTGGCTGACCCGCAATAGGCACAGAGCCCCTCACGTAAGCGTCTCTCCCGTTCTGCAGCGGTCAAGGAGGCACGTCCTAGTTGCATGGGTTCCCCGGCTCCGGTGTCAACCACGGCAGGAGGTGGAGAACCGACATATCCCGGGGTGGCGTAGGTGACGGAGTCTGCGGGGCGTGGAGTGGTGACGGTGAAGGCGGGTGTGGGTCGTGAAGTGGTGATGGCGAAGGTGGGTGCAGGTGGCAGGGTGCGAGGGGCTGGCCTCGGGCGAGAGAGGAGGCGCTGGTCGATCCGGAGAGCGAGTTGGATCAGGCCCTCCAGGGTCGCAGGAAGCTCTCGCCCGGCTAGTTCGTCCTTGATTCGAGAAGCCAGTCCCTCGTAGTAGGATGTCCGGAGCGCTGCATCGCCCCACGTGGTTTGAAAGGCGAGAGTGCGGAATTCTGCTGTATAGCGGTCCGTATTCTCCCGCCGGAGCTCAGCGACCTCGCGGCGGAGAGAAGCGAGATCCCCGGTTAGCTGATTGATTAGCGCCGCATGCTGATCCACAACGTCGCAGAGACTCGCATAATCCGCTGGGTTTACCGCGGAGGGCTCAGTCATTCTGTCAAGGTGGACTAACCTGAGGTGACCAGAAGACGTAGCTTTAGCGGTTAGCCCAATGTAGCGTGGAGGATAAACCCAAACGCGGAAAGAAGCGAGTAGGCAGGATAGCCACGCGATTTAGTCTAAGGACTCTCACAAAACGGAGCAAGGGAAAAACACAAATTTAACCCGCGTCCTAAAGATACACACACAATAGCAAAAGACAACGGGACCAACATGTGAGTACTCACGGTTTGCTGAAACGACAACTGGAGCTGACATGGGCCGAACTCAATGACTGAGCGGTAAGCCATCGTTTCTTTACCTCTTTTATACTTCCTGGTTTTGCGCCCGTCTTACTTCCGGGTCCTAGTGCCGGGCGCAGATTGAGTGTGTATGACAGATCTATATTTAAGGAATTAGGAGGAATTGAATATTTATTAAAATTTTACTTTGAGATCAGTAAAATTCCTGTTAAATTATCAAGTTTTCACAAACAGATCCTTTCTTTGTGGAAAATGATGTTTACACACAACTTCTCTCCCCACATGTTAACACTATGGAACAATAGAGTGATACCGTTTAACAGAAAGTCAGTGTTTAATAGTAACTGTTTTGAGAGTGGTATTTTGTTTGTGACTGACTTGTTGGACTCAGATTTTATTCTGTTGGATTATGCATCTTTTTTGAAGAAATTTTAATTTAGGTTGTCCTCAGACGGTTTATCATGCTTTCCCATTGGCTTTAAGGCAGCTAATGAAGTCAAACCAGTGTTGCCAAATTAAAAATTTGTAATTGGAAATTGTAATCTAAACGATAGCAAATGTAACAATAAGGTTATTAGTGTGAACTTTAAATTAATTATTTTCCACGAGTACGACACAGGTAGGCAGTTGCAGGCTTTTCATGGGGATCAGTCACTCATGGAAAAGGCATTTTCTAAATTTGTTGGCCTGTTTCCCCAAAAGTTAAAGAAACTCATTTCAAGATAATTAATAATACTGTATATATCCAGTGTCTGAATTTCTAAAGAGAAGGTTCAAATGGTTCTTAAATGACTTTAAACAATACTTCATGTCACTTAAGAAACTAAAATCAAGCAAATCAGTAAGGATCTGTGATGACATTTCTCATTTGTTACTGTTTTGATTCATGCCTCCAGTGCCATGCTCTTTGTTATTTTGCACTAAATTTTTATTACTGTTAATCTTTTAGGCCCCCTTTCGTTCCTTTCTTTCCTTTGTTATTGTATTGTAGTAATTGAATGTTGATTTGTTTTATCCTCTGCAAGGTTTTTTACTGTATTGTGTTTTGTTTAGTTTAGTAATAATAATTAAAATGTAAAAAAACATCTCATCCCACCCCTCTGAGAGTGCTCGGCCAATCAGCTCTCTCCCTTAACCTCCGGCTGCGAGAGGTTACAGCATCACCTGGGAATGTACACCAGCGATCTCCGTATGATAGGGCGAGCACTTTACCACTGCGCCAATCGCTATTTTTTAATAGCGATTACTCAGAGAATATATTAATAGCTGCTGCTTTAAGAGTTGAACCTTGACACAGTTCTGCACTCGTGCAGCGTTCACCCGAGGAAGACGAGGTAAGGTATCTACAGAGTTTATATATAACAGATAAGTAATGCAATTCAGAGATTATTTAACACATTATTTATTTGCAGATGTCAAGGAAAGTGATTGAGCTCTTTTACGACGTGGTTTCGCCGTATTCCTGGCTCGGGTTCGAGGTCAGTCCTCCTTTTATTCTGCTGCGAGAGTTAGGGTTGTGGGGTGTGTTCAAGAGCTCTGAAAAATCCTGTTTACAAACGTTCTTTAAATGTTTTTCTCATTTTCGGTTAAGTTCCTTATAGCTGACCTGCTACATACAATTTATTTAGTTTATAAATTTATATGTGACGTTTATAAACTTGTAAAATCCATGATTATGTTAGTACCTTATTAAACCACACCTACTCATTAAATGGTTGTGAATCTTTATAAAGATAGTCGAAGACGCACAACATAATGCACTATTTTATAGTACTAGAGAGTGCTAGTGCCAGATCTTTCATTTTTTTTTACAATACAATCAACGTTTCAGATCAGGGGATCATTGCTCCTGTTAGTTTTTTGGCTGCTCCTGTCGAGGGGTCGCCACAGCAGACCATCCGATCCACACAACAACTTGGCTCAGGTTTTAAACCGGATGACCTTCCTGACGCAACTCTTCCATTTAATCCGGTCGTGGGACCGGCACTGCATCCAGTGTCTGGGATTTGGGCATTGGGTGGGAATCCGGTTTCCTCCCAGACAGATTAGGCTAATTGGTGTTCCCAGATTGCCTATTGTGTGTGTGTGTGTGTGGCGTGCCCTGTGATGGATTGGCATCCTGTCCAGGGTGTACCCTGCCTTGTGCCCTCTCGTCTCCTGAGGTAAGGTCCAGGCCCCCCACGACCCTGTATACTGGATGAAGCGGTATAGAAGATGAGAGATGAGGTCAGTTTGCATTAACTGTTAAACATATGGATGGTTTGATGGTGTTTATATATTGTATTTTCTGATATTTGTATGGAATACAAACCATTTTTAATCAGTCTTTAGTGACTCTTCATTTGCACGCTGCTGTACTGTAAATGAATGTAAAATGACTCTGGTTGCTCTGTCATACTGCACTGTCGGTTCTCAGGCTGCTGCAGATACAGTATGTTTACTCCAACGACCCGTTTTGTCTCATAGTGCTGCTTCACATTATTGCTTATTATTATCGCCACGGGAACATATGAGAGAAACTGGATTCAGACTTCCCACAAGAAGATAAAACTTTGTTATGAGGGTTAGCTTCAATATGGCGCCCCTCGGTGTATTATACATATGGGAGCCCCAACGCAGGACTCGGAGTGGGCGTTGGGCCGTGGATTGTTTATTTCGCTAGGGACTGGTTGGTTCGCGTGAACACCACGCAGCGTTATGAAGGGAATGAAGGCCCGCTTATGTCGGCGCGGGCCACCATACTTCTCGTACTTAAAAGGTAGGTAAATTATATTAGTGCTTTATGATTCACTTTTCTTTTCACCTTCTCTTTCTATCTCTATTTCTATCTTTCTATTTCTTTTCTATCTTTCTATTTCTTTTCTATCTTTCTATTTCTTTTCTATCTTTCTATTTCTTTTCTATCTTTCTATTTCTTCTCTCTTCTATCTTTCTATTTCTTTTCTATCTTTCTATTTCTTTTCTATCTTTCTATTTCTTCTCTTTTCTATCTTTCTATTTCTTTCTCTCTCTTTCTTCTCTTTTCTATCTTTCTATTTCTTTTCTATCTTTCTATTTCTTCTCTTTTCTATCTTTCTATTTCATTTCTATCTTTCTATTTCTTTTCTATCTTTCTATTTCTTTTCTATCTTTCTATTTCTTTTCTATCTTTCTATTTCTTTTCTATCTTTCTATTTCTTCTCTTTTCTATCTTTCTCTTTTCTTTTGTTCCCTATACCAGAGCCACGCTCTCGTACCTGGTGCTATCTAATGTTCGCACAGCGTGCGCTGGTTTCTGGGAACTTAAATATCCTACTGGCCAGGTGTAGCTCGTCTCTGTTGATTGCCAATGCTGCGGGGTTGCCTAGCAACCGCCCGTCGCATGTGTGGCCGTGTTACAGTACCCCCCCGTCTAGGGACGACCCCTGACGTTCCTGTGCCAGCCCTACGGCTAGCCCGGAATTCTCTAATAAGTTCGGGGTCTAGTATGTGCCGGGCTGGCACCCAAGAGCGCTCCTCGGGACCATACCCCTCCCAGTCCACTAGGTACTGTGTGGCACCCTGGACCTGTCTGGAATCCAGGATACGTCGAACTGTGAAGGCTGCGGACCCGTCAATCATACGCGGTGGAGGTGGAGGTGGAGGAGGTTTGGGGGCCAAGGTGCTGCAGAGTACTGGTTTTAATCGTGACACATGGAATGTAGGGTTGATCTTCATTGACCGGGGGAGAGCCAAGCGGTATGCCACAGGATTAATTCTTCTCATGATTTTAAACGGCCCAATGTACCGGGGGGCCAGCTTCCGTGACTCAAGTTTTAGTTGGAGGTTCTTGGTGGACAACCAGACCTGTTGCCCTATACGTAAGGAGGGTCCTGCCTGTCGCTTTCGATTTGCCGTGAGGGTTGCCCTGCGTCTGGACACTTGTAGGGTGGCTCGGGCCTTCCTCCAGGTCCGACGGCACCGCTGTACTAAGGTCCGTGCCGCGGGGACCCCTACCTCAGGTTCCTCCTCTGGGAACATGGGGGGGGGGTACCCAAATTGGCACTCAAAGGGTGACATGCCCAGGGAGGAGTGCCACAGGGTGTTATGGGCATACTCTACCCACATCAGGTGGTCCGACCAACATGACGGGTTGGAGGAGGTTACGCACCTGAGGGCACGCTCTAAGTCCTGATTCACCCTCTCTGTTTGCCCGTTTGACTCGGGGTGAAAGCCCGATGTCAAGCTGGCTGTGGCCCCAATAAGTTTACAGAACGCCCCCCAAAACCGGCTCGCAAACTGCGGGCCCCGGTCAGAGACCAGGTCGGTTGGGAGGCCATGTACCCGGGCCACCTGATGGAGGACCAACTGCGCTGTCTCCTTGGCCGATGGAAGTTTTGGCAAGGGAATACACTTACAGGCTTTGGAGAACCGATCTACGATCACCAGAATTACCGTGTTCCCCTTGGAGGGGGGCAGGCCCGTAACAAAATCCAAGGAGAGATGGGACCACGGACGCGACGGTATAGGTAAGGGGCGCAGCAGTCCGGCAGGCCGTGTACGGGGTTCCTTGTTCTGTGCGCAGGTCGGACAGGCTGCCACATACGCCCGAACATCCTTCTCCATGCTAGGCCACCAAAGGCGCCGACGAAGAAACTCAAGTGTCCTAGTGGCGCCCGGGTGTGCCGTAAATGGGGACGTGTGACCCCATGCCAGAGCTTGGGCACGGGTGTTGGCAGGAACATATAGCTTTCCGGGGGGTCCTCCTCCCGGATCTGGTTCCTGTCGCTGTGCCTGCTTGATCCTTTGTTCAATGGCCCAGCGTACGGGGGCAAGGATGCGTGGTGCTGGGATGATGCTCTCGGTTCCTGGCTCTTCTACTGGAGGATCCCATTGGCGCGAGAGTGCGTCTGGCTTGAGATTCTTTGAGCCCGGACGGAACGAGAGCACATAGTCAAACCGGGAGAAGAAGAGGGACCATCTGGCCTGTCGAGGGTTTAAGCGTTTGGCCGACCGGATATATTCTAAGTTTTTGTGGTCGGTCCAGATTAGTATTTGCTGTTTGGCCCCCTCCAGCCAGTGTCTCCACTCTTCTAAAGCCAGTTTTATGGCAAGGAGCTCCCGATCTCCAATGCCATAATTTCTCTCCGCCGGGGTTAGGCGGTGTGAGAAGTAGGCGCAGGGATGTAGTTTCTGGTCCTCCCCGGAACGCTGGGAGAGAACAGCGCCCACCCCCACATCGGATGCGTCTACCTCCACTATGTACTGGGTCTCTGGGTCCGGCATCCGTAAGACTGGGACTGTGGTGAGCTTTGCTTTTATAGCCTGGAAGGCCCCTTGAGCCTCCTCTGTCCATTTAAATCGCCCTGGGTTCCTCTTTGTGAGGGTGCTAAGTGGGGCCGCCAGGGTGCTAAAGTTGCGGATGAAGCGTCTGAAAAAATTGGCGAACCCCAGGAAGCGCTGAACTGCCCGAAGCGAGGTAGGACGGGGCCACTGGGCCACAGCCCTTATCTTGGCCGGATCCATTTGAAGGTGGCCCCTGGATACCACAAACCCCAAGAAGGAGGTGGAGGTTGTGTGGAACTGTGACTTCTCCAGCTTAACATATAGATGGTTCTGCTGGAGAAGTTGCAGCACCCGGCGTACGTGGGTGATGTGCTCTGGCAGAGAGTCACTAAAAATTAAAATGTCATCCAAGTAGACAAAGGTGTAGAGGTTAAGCGTCTCCCGGAGCGCCTCGTTAATGAACCTCTGGAACACTGCTGGTGCATTAGTCAGGCCGAATGGCATTACCCGGTATTCATAGTGCCCTGACGGCGTAATAAACGCCGTTTTCCATTCGTCCCCTGCTCTGATGCGGATCAAGTTATACGCACTCCGTAAATCTAACTTGGTGAACCATTTCGCCCTTTGCAGACACTCAAAGGCAGAGTTCATCAGGGGCAGGGGATAGCGGTCCTTTAGGGTGATTGCGTTTACCCCCCGATAATCTATGCAGGGGCGGAGGCCCCCATCCTTCTTCTTTACGAAGAAGAACCCCGCCCCTGCGGGGGATGTGGACGGGCGAATGAATCCCAGGGACAATGCCTCCTGGATGTACTCCTCCATGGCCGAATGTTCAGGAGAAGACAAAGAGTAGAGCTTTCCCCTCGGTGGGGTCGAACCTGGAAGCAGGTTGATCGCGCAGTCAAAAGCTCGATGGGGAGGAAGCTTTTGGGCCCCCGACTTAGAGAATACTTCTGCCAGGTCCCAGTAATCTTTGGGAACTGCCGAGAGATCGACCTGATGGGATGGCTGCACATCTGGGGTTCTAATCCCTTTAAAGCAGCTCTGTGCGCAGCGGGTGCCCCACACTGAGACAGAGCAGGTTAGCCAATCAATACGGGGGTTGTGCTCTCGCAACCACGGAAACCCCAGTACCACCTGGAGCTCCGGTACGCGGGTAATTAGGAAGGTAATCCGCTCTGCATGTTGCCCAATACGTAGTATTAGTGGGTCAGTCTCATGTGTGATCGGCCCGGATTCGAATAACTGACCGTCCAGGGCCGCCACTGGAATGGGAGCGGAGAGGGGGTGGAACGGAATAGCCAATCTCCGCACCAGTTCTCCATCTATAAGGTTACCCGCTGCTCCCGAATCTACAAATGCTTTTAGGCGGGTGGTGGAGGCTCCCTCCCAGGTGATGGTGATAGAGAGGAAGAGCCCTGATCGCTGAGGGTCTGGCCTTTGGGTCACTTTCGGTCCCCCATCCGAGAGTGACCCCCCCCTTTTGGCTTATTCAGCGGACAGCGCCCCTGGTGGTGACCGGGCCTGCCACAACGGAAGCAACCCGAACGAAGCCGAGGAGTCCCTGGGATCTCTGCGGCCCCTAACTGCATGGGCTCTCCCAGGTCTACCTCCCGTTCTAACTCTCGCTGGGGAGAGATCGGCTCTACCCTGTAATTCCCTGCGCGTTCCGCCCTCCGCTCACGGAGGCGGTTATCTATTTTTATGGCCATACTGTAAAGGGCTTCTAAATTCTCGGGTGGTTCGCGTACTGCCAGCTCATCTTTGAGCTTCTCCGAAAGGCCTTGAATGTACGCGTGCTTCAGAGCTTCAGCGTTCCAGCCTGAATTAGCAGCTCGTGTCCGAAATTCGATGGTATAATCCGCCACTGACCGGCCCCCTTGCCGAATGTGAAGGAGAGGCGAGACTACACCGCTAGACAGATGTGGATGGTGAAAGGTGGCCTTGAGTACCTCTATGAAATCATTTGCTGTAGTGTGTGCTGCTAGGAGGTTTTGCCACACTGCGGTAGCCCACTCCAGGGCCCTTCCCGTCAATAGTGATATCATAAATGCTATCTTGGCTCTCTCAGTGGGAAATTGGGATGGTTGCATCTCAAATACTAAAGAGCACTGGAGTAGGAAGGCACTGCATCTCTCAGGTTCCCCAGCATAAGGCTGGGGAGTAGGTAATCTCGTTTCGGCCACCAGGGGGGGTGCTTGTGCTACGGTAGCGGCAGCGGGAGCCGACCCCGGAAGTGATTCCGAGGTCAACGGCAATCCGGAAGTGCCCTGCGCCCCGAGTCGCCCCTGAATCTCGTCTAAGCGCTGCGAAATGCCCTTTAGCTCTGAAAATAATTCGGTCAGCGCGTTTTCATGTTTGCCGATCATTCCCGCCTGACCGGTCACTATTTCGCGTACCCGCTCCAAATCCGCGGGCTCCTGGTGTGGTGCGAACATTCTGTTATGAGGGTTAGCTTCAATATGGCGCCCCTCTGTGTATTATACATATGGGAGCCCCAACGCAGGACTCGGAGTGGGCGTTGGGCCGTGGATTGTTTATTTCGCTAGGGACTGGTTGGTTCGCGTGAACACCACGCAGCGTTATGAAGGGAATGAAGGCCCGCTTATGTCGGCGCGGGCCACCGTACTTCTCGTACTTAAAAGGTAGGTAAATTATATTAGTGCTTTATGATTCACTTTTCTTTTCACCTTCTCTTTCTATCTCTATTTCTATCTTTCTATTTCTTTTCTATCTTTCTATTTCTTTTCTATCTTTCTATTTCTTTTCTATCTTTCTATTTCTTTTCTATCTTTCTATTTCTTCTCTCTTCTATCTTTCTATTTCTTTTCTATCTTTCTATTTCTTTTCTATCTTTCTATTTCTTCTCTTTTCTATCTTTCTATTTCTTTCTCTCTCTTTCTTCTCTTTTCTATCTTTCTATTTCTTTTCTATCTTTCTATTTCTTCTCTTTTCTATCTTTCTATTTCATTTCTATCTTTCTATTTCTTTTCTATCTTTCTATTTCTTTTCTATCTTTCTATTTCTTTTCTATCTTTCTATTTCTTCTCTTTTCTATCTTTCTCTTTTCTTTTGTTCCCTATACCAGAGCCACGCTCTCGTACCTGGTGCTATCTAATGTTCGCACAGCGTGCGCTGGTTTCTGGGAACTTAAATATCCTACTGGCCAGGTGTAGCTCGCCTCTGTTGATTGCCAATGCTGCGGGGTTGCCTAGCAACCGCCCGTCGCATGTGTGGCCGTGTTACAAACTTAGATTAATCTGTCCATTCATCTTTAAAGGTTCAGTTTTCTATGAGTTTGTCAGGCTGTTTCCTCTGCACACTCTGTGTATACACGGTAAACTACCACATTGATTGGCTCTGTTGAGTGAAACGTGTACAGCCATGCCCACCTCGAGGATAAAACGCGCTAGATTACTGGTATGTTGATCATTCTTATCTATCTGAAAAGCAGCAGGGTCCGGATCCGAACCGTGGGCCACTATTTAGTGATGCGTGTTGTAGATCATCGTATAAGATTTCCTCTAAATATCTGTTTACTGGTATGTTCTTATTTTTCTTTCTTTTTTCCCTCTTTGTTCAGGTGCTGTGTCGCTACAGAAATGTGTGGAACATAGAGCTCAAACTACGCCCCGCCTTCCTGGGCGGAGTCATGAAGGCATCAGGTATGGAAGTACCCCGGTCTTCACTAACTATCGATTTCTTCTAATAAAATTTATAATGTTGACAACATTCCTAGTCATAATTTCGATCAATGGTGCTGACCGCCCGCCATGTTGACAGTTTAGGTTAAGATGGTTTAGTTATGTATATTAACATCATACGGAGATTAGAAAGCAAGCCTACACCTTTTATATTAGAAGTCTTGTTTGAAATACACCCCTATGAAGACATGTAAAACCTCTGAGTTTGTTTGCGTTTGCAGGTAACAGGCCTCCTGTGATGGTGCCAAATAAAGCTCTGTACATAACAAAGGAAATCGAGCATCTGGCGTCTTTTATGAACGTCCCTCTGCGTTACCCTTCTGACCCGTTTGATGTTTTGTTTTCAAAAGGTGTTTGCTCTGTTTATTGCTGCTGTATCTTAAATTAAACGGCACATTGTTCATAACAGATTAAAATAATCTTAACGGCAGGAAAGTTTCATAGTAAGCTATCAAGCATCTCGTAATCATCATCATCATCTCCCTCTCTTATGGCTCTCTCCCACAGGCACTCTACCTGCGATGCGCTTCATAACGGCCGTAGCGGAGAAAGACAAAGGTAGCGACCACATGGTAGAGAAGGTTTCTAGAGAACTGTGGAATCGAATCTGGAGCAGGGATCAGGACATCTGTGAGGCAGCGTCTCTCTCAGAGGTATTTGTGTACAAGATGTCTGAACCGGTGTAAACGTGTGTGTCCCACCAGGGGTAGCTGCTGACGTTCCGTTTTATTAGACCTGTATGTCGCCATTTTTATAATAGACTATATACAAACCGGATTCCAAAAAAGTTGGGACACTTAACAAATTGTGAATAAAAACTGAATGCAGTGATGTGGAGATGGCAAATGTCAATATTTTATTCAGAATAGAACATAAATCGCAGAACAAAAGTTTAAACTGAGAAAATGTGTCATTTTAAGGGAAAAATATGGTGAATCAAAATGTCATGTAAACAAATCACAAAAAAGTTTTTGTGTTAGTCCATTTTTATTGTATTTTATTATTATTACTATTATAACAGGCGGCACGGTGGTGTAGTGGTTAGCACTGTCGCCTTGCACCGCCAGGGTCCGGGTTCGATTCCCCGGCCAGGCTCGATTCCCGTCTCTGTGTGCATGGAGTTTGCATGTTCTCCCCGTGCTTGGTGGGTTTCCTCCGGGTACTCCGGTTTCCTCCCACAGTCCAAAGACATGTAGGTTAGGTTAATTGACATTCCAAATTGCCCGTAGTGTGTGATTGAGTGTGTGTATGTGAGTATGTGTGTGTGCCCTGCGTTGGATTGGCACCCTGTCCAGGGTGTACCCCGCCTTGTGCCCTAAGTTTCCTGGGATAGGCTCCAGGCCCCCGCGACCCTGTATATAAGGATAAAGCGGTACAGAAAATGAATGAATGAATGAATTATTATAACAGTTTAAGGAGCAACATGTTTGTGCACTTTCTAAAGATTTTAGTTTTGTTTTTGAATAAAGAGTTTTTGATTGCTTTTCTTGTTTTTGTGAGTTTTATCCGATTAATCGAAAAATAATCGACAGATTAATCGATTATTAAAATAATTGTTAGTTGCAGCCCTATATCTAATGTTTGAATTGTTAATTTGAGTTACGAATCACTGTGGTGTGTTTGAGCTGCTAATTATTAGCTCAAACTGAACTCATTTTGCCTCAGAGCCTCATGTACAACATATCTGCTAACCCTTTTATTGGTAAAATTCTATAGTTGTTTGCCTGCTAAGATATTCTTGTAAGGTTTTATTATTCAGATATTAAGTTATATCCACCGTTTGAGTCAAAATTAACATTAGTTATGTATAAAGACATTAAGCTAATATGCAGTATTGAAATTGTCCTTGTGCATATATTTTTCTTTTACTTACTGTATATAATATTTTTAATATGTATAAAATGTATGTATATTTTAATTTGTCACACAGGCAGGTCTGAAGGCTGGTTTGTCCTCCAGTGACATGGAAGAACTTCTTAAACTGGCTAAATCTCCGCCAGTTAAAGACAAGCTGAAACAAGTTACACAGGAAGCAATTGACCACCAGGCTAGCTTTTAATCATTTCCTTTTTAATTGATCGCATGACACTAGCGCTCAATGTTAAATCCATGTCACTCGTCCGGTTTCTCCGCAGGGGTTTGGGTTTCCTCTCATCGTCTGTCACGTTGACGGGAAACCTCTGGTGTTCTTCGGGTCAGACAGGTTCGAGCTCATGGCTCACTGCATCGGTAATTAGGATTTGCCTTTATGTTAAGGCATTTTATTGTGTGATTATTAATTATGAATATATAATTGGTGGTGTTTCGTTTTGTCTTTTAGGAGAGAAGTGGCTCGGTCCACAGCCTGAATAGATGGCATCAAATCTGTAACAATGCAGTGTTTAGTCAGTTTATTAATAAAGAATGTACCTACCCCTTATATAGCTGTTTGTGTGTTTGTTTTAAATTAAAGAAAATTTTATTTTTAAAATTAAATTTAATTTTTTTGTTTTTAAAGCTTGTGACAAAGACAGTAGAGCTTGAGGAAAAATATGATAAAAGAAAACAGGTCGCTGAATGAACTTGAAACTGACTAATGTAATAAATTACTGACGAACAAAAATGTCCTTTATTTTATTGCACAACCTTTTGATGCAATCCCTACAATCAAGCCATTTCTGTAACTCTCAGTGAGACTTCTGCACCTGTCGACCGGTATCTTGGCCGACTCCTTGTGAACAAACTGCTGCAGCTGTCTCAGGTTTGAAGGGCGACTTCTCCAGACTGCATGTTTCAGCTCTTTCCACAGATGTTCAATAGTAGATCAGGGCTCATGGAAGGCCACTTCAAAATAGTCCAATGGTATGTTCTTAGCCATTCTTGGGTGTTTTTAGCTGTGTGTTTTGGGTCCTCATCCTGTTGGACTACAGCAATCTGAGAAGAGCATTGTCTCAGGAGATTAGAAAGAAAATTGGAGACAAACATGTTAACAGCGATAAGATCATCTCCAAACAGCTTGATGTTCCTGTGACCTTTAATGTAAACAGTGATATTATTGTAATCAAAGACACGAGAACAACTAGCCAAGACATTAGAGGTGAACTCCAAGGTCAAGGTATATCAGTGTTTGAGTTTAAGGCCAAATGGACTTAATGGAAGACGACTGAGGAGGACTCCACTGTTTAAAGCAAATCATAAAAAAAAAACTGACTTTGGAATTTGCCAAAATGTATATTCACAAGCCACAAAGCTTCTGAGAGAATGTCAGTTGAACAGACGAGACAAAACTAAAACGCTTTTGAAAGTCACATCAGCTTTATGTTCACACACACAAAACTGAAGCTTTCGAGGTACACAACACTTTACCTACTGTGAAACATGGAAGAGGCTTGGTCATGTTCTGAGGCTGATCTGCTGCATCTGGCACATGGGGTCTTGAATCTCTGCAGGGTACTACGAAATCCCAGGACGGACAAGGCATTCTGGAGCGAAATGTGCTGCCCAGTGTCAAAAAAAACTTGTACACATTTGTACATATATGAATTGTGTTTTGCATTTGTGAAATGTATATTATGAATATATTTTTTCGTGCACGTAAATTGAGATACGCATCGTGTATTTTGTGTAAATTATTTATGAGACTGATCTGCTTCCATATTTTTTGGGGAGACAAAATTGTTTGTACCCTTCCGTTAAAGTAAGAAAAACCCAGAATGGTCACTGAAATAACTGACAAAAGTAATGATAAATTAAAATTGACTAAAATATTAGCTAATAAAGATTAGACATTACTTTCAAATTTTGGTTTACCAGAAGCATTTTAAAAAGCAAACAAATGAAACTGGCCTGAGCAAAAATTATGATACCCTTCAGAAAAGATTGAAAATAATTTGACCATAGAGACACATTAAACTTCAGTGTGTCCAGTAATTAGCATCACATGTCGTGTCTTCACGCTTGTACATTAGTCAGTCTGCCCATTTAAAAAGTGAAAGCTAGTCTGTACCACACTGAACATGGACTACTAGGGATGTAACTGTATTGTAAATACCATCGTAACGCAATAACACTTTATTTCGATAATACCGTGGTCGCATGATGATAAAATGATAGGTCTTCTGAGAAAAGTTTGCGAATGGAGTGAACGGGAGATAGCGGGAACTACAATTCCTTGGCCATCATCCTTTGCGGTCTATTGTTGCTACTGATCCAGTAATGTGCACATCCGATTTAAAACCCGCTTACTCCGTAATTATTAATTACTCTTTCCATCTCTTTTCCTTCGCTGCTAATAGCAGCACCCGCCATTTCCGCATTACTGGATCTGTAGTGACAAATATAAAAAATAAAATAAATAAAAAGTCTACAGTAACTACAGACTACAGTAAAATGCTGTACTCTGACACATTTTGCCAGCTGCTATGTAAAACTGGTGTTATTTTATTTTAGAGGTGTTCCGATACCATTTTTTCCCTCCCGATACCGATTCCGATACTTGGGCTCAGGGTATCGGCCGATACCGAGTACCGATCCGATACCTGGGTGTGTATCTGTACAGTGTATATATACTGTGTGTATATATATATATATATATATATATATATATATATATATATAGCATTTCTTTTTTTAAGTAAAATACTACTAGCCCTGTGTAACGGGTTCGACCCTAAGTGCACGAGCGACAGCATGAAACACGGACAGGAGGCGAGGTCTTACAGGGAAAAGGGTAATTTATTTGGAAAAATGGGTAAGGAAAGGGTTAAAGGCTCTCTGCGGTCTTTTCCCCTTCGGCGGCAGGGATGCGAAGGCAGCTCGTTCACGCGCTCCTCTCTCGGAGATTAAAGGCGCCCCCCTTTTTAAAGTCTCTGGGGCGCATCACATCGCCCCGCTCTTGTGCCACTGTCTCTCATAAAATCCACCGCGTCGCAAAGTCCAGCTTCCCGACAGTCAAACCCCAAGCTACACTCCCCGCTGTGTTTTATAGCTCATGGGCCGTTGCCTGATTCTGTGGCCCTGCTACTTCACATAAAAAATATAACTTAACCAGCTTTCGTCAAACTCGATTTTGACAGTTTTATTACCCCCTTGACCTTTAGATGACCTTTAGGAGTTTTTATGGCCGGGAGGTTTCGTGATAAAAAGGGAGGGGTTTATGCGTTAGACATTAATTCATTTATATACGTATTTATTTATATACGTATTTATTTTATTTATTAATTCATTTTATATACGTATTTATTTATATACGTATTTATTTAATTTATTAATTCATTTATATACGTATTTATTTCATTTATTTATATACGTATTTATTTCATTTATTGTAAGAATTAGCACAGTGGGTTTTTATTTGAAAAATATGCTTGGTGAGGGGATTCATTTCAAGGTGTTTGTGCGTAACTATTAAGGCAGGGAGAATGTATTTATTACCAAGGGGGCAAACAGTGAAACATTTATTCACTTTGGTAAAAACTTGGAGCATTTTTAATGATTGAGGACTAGCGAAGTGTTTAAGTTACTTTTAAAGAGAAGAAGCATAAACGTTACCAGAGGGCGAGAGCCCCGAGTCGTTGAAGAAGAAGTAGAATGGTCTCGATGATACGACTAAAAAACGTTGTTGCGGGAAAAAATAAATTACAAGAGACATAAGCGAGGTCCGAGCGCGCGTATGAGTTTGTCCGATGTCAAGAGCGTGTAGCGCTTGAGTAGCAAAGTCTTGTCTGGAGCGGGAGGCGCGCTGAGTTTGAGTTTGTGAAAGGGGAATCGAATGGGGTTCCTCCCGGGCCTTGTGATTGGCCGGATCTGCGCGTGACGAAACCCCGCCTCCGCCTTTTCAGCTTAGTCATAAAATGTGCTTATTTTTTTTTTTTGAGTGCTCATCTAAATCTGTTGTTTTATCCACATTATTTTTTTTTAGGTAGGACTGTGCTTATTTTGTCTTTTTTAAAAAGTTCCCTAAGACTAGAGCTGGGGTGACCGTGTGTGTAGTGATTAGTAATAATGTAATGGAAGAAAACAAAAAAAAGCTGCTCCGTGACTCATCAGTTCACTGTGTGCCATGATCATTTAGTTAGGAATTACATGCTGAACTGATCCAACAGATCGGTTAAAAGTCTAGCCGATTTTACATATGCTTATATATATACGAGGACCATGTGTTAAAAACCTGGTCCTTTACTTTTCTTGAAAAGAAAAAAAATTCTGTTTTTCTGGTTGTCATAGCAGGCCTTGTAATGGCGCAGGGGTGTTAGTTAACATCTATTATCAGATTAGGATGTAATAAACGTTTGACCAGATATTTTTCCATGGGGAGATGGGGCTAATGTTTAATAGCTTTGTTTTAGAAAATGTTTACGCCAGGTGAGTGTGTGTGTGTGTGTGCATATGTGTTTACGTCCATGCATGTGGAGCAGATACTATATTTACATATATTTTAACTCAAAATCTGTCTTTTTTGGTTATTTCTTTCATATTTTTGATATTTTATACTTTGGAAATCATTATTTTATTGCTAATTTATTTATTGTTTTGCACTAGTGTTAAAATATTCGGTTATGCTTGTGACTGCTAAAAAAAAAATGGGACACGGCCCCTTTTAGAGTTACCGCTTCTTCCGGTTTCGGCTGGTCTCCTTCAGTGCGCGCGCGGTAAGCGTAGCTGGAGAGAGGTGAGTTCTGACGGAGCTCTAGCTTAAAAATAAATAAAATGTTTAGTTAAAGTTGGTTTATTGCGAGTAAGATGTATGTTTGGTGATAAAAAAAAATGCAGTTTATTTGTAAGGAAGCACAAATAGAGGTTGTTTAACGCATGTTTTCTTTGGAAGTGACACTATGTATGCATGTTTGAACTCCATGGCTAAAATTATCTGTTTTGACTCGCAAACACAGAGTTATAAGCAAACATGAAGTTTTTTATTCATTTGGTTTTTAATTCATTCATAATAATAAAAGTGGCTTGTGGAATATTTGTTGTCCGGCTTCGTTAAATCCACAACACAGCGCAGAGTTTGGGACAAACCGTGGGGTTTGTATTATTATTATCTCTGTAGGGAAACATTCACACAGGGGTAGGAGTAAACCCTTACAGTTTTATTCAGGATGTTTCAAAACACCGTAACATATAAGTTGAGTTAGCTCTGAATGCTCTCAAAAATAACCGGTAATGTGAGTTACACAAAGTATTTTCTTCAAAATCTTAACAAAAACTGATCTGAAGTAAACAGCTCAGTAAATGTTCTTGGGTTGTTCTTGAGGGTTTGAGTCTTATCTTTTTCTTTCGGTCACTAAACCTTCACGCTGGAAAGTTCAGTTAGCTGCCACTGCTAGGTGTAAATATAATGTCATTTTAGAAACGTTTCAGAAAACTCTTACAAAAACATCTGAGCTAAAAGTTGTTTTTCTTCTCTTTCTCATAAGTTTTGTCTTCCATTACAATATTTCTTCACCTAAGTTAAAAGTAATTAGACTGGAAACTTCGTTACACAAAAAAAAAAAAAAAATGTTGTCGTCGTCAAAATCTAACAGCATACTGTATCAGAGTTAGAAGTTGATACTGTGGAATGATTAGACTTGTTTCATCGGCATTAACCTTACACATGACATTTCTTTTAGGTTCTATTAGTAAATGTTGTGAGCAGTACGTTTTATTTTAGAAACTCAAATTTTTTTTTTACAAAATGTTAAAGTAGAAGTTCTTCATTGTTTGGACATGGTTCCTCTGGCACTAAACCTTCACGCTTTAAAGATCTGGTGCATCAAGGCTATGTGTAAGTAAGTATAATATCATTTTTAGAAACCTTTCAGAAAAACTAACACATCTTGGGCAATAGTTTCTGTTCTCAAAGGTTTTGTCTTCCATTACAACATTTCTCCACCTATGAAAGTTAATTACTTACACAAATTATTATTTTTAAACAACGTATTTGAGTTAAGAAGTTGATACTGTTGAATGATTAGACTTGTTTCATCGGTCATTAAACTTACACATATGAAATTTCTTTTAGTAAATGTTGTGAGCAATACTTTTTTATTTTAGAAACTCAAAAAAAAATCTAACAAAATGTAAAAGTAGAAGTTCTTGATTGTTTAGACATGGTTCCTGCGTCACTAAACCTTCACGCTTTAAAAGATCTGTTAAGCATCAGGGCTATGTGTAAGTATAATATCATTTTAGAACTTTTCAGAAAACTCTAACACATCATAGGCAATAGTTGTTGTCTTTGATTACAATGTTACTTCACCTATGAAAGTTAATAGTTATTGCACCAGAATTTTAGCCGTGCAATTAAATTTTTCATTCATAAAAATCAAACAACATATCAGAATAAAAGCTGAAAGCATCAAAGTGTTATTTATAATGTCGTTTAACAAACTTTTTCAGAAAAACTAACATCTTGGGCAATAGGTTTTTGTCTTCCATTACAATATTTCTACACCTATGAAATTTAATTACTTACACAATTTTTTTAAACAACGTATTTGAGTTAAGAAGTTGATATTTGTTAAATGATTAGACTTGATTCCTTGGTAATTAAACTTACATGTATGAAATTTAATTTTTTTTCTTGTATGTGTGTGTGTATGTGGGTGTTTGTAAGGATGTAACAAGAGGAAGGATTTAAAAAAAAACAATGCACAAGGAGTTGTTAAACTTCTGTTACAAACCTAATTTAAAGTCAACGTTTCTTTATGGTTTTTGCCCTGTGTTGCTATGCCTTAACTTTTTGAAAGTTCGGGCAACTAATTGTGACTATTAAATCTTTATATACGTTGCAATTTTGACTACATAGTCTTTTTTTTTTTAAATAAATATTTAGCAAAATACTTAATTCGAGGGAATTGTTCATGTTTTTTCATGTTTCCTCTGTCACTAATGCCTGAAAGTTCTGTCAGGGGTCATGGGGTGATAGTTAATAGAAGAAGATAAGGGTTGAGGAGCTTTTATGACTGGTGAGTGTCCTTGTGCCAGATGTCGCAAACGCTTGGCCGGACAACGTTCAGTTCAAAGGAGATGCTAAATTTCTGTTAGAAACTCTTCTCAAAAAAAAAAATCTAAGGTAAAAGTCAGCATTCTTTAGGTATTTGTCTTGTTTTTCCCTGCATCGCCATGCCTTCACTTGTGAAAGTTAGGGTAGCTAAATGTGATTAATAAAGTTTATATGCATTGTAATTTTGAATACAGTCTTTTTTTCCCCCCATAAACTTTTAGCAACATAGTGTATTTGATGGAATTGTTTTTTCACGGTGTCTATCGCCAAACCTTCATGTATGAAAGATCTGTTAAACGTCAAGTCTATGTGTTATTTATAATGTCATTTTAGAAACTTTTCAGAAAACTCTAAACACATCCTAGGCAACAGTTGTTGTTTTTGATGTTTTTTTTTAATTCCATGACATTATTTCTTCACATATGAAAGTTGAAAGTTAATGCACCGGAATTTTAGCTACACAAATTATTTTTTAAAAATCAAACAACGTATCTGGAAAAAAAAAACTATTATCCTTTATATTTTTTGTCTTGTTTTTCGAGTAGTTGTGTCTGTGTACCCGTGTTTTTGGGGATGTAACAAGAGGATGGATTTAAAAAATGCACATTGAGGTGTTAAACTTCTGTTACAAACTTTTCCTAAAATCTAAGTTAAAGTCAACATTCTTTATGCTTTTACCATGTTTTCCCAGTGTCACTAAGCCTTCACTCGTGAAAGCCCAGATAGCTTAATGTGAATATTAAAGTTTATATGCAGTGCAATTTTTGACTATGTAGTCTTTCTTTTTTTCTTTCATAAACTTTTACCAGCATACTTTATCTGAGGGAATTGTTCGTGTTGTCTGCCCCTAAACCTTCATGTTTGAAAGATCTGTTAAGTGGCAAGGCTAAGTCTAGTATAATGTCGTTTTAGAAACGTTTTCAGAAAAACTAACATCTTGGGGCAATAGTTTTTGTTCTCAAAGGTTTTGTCTTCCATTACAATATTTCTTCACCTATGAAAGTTAGTTACACAAATAATTTTTTAAAACAACGTATTTGAGTTAAGAAGTTGATAACTGTTGAATGATTAGACTTGATTCCTCTGTCATTAAACTTACATGTATGAAGTTTCTTTTAGTAATTGTTGTAATAATTTTATTTCAGAAACTTAAAAAAAACAAAAATAAACATTAACAATGTAAAAATAGAAGTTCTTGATTGTTTAGACTTGGTTACTCGGTCACTAAACCTTCACACTTGAAAGATCTGTTAAGCATCAAGGCTATGTGTAAGTATATCATCATTTTAGAACTTTTCAGAAAACTCTTAACACATCATGGGCATTCGTTGTTGTTCTTGACGGTTTCGTCTTTGATTACAATATTACTTCACCTATGAAAGTTAAGTTATTGCACCAGAATTTTAGCTATGCAAATAAAATCATTCATAAAAATCAAACAACGTTATCGGGAAAAAAAAGCCGACGTCTTTTACGTTGTCTTTTTTTTTCTTGTATATGTGTGTGGGCGGGTGTTTGTAAGGATGTAACAAGAGGATGGATTTAAAACAAAAAACAATGCACAATGAGTTGTTAAACTCCTGTGCCTTTACTTTTGAACGTTCGGGTAATTAATTGTGAATATTAAATCTTTATATGCATTGCAATTTTGACTACACAGTCTTTTTTTTTTTCATAAACATTTCTTCATGTTTCCACGGTCACTAGTGCATTTAAGTTCTGTCAGGGGTCATAGAGGTCATAGAGTTAATAGAAGATAAGGGTTTAGGAGCATTTACGACAGGTGACTGTCCTTGTGCCAGATGTACTAAAAGCCTGGACAGGCAACTATCAGTTCAAAGGAGATGCTAAACTTTTCTCAAAAAAAATCTAAGGTAAAAGTCAACATTCTTTAGGGTTTTGTCTTGTTTTCCCTGCATCACTATGCCTTCACTTGTGAAAGTTCTGTTAGCTAAATGTGAATATTAAAGTTTATAGGCATTGCAATTTTTGACTATGTAGTCTTTCTTTTTTTCTTTCATAAACTTTTAGCATCATACTGTATTTGAGGGAATTGTTTACGATGTCTGTCGCTAAACCTTCATGCATGAAAGATCTTGTTAACGCTAGGGGTAAGTACGACGTCAGTTTAGAAACTTTTTTCAGAAAAAACTCTTAACACATCAGAGGCAACATTTGTCTTCCATTAAAATATTTCACCTATGAAAAGATTTCTTTATTTTAAGGTATATTATGTCTTTCCTGTCGGATGGAGTGAATGGACCCTGCAGGTCAAAAGAACATAATACAGGTCCTTCTCAAAAAAAAAATTTGCATATTGTGATAAAGTTCATTATTTTCTGTAATGTACTGATAAACATTAGACTTTCATATATTTTACATTCATTACACACACACAACTGAAGTAGTTCAAGCCTTTTATTGTTTTAATATTGATGATTGTGGCATACAGCTCATGAAAACCCAAAATCTAAAAAAATTTGCATATTTCATCCGACCAATAAAAGAAAAGTGTTTTTAATACAAAAAAAAAAAAAGTCAACCTTCAAATAATTATGTTCAGTTATGCACTCAATACTTGGTCGGGAATCCTTTTGCAGATTCTTGTGTCAACTTTCTCTTCACAATATCCCACAGATTCTCTATGGGGTTCAGGTCAGGAGAGTTGACCGGCCAATTGAGCACAGTAATACCATGGTCAGTGGACCAACACCAGCAGCTGACATGGTACCTGCTCAATTGGCCGGTCAACTCTCCTGACCTGAACATAATTATTTGAAGGTTGACTTTTTTTTTTTTTTGTATTAAAAACACTTTTCTTTTATTGGTCGGATGAAATATGCAAATTTTTTTAGATTTTGGGTTTTCATGAGCTGTATGCCACAATCATCAATATTAAAACAATAAAAGGCTTGAACTACTTCAGTTGTGTGTGTGTAATGAATGTAAAATATATGAAAGTCTAATGTTTATCAGTACATTACAGAAAATAATGAACTTTATCACAATATGCAAATTTTTTTTTGAGAAGGACCTGTATTATGTTCTTTTGACCTGCAGGGTCCATTCACTCCATCCGACAGGAAAGACATAATATACCTTAAAATAAAGAAATCTTTTCATAGGTGAAATATTTTAATGGAAGACAAATGTTGCCTCTGATGTGTTGAGTTTTTTCTGAAAAAAGTTTCTAAACTGACGTCGTACTTACCCCTAGCGTTAACAAGATCTTTCATGCATGAAGGTTTAGCGACAGACATCGTAAACAATTCCCTCAAATACAGTATGATGCTAAAAGTTTATGAAAAAAGATTGTGTAATCAAAATTGCAATGCCTATAAACTTTAATATTCACATTTAGCTAACAGAACTTTCACAAGTGAAGGCATAGTGATGCAGGGAAAACAAGACAAAACCCTAAAGAATGTTGACTTTTACCTTAGATTTTTTTTGAGAAAAGTTTAGCATCTCCTTTGAACTGATAGTTGCCTGTCCAGGCTTTTAGTACATCTGGCACAAGGACAGTCACCTGTCGTAAATGCTCCTAAACCCTTATCTTCTATTAACTCTATGACCTCTATGACCCCTGACAGAACTTAAATGCACTAGTGACCGTGGAAACATGAAGAAATGTTTATGAAAAAAAAAAGACTGTGTAGTCAAAATTGCAATGCATATAAAGATTTAATATTCACAATTAATTACCCGAACGTTCAAAAGTAAAGGCACAGGAGTTTAACAACTCATTGTGCATTGTTTTTTGTTTTAAATCCATCCTCTTGTTACATCCTTACAAACACCCGCCCACACACATATACAAGAAAAAAAAAAGACAACGTAAAAGACGTCGGCTTTTTTTTCCCGATAACGTTGTTTGATTTTTATGAATGATTTTATTTGCATAGCTAAAATTCTGGTGCAATAACTTAACTTTCATAGGTGAAGTAATATTGTAATCAAAGACGAAACCGTCAAGAACAACAACGAATGCCCATGATGTGTTAAGAGTTTTCTGAAAAGTTCTAAAATGATGATATACTTACACATAGCCTTGATGCTTAACAGATCTTTCAAGTGTGAAGGTTTAGTGACCGAGTAACCAAGTCTAAACAATCAAGAACTTCTATTTTTACATTGTTAATGTTTATTTTTGTTTTTTTTAAGTTTCTGAAATAAAATTATTACAACAATTACTAAAAGAAACTTCATACATGTAAGTTTAATGACAGAGGAATCAAGTCTAATCATTCAACAGTTATCAACTTCTTAACTCAAATACGTTGTTTTAAAAAATTATTTGTGTAACTAACTTTCATAGGTGAAGAAATATTGTAATGGAAGACAAAACCTTTGAGAACAAAAACTATTGCCCCAAGATGTTAGTTTTTCTGAAAACGTTTCTAAAACGACATTATACTAGACTTAGCCTTGCCACTTAACAGATCTTTCAAACATGAAGGTTTAGGGGCAGACAACACGAACAATTCCCTCAGATAAAGTATGCTGGTAAAAGTTTATGAAAGAAAAAAAGAAAGACTACATAGTCAAAAATTGCACTGCATATAAACTTTAATATTCACATTAAGCTATCTGGGCTTTCACGAGTGAAGGCTTAGTGACACTGGGAAAACATGGTAAAAGCATAAAGAATGTTGACTTTAACTTAGATTTTAGGAAAAGTTTGTAACAGAAGTTTAACACCTCAATGTGCATTTTTTAAATCCATCCTCTTGTTACATCCCCAAAAACACGGGTACACAGACACAACTACTCGAAAAACAAGACAAAAAATATAAAGGATAATAGTTTTTTTTTTCCAGATACGTTGTTTGATTTTTAAAAAATAATAATTTGTGTAGCTAAAATTCCGGTGCATTAACTTTCAACTTTCATATGTGAAGAAATAATGTCATGGAATTAAAAAAAAACATCAAAAACAACAACTGTTGCCTAGGATGTGTTTAGAGTTTTCTGAAAAGTTTCTAAAATGACATTATAAATAACACATAGACTTGACGTTTAACAGATCTTTCATACATGAAGGTTTGGCGATAGACACCGTGAAAAAACAATTCCATCAAATACACTATGTTGCTAAAAGTTTATGGGGGAAAAAAAAGACTGTATTCAAAATTACAATGCATATAAACTTTATTAATCACATTTAGCTACCCTAACTTTCACAAGTGAAGGCATGGCGATGCAGGGAAAAACAAGACAAATACCTAAAGAATGCTGACTTTTACCTTAGATTTTTTTTTTTGAGAAGAGTTTCTAACAGAAATTTAGCATCTCCTTTGAACTGAACGTTGTCCGGCCAAGCGTTTGCGACATCTGGCACAAGGACACTCACCAGTCATAAAAGCTCCTCAACCCTTATCTTCTTCTATTAACTATCACCCCATGACCCCTGACAGAACTTTCAGGCATTAGTGACAGAGGAAACATGAAAAAACATGAACAATTCCCTCGAATTAAGTATTTTGCTAAATATTTATTTAAAAAAAAAAAAGACTATGTAGTCAAAATTGCAACGTATATAAAGATTTAATAGTCACAATTAGTTGCCCGAACTTTCAAAAAGTTAAGGCATAGCAACACAGGGCAAAAACCATAAAGAAACGTTGACTTTAAATTAGGTTTGTAACAGAAGTTTAACAACTCCTTGTGCATTGTTTTTTTTTAAATCCTTCCTCTTGTTACATCCTTACAAACACCCACATACACACACACATACAAGAAAAAAAATTAAATTTCATACATGTAAGTTTAATTACCAAGGAATCAAGTCTAATCATTTAACAAATATCAACTTCTTAACTCAAATACGTTGTTTAAAAAAATTGTGTAAGTAATTAAATTTCATAGGTGTAGAAATATTGTAATGGAAGACAAAAACCTATTGCCCAAGATGTTAGTTTTTCTGAAAAAGTTTGTTAAACGACATTATAAATAACACTTTGATGCTTTCAGCTTTTATTCTGATATGTTGTTTGATTTTTATGAATGAAAAATTTAATTGCACGGCTAAAATTCTGGTGCAATAACTATTAACTTTCATAGGTGAAGTAACATTGTAATCAAAGACAACAACTATTGCCTATGATGTGTTAGAGTTTTCTGAAAAGTTCTAAAATGATATTATACTTACACATAGCCCTGATGCTTAACAGATCTTTTAAAGCGTGAAGGTTTAGTGACGCAGGAACCATGTCTAAACAATCAAGAACTTCTACTTTTACATTTTGTTAGATTTTTTTTTGAGTTTCTAAAATAAAAAAGTATTGCTCACAACATTTACTAAAAGAAATTTCATATGTGTAAGTTTAATGACCGATGAAACAAGTCTAATCATTCAACAGTATCAACTTCTTAACTCAAATACGTTGTTTAAAAATAATAATTTGTGTAAGTAATTAACTTTCATAGGTGGAGAAATGTTGTAATGGAAGACAAAACCTTTGAGAACAGAAACTATTGCCCAAGATGTGTTAGTTTTTCTGAAAGGTTTCTAAAAATGATATTATACTTACTTACACATAGCCTTGATGCACCAGATCTTTAAAGCGTGAAGGTTTAGTGCCAGAGGAACCATGTCCAAACAATGAAGAACTTCTACTTTAACATTTTGTAAAAAAAAAATTTGAGTTTCTAAAATAAAACGTACTGCTCACAACATTTACTAATAGAACCTAAAAGAAATGTCATGTGTAAGGTTAATGCCGATGAAACAAGTCTAATCATTCCACAGTATCAACTTCTAACTCTGATACAGTATGCTGTTAGATTTTGACGACGACAACATTTTTTTTTTTTTTTTGTGTAACGAAGTTTCCAGTCTAATTACTTTTAACTTAGGTGAAGAAATATTGTAATGGAAGACAAAACTTATGAGAAAGAGAAGAAAAACAACTTTTAGCTCAGATGTTTTTGTAAGAGTTTTCTGAAACGTTTCTAAAATGACATTATATTTACACCTAGCAGTGGCAGCTAACTGAACTTTCCAGCGTGAAGGTTTAGTGACCGAAAGAAAAAGATAAGACTCAAACCCTCAAGAACAACCCAAGAACATTTACTGAGCTGTTTACTTCAGATCAGTTTTTGTTAAGATTTTGAAGAAAATACTTTGTGTAACTCACATTACCGGTTATTTTTGAGAGCATTCAGAGCTAACTCAACTTATATGTTACGGTGTTTTGAAACATCCTGAATAAAACTGTAAGGGTTTACTCCTACCCCTGTGTGAATGTTTCCCTACAGAGATAATAATAATACAAACCCCACGGTTTGTCCCAAACTCTGCGCTGTGTTGTGGATTTAACGAAGCCGGACAACAAATATTCCACAAGCCACTTTTATTATTATGAATGAATTAAAAACCAAATGAATAAAAAACTTCATGTTTGCTTATAACTCTGTGTTTGCGAGTCAAAACAGATAATTTTAGCCATGGAGTTCAAACATGCATACATAGTGTCACTTCCAAAGAAAACATGCGTTAAACAACCTCTATTTGTGCTTCCTTACAAATAAACTGCATTTTTTTTTTATCACCAAACATACATCTTACTCGCAATAAACCAACTTTAACTAAACATTTTATTTATTTTTAAGCTAGAGCTCCGTCAGAACTCACCTCTCTCCAGCTACGCTTACCGCGCGCGCACTGAAGGAGACCAGCCGAAACCGGAAGAAGCGGTAACTCTAAAAGGGGCCGTGTCCCATTTTTTTTTAGCAGTCACAAGCATAACCGAATATTTTAACACTAGTGCAAAACAATAAATAAATTAGCAATAAAATAATGATTTCCAAAGTATAAAATATCAAAAATATGAAAGAAATAACCAAAAAAGACAGATTTTGAGTTAAAATATATGTAAATATAGTATCTGCTCCACATGCATGGACGTAAACACATATGCACACACACACACACACACTCACCTGGCGTAAACATTTTCTAAAACAAAGCTATTAAACATTAGCCCCATCTCCCCATGGAAAAATATCTGGTCAAACGTTTATTACATCCTAATCTGATAATAGATGTTAACTAACACCCCTGCGCCATTACAAGGCCTGCTATGACAACCAGAAAAACAGAATTTTTTTTCTTTTCAAGAAAAGTAAAGGACCAGGTTTTTAACACATGGTCCTCGTATATATATAAGCATATGTAAAATCGGCTAGACTTTTAACCGATCTGTTGGATCAGTTCAGCATGTAATTCCTAACTAAATGATCATGGCACACAGTGAACTGATGAGTCACGGAGCAGCTTTTTTTTGTTTTCTTCCATTACATTATTACTAATCACTACACACACGGTCACCCCAGCTCTAGTCTTAGGGAACTTTTTAAAAAAGACAAAATAAGCACAGTCCTACCTAAAAAAAAAATAATGTGGATAAAACAACAGATTTAGATGAGCACTCAAAAAAAAAAATAAGCACATTTTATGACTAAGCTGAAAAGGCGGAGGCGGGGTTTCGTCACGCGCAGATCCGGCCAATCACAAGGCCCGGGAGGAACCCCATTCGATTCCCCTTTCACAAACTCAAACTCAGCGCGCCTCCCGCTCCAGACAAGACTTTGCTACTCAAGCGCTACACGCTCTTGACATCGGACAAACTCATACGCGCGCTCGGACCTCGCTTATGTCTCTTGTAATTTATTTTTTCCCGCAACAACGTTTTTTAGTCGTATCATCGAGACCATTCTACTTCTTTTTCAACGACTCGGGGCTCTCGCCCTCTGGTAACGTTTATGCTTCTTCTCTTTAAAAGTAACTTAAACACTTCGCTAGTCCTCAATCATTAAAAATGCTCCAAGTTTTTACCAAAGTGAATAAATGTTTCACTGTTTGCCCCCTTGGTAATAAATACATTCTCCCTGCCTTAATAGTTACGCACAAACACCTTGAAATGAATCCCCTCACCAAGCATATTTTTCAAATAAAAACCCACTGTGCTAATTCTTACAATAAATGAAATAAATACGTATATAAATAAATGAAATAAATACGTATATAAATGAATTAATAAATTAAATAAATACGTATATAAATAAATACGTATATAAAATGAATTAATAAATAAAATAAATACGTATATAAATAAATACGTATATAAATGAATTAATGTCTAACGCATAAACCCCTCCCTTTTTATCACGAAACCTCCCGGCCATAAAAACTCCTAAAGGTCATCTAAAGGTCAAGGGGGTAATAAAACTGTCAAAATCGAGTTTGACGAAAGCTGGTTAAGTTATATTTTTCACATACCTAAAGGCGGGGAGGCCGCCTAACTAGTGAGCAAGGAGCGATATCAATTTGACCGCAGGCCCATCACAGGCGCACGCCGTGACACTCTGTAAGTAAGCTAAGCTAGCAAAGCTAGCGGGCATAAATAGGTTGTTTAGGAAAATGGTATCGGATCGGTACGTGGACTCAAATACTCGCCGATTCCTATGCCAGCTTTTTTTGTGGTATCGGCAGCATTTCCGATACCAGTATCGGAATCGGAACAACCCTATTTTATTTTTATCAATTAACTCCTGTCACCTGTTGAAACATTCATTCATTCATTCATTCATTCATTTTCTGTACAGCTTTATCCTTATATACAGGGTCGCGGGGGCCTGGAGCCTATCCCAGGAAACTTAGGGCACAAGACAAGGTACACCCTGGACAGGGTGCCAATCCATCACAGGGCACACACACATACACACATACTGTACACACACTCATTCACACACTACGGGCAATTTGGAATGTCAATTAGCCTAACCTACATGTCTTTGGATTGTATAATTATTGATAATTCACTCTAAGCTATGGCGAGATATCCCGGACAATATTCAAAAGGAATTGCAAATTGCACTTCCCATATGTGGACGCACAAAGTGTGCTATACTTCAAATGCAATTGCAAACTTTGCATTACCGTTTGCTGTTTCGCCTTCGCGAGCGCACACTGACTGCCAAATTTCAAATGAAAAAGAAAAGTACATTTGCATTTCCCAGGTCTTACACATTATGAACCTGCAGGGATTAAAGTGAAAAAAAATCTTCTGACTGAACTTTTTTCAGGCCAAGCCATATTACTTTAACAAACACTTTATTTAAATAGTCGAGACCAATAGCGTTAGGGGAGATTAAACTGCTTTAATATTGCCAGTTTGCATATTTTAAAAGCTATTTGTAATCTTTGAAAGAAAATATACCTTGACAAATAATCAACCATATACCACAGTGTAAACGTAGCCAAAGAAAACATCTTCGTTTTCAGCTTAGATGACAATTCGGATTTCCAGTACGCGGCTACGTTTACACTGCCAGGTAAATGTGACCCAATTCCGATTTTTTGCTCATATGTGACACATATCGGATATGTTCTATGTCCGTGTAAACAGGAAAAAAAACGCATGCATTCCGATATTTCGAGATCGGTTTCAGGCCTCCTTGGCTACGTTTACACTGCAGGTCTCGATGCTTAATTCTGATTTGTTGCCTATATCTGATATTTTTGACCGTCTGTTTACACGTTATTTCCACTATGACTCATATCCGATTCACGTGTTTACACTCGCCATACCATCTGAAACATCGCGCATACTTAAAGGAGGGTTCTTGCGCTGCACAACAGCCAAGAAAGATGAAGGTGAAATATGCTTAACGCTGTCTGTGCTATATATGCAAAGTTCGCGCACCATGGTTTTAAAACGGAGGAGAAAAAAACGGCATAATTGCAGCCTGCACATATGCTTTATTCATCAAATACTGATTTAATGTTATTTAGCCCAAATAAGCATTAACACAGGGGGGGTGTTCTGTTCCTTTTCCATGTCACCTGCGATGTTGTAATTCAACACGCGCTTCCACCGGAGAATAACGTATAATGCTATTCTCCGGTGGAAGCGCGTGTGGAATTACAACATCGCAGGTGACATGGAAAAGGAAAAGAACAATGCCCCCCCCCCCCCCCATTAAATCAGTATTTGATGAATTAAGCATATGTGCAGGCTGCAATTATGCTGTTTTTTCCCCTCCTCCTCCGTTTTAAAACCATGGTGACGGTTCGTGAAGTTTGCATACTGTATATAGCAGAGTGTTAAGTATATTTCACCTTCATCTTTCTTGGCTAGTGTGTAGCGTAAGAACCTCCCTTTAAGTATGCGCGATGTTTCAGATGGTATGGCGAGTGTAAACACGTGAATCGGATATGAGTCATAGTTAAAAGAACGTGTAAACAGACGGTCAAAAAAATCAGATATAGGCAACAAATCGGAATTAAGCATCGAGACCTGCAGTGTAAACGTAGCCATAGACAATCTTGAAAGTGCACTCTTGTCTTTGACAACTGATTGCATTAAATTAACTAGTGGTTGTGAGACTGTGAGCGACAGGTCATGCTCCGCTATGAAAGAACATAGGCGCACTTTTACATCGCGCACACGGTCGGCCACAGATGTGTGAATCTCCGTTGTGGTTCTTGTCGCAGCAGACAGGGAGCATGTGTACTGTTAGGCTACGTTTACACTGCCAGGTGAATGCGACCCAATTCCGATTTTTTGCTCATATGTGACACATATCGGATATATTCTGTGTCCGTGTAAACAGGAAAAAAACACATGCATTCCGATATTTCGAGATCGGTTTCAGGCCTCCTTCATATGTGGAAATAAATCGGATATAAATCAGATATGTGCTGATGTGATTGCCGTGTAAACAGACAGATCGGATTCCCTGAGGCATTGTGTTCTGTACGTCATTAAAACTGCGACTTCTTCGCGGTTTAATGACGTAATGTTATTCTCCGGTGGAAGCGCGTGTTGAATTACAACATCGCACGTGACATGTAAGAGGAAAAGAACAACGCCCCCCCCCCTCCAACACACACACGCCTTGTGTTAATGCTTATTTGGGCTAAATAACATTAAATCAGTATTTGATGAATGAAGCATATGTGCAGGCTGCAATTATGGCGTTTTTTCCTCCTCCTCCGTTTTAAAATCATGGTGCGCGAACTTTGCATATATAGCAGAGATAGTGTTAAGCATATTTCACCTTCATCTTTCTTGGCTAGTGTGTAGCGCAAGAACCTCCCTTTAAGTATGCGCAATGTTTCAGATGGTATGGCGAGTGTAAACACGTGAATCGGATATGAGTCATAGTTAAAAGAACGTGTAAACAGACGGTCAAAAAAATCTGATATAGGCAGCAAATCGGAATTGAGCATCGAGACCTGGCAGTGTAAACGTAGCCTTAGAGCACGAACCGCAGCATTGTGACGAGCTGCAGACTGATGGCGAACTCGTGCTTTGTTTTGCCATTATTGCCATATTGAAGTTTCCTGTGGCATACTGTGCAAAGACACCTACCTGGATGTTTGATTTTTTTAGTCCACGAACTAAAAGGCTTGCCATTCTCCCCAATTTCGCTAAGCCAAGCCCATCTCCATTTATTATTTTTTTTACACTTTTATCAATCTCCGAAACATCGGAGCCTTCCTGCATTAAGTGTGTCCATGCTATCTTAAATATAGTTATACCTCAGCCTGACATGTAGTTCTTCAAAACTAAACCAAAACCCGGAGTGGATTCATACCGGAGTGATAAAACGCTTAGAGTGGAGAGAGGAACGTGCAGTCGCTCCACTCCAGGCTTTGATCACATCCTCCTCAGCAGGCTGAATACACTGTCTTTCCTTAATTTAAGACCCATGTAAGTCTATATATACACAGCATTAAAATTATGAAAAGTGAATTTTAAACATTAAGGACAGGCGGAACAGTGTGATTGACGGAAATCCGTCGTAACGACGGAGAACTTTAATCCCTGAACCCGTCATATTTAAATAGCAAAATCAATTACCACGTTTGCTTTTTCACTTTCTCTGCGCCGCGCGTCAAGCCACATAACACAGCGCTTTATAGCGATGGAGTCACTAAGGGACCGTCTAAAAAGTGCATGACCAAGACCCAAGCGTTTATTTACAGAAGAATACACAAGATTACAGAGAAATACCTCACAGGACATCAAACATATTACACTGTTATGCTACAGTATGGATTATTTGTTTATTTATTTGTTTCATTGATTAATAATTATTTTAATTTACATTTTAAAATAAATGATTGTCTGATCCACTGACGCTGTATGAGGTTGTTTAGATTTGAAAGGACTGTCATGGCATCTTCTGGAATATGTATAATTTCATCCAGGACACCACCAGCTAAGAGGCTATCAAAAGCATAACAAGATCATATAGCGTTTAAAAACCTGCATTTTAAGCTTATAAGAGCATTTTAAATCCAGGACTTGTATCCTTAAAACCTTAGCTTATTTTCTGTTTATTAATACTTGCATGTGGCAACTTTAATCGTGTTCCTGTCTTCAATTTCAGCGCGCGCGCACACTGGTCGAATCACTTCCAGTTATCGAGCACACCGCACGCGTCGATTGGACGACGTGACGTTGTGATAAACTCGAGCTCCGATTGGCTGGTTTGCGATCCCGCCTTCCAGGAAATGAAACGGTCTAGATCACGTGACCTAGACAAACTGACTCGATTCGAACTGAATCTGAACTGAATTTGATTCTGTTTTGATTCACTGATTTGACTTTCAGATGTCTACGGGTTTTTTTTGACAAATTATCTAAACCATATTAATAGCTACTGATTTAAGAGTTGAACCTTGACATAGTTCCGCGCTCGCGCAGCGTTCACCCGAGGAAGACGAGGTAAGGTATCTACAGAGTTTATATATAACAGATAAGTAATGCAATTCAGAAATTATTTAACACATTATTTATTTGCAGATGTCAAGGAAAGTGATTGAGCTCTTTTACGACGTGGTTTCGCCGTATTCCTGGCTCGGGTTCGAGGTCAGTCCTCCTTTTATTCTGCTGCGAGAGTTAGGGTTGTGGGGTGTGTTCAAGAGCTCTGAAAAATCCTGTTTACAAACGTTCTTTAAATGTTTTTCTCATTTTCGGTTAAGTTCCTTATAGCTGACCTGCTACATACAATTTATTTAGTTTATAAATTTATATGTGACGTTTATAAACTTGTAAAATCCATGATTATGTTAGTACCTTATTAAACCACACCTACTCATTAAATGGTTGTGAATCTTTATAAAGATAGTCGAAGACGCACAACATAATGCACTATTTTATAGTACTAGAGAGTGCTAGTGCCAGATCTTTCATTTTTTTTTACAATACAATCAATGTTTCAGATCAGGGGATCATTGCTCCTGTTAGTTTTTTGGCTGCTCCTGTCGAGGGGTCGCCACAGCAGACCATCCGATCCACACAACAACTTGGCTCAGGTTTTAAACCGGATGACCTTCCTGACGCAACTCTTCCATTTAATCCGGTCGTGGGACCGGCACTGCATCCAGTGTCTGGGATTTGGGCATTGGGTGGGAATCAAACCTGGGTCTTCTTCATGGCAGGCGAGAAACCTACCACTGAGTCACCAATGCCCGATGTTTTAGAACGAGGTACAGAAGTTACATGTAAGAAGGCCTGATCAATAAAATTCTCTTTGATCCGAGGGCCGAAGTTCATGTTTGTTTTAGGATTAAGATTTCTATACAGTATATTTATATGCAGTTATTGTAAGTCTACTGAAAATTCCATAACATTTCAATAGTATTTATTGTCAATTTTCAGGGGTGGCACAGTGGCGTAGTGGTTAGCACTGTAGCCTTGCACCTCCCGCCTCTGCGTGCATGGAGTTAGCATCCGTGTTCTCCGGTTTCCTCCCAGACAGATTAGGCTAATTGGTGTTCCCAGATTGCCTATTGTGTGTGTCTGTGTGTGTGTGGCGTGCCCTGTGATGGATTGGCATCCTGTCCAGGGTGTACCCTGCCTCGTGCCCTCTCGTCTCCTGAGGTAAGATCCAGGTGACCTTGTATACTGGATGAAGTGGTATAGAAGATGTGAGATGAGGTCAGTTTGCATTAACTGTTAAACATATGGATAGTTTGATGGTCTTTATATACTGTATATTCTGGTATTTGTATGGAATACAAACCATTTTTAATCAGTCTTTAGTGACTCTTCATTTGCACGCTGCTGTACTGTAAATGAATGTAAAATGACTCTGGTTGCTCTGTCATACTGCACTGTCGGTTCTTAGGCTGCTGCAGATACAGTATGTTTACTCCAACGACCCGTTTTGTCTCATAGTGCTGCTTCACATTATTGCTTATTATTATCGCCACGGGAACATATGAGAGAAACTGGATTCAGACTTCCCACAAGAAGATAAAACTTAGATTAATCTGTCCATTCATCTTTAAAGGTTCAGTTTTCTTTGAGTTTGTCAGGCTGTTTCCTCTGCACACTCTGTGTATACACGGTAAACTACCACATTGATTGGCTCTGTTGAGTGAAACGTGTACAGCCATGCCCACCTCGAGGATAAAACGCGCTAGATTACTAGTATGTTGATCATTCTTATTTATCTGAAAAGCAGCAGGGTCCGGATCCGAACCGTGGGCCACCATTTAGTGATGCGTGTTGTAGATCATCTTATAAGATTTCCTCTAAATATCTGTTTACTGGTATGTTCTTATTTTTCTTTTTTTTTTCCCTCTTTGTTCAGGTGCTGTGTCGCTACAGAAATTTGTGGAACATAGAGCTCAAACTACGCCCCGCCTTCCTGGGCGGAGTCATGAAGGCATCAGGTATGGAAGTACTCCGGTCTTCACTAACTATCGAGTTCTTCTAATAAAATTTATAATGTTGACAACATTTCTAGTCATAATTTCGATCAATGGTGCTGACCGCCCGCCATGTTGACAGTTTAGGTTAAGATGGTTTAGTTATGTATATTAACATCATACGGAGATTAGAAAGCAAGCCTACACCTTTTATATTAGAAGTCTTGCTTGAAATACACCCCTATGAAGACATGTAAATCCTCTGAGTGTGTTTGCGTTTGCAGGTAACAGGCCTCCTGTGATGGTGCCAAATAAAGCTCTGTACATAACAAAGGAAATCGAGCATCTGGCGTCTTTTATGAACGTCCCTCTGCGTTACCCTTCTGACCCGTTTGATGTTTTGTTTTCAAAAGGTGTTTGCTCTGTTTATTGCTCCTGTATCTTAAATTAAACGGCACATTGTTCATAACAGATTAAAATAATCTTAACGGCAGGAAAGTTTCATAGTAAGCTATCCAGCATCTCATAATCATCATCATCATCTCCCTCTCTTATGGCTCTCTCCCACAGGCACTCTACCTGCGATGCGCTTCATAACGGCCGTAGCGGAGAAAGACAAAGGTAGCGACCACATGGTGGAGAAGGTTTCTAGAGAACTGTGGAATCGAATCTGGAGCAGGGATCAGGACATCTGTGAGGCAGCATCTCTCTCTGAGGTATTTGTGTACAAGATGTCTGAACTGGTGTATGTAAACGCATGTGTCCCACCAGGGGTAGCTGCTGACGGTCCGTTTTATTAGACCTGTATGTCGCCATTTTTATAATAGACTATATATTTCATAATTAAAATTTTCTCAAAATTAAAGCAGGAACTGAGGTATTGGTCGTGTTTTGGTTCAACATCTAACTAGGGCTGCAACAACGAATCGCTAAAATCCATTACTAAAAGCGTTGGCAACAAAGCGGAGCGGAGGTAGAGGAAAGATACATGGCAGAGGCTACTGGGTCTTAGTGTGCGTCTCTTACTGGTATAATCAACATCCGTGCGTGTGTACTGTTTACTATAACAGTGACCACGTGTGTGCGCGTAAAACATCTTTTATTTTGTGTCTGTATGCGTGTGTGTACAGCGCGCGTGTAAACAAAAGCAAGTCTCATTAGAGAGGTTAAAGATCCATGTTCTCTCTCTGCTCAAGGCTTAGGCTGCTCTTTGCCTGCTGTGTGTGTATGTGTGTTTGCGGACATTGGACACCGTGCCTCACACACACACACACACACACACACACACACACACACACACAGACCCCTCCTACTTTCACCTTCAGACACGCACACACTCTACACAGAAACACTGCTCTGTCGCGATTCTTTTTAAAGGTAAAGCGCAGGTTAATTTGTTTTATATTGACTTTAGCAGTGATTCCGTTTTTTTTTAATTTAATTTGGTTTTCGAGTGTTTTTGAATACGAGCCGCTTCCGGAACGAATTATGCTCGTAATTCAAGGTTCCACTGTATATATTTCGCAGATGTAAAGCATTCATGTCTATGTTTTTTTGTGTTAGTCCATTTTTATTTTATTATTATTATAACAGCTCAAGGAGCAACATGTTTGTGCACTTTCTAAAGATTTTAGTTTTGTTTTTGAATAAAGGGTTGGAAATTAATGCTTTTCTTGTTTTTTTGGGAGGGTTTTATCCGATTAATCCAAAAAAATAATCGACAGATTAATCGATTATTAAAATAATTGTTAGTTGCAGCCCTATATCTAACGTTTGAATTGTTAATTTGAGTTACGAATCACTGTGGTGTGTTTGAGCTGCTAATTATTAGCATTAGAGTAGAGTGTCTCATTTTGCCTCAGAGCCTCATGTACAACATATCCGCTAAACCTTTTATTGGTAAAATTCTATAGTTGTTTGCCTGCTAAGATATTCTTGTAAGGTTTTATTATTCAGATATTAAGTTATATCCACCGTTTGAGTCAAAATTAACATTAGTTATGTATAAAGACATTAAGCTAATATGCAGTATTGAAATTGTCCTTGTGCATATATTTTGCTTTTACTTATATAATATTTTTAATATGTATAAAATGTACGTATATTTTAATTTGTCACACAGGCAGGTCTGAAGGCTGGTTTGTCCTCCAGCGACATGGAAGAACTTCTTAAACTGGCTAAATCTCCGCCAGTTAAAGACAAGCTGAAACAAGTTACACAGGAAGCAATTGACCACCAGGCTAGCTTTTAATCATTTCCTTTTTAATTGATCGCATGACACTAGCGCTCAATGTTAAATCCATGTCACTCGTCCGGTTTCTCCGCAGGGGTTTGGGTTTCCTCTCATCGTCTGTCACGTTGACGGGAAACCTCTGGTGTTCTTCGGGTCAGACAGGTTCGAGCTCATGGCTCACTGCATCGGTAATTAGGATTTGCCTTTATGTTCAGGTATTTTATTGTGTGATTATTAATTATGAATATATAATTGGTGGTGCTTCGTTTTGTCTTTTAGGAGAGAAGTGGCTCGGTCCACAGCCTGAATAGATGGCATCAAATCTGTAACAATGCAGTGTTTAGTCAGTTTATTAATAAAGAATGTACTTACCCCTTATATAGCTGTTTGTGTGTTTGTTTTAAATTAAAGAAAATTTAGTTTTTAAAGCTTGTGACAAAGACAGTAGAGCTTAAGGAAAAATATGATGAAAGAAAAAAGGTCGCTGAATGAACTTGAAACTGACTAATGCAGTGGTTCCCAAACATTTTCTGTCGTTCCCCACTTAAGGGGATGGGCAAATTTTCAAGCCCCACTTGTCAACAAAATGATAACGAAATCGGCCAAGTTTACTGTTTATTGATGCATCAATTTCTAAACCAATAAGATCAAATAACACCAAGTTAAAAACGGATCAAATACACGTGCAATTGTTATAAAAGGCTTACATTGTCACTTATCTTTGCATAATTGACCCCATGTTTATTAGCTGGTCAGCAATTGTTTGTAGTTTTTTTTGCACTGGCCAATTCTGTATGCAATTTTGAATGAAGCCATTTGTGCTTTGCTGTCCACTGATTCAGATTTTACCATGTGATTCTCCTGCTGTCTGTATTCTGCCAGCTTTCTTTCAAAGAAGTCGAGTGGCTTATTAACGTGACTGAGGTGTGTTGTCTCTAAGTGTCTTCCTAATTTGTTTGGTCTCATGCTGTCCTCTGCCCCCACCATTCCCACCATAAATCCAAGCTCAATATAGGCTTCATCATATTTTCTTTTCGACTGGCTTTTTGGTTGATTAGGCTGATCGTGCCGAATCGCCTGCTTTTTTTTGTGGTCCATGTAAGAAATGTATCCATTGACGTTATTATGCTCACTATGTACAGTACAGTACGCTCCTGACCCGGTTTGTGTCCGCGGTAAAGTTAGTTTTATATAAAGTTAGTTTTATATTCACATATTCGCATCTCCGGCTTCAATAACTGCCCAAATAAGATGCCCACATACATTTCCTCTCTGCATTTTTTTTCTCCATTAAGCACCTAAATTATAAGTTTGAAAGCTTAAACATCGTTATTCTCTACAGCGCAACAATGATTTTGGGATCATCGCAAAATGCCGCACACCAACAAAAAGCGTAGAACGATATTGATCTTCCCTTCTGTTCAGAGCCTGAAGGATCAAAAAGGAACTTTGTTGCCACACTGGAAACTAGAAATGCCAGACTAATACTGCCTGATAAAATATGAATTTTAACAAAAATACAGAAACATCAGCATACACATTGGAATAAATAATGATTACATATATAATACCGCAAGTTTCCTTATATTGTTCCTCTGCAATTAACATGCCGACATTATTGTTGCGCTATGGTTCCGCTTTTTCTCCCGGCCCCCAACTGATGTTATTTTAATTTACTTGTATTAATGATCCATTTCTTTGTGTGTAATTATTTAGTTTTGAGAGTTCACTCTTCATTGTCAATAAAGGAAAGCATGAATTAGAATAGGTACTTTCCGATTACTTTCCACTGATTTCCTCCCGTTCATTGTGCCCCACCTGTCATGTCTGTATTCCACACTAGTGGGGTGCGCCCCACACTTTGAGAACCATGAGACTAATGTAATAAATTACTGACTTGAAAATGTCAAAAATGTCCTTTATTTTATTGCACAACCTTTTGATGCAATCCCTGCAATCAAGCCATTTCTGTCACTTTCAGTGAGACTTCTGTACCTGTCGACCGGTATCTTGGCCGACTCCTCGCGAACAAACTGCTGCACCTGTCTCAGGTTTGAAGGGTGACTTCTCCAGACTGCATGTTTCAGCTCTTTCCACAGATGTTCAATCAGGGCTCATGGAAGGCCACTTCAGAATAGTCCAATGGTATGTTCTTAGCCATTCTTGGGTGTTTTTAGCTGTGTGTTTTGGGTCCTCATCCTGTTGGAGGCCCATGACCCACGACTAAGCAAGCTTTTTTTGACACTGCAGCACATTTCGCTCCAGAATGCCTTGTCTGTCCTGGGATTTCGTAGTACCCTGCAGAGATTCAAGACCCCATGTGCCAGATGCAACAGATCAGCCTCAGAACATGACCGCGCCTCTTCCATGTTTCACAGTAGGTACAGTGTTGTGTCCTTGAAAGTTTCAGTTTTGTGCGTGTGAACATAAAACTGATGTGACTTGCGAAAGAATTCCAGTTTTGTCTAATCTGTTCAACTGACATTCTCTCAGAAGCTTTGTGGCTTGTGAATATACATTTTGGCAAATTCCAGTCAGTTTCTTTTATTTTTTATGATTTGCTTTAAACAGTGGAGTCCTCCTCAGTCGTCTTCCATTAAGTCCATTTGGCCTTAAACTCAAACACTGATATACCTTGACCTTGGAGTTCACCTCTAATGTCTTGGCTAGTTGTTCTCGTGTCTTTGATTACAAAAATATCACTGTTTACATTAAAGGCCACAGGAACATCAAGCTGTTTGGAGATGATCTTATCGCTGTTAACATGTTTGTCTCCAATTTTCTTTCTAATCTCCTGAGACAATGCTCTTCTCAGATTGCTGTAGTCCATGTTCAGTGTGGTACAGACTAGCTTTCACCCTTTAAATGGGCAGACTGACTAATGTACAAGCGTGAAGACACGACATGTGATGCTAATTACAAGACACACTGAAGTTTAATGTGTCTCTATGGTCAAATTATTTTCAATCTTTTCTGAAGGGTACCATAATTTTTGCTCAGGCCAGTTTCATTTGTTAGCTTTTTTTTAAAATGCTTGTGGTAAACAAAAATTTTTAAGTAATGTCTAATTTTTATTAGCTAATATTTTAGTCCATTTTAATTTATCATTACTTTTGTCAGTTATTTCAGTGACCATTCTGGGTTTTTCTTACTTTAACGGAAGGGTACCAACAATTTTGTCTCCCCAAAAAATGTACAAAATCGTTGGTACCCTTCCGTTAAAGTTCTTGAGTCTTAATTAGGGGGGGGAAACCCCCAAAAGCTTTTTTTTTCGTTGTGCTTGTGTTTACCTCAGACATTTAACGGTTGGTGGGGTCACGTGACCGCGGTTCTGCTTCAGGCTTCGAAGCAAAATGAGTCGAGTGAATCTCAGAGAGTCGAATGATTTGAATCATAAAAAAAGTGTTCAAAGGTCGAATCTTCAAAACAAGATCCCAGACGTTACACGCGCATGTGCCTCAGCTGTCCTCTTAATGACCACGCGAGGTACGTAATTAATAAACATAATGCATTCATTGCCGTTAATAATAATGTCGAGCTGTACGGTGGTCCTTGTCCTTTACGCCACTAAACATTTTCTCCGCAGATGTCCGGCTCTGGGAAAGTGATTGAACTGTTTTACGACGTGGTTTCGCCTTATTCCTGGCTGGCGTTTGAGGTAAAGTCTTAACATCAGTGCAGCAGAATCCAGTGTGGACTTTAACACACACAAACTCACACTTGCTGAAAGCCCCGCCCCTTTCCCCTTATCAACTCGGGGGCAAATCTCTTTTAACCTAATGATGGAAAATAATGATAATAATAAGATGTATGCAGCAACAATTGTAAGATCAAAAAGTTTAAAAAGTATTTAATGGTAATGATAAGTGATTTAATAGTCTGTGTGTAAACAGTTCATATACAAGCTTGTAAATGGGGACATCAAAGCCCAACCTCAGTTTTACTTAAGACTAGTGTTATGGCGCTTTTCCACTGCATAGTACGGCACGGTTCAGTTCAGCTCTCTTTTGGGGGGTTTTCCACTGGGAACAGTACCTGTAACCAAAACGTGAGGTGTAAACTCTGCTGGTCACTGATTGGCCGGAGAAAATCGTCATTACTGCGTCACTGAACTTGCGACACGAGACACAACAGAACCACTATATTTAGAACAGCCAGAGAAGGATCGGATGCACCTTTTTGTATTAAGCAAAAATTTTCTTTGGCTGCCATCAGCCTCTTTTGAAACAAACTCCTTCGTCTCGCTGTTAAAATCATCCACATGCCGAGAATGAAGAACACCATCCAACCATCGATATGCTCCATTGTTTTGTGTTTGTTTGTGGCGCGTTTACGATGATGTCACGGCAGTAGACGTGGCGCAACTCTAAAGATACGTGAATAATCCCGCCCACTGTAAAGCGTTACTAAACTGCAGTGGAAGCGCAAAGTGAGCTGTACTGAACCGTGCTGTGCCGTACTATGCAGTGGAAAAGAGGCATTGTACTACGGAGAAGAGTTCCTGTATTATTTAAAAAGCTTAAAACTAATCTAATGAGCTATAATGTAATCAGAGATATTTTTCAGGTTGAAGTCCATGTACGTATCCGTTTCTGTCTAACTTATTAGTATAAAGAAATAAAAAAAAAGAAGGTTTAGTATCTTACGCCATTTAAGTATCTTACGTTTACGCTAAGTATCTCTACGTTTATGCTAAGTTGTACTTCTTACCTCTTCAGCCAAATACACTCCCTGTTCGGTAATCGGAGAGTCAAACAGTAGTGAGTGAAAAAGTAGATCAGATAAAGAGGAAGTTTTGTGTTAAAGTGAATTTAAAATTCACTTCTACCGCTTCTGTGCTGTTATTTCAGCCAAAGTGAAAATATGAACTAATCCCAGTAAAAATATTCAGATTAGCGTTTCTAATGAAAATCTTTTGGTGCAGGTGTTTGTTTACAAGTAGCACATTATAAAGTAGATTATTAAATCCGGCACATAACTGTTCATAGCATCGCTTTCTACTCAACATTTTGATTTCACTTATGGTGCAGATTAAACTTCAGGCAGATATCCAAGTACTGCAGAAGCTTCTTTAAATTCTGTCCAGTGGTCGATTTAAGACGCGCCCAAAGTTTGACACGTTCGCAGTATGCTGTCAAAACTTATGAGCAGTTATGTGTCGGATTATAAACCACAAGTTCACTTTTACTCAATATTTTGATTTTATTTATGCAACACGACACTTGAACTTCAGACACATACCTAGGGACTGGCTAAGTTTCATTAAATTCTGTCCAGCCAGTTTTGCGTGATGCTGTGACAAAATCTGACTGGACAGACAAGCGGAATGACATACGTACAGACTGGTTTCAGGTCCTCCAATGTATGACATGCAAAAATATCATTGAAAGAGCGAGTTCTGACCAATGTACAGACAAAATCTTTCTTTTATTAATATAGATGTGCAAAGTTATAAAAGTGTGTATGTCCACATTTGTATTAATTCTTGTACATCTTTGTTCCAAGAATGAGCACAAAGAAATCCAACTTTTGTACTATAATCTGGTTAATGTTCACTGTGTTCAGGTGCTGTGTCGGTACAGAAATGTCTGGAACATCGAGCTCAAATTGCGTCCTGCGTTTTTGGGTGGAGTCATGCAGGGGTCAGGTAAGTAACAGAACGGCATTAAATACCTGTTTTTGGCTGGTGGTGAATAGTTTGACTATTTTATCTCACGTGCATATTCATGTGCAGAAATTTTGCTGTCTGATTGTCATGTTAGTTAAAGTACCTTTTTAAACAAGCAATCTATATCTTATAAGAGTAGTACAACTGGTTCACACAATGGGTTTATAACTTTTATAACTCATGATTTTAGGTTCTGATGATTTCACAATCCTGATAAAAACAGTGTTGAAAATAGAAAACAGGTTGTCAATAAATAATAACTAAAAGCGACTTCTCGGGTTGTGAAGAAACAAATACAGAAAACGATCCTACAGAAGAAGACAACTTCACCGTTCACCCCTGTGCTTCTGTTATTTTATTTGCTTGTACAGAATAATGAACTGTATGTTGATCCGAAACTCCATGCAAACTACTTATTTTAACAGTATATTTTAATGCCTGCTTCTCATAACCACTTTCTAAAAGAAATCATGAATGTAAATCATAAACTAAGTAAAGACTCCAATGTGTGTGTGTGATTGTTTAGGTAACAGGCCGCCTGCGATGGTGCACAATAAAGGTCTGTATCTGGCAAAGGACCTGAGTCGACTGGCGCCTTACATGAACGTGCCTCTACGCCAGCCGTCCGACTTTGCTGAGGTCATGTTTAAGAAAGGTATTTTGTATTTTAATAATTCATAGTTGATACATTGATCATCCTTTGTTCGCGCACACAGGCGGGTTTGTGTATTACTACGGCTTGGACAAATGTTGGGACGTTCATGCAGTAAATGTGTTGTTTATCAAAATCAGGTTATAACATTTGTATCCTATAAGTGCCCTTAAGTTCCATCAACATTTATTTTGTAAAAAAAAAGAAAGAAAATTGTGAGTCCATCATTGGTGGCTCAGTTGTAGGTTTCTTGCCTGCTTTGTAAAATTGTGATGTGCTGCAGATCTTCCAAATTATTTTCCTCTCTTTCTCTCCCAGGTTCTCTGGCCGCAATGCGCTTTATTACAGCCGTAGCAGAAAAAGAGAAAAGCAGTGATCATCTGGTGGAGAAAGTTTCTAGAGAGTTGTGGAAGCGAATCTGGAGCACGGATCAGGATATCTGTGAGCTGGCGTCTCTCTCAGAGGTAATCCTTACAGGTCGGGACGTACATATCAAAAATTTTAAATTTAGTTATTTTTTTTTTTTTTATTTCAAACACAGGTATGAGTAAAAATATGTTCTTCAATGTCACCCAGGCAGGACTAAAGGCTGGCTTGTCGTCCAGGGAAGTGGAAGAACTGCTCGAACTGGCCAAGTCTCAGCCAATAAAAGACAAGCTGAAACAAGCTACACAGGAAGCACTTGATTACAAGGTGGGTGTCAAAAACATTCCCTTCTTATCGATCACATTTCATAAGCATCTTACTTTTTTTTTTTTTTTTTTTTTCTGTATTTTTTTTCGCAGGCGTTTGGGTTTCCTTTAATAATCTGTCACGTCAACGGAAAACCCGAGGTGTTTTTTGGATCGGACAGGTTCGAGCTGATGGCTTACTGCATCGGTAAATCTAATTTGCGTTTATATTCAGATACGTTATTTAAGTACCGTATGTAAATCTAATCGATTCTGTTGCATTTTGTCTTTTAGGAGAGAAGTGGCTCGGTCCACAACCTGAGAAGTCAACTTCAAAACTTTAACGTCACTCAATATTTCAATAAAGTGTGTACCTAGTCATTGTGTGTGTGTGTGTGTGTGTGTGTGTGTGTGTGTGTGTGTGTGTGTGTTGGTGTGTCTTGGATGAGGTAAATGTTGCTAAACTAGAATGTCGAGTTTGCTATCGACCCGAAGCTATTTATAGGACGTGATGAAGTAGAGGAAAGAGCAGAATGTGTAAATGCATATGTTCTTTAAGAAATAAAGAAAACAACATAATCATTATGTGATTGGTTTTCTTTTCTTTTGTCTTAGAGTAAGACAAAAGTTGACAACATACAGTACAACATGGGTCATTTAGAAAAGCTGAATGACGTTCAGTGTAGAAACGACAGGCTGAATCAAGTGTTGGATTTGCTAAAGCTGAAATAAACGAAACTGACACCGAACATTTAAAATGTAACATTAAAATCTAGTAAATAATCTTAAGATTACTTAAAAAAAATGTTTAACACTTTGTATAGTGAGAATTATTAAAATATTTAAGTATAGAACGGTGTAAAACTGTCATTATATAATCCGCTACACTACAGTGCAATAATATTCACTGAGGTTTTCCCCATGTCCCATGACACATTGCGGGGTGGGGGTAAGATATGGTTGGGGTGGGGGTTAAAGGATAGTTTGGGTTTTACAATCTTTTTGTGGCATCAGTTGGATCATGCCTCTTTTATGCGATGTGGAAGGAGTAAACAATTCAAAACCTGGATTGTACCATTTTTCACAGTCCGAACCTCAAATGTGTCCTTTTTGGCTGTAAGGTTCCTCAAATCCTGAGGTAATTCGACATTTTCAGAGCACAGTGTAGTTGTTGACATCTCCATATCCTGCCTCCTGAAGGTAGTGCTCGATGCTGATTGGCTGAGTTGCCCGGAGGACTGTTTTGTCGTTGGCGCTCTTCTCTCCTGATTGGAGTTTCTGTCTGAGCTCGGTTAATGAGAGGCGGTCTTGTTCCTTCCAGTGGCAGCAGCTTTTGATGATGGTGTAACTAGTAAAAAAAGCAAAAAGTATTTTAGTTTTATTCCTTCAGTTGTTAAACACTAACATGGCATATTACCTAAGACAGAGCAAAAGAGAGATGGAACAAGACTGTGAGAAGAGATGAAAGTACAAGTAAGCTTAAAGAGTACGCTGCCTCAAGGACTAAATAGATAGCTGCACTGATGTCACTGTCATGAAAGCTGCCACCACATGTGCCAACCAAAAGCCATGGTTTACATTGAAGGTTCAAAACTACTGAGAATCCAGGTTGTTGATTTTCAGAGCGAGAGATGAAGTGGTCAAAGTGGCAAGATGCAACCTGTGCCATCAGGCTGGCAAAGTCATCATGCATGGAAAATCAATGATAATTTCTCCTGTTTGAAAGACACAGTGCGTGTGGAAGGGCATCCAGACCATCACAAACTACAGACGCCTGTCACATACATGACCAGTCGAAAGTTTGGACACACTTTTTCTAATTCCATTGACTTTCCTGATTTTTATTTCTTTCTACACAGTAAAACTTCCCAAATATGCAATAATCTCTTTTGAACAGTTGATATTGAGATGTATATCTGCTACTTTTGCTCTGTAAAGCTTCATAATGGCTCTAATCTGAGGTGCTGTTTGTTAATTGGTGATTTCTGAGGCTGGTGACTCTAAATAACGTCTCCTCTGCAGTAGAGGTGAGTTTTGGTCTTGCTTGGTATTTACATTGCAAAGGTCCTTTCCTGGACCACTTGGCCAGATAGACCACTCGCACCTGCACTTTCTTCAGTGGTTGAAAAAGTTGCACTATCCCACACCCATAATTGCTTTTACTTGGGTGCCAAACGAATGTCCTGTTCAGCTGCATTACCTTCTGCTATGGGTAATGTGTTCACGTCTGGGAAAAGGTCCTGCAGCATCAGGAACCATAGTCGGTGGAATAGTTCCCTTTGAGAACTTCCCTCAAGCAATCTAACACCATACTGCTCCCATCGACCCTGAACCCCATTCTCCACACCCTTCTCTGATCTCACACCACCTTGACAGGAGATGAGATTGAGTGTGTAACCTACAGTGAGTTGGAACATCCGTGTGGTTTCTTCAGTGATTTTCCTCTCTGGAGAAACTGCAGCAGATCATTAACTTGAACCTCTGCGAACGGAACCTCACCTGCCGGAGAACAACATATCAGAAATAAAACCGGAGACCAAGAGAAAAAAATAGAACCCGAAGGAACAATGAGGAATCGCCACTCACCGAGAGTCACCATTTCATACAACAGCAGGCCGAATGACCACCTTCAACAATCAAAACAGAAAAACGTCAGTATTCTTGAGTTTTCTTTTATAGCTGCCCAGGTTACTGCTCGTTATTATACATATGTATTAATCTTTAAAAACCTTTGTCACAAAGATAAAAATGAAATGAATTGAAATAACATACACATCACTCTTTTGGGTCGCCCCTCTGTTTACCAGCACTTCTGGCGCCTGCCATTTTTTCTGTCCGAGATCACTTTTGTAACTCAAGCCATACGTGTTTCTTGTGTATACATCATCGAGACCCCACAGTTTAGCTGTTAGCATTTGTGTAATTAATACACTGTGGGCTTTGATTTTCCCGTGAATCAGTTCTTTGGAGTGCAGAAAGTCCTGTTTGGGAGGAGAAGTGTCAGTCAGCTAACTGTAAAAAGTTTGTCCTTTAAACATTAGCGTTATTAGAACTAACAGTCTAGATGATAGAAAAGACATAAAATATAGGTAATTTTATAGTAGCCAGCCAACAGTTTAGCTCATTAACTAATAGCCTGATACTGATTCTTAGGTGTGGAAATGTGTGAAGTACATTGGGATGATGCCTTGAACAGGGACATGAAAAATGTCTCACCAAAGCGGAGGCCACCTGAGAGGCCATAGTGAAGATCTGCCTCTCAGTTATCACACCGGAGTCAGGTCCTGCCTGTCAATAATAATAAATAATAATAAATAAATAATAATATATTTGTGGCAGTTTGTCAAAAAAAACTTGACTACTTGTATAAAGTACACTACTCTTCCCCACTTGTCCATCTCTCTGTGTGAGTTTATAATATGGTTCCTCACCTGTCCATCTCTCTGTTTGAGTGTATATTACAGTTTCCCACCTGTCTGCACTTCCACAGATAGCTGAGCAGGTCCTGGTTCTCGAGTTCCTCCATGACCATGATGAGTGGTGCTCGAAGGGAAACCACGCCAATCAGCTCGGGCAGGAACGGGTGAGGACCCAACTGAGACAGGAAAGACGCAAAGCCAAGGAAGGTCTGACACTCCGTCTCACTTGCTGAGTCTGATAGACAGACAGTTAAAGGGAGACAAAGAGGGGGAACAAATGTTGTACACACTGACTGTACACTTTTTGTCCGAGTTTAAGTCTGAGTTCATCTATCTATCTATCTATCTATCTATCTATCTATCTATCTATATATATATATATATATATATATCTCGGAGGACCCTGATTGTGTATTAGAGGCAGGGTATCTCGGAGAACATGATTAAATGATTTAATAGACAGACAGGAGGTCTGTGCACAGGACAAATCCTCGCACTCACCATTGAGGACATGTAGCACCACGTTGCGGTTCTCCATGCGTGCTCTGTAGAGCGACACCTTGGTGTCCGACTTCAGAGCGAATGCGGCTGGCAGTGACGTCACGAGCTTGAACTTCTCGGGAAGGCGCTGGCGCGGGGCCTCGCGTGGGTTCAGCAGGGCAGCATTGCTGAAGATGGGATTGTCGATGCCACGGGCGGCACCACCGGCACGCAGTGATGACGTGAACGTGGAGTAGGTTGGCGTGTGATCTAGCTGTATGCTCTCTCCTTCTAAAGCATTCAGACCCGCTGGAGCTGCAAAGAGAGAACCAAATTCAGAAAAACAGCTTATTCTCTAGTATTACAGTCCCAATCAAAAGTTTAAGACCACTTGAAAGATGGCAAAAAATCATATTTTGCATGGTTGGATCTTAACAAGATTCCAAGTAGAGCTTCAACATGCAACAAGAAGAAATAGGAGTGAGACAAAACATTTTTTGAGCATGCAATTTAATGAAAACAACAAATAAACTGAAACAGGCTGTTTTACAGCTGATCAAAAGTTTAGGACCACACCTCAAAAAAACAACAACCCGTAAACCCCCCCAAAAAAGGAAACCAATCTTCCAAAAATGAACTCAGTACTGAGTAGCTCCACCGTTCTTGTTGATCACTTCAAAAATTCGTTGCGGCATGCTCGATGCAAAAAATTTATGATTTTTTTGCCATTTTTTCAAGTGCTCTTAAACTTTAGATCGGGACTGTATAAACATAACGCTTAATATAAATATGTTTATATTACTGCTTATAGTTTTAATTATCATTCGACTAATAACCTAACTCCAACAAAACATGGTATTTGGAATCTCCATCTAACATGAAGTCTATCAAGTGGATCCACCAAGTATAAATGGGAATGTTTTTTACAATAAATGGAAAAATAATAAATAAAAGTGACTTTGCCACTGTATGTCTCTCACCATCGATCCCGTTCACGACCCTGACGGGGCCGCGGCTTTTCTGCCATGTGTTCCTAGGGCGCACTTTGTGTACCTTTTCAGGACAAAAACGCAACAGAAGCAGGATGGCGAGTATCACGACAAAACTGAGCAACAGCAACACAGGAACGATGATCACTTCCTGCTCGTAAACACGGATCTCTGCAGAAAAGCAGATACACAGGAATCAATATGCATAACTGAATTATTATTATTATTATTATTATTATTATAATTATAACTCACTACACAGTGTGTCTCCTGTTGCACACAATGCGTATTCCTGAGAGCTGGTCGTAGACGCCATTCTGTATTAAAACAACACAACGTTTAATCACACACTCTGTCTCACACACACTCCTGTTTACATTTCTGTTCTTTTTGCTTTGTGACTGTTATCAAGCATTTAAAGCAAATACAACTCAGCTGAATGACACAGATGAAAAGATCAGGTCTTGTGCTTTCCATCGATACACACACACAGGCTATCAAATCCTTATTTAGCTGTACACCATGAAAAGACTTTGATCTAAGTGTGGATTAGAGTAGCATTTTTTTTCATATACAGTATTCTACAAATATTGTAGAATTTCCATATATTAAAGAACACCACATGGTCTATATCCACTTATACTGTAGTTCCTGGAAATGCTGCGAAAATAGTTTTACGTTCTTTTTGTTCTATCTTTGGTCTTTTTCGCTCTGCAATTACACCTGAAAACCACTAGTTGGCAGTAGGGTTTCTATGCCATTGTGCTGAGTCTCTTTGCCTCTGTCTCAGTACGACTTTCAACTCAGTAAAAGAAAATTTCCTGGAAAAAAGTAAAATGGAATGCAATATAAAATGGAATAAAAACATAAATACAAGAAAAACCGGACATTTCGGTGAGGTGCACATCAGACTACGCGGCTATGTGAGACCTACGGTGTAGACGTGATGCAGAAGACATGCATCTTTTTTCGTAGCTTGTCATGTTACGCGAACAACGCAAAAGACTCTTACGAAGTCCTGACACTGGAGACTCCTTTCTCCGGTCTGAAGAAAACATTACTGCATAAACAATGACATTTTATTTTACTTTACTTCAAGCTTCCGCTATACAAGTACAATGTTGTCGTAGAAACACAAAACATATTCCACTGAATAACATAGCATTAAAATAAAGATCAGCCCTGTGACCAATCCGATTTGAAAATACAACCTCGTTATTCGTATATTTAATGGATGTCACAGCGCAGTAAGCTACATCACCAACATAACGACAACATCCCATAATTCTCATGAGTCAGATATTACCCATAAACAAAAAAAAAGAGTTTTCTCTTTCTAGGCATTTCTATTGCTCGTAAAACAAATGTGAAACAATTCTAACACTTCTGCTGCACCCGAAGTGAAAGTTTCAGTTTGGTTTATTGGTTTAAGTGCAGTTTATTTAGTTAAATTGCTATACGAAGGAATCATTAAGGAAGGAATAATTGTGTATTAATTACACAACTATACGAAGGAATTAATAAGCATAAAGTTAAATCAGAAAACAAAGTAGATCTCAGCGACTGTTGTGTCTCATTGTTGGCTGAACTGTTCCTTTAATAAAATGCCAGCAACACTATTGAGTGTGTTTAGGGTCACAACAACAGACACACCTTGAACTAAAGCCTCGAATTACAACACTGCTGCACTAAGGGTGTGTGTATTAATGTGTGTTGTGGAAATGGTCTAACCTCTGAGTGTCAGAACATTTTATTTACTGAAGGTGTTTAACTGAAATAACTTATATATTGTCTACAAATTAGGCCACTCAAAACACACACACACATGCACACACACACTCACGTGTGCAGAACAGGTCCGGGTTTTCCTGTATGTCAACGTGTCAGGAGAGCCAAACCTGTCTGACTGCATTTTTATTACCGGAGGAAAAACATTAACAAACACACACTCACACATACATTAATCTAATCTGACTTTTCAAAGAAACATGCGAAATAAAATGCTTGTGAGTGAATGAGAATGAAAGAGAGAAAGAAAGACAGTTACTTTAGGGTCTCGAGTAATCCTTCTGAAACAGCATGACACACAAATAGATGATGAGTCAGTGTGACTTACCTGTGTATGTGTGTGAGAGCAGGAGGGAGAGAGAGAGAGAGAGAGAGAGAGAGAGAGAGATGCTGTCAGCTTGCCTTCAGCATTTTTACCTCTGCACCTCTCTTACTCCACGCTATCATCCACGTTTGGTCTCTTCAAGTCTCTCAAACCAGTTTTGTCACACTGCTGTGCACTGTCCCTCCCTCTCCCTCTCTATGGCTAGCTGTGTCAACCTTTCTCTTGCTCCACCTCTCTCTCTCTCTCTCTCTCTCTTGATGTATGCCACTAAACTTCTCTCTTAATGTTTAAAGTTTGCTTTTTTGGCATGACAAATATGGACACAAGATAACAGCAGAAATAAATATATATAAAATAAATACTACTACTATTACCACTACTATTAATAATAGTTAGTGGTTAGCCCTGTGACCTCGCACCACCAGATGGGTTGGTGGGTTGCATGGTGGGTTCCCTCTCCGGGTTCCTCCCCCAGTTTAAAGACATGCAGATTAGGCTAATTGGCATTCCCAAATTGCTTCTGTGTGTGTCTACAGTATGCCCTGTAATTTATTAGCAGCCTGTGCAAGGTGTACCCCATCTTATGCCCATAGTCTCACAGGATAAGCGGTTTAGAGTATGAAGGAATTAATAATAATAATAATAATTATTATTATTATTATTATTATTATTGTCAGTTCATGCATGTGCCATGTCATATGAAGTGATGTGGTCAATCTCCTGGTGGCAAATGTGTGTGTGTAATGTGCTGCTAGTGTGCAGTTCTTTCTGTGCTCCCCAAGTAGGTGGGTTAGTTTGTCTGGGTCTGGGAGGCAGTTACATTTGGCGATGATTTTAGTGAATGTGGTGACATTTAGGGCATTCACTGAGAAAGTGCTGCTCGGTGTCATAGTCACAGTCTCCTCATTTTTATAGAGTCTCTTCTCTTGGGGCAGCCAGGACCCAGTCTCTACGCCAAATCTGTACTGTCAGGGTGTTGCTTGGCTTGGCTTTCCAGTTTAGTTTCGGTTTCCCGATAGCTCAAATAGTTCACTCTCAGTGTTTGTGTAATTTGTTTAATTGTAAATAGTTTTTTTTCTCTCTCTCTCACTCACTTTTTCTCTCTGTTCTCTTACTGTATGTCTTTCTACCCCTCTCTTGTTCTATTTGTCTCTCTGTGTCTTTTTATCTCTCTCTTTCCCAATGGCTGGCTATTAGATGTGGCCACTAGGGGGCGTCTCATATTGTTCATAGCAGCAGCATGACAATTAAAATGTTATAACAATGCTCTTACTTTAGAGAATTGTGGTGCGTTTCTGGGCAAAATATGGATGTAAAATATACACCCTGGATTGTTTCTGTATTCTCACTCATGCTACGTTGGCCCTAAACTGGATGTTCTGCACTTCCCTGTCAGGTTACTTAGATTACTTGCATAGTTCATACCTCTGAACTTTACATAATGGGTTCATCTTCCTCTGCTCTTTAAAGCAAGAACCAGAGGTATTTGTGTGCAAAGTTTATTGTGCTTTAGTCATGAACTTGTAAAGCATGGTGGTGGTGGTGACGACACTGAGGGAATGGCAGAGACAAAGCTTTGCTTACAACTTACCTGTAAATACATATAGAACATGTCACAATAACTTTATAAATAAAAGAGGTTTCGTCTGTACATTGGTCAGAACTTGATCTTTCAGTGACATCTTCACATTTCATACACTGTTCATAAAATTCATACGTTTATGTCTATATGCATGTCTGCCAGCCAGATTATGTCACAGCATCACGCAAACATGGCTGGACATAATTGATTGAAACTTCTGCAGTATTTAGATCTCTGCCTAAAGTTTAACCTGCGCCATAAGTGAAATCAAAATGTTAAGTAAAAGCTGATGTTATGAACAGTTATGTGCCGGATGTATAATGAGCTACTAATAAGCTATTTGCTTAATGTAAACAAACACCTGCACCAATAGATATTAATTAGAAAAGCTAAACTGTATGTTTTTACTGGGATTAGTTCATATTTTCACTGCTGAAATATCAGCGCTGAAGTGAATTTTAACACGCTGGATCTGATTTCAGTCAAATCGACTCCGTTTATCCGATCTACTTTTCGATTTCTCGTCTGTGATTCACTCTCGGATTACCGAACAGGGAGTGTATTTGGCTGACGACGAACGATGTACAATGTAGCGTAAACAAGGCGTAAGATACTCAACCGTACAACATTTTATTTTTAATGTATTAATAAGTTAGACAGAGAGGCGGCACGGTGGTGTAGTGGTTAGCCATTGCACCTCCAGGGTCCGGGCTCGATTCCCGTCTCTGTGTGCATGGAGTTTGCATGCTCTCCCCGTGCTTGGTGGGTTTCCTCCGGGTACTCCGGTTTCCTCCCACAGTCCAAAGACATGCAGATTAGGCTAATTGGCGTTCCCAAATTGACCATAGTGTGTGAATGAGTCTGTGTGTGTGTGTGTGTGTGTGTGTGTGTGTGTGCGTGCGTGCGTGTGCGCTCTGCGATGGATTGGCTCGCTGTCCAGGGTGTACCCTGCCTTGTGCTCAGAGTCTCCTGGGATGGGCTCCAGGTCCCTGCGACCCTAAATACAGGATAAAGCGGTATAGAAGATGAATGAATGAAGTTAGACAGAGTTCTGCCATATAAAAAGACAGCAAGCATGTAGGTGGCCGTCAACCTGAAATAATATCACTGAATACATAAGATTATTTTTTTTGTACACGGCAAGCTTGAACTTTTTATCTATTACTACTGACTCTTTTCCCATCAATGCTCATGCTAATCAAAAACAAGACACTTGTTTGAATGGATTTTATACATTATTATTAATTTATATATTATTAGCTTTAGGTTACATGGAACATACAATAGACATGAGTTGTGTTCGTTATTATATGTACATTATATTTAGAAACTATAATTTATTTAGTAAAGTGTTGGTTTATGCTATTTCATGAAACATTCCCTGAGGAAACGCTGATCAGTCAGAGGCGCATGCGCACACACAACCCAGCAGCGCCGCTCAATGTTGTTGCTGCTGCTGCTGCTGCTAAGAGGTTCGCGCATGCGCACTGATATCGTTCCGCACATTCGTAATTGCCGGCTTTTTATGGCGTGCAGCCTGCAAGAGTTCTAACAGCTGCATAACACGTCGTTTAATTTTCATTTGTTTTATCCATCTGAGTGAAATAAACATCAAAAGCGCTAGGGTTTGTACCTTCTTCAAAGTAAAATTGCTGGCAGATTTAGCAGAATTTTCTTTTCTCTTTGAGCTTCAGTTAAAGAGCAAGAAGGAAAAAAAAGTCATATTATATATAGTTACAATCCTAAACAAACTGCGCAAATCATTCGCTCCTGCCACACTGGATGCTGTAATGCTGTGCTGCCTGTTAATTTGTCCTTATCTAATTTTGAGTGACACCTACAGGATCATAGAGGAACTGCAACATTTTAACTACAAACGTATAAATGGAAAAAAAGAAAGAAAGAAATTAAAAGCAATTTTGGAGTCAGTGTGGCAATAAATGAATTGGCACAATAATAATCATTTACATTTCGGCAGATGCTTTTATCCAGAGCGACTTATCATTTCCATCATTGGAACCTTACACTGGTTACTAAGATCATCGGTCAAAGACTGATGGAAAAGATTATGTATGTATGCATGCATGTATTTATTTATTATGGTCGGGGATTAACCCAAATATCTAAAGAACGTATATCTCTTTAGTAATCGCTATTAGTAAGATTGCCAGCTGTGCAGACTTGCAATATATCACCACCATGGTACCCTTAAATGGTCATATTTCTATCAAAAATGTTAAGTTGTAAAAAAACAAACAAACACTTACAAACACAAGTTCTGATATATTTGGGAAAATACATAATTACATTCACAAGTATATTAACAAAAAGTAAACAAGTAAGCAAAATACAATTAAACAGACAAACAAATAAATATTTTCTTGTGAATAAGACAAGACAAAATCAATCAATAAATAAATGTTCATATTTATATCTAGGCATTTTTGCAGATAGTCTTAACCAGAGTGCTTTGAAGTTTCTTTCATGGGTCAGGTCCTTATGATATACAGTGAGGCAAAAAAGTATTTTGTCAGCCACCTATTGTGCAAGTTCTCCCACTTAAAAAGATGAGAGAGGCCTGTATGTACAGTATACCTTTTCATCATAGGTATACCTCAACTATGAGAGACAAAATAAGAAAAAAACATTCATCTCAATACTTTGTTATATACCCTTTTGTTAGCAGTGACAGAGGTCAAACATTTTCTGTGAGTCTTTACAAGGTTTTCACACACACATGCTGGTATTTTGGCCCATTCCTCCATGCAGGTCTCCTCTAGAGCAGTGATGTTTTGGGGTTGTCGCTGGGCAACACAGCCTTCCAACTCCCTCCAAAGATTTTCTATGGGGTTGAGATCTGGAGACTGGCTAGGCCACTCCAGGACCCTGAAATGCTTCTTATGAAGCCACTCCTTCATTGCCCGGGCGGTGTGTTTGGGATCATTGTCATGCTCTCTGCAGGTCATTCACTAGGTCCCTCCGTGTGGTTCTGGGATTTTTGCTCACAGTTCTTTTGATCTATTTGACCCCACGGGGTGAGATCTTGCATGGAGCCCCAGATCGAGGGAGATTATCAGTGGTCTTGTATGTCTTTCATTTTCTAATAATTGCTCCCACAGTTGATTTCTTCACACCAAGCTGCTTACCTACTGCAGATTCAGTCTTCCCAGCCTGGTGCAGGTCTACAATTTTGTTTCTGGTGTCCTTTGACAGCTCTTTGGTCTTGGCCATAGTGGAGTTTGGAGTGTGACTGTTTCAGGTTGTGGACATTTTATACTGATAACAGATGCCATTAATATAGGTAACGATTGGAGGACAGAGGAGCCTCTTAAAGAAGAAGTTACAGATCTGTGAGAGGCAGAAATCTTGCTTGTTTATACTTATTTTACTGAGGAATTAACCAATTAATTCATTAAAAACCCTACAATGTGATTTTCTGGATTTATTTTCTTATTTTGTCCTTCATAGTTGAGGAATACCTATGAAAATTACAGGCCTCTCATCTTTTTAAGTGGGAGAACTTGCACAATTGGTGTCTGACTAAATACTTTTTTGCCCTATACTTTTTATTGTCACAAAGCAGCTTTCCAGACTCAAAAGAAAATTACATTATTTCGCACTGTGACAAATGGTTAGACTTCTGGTTAGATACATTTCAAGTATTTGGAACTTGGCAAGGTGGCTTGGCACCGGTTAGCACCCGTCGCCTTGCAAGTCGTCTAGGTTCGATTCCCCCCCTCGGGTCTGTGTGCTTGGTGGGTTTCCTCCGGGTGCCTTGTTTTTCTCCCACAGTCCAAATACGTTTAGATTAGGCTAATTGCCATTTCCAAATTGCCTGTAGTGTGTAAACGAGAGTCTGTGTGTGTGTATTTCTGTGTGCCCTGCGATGGATTTGCACCCCTTCCAGTGTGTACCTCTCCTTGTGCCCGAAGTCTCCTGGGGTAGGCCCCAGGCTCCCCGTCACCCTGTATACAGGATAATGCGCTACAGACCATTGAGTGACAGTGAGTATTTGGGACCTTTCAGGAAAATACAAACGATAAATATGAGTTTAAATAAAAAGTATATATATATATATATATATATATATATATATATATATATATATATATTTTTTTTTTTTTTTTTTTTTAGACTTTTGGTCCAGCTTTGAGCTTCGGGTTGCCAATGACTCTTCAGTATTCATTTAGATTCACGCTTTTAGTGCCGCTTTAAACGCAGGACTTTTATTTTGTCCGTGACGCGAGCGCGCGTGTGTGTGTGCGTGCGTTGGAGTATCCGGCTTCCTCGTGTGTTTAACGTTTAGCTGCAGGCTGGGGCCTGGTTTTGGAGCATATTTGCATTTCTGCTTGTTTTTTTAAATCGCTTTTTGTCATCGTTTGCGGGAAAGAGCTGGACCTGAGAAATCTTCTGCGTCTTCTCCACACCTCGCGGCGCCTGTTTTTCTCTCTCTTGTTAGCTAATCGAGCTAGTAATAGCTTCAGCTGGGTTCATGTTTTGGGCTTCCTTTGTCGCACTGACGTTTGTTCTTCCTCCTGGTTCACTCGTTTAACGAAGGGGGAAAAAACAACCCAGACCTTTCATTTAATTAGATCGCTTTATCCTTCCTTTGTCCTGATTTAACTTGCTACTGGTTGCACATTTAAGTCGGTTGTTGTTTGCGTGTCCTTTTTTTCTCCCCTCCCGTGCGATTGTTTGTGCTAATGCGAAGACGCTAACTAGCTAGCTCGAGCTGTTTTGTTTATTGTGTTGAATGACAACAGTCGTAAATGTTCACCCACACCGCGGCGTTGTTGTCGCACTTCCGGGTTGTATGTTTTATTCTGCCGATTTCCAACATCAATTTTTGAATTAAAAGTGGGGCGGGGGAAAGAAACCAGCTCCCGTCGATTATTAATCGCGTCGCCCTGACCTGCAGTTGTTTTTGCTCCGCCTGCCTCAGCCGAGCGACCCCGCGAATCCGAATTAATTTTGCAGCGAATCTACGCGAATTCCGACTGCACACGAGATGTTCCGCTTCCTGGATGATGTCGATGACAATCCGTACATGATGTGAGACTTCTCAAATCTGTTTATTTATTCATTCATTTTTAAAATACATTTCTTTCACTTTATCTCACAAGTCGATTTTTTTTCCACAAGTCGAATTTGTTCGTAAATTGTGTTCACGAAACCATAACCAAGTAGATGGTTTGTACATTTACGTAAATTTGCATACTAATGTTAATTTCAGGCGACGCGGTGGTGTAGTGGTTAGCACTGTCGCCTTGCACCTCCAGGGTCTGGGTTCGATTCCCCGGCCAGGCTCGATTCCTGTCTCTGTGTGCACGGAGTTTGCATGTTCTCCCCGTGCTTGGTGGGTTTCCTCCGGGTACTCCGGTTTCCTCCCACAGTCCAAAGATATGCAGGTTAGGCTAATTGGCGTTCCCAAATTGCCCGTAGTGTGTGATTGGGTGTGTGTGTATGTGTGTGTGCCCTGCGATGGATTGGCACCGTGTCCAGGGTGTACCCCGCCTAGTGCCCGAAGTCTCCTGGGATAGGCTCCAGGTCCCCCGCGACCCTGAACACAGGAATAAGCGGTATAGAAAATGAATGAATGTTAATTTCAATTTAATATATCTTTTTAACGGAGTGGTAATTGAAGTTGCCGAATTTTTCAATTGGGATTAATTTTATATCAAAAAATTTATTCTCAGATTTTTTCCGGAGCGTTTATACAGGACACGTGGTTTGATGTTGAAAATACCACTTGTTCAGATCAGCGTTCGAATCATACAGCGTTTGTGTCAATTACACTTTTATAATTTACACCTTCTTTACGATTACACTTTGATTCATCGCTGTCGAATGGTAGAATTGGCAGTAAAGTTGCTGCGAACGTAAATAATTGAAATTGCTTATTACTTCTTATTGAACCAGCAACGTAAGAAACCTTTTGATCATTCATACTGTTTTTCAGTTCCTGAAACGTTTACGTGCTCGGCAACTGGCGGCTGGTTGGTGTTTTCTTGATAGACGCACAAGAATATGGAGAAAGTTGGTGTTGCATAAATGTTTGGTTTAGCCAGCCGAAATATTGACGTACAATTAGGGCAGGGCAATATGGCCAAAAATATTTATCACCATATATATTTGAAAATTTGCGATAACGATATAACTGACCATATGATTTTTGACAAAATACTTTACAATTCCAACTTTATTACTGCAAAAAAAACAAAACATCAATTTATTTTCAGTTAAACAACCAGCTGTTTGTAAGTGCATTAAAGCTATATAACATTTTAACAGTGCAAATGCAAATTCCTTCCTGAAAATTTAACCAAAAGGCATTTCCAGTGGAAATGGGCTGACATATCCTGAGCATAACCATGTATAATATCCATAAAACTTAAAAAATAGTTGCTTTGCAACACAAAACTGCAGTGTGCCAAATAAATAAGTCAAATAATAAAATTGCACAAACTCTTGAGTAAAAACAAAACAAGCACAAAAAAAAAAAACATGGATAAATTATGCTACTGCTCAAGGAGGTTTTTCTCATTCTTGAACAGCTTTGTTGTACTCCAACAAGTGCCTTCACCACGACGACCCGCTTGCATGTTCTATAAAAAATTGTGCTTTGTTGGGTATCTGACGGGTGAAAACCAAACCAGTTCCACACCTGAAGTTGCACCATTTTTACAAACCAATTCTGGTTCATCTGTTTCATTCAACGATCCGCTTTCGCCCTTCTCATTCTCCGGCGCCGCCATTCTTTTTCTGACATGAGCGCATGAAAACAAAGGCACTGCGCATGCGCGTTTTACCCATATTATAATCGCGATATTTCATTTTCTTATCATTGCCTAACATTGCACCGGTATTACCGTGAAAGGTATAATATGGCCCAGCCCTACGCACAATTTTACAACAAAGTTGGGAAATGATACCTGATAATCAGTTAACTGAACTCAACTTGGAAAAGGAATTATAAGCTGATGTTTTATACATTTTTAGCTTTGTTTTTTGTTAGCTTGGATGGTGGAACGTGAGTTAAGGTAAAATATTTGCATGAAGTTGAATTGGCCAGAACATTGAAATAATGATGGCTTTAAAGTTGAAATTAGAAGAAAAATTATGTCGATATAATATCATAGCTTGTTCGAAACTTATCTCAATTCCAGGTTTCTGCTGCTGCTTTATATCGGTACTACGATGTAATTTTTATTGGCTTATTAGACATTTTGTTGTCTATATTTAAAACCATTCATCAAAAAAGCTGGAGTTAAAATTTAAGATACTCCATATAGCCTCATCTTATTTTGAATTCTTATCGTAACGTTCTCGTGAGTATTGATTGATTTTAGTTTTTTCCCCTTTCAGGGACCCATTCGCAGCACATCGTCGTCAGATGAGGAGCGTGTTTGGGTCGTTCGGGTTCGAACCATTTCCCCTGACTCCCCAGATCCAGTCGGCCCGAACTCCCATGCAAGTACAGGTAAACACACCTGTCTCCAAATCCCAGAAATGCCTTTCCTGAGAGTTAGCATTAGGATTTTACACCCCGACTGATGTAATAATGTGATGACGGATGCTAAATGAGGAACAAAGCAAAAATGAAGCATTGCATTATAAATACTAAAGTTTTTTTTTTTTTTTTTTTGCATTTGTGCGTACATTTCCAGAATTATCTGTTTATTAATGTCCATGTTTTTTGTAGCCTCAGACCGGTGCTTTGGCTCCCTTCGGTATGATGGGAATGGTAAGATAACATTATTCCACTTTTTTTCTTTTTGCCACTTAAATATTCTGCGTCAACGTCAGGATTGTTTGTGTGATTTGGAACCATAATGATGACGAAGCCTGATTGTGATTTTGCACAACTTGGATTTCAGCTTCTGTGGTTTTTTCAGTACAGATAAACATGTACGTTGATGTCATTAAACATGATACAAATTTGGCTAATGACAAATGTGTATGAAGAATTATAATGTTCATGGTGTGTGCTGCAGGGAGGAGGGTTCATGGATATGTTCGGAATGATGAACAGCATGATGGAGAACATGGTAAGTGACATCACACATATGGTACACACCAGTTGTGTGTGCATTTGCATATTCGTAATGCCTCCATGTTTGGATCTGTTTGCGTGTCAGTGTGAGCATTTCTGTGTGCTTTGTAAATGTATGTTTGCGTGGTATTTGTTAATGCATGCATGTGTGTGTGTCTTCTACAGGATAGGTTCTCTGGTTCTCCATCATGTCAGTCGTTCTCCTCCTCCACAGTCATCTCGTACAGCAGTGACTCCGGAGCCCCGAAAGTGTACCAGCAAACCAGAGAAATCAGAACAGCACCTGGAGGGGTGAGACACACATGCATACACACACGCACAGTCATGTAAAAGTGACATTATGAGGACGCAAGCTTTAGTTGGTCACTTAGTACGAGATGCCACACACGCGCACATGTTTAAAAGTGGCCTTGAGCAATTAGAATATCACTTAGGAGGGTCTCTCTTACCCCCATTCTTATAATTAAGACATTTTGGCAACAATTAACTGCATTACACAGTTTTACTAAAGCGTCTCTGAATAATTAGAACATCACTTGGAGGGGTCTTCTGCGCACACCCAAAATCGTGACACCACGAAGACACACACATGCTTTATGGGAACTCGGTCCTACACAAACACGCTCCTACAGCTTTTAGAAATTAAAACATCACTTGTAGGGGTTTGTGTTTCGACCCACCCCATCGGCCATGTGTGTGTACAAACACCATTTTGTAATTACTTTGATGCACAAGCAGACACTCGCATTCCTGCTTTATGGGGACTCACATTATGCATGTATATAACACTTGGTTTATGGAATCTCTCAATTATAACATTCTTATAATCATGACATAAGTTTTCCATGGACTTTCCATAATACTCTACAGGCATGCTGTTAAAGCAGCACCTTTGAGAAATTAGAACATCACCTAGAGGGATTTTGGTCTTTCTCTCTTGTTTTCTTTCTGCCCACGCTGTGTGCTTGGGTGCACACATACTTTTATAATTATGGTGCACCAGCAGTGAGCAGTGTTCATATATTAGACTGTGATGATGCAGTGTGCCAATTTAATAAATCTTTCACACATTCCTGAATTAATGACATTATGAGGACACAAACCTGTTTTATGTAAATTCCATGATAATACACGCACATTCTCCGACAGAAATGTCCCTGAGAAGTTAGAACATCACCTGGAGGACACACACACACTACTTTTCATACCGTCCTTTTGTATGTATATATATATATATATATATATATATATATATATATATATATATATATATATATATATATATTTTATTTATTTATTTATTTTTTGTGCATGGGTAGATCAGAGAGACGCGTCAGTCTTTGCGTGACAGTGAGAGCGGAATGGAGCGGATGTCCATCGGCCACCATATCGGAGATCGAGCTCACGTGATGGAACGCTCCAGAAACGCACACACTGGGGATCAGGAGCACCGACAAGACTTTATCAACCTTGAAGAAAGTGAGTTCGGCACCGGTTTGCCCGTGCTTTTCTGACACTAAATTGTTCATCTGCTACAACCTGCTGAAAGTTCGTGTAATTTATGCTAATCTTGTAAGTATGGTCGTAGAATTTAATTTGACACCCAGCTCGTGGAGGTAGTGGACAGTTTAGTGAAGCGATACTATCAGAGTTTGCCCTGGTGGTAAACATTTTCACATGTAGTCAGACATTATCTAAAACGTAAATGTCAAAAGACTAATATTTTCATAGTGTTCTTTGTATAACGTCTGCCAATTAAGTAATTAAATATGAATTATAAAGTTTCTTGTTGACTATTTTAACAATTTAACTTTTTTTTTCCCCCATTATCTGTTTATCTTGTGTCCCTGTCTTTCTCGATTTTCGCCTCAGCTGAAGCTGAAGCCTTTGATGAAGAATTCAGGAGGGGGGTGGGACGTTACATGAGTCCTAATGCCCGTGGCCTGGAGTACGGACGGAGCCGAAGGACAGCGGCAGGACAACTGGCCTTACCTGCTCCACCGAACTCCGACCCCTCATCCTCTCCTCGACCCCCCCACCGTCCCCGCTATGACTGGTAAATTATCAGCTGAGCCAAATTTCTAAATAACCTTTTATCACAGCCTATTGAACTACTAGTTTATTTATTCACTTTAGTCTAATGGCCCGCCCTTTTAGCGTAACTTAAACACCTAGCTATATTCAGTAACTCTGAATTCTTAGTTCTGACTGGTCAAAAGATGTTATACATTTTCTTGAACAGCAGCTCAGATGTTGATTCTGTCTGGAAGGCAAATCTTGCTTGTTCTAATATATATTAACGATGCACACAAGTATGTCTTTTAACATAGAACAGATCTTTATCAGTTACACAGGTCTCAAAAAACAAAGGAGTCCCCAGTTTTAGCTATTTTATTTCAGTCACTGGTGTACATAAATAATGTGAGCCCACTTGTATAGTATATAAGTGTAGTGCTGCATCACATCGCTCATGTCTTGTTTAAATGTTTAATTTAGTTATTAAGTTAATTGCTTGATAGTAAGTGACTAGCAAAGTTATAGGTACTTGCTTTAGGTACAATGTATCGCCGGTCACTGCTTTTTTGTGATTTGTCCTTTAACTGACAGAGAGAAAATTGTAGATAAATACCAAACTAACTAGTAACAAGCTCAGTTTAACATTAATTGCTATTGAGTGTAGTGTAATACTGTTTTGCTGAGGTTAATTGCAATTGTATGTGTGTACATGCAGGTGAAGAAACCAAGCAGATGAGCCTCATGATCTACCTGATGATGTGAAGAAGATTGTTTAGGAAACCATGGTCCTGCGTTCTGGTGTGTGTGTGTGTGTGTGTGTGTGTGTGTGTGTGTGTGTGTGTGTGTGTGTGCGCGCGCAAACACTGCAGGACTGACACTGTACAGTATAAATAGCTGGGTCCAAAAATCCGAGTGCACTGCTCTCTGCTATATAGGCCACATCACAAAAGTCTCACCTAATGTACACCCTGATGACTACATGGGTCGTGGGGCATTATGGAGTTCAATTCCTGGACCCTGTCCTGTTGTAGGGGATTGTGGGAACTCCTGTGTGTGCGTGTGCTCTTGATATGCTTTGACAAAATAGTGGACTCCAAAGATAGTTAAAAAAAAAAAAAGTTGTGATTTAGGACATGCCGTGAGTGTTATTAGTAGTATTAAAATTGCATTCATGTTTGCTTGGTAGTGCACTCTGAAATTTTGGACACTATGTACATGCATGCACACACACACACACACACACACACACTTCAACATTCAAAGTCCATTCCTATGCTTCCAACTCTTAAATATTAAAAATGTGTAATTTATATACTGCTACACACCAGGCATGTGCCGATATTAAAAATTTCATATAACCAGAATAGGTCTGAAGTTCTGTTGTAGTTAACGTTAAAAAGAATTGATTCATCTCACGCCTGTTCTAAAACGGACCCACAGTTCACATGCTCCGAAATAAGGACTATTATACGCCAGCTGTCCTCGTGCAGCACTGCGACCGAGACGTGCAGAATGAGCCTCACCTTCTGACTGAATTATGTCAGCAGTGTTGAATACCGCGGCATGTTGCACCCTTAGTCATCGGCACATGCCTACTACACACACACTGTACAGTTCATTAATGTCTGTGTTGTTGACGCTATGCTAATCTGTGATTTGAGCTGTACACTGTTGACTAGTTACACTTATTAATAAATAAATTAAAGTTGTGTTTGGCCCTTGTCTTGTTATTAACTGTACAGTGTGTGTATATATAAAGTGCATATATACCCATCACTTTATTTAGAGCACCATATTAATGATGTGTAAGACCTTTTCGTTCTACAAATTGAGGTTTTACCATTGGTGTGTCATTATTATTATTATTACAGGATTTTTGTTTGTTTTTGTAAATGCTGAAAATCTCCACGTCTTACCACTACCTTTTCGCTACTGTATTTTTAAACCAGTTTGAGACGACTTCGTGACATTATTCTGCTTGAAGGAGTCATGGGTAAATTGTGGCCATAAATGGATGTGCATTTTGCAGCCACGATACAGCAAAAGTTCTGACATTCAGCACAACTTGATTTGCATTAAGGGGTGTGCCGGGAGAACATTCCCCACACCATTGCACCACCTTAACCAGCCTAAACATTTGACCCAATCAGGCTGTGTCCGTTGATTCATGCTGTTGACTGCAATTTTTCCTCCTGATTTCCATGACCATGTGGTCCTCAGATTCCTTTTCTTGGCTGACTTTAGTGGAACCTGATGATGTTTGCTTTTGTAGCCCATCCACTTCCAGGTTTGACATGCTGCATGTTCTGAGGTGCTTTTCTTTTCACCATGGTTATAAAGAGTGTTTATATGAGTTACTTTAGTCTTCCAGTCAATTTGAACCATTCCTAAAGTTTTGATACTGTTGTTCGTTAAAACATGTTGCGTCTGAATGTTAACCGAATCTTGACCTCAAAATCTGCATGATTACATACATTGAACTGCTGCCCCGTGATCGACTAATTGTATGAATGAGCATGTGTCCAGGTGTTCCTAATAATGTGTATGCTAAATGTATATATAAGACATTAAAGATGACTTTGCTAGCTAATTTATGTCAACCATGTGTGCGCAGATCCCTAAAAACACTCATTTCTAATTTTATAGGAAATAGTAACCCTAAGTGCTATATTGTTCCAATCTTGGGAAAAAAAACACCCATACTTACCAAGATAATAGGGTTTTTTGTGATCTTTTATACATAGTACATCTGGAACAGTGCTTATAGACATGCTGCTTGCAAAAGGTTTATTAAAAATGCATTTGAGTTTAATTACCTGGATGTTGTTTGTTGGTGTCTGTTTCACATTAGATTCTGAAGTGTGTTCAGGGTCATGACCTTTGCTGATCCTATGACCCCACCAACCATCATCTTAAGAACCCTTTCACAAGTTCTTTTAAATGAATCATGAGGAAATATAACGTCTTGGCACTTAAAAAAATATATTGTGAACATAATACATGGAAACTGGTTAAAGAGAATTATTCTCAAATTAACTTAGGGTGCATATTTAGTGTAAGAACTCGGTGTACATAAACATATGCAGTAAATTAATGTATTGTAAATTTTGTTAAGGCTATGCTAGCTACCAAATTTTCAGTCCATTTAACATTCGGGGCCGTCTTCATGCCCTCCGGCATATCAGGCAAAGGGTACTCACTATCCTGGAGGTATATCTGTCATTTTTGTGGCAGTTACTTACGGTGTTGGCTTGCCAGCTTGATACCCGTTTGTATCTGAGATACAGTGGCAACCTGGTGGTGTCAGGGCTCGAACTGGTGGACCTCCTGATCAGTAGTCCAACACATTAACCACCGAGCCCCCTAGTTAGCTATCTAACCTAGCTATGTTATATGATTAAATTTTTTGTTACAGAAAGTAAAAACAAGGACTATAAGACTTTCTATATCTTTGATTACAGCACACAATATGGTGGTCAAAATTATTCCACTTTTTGTGCCCTGGAATATGTCTGTGCCATCCGGGAAGAAAACCTCCATAGATGTAATAACCTGGGCCCGGTTTCTCGAAAGCTTCTTATCGCTAAGTAGTTCTTAAGTTGTACCTTAACCTTTCTCTTAACGTTATGGCGCATTTCCCGAAACGTTCTTACGCTAAGTATCTCTTAGGTAAGTCACACGTTCGTAAGGTTGGTCTGGACCAACCTTAACTCATTCTTAGTGTAGTTTCAGCTCAAGACGCTAGTCGCCGCCACTGAGCAGCAGTCTTTATAAATCAGCGGTGCATGCAAACACATTATGGTACGTTATCAAACTCGTATTAATTAGCCTATTTCATAATGTGACTAATGAATTAAAATTGCCAATCACTATTAATATTAAACAGGTGGCGAACAATTTGGCAGCGATACAGTGTGGTGTTGTGTTAAACTGAAGACGGCACCGTCCGTGGAGCCGTGTGGGTCATGTACATTTTTCCTTTAGACAAAACTTCCGCCCTTTTCATATTTTCCCCGTGGTCGTTATTTTAAAAAAAAAAGAAAAAAGTTTTGCCTTCCAAAGCAACAGATTATGGAGCTTCTTGACCTCCTCAGACCTGCACTTGCCAGGCCAACGCGTCGTACTTACGCTGTACGTCCCGATGTCCAGCTGCTCGCTGCTTTTTGTTTAAAATATGTTTCATTGATCATTAGGCATTATCCATAACTTTATGGGCTTTTCTTTTGACACGTTTTATTTTTTATGAAATTTGATTTAGTTAAATGAGAAAATAACCTTGGGAGTTTCAAACCCCGCATCCATAAATTTTTCTGGGTGATTGTAATGCTTAATACCCCTATTCACTTATGCAGTTTGACTCGCTGTGAGATGCGGTGTTATACCCCTATCTCACCTGCGCGGGCTCGCGCTGTGGCCGTAAGTAGGGTTCATCATGATTCACCCCGAGTCTTTGCGCTGTGATTCTGTTTCCATTTTTCCGCGTGAAAAATTAAACGTTAAATTTTTTTGCTGGTCCTCGCGGAAGCTTGCAGACCTTGCAGAACTTCGCGGAATGCTAAAGGAACGTCGCGGGCAATCGCGGCAGCTCACGGAGATGAGTCAGGCCACACAGGTGAGAGAGGGGTATTAGGCACCGTGAGCCGCCTCGAGTGGCCGCCCGACGGTCCGCAAAGATCTGCAAGGTCCGCGAGCTTCCGCATGTTAAACATGTTTAATTTTTTTTCGTGGTAAAATGGAAATCACGGCACCAAAACTCGCGCTGAATCATGACGAACCGCAATTACGGCCCCTGTGCGAAACCGCGTAGGTGAGATAGGGGTATTAAACCTCCACTCTGTCATCTCATCGTATTCATTCCATAAGTGCGCTATACAACCCCAACAACTGACACTTCACATTGTTTCTGAAGCTGGTGAAGTGTGTCAGCTGTTTGTCCATCAACTATGATTGTTCATCATATGATGATGATGTATGATGGTTCGTTTCACCGCCACAACTTACATGAAAATATTAGCGACAGTTTGGTGATTTAATTTATATATTTGTCTATTATGGCATGTTATTGATAAGTTGACCCATGTTGAAATAAACGCTATTAAAAGAATTTAGTGCAATGTTTAATTTGCATAGAAAGTGCCGTCTTTCTTAACGCTGTCATGAAAAAGGAGTCAAAAATCGATTCCTGAGCAACCAGTCAGCTAATTCAGGACCTTCACTGTAGACAGCGCCTTGTAACGTCGGACGTAAGAGGCAGCGACTTAAGAAGACTCCTAAGAGACAGTTCGAGAAATACACTTAGAAAAGTTATCATTTAACGTAAGATATATCTTAAGAGTCTTGTTAGCGCGTGAATAGTGTGCGTTATCGAGAAACCGGGCCCTGGTCATTCAGGTGGTCAGCTGACTTCTTTTTATTGCCACAAAATGTTGCTGAGCCTAGACCTGAGCAACTAAAGGAAACCCCAGATCATAACACCCAGCGATGATGGGTGCATCGCTTCATGTGCATTTCTACCATGAAGCTGAAGGTTCAGCAGCTGTCCATACTTTTCCTCTTCTTCTTCTTCTTCTTCTTACAGCTGTTCCCTTTCAGGGGTCGCCACAGCGAATTATCTGCCTCCATCTAACCCTATCCTCTGCATCCTCTTCTCTCACATCAACTAACTTCATGTCCTCTCTCACTATGTCATCAGGGCCAACTGCCTTTCCACTCTTCATCCTCTTAAATGCCCTCCTCACCTTACTCTTACTTTTTTCCTACTTCTTGCTCCACAACAGTCACCTCGTCTACTCTTCGTTCTCTTTCACAGATATACCTCTGCCTCCTTACTGCCCAACCTAGCATTCCTCATATGAGCAAGTCCTCATATGCTCTTTGTTTGGCCATTGCCACCTCTACCTTCACCTTACACTGCATCCCACTGTTCTCCTGTCTACTCTTCTTGTCCCACTTCTTCTAAGCTAATCCCATTCTCTGTATATACTTCTGGACTTCCTCGTTCTGCCACCAAGTCTCCTTGTCCACTTTTCCCTTTCCTGATGATACACCAAGTACCCTCCTACATGTCTCCCTGATCCACCTCACTGTAGTTGTTCAGTCAACTGACAGCACCTCCTGACAACCCAGAGCCTCTCATAACTCCTCCCTGAAAACTACACAACATTCTTCCTTTTGCAACTTCCACCACTTTGTCCTCTGCTCTGCCTTTGTCCTCTTCACCTTCCTCACCGCCAGGGCCATATTACACACCACCATTCTGTGTTGTCTGGCTACATTTGCCCCTACCAAATACTTTGCAGTCACTAATCTCTTTCAGATTACAACGTCAATACAAGATGTAGTCCACCTGAGTGCTTCTGCCTCTGCTGCTATATGTCACGCTATGTTCCTGTTTCTTCTGGAAGAAAGTATTTACTACTGCCATTTCCATCCTCTTTGCAAAGTCCACCACCATCTGTCCTTCTGCATTCCAAACCTGCCCATCTCAGTCTCATCACCTCTTTTCCCTTCCCCAACATATCCATTAAAATCTGCACCAATCACCACTCTCTCACCTCTGGGGATGCTCTGCATCACTTCATCTAACTTCAGAATCTCTCCTCTTGTAATTCTCTTGTAACTCACATCCTACCTGTGGGGCATAACCACTAACAACATTGCACATCACACCTTCAATTTCCAGCTTCACACTCATCACCCTATCTGTGATGGACTCGTTTCACTTCCAGAACATTCCTTACAAACTCCTCTTTCAGGATAACTCCTACTCCATTTCTTTTCCTATCCCCACCTTCGAGCCTTGGTTCTACTACAGCTTTTAATAATGTGTTGGACAGTTTTTAATACAATGTCAATAATTTCAATGTTTTTTTTGCTTGATGCCTTGCAATATTTTGACGCTTATTTTGGTCAGACAGTGTATGTTCCTCAATATGAGGAACACTAAATTGACCCAAATTCCTGAGTTCGATGGATGGATATAATTTTGTCCCCGTATTTGGGAGAAGTACTGTAACAACATAGTAATGGGACGTAGCGACATCTTCATAACATAAGCCTGCTGCTAACAAGTGAGAAACATTAGAAATTAAGTCACTCATTCAGCTTGTGTAGGTGTTCAGCTGGTGGAAGATATAGCTGGAGAAAAAAAAGAAAAGAAACTAAAGATAACTAGCGAGTTAAGTTCAGTTTTTACCTTACAAAGGCTCCACTTGTCGGACTGACGATAGCCATTGTCTTTATGTATAGGTCATGTTGCTGCATCTCAGAACTCTTTTTTTTATGTCCACATATGGAAGTCCCCATAAAACCAGGTTTGGCCTGATTTTAGCATTGAATGCCTGTAACCATAGTGACAACTGCAGTATGAATGTTTTATCAACACATTCTTTTATTATTGTACATAATTCAGAGGATGAAACTGTAGCCATTTTAAATGTATGTTAAATATATTTTAGTGTAATAATATTTTGCATTTTGTAGAACATACATGGACAGCCAGAAGGACCAAATGTCCTTACAGGTGTAGGTATGTATGGAGAAATATGTGCATAGTTGAAACTGACACATCCACATGCATACACATGACAAATACCAGTAGATGGAGCACCAGCAGAAATAGGAAAAGAAGAAGAAAAAAGACACACACACACACACACACACACACACGCAAAAAAAAAAAACTCTGCCCGGTTGCTATGGTTACAGCACAATGGAAGACGGGATATAAAAGAAATGTAGAAGAAGGGAGAAACTGAGGGACAGAAGAAAAAATTGAGACAGATGAAAAAGAAGCGTGCTAGTGTGTTAGGTTAAATTTGCTATATTGGTTATGATGTTATGAAAGTCTTAGATTGTTCCACATTTCTGTCTTAGATGTTGTACATAACTGTTCACCCTGACTGGACGACTGCATTCGGTAAATGAATGCCTGCGGACACTTTTTTGTACAATCCCATCATGCACTGTGAAACAAAGGGGGAGGGGCTTCCTAGTGGCTTATCTGCACAGGTTTTTACAAGAGATTATGATTCGCATTTATGGAAGGTTGTGGTTGTAGACGCTTTATAAAAGTAAGATTTCCGCCATGTGAGAGTCTTCAGGACAGAAGACTTTGCACTTCCTGGTTTTTCAGTAACATGGCAGCTATGTGTTTTTTTTATTTTTTTATTTTTTGTTGTATTAACTTTTACAGACTTTCAGTACCTGCTTTATTGTGGTGGATCTGAAGCCTGTCCCAAGTAAGACTAGGTGCAAGAATGGACTTCAGATGTAACACCAGTGT